>LR738710.1:934286129-934306030 GCA_902687465.1 Secale cereale
GTGCGCCCCCCCCCCCCTGGGCCGCGCCGGGGGGCGCCTGGGCCCCCCGAGGCTCCTCCGATGCCCCCCTTTGGCATATATTTAAAGCGTTTCGCAGAAACCCTTATTCCAGACCCCTTTTCTCCAGACGCGATTCCGATCTCCGCCGCCATCGCCATCAAGCTTCGGGGGACCAGAATTCCTGCGCCGGCACCCTGCTGGGACGGGGAAGTGCCCCCGGATTCATCTCCATCGACGTTGCATCCTCCCTCCATGATGCGGGAGTAGTTCCTCCTCGGGGCTGAGGTTCTTACCAGTAGCTATGTGGTCAATTCTCTCTCCCATGATGTGATCTTTGTTGTGATCATAGGCTATGTTAATCTAGGGTGATCCCATGATATTTCCCCTTCCCCTATGTATTGGATTGATGTACTCACTTGTCTTTATCTAGTATAATCCCCGAGACCAAGGTGACAGCGGTCTATAGGACATGGATTAGAAAAGTATTTTCCTGAGTGATTTCCTCTCTTGTGTGTTGATTGAAGATTGAGAGTCTCTTGGTGCTTGTCTTTGACTATCCTTTAGATATGTTGTGGTGATTGTGGTACTCTCTTTGGATGACCGCGGTGACATTGGGAAATCCTTAGATTGAGAACTACGAACTTTGAGGTGTGCTTTTGTAGCCCTACATAATTCTCGTCCGCTCTTGACCACGAAGGAATGACCTCCGAGTGTGTCCCCTTTGCATGTTTTATGGGAAATATCATGTGATTCGATTATGTTAATGTTGTTGGGAGTTGCCACTAGTGAAAGTATGAACCCTAGGCCTTGTTTCCACCATTGCAATACCATTTGTGCTCACGTTTACCACTTGTTTGCTTGCTGCACTTTTTATTACAGATTTATATTACTTTGCTTTGCCATCCATATCACTTGCCATTTAACATCTCTTCGCCGAACTAGTGCACCTATATGACTCCTAGTTGTATTAGGTGTGTTGGGGACACAAGAGACTCCTTGTATCTTAGTTGCAGGGTTGCTTGAGAGAGACCATCTTCAACCTCTACTTCCCCGAGTTCGATAAACCTTAGGTCATCCACTTGAGGGAAATTGCTGCTGTCCTACAAACCTCTGCGCTTGGAGGCCCAACATAGTCTACAAGAGTAGAAGCGTGTGTAGACATCAACTGTCACCTCATCAAGTTCTACTTTCCTCCCACTCACTTCTTTTGAGAGAAACTCTTTCTCCAGAAAGCATCCATTCTTGGAAACAAAGACTTTGCCTTCGGATTTGTGGTAGAAGGTGTACCCAATCGTTTCCTTTGGGTATCCTATGAAGACGCATTTTTCCGATTTGGGTTCGAGCTTTTCAGGTTGAAGTTTCTTGACATAAGCATCGCAACCCCAAACTTTTAGAAACGACAACTTCGGTTTCTTGCCAAACCAAAGTTCATACGGAGTCGTGTCAACGGATTTTGACGGAGCCCTATTTAAAGTGAATGTGGCAGTCTCTAAAGCATAACCCCAAAAAGATAGCGGTAAATCGGTGAGGGACATCATAGATCGCACCATGTCCAACAGAGTACGATTTCGACGTTCGGACACACCGTTACGTTGAGGTGTTCCAGGCGGTGTCAATTGTTAAACAATTCCACAGTTCCTAAGGTGTGTGCCAAATTCATGACTTAAATATTCACCCCCACGATCTGATCGTAAGAACTTTATTTTTCTGTCACGTTGATTCTCAACCTCATTCTGAAATTCCTGAACTTTTCAAAGGTCTCAGACTTGTGTTTCATCAAATAGATATACCCGTATCTACTCAAGTCATCTGTGAGGGTGAGAACATAACGATAGCCTCCGCGAGCCTCAACACTCATTGGACCGCACACATCGGTATGTATGATTTCCAATAAGTTGGTTGCTCGCTCCATTGTTCCTGAGAACGGAGTCTTGGTCATCTTGCCCAATAGGCATGGTTCGCACGTGTCAAATGATTCATAATCAAGAGACTCTAGAAGTCCATCTGAATGGAGCTTCTTCATACGTTTGACACCAATATGACCAAGGCGGCAATGCCACAAGTATGTGGGACTATCATTATCAACTTTACATATTTTGGCATCTACACTATGAATATGTGTATCATCACGTTCGAGATTCATCAAAAATAAACCATTGACCAGCGGGGCATGACCATAAAACATATCTCTCAAATAAATAGAACAACCATTATTCTCCGATTTGAAAGAGTAGCCATCTCGCATAAGACGAGATCCAGATACAATGTTCATGCTCAAAGATGGTACTAAATAACAATTATTAAGGTTTAAAACTAATCCCGAGGGTAGATGTAGAGGCAGCGTGCCGACGGCGATCACATCGACCTTGGAACAATTCCCGACGCGCATCGTCACCTCATCCTTCGCCAGTCTCCGCTTATTCCGTAGCTCCTGTTTTGAGTTACAAATGTGAGCTACCGCACCGGTATCAAATACCCAGGAGCTACTACGAGCGCTGGTAAGGTACACATCAATAACAAGTATATCAAATATACCTTTGATGTTCCCGGCCTTCTTGTCCGCTAAGTATTTGGGGCAGTTCCGCTTCCAGTGACCCATTTCCTTGCAATAAAAGCACTCTGTCTCAGGCTTGGGTCCATACTTTGGCTTCTTCCCGGCAACAGGCTTACCGGGCGCGGCAACTCCCTTGCCGTCTTTCTTGAAGTTCTTCTTACCCTTGCCTTTCTTGAACTTAGTGGTTTTATTGACCATCAACACTTGATGTTCTTTCTTGATGTCCACCTCCGCTGATTTCAGCATCGAATACACCTCGGGAATGGACTTCTCCATCCCCTGCATATTGAAGTTTAACACGAAGCTCTTGAAGCTTGGTGGGAGCGACTGGAGGATTCTGTCAACGACCGCTTCATCTGGGAGATTCATTCCCAGCTGAGACAAGCGGTTGTGCAATCCAGAAATCTTGAGGATGTGCTCACTGACAGAACTGTTCTCCTCCATCTTACAGCTGTAGAATGCGTCGGAGACATCATATCTCTCGACTCGGGCATGAGCTTGGAAAACCATTTTCAGCTCTTCGAACATCTCATATGCTCCGTGGTTCTCAAAACGTTTTTGGAGCCCCGACTCTAAGCTGTAAAGCATGCCGCACTGAACCAGGGAGTAATCATCACTACGCGACTGCCAGACGTTCAAAGCGTCTTGGGCCGCATCGGGAGCAGGTGCATCACCTAGCGGTGCTTCAAGTACATATGATCTCTTGGCAGCTATGAGGATAATCCTCAGGTTACGGACCCAATCCGTATAGTTGCTACCATCGTCTTTCAGCTTGGTTTTCTCTAGGAACGCGTTGAAGTTGAGGGAAACTGGAGCGTGGGCCATTTGATCTACAAGAGATATTGTAAAGAATTTAGACTAAGTTCATGATAATTAAGTTCATCTTAATCAAATTTTAATGAACTCCCACTCAGAATGACATCTCTCTAGTCATCTAAGTGATACACGATCCGAATCGACTAGCCCGTGTCCGATCATCATGTGAGACTGATACGTCCAAAACGTATCTATAATTTCTGCTTGCTCCATGCCACTTTTGGGTGATATTGCTATGATATTTATACACTTCCATACACTTTTGATCATATTTGGACTAACCTACTAATCCAGTGCACCCCAGTGCCAGTTTCTGTTTTCGGCTGTTTTTGTATTTCAGGTTTTCACATTACGAGAACTGTCAGGAAAAATCCAGAAAAATTATAAAAAAATCAGCGTTCCAGAACCTACCTTGCGCCCGAAGTACAGCCGGGGGGGGGGGGGGCACCAGGGCCCCAGGCGCCCTGGCGGCGCCCCCCCCCTGGGCCGCGCCCGGGGGGCGCCTGGGCCCCCCGAGGCACATCCGATGCCCCCCCTTTGGCATATATTTTAAGCGTGTCGAGGAAACCCTGATTCCAGACCCCTTTTCTCCAGACGCGATTCCGATCTCCGCCGCCATCGCCATCAAGCTTCAGGGGACCAGAATTCCTGTGCCGGCACCCTGCCGTGACGGGGAAGTGCCCCCGGATTCATCTCCATCGACGTTGCCTCCTCCCTCCATGATGCGGGAGTAGTTCCTCCTCGGGGCTGAGGTTCTTACCAGTAGCTATGTGGTCAATTCTCTCTCCCATGATGTGATCTTCGTTGTGATCATAGGCTATGTTAATCTAGGGTGATCCCATGATGTTTCCCCTTCCTCTATGTATTGGATTGATGTACTCACTTGTCTTTATCTAGTATAATCCCCGAGACCAAGGTGACAGCGGTCTATTGGACATGGATTAGAAAAGTATTTTCATGAGTGATTTCCTCTCTTGTGTGTTGATTGAAGATTGAGAGTCTCTTGGTGCTTGTCTTTGACTATCCTTTAGATATGTTGTGGTGATTGTGGGACTCTCTTTGGATGGCCGCGGTGACATTGGGAAATCCTTAGATTGAGAACTACGAACTTTGAGGTGTGCTTTTGTAGCCCTACATAATTCTCGTCCTCTCTTGACCACGAAGGAATGACCTCCGAGTGTGTCCCCTTTGCATGTTTTATGGGAAATATCATGTGATTCGATTACGTTAATGTTGTTGGGAGTTGCCACTAGTGAAAGTATGAAGCCTAGGCCTTGTTTCCACCATTGCAATACCATTTGTGCTCACGTTTACCACTTATTTGCTTGCTGCACTTTTTATTACATATTTATATTACTTTGCTTTGCCACTCCTATCATTCATATTTTATCATCTCTTCGTCGAACTAGTGCACCTATACAACTCCTAGTTGTATTAGGTGTGTTGGGGACACAAGAGACTTCTTGTATCTTAGTTGCAGGGTTGCTTGAGAGAGACCATCTTCAACCTCTACTTCCCTGAGTTCGATAAACCTTAGGTCATCCACTTGAGGGAAATTGCTACTATCCTACAAACCTCTGCGCTTGGAGGCCCAACATAGTCTACAAGAGTAGAAGCGTGTGTAGACATCAAGCTATTTCTGGCGCCGTTGCCGGGGAGGTGAGCGCTTGAAGGTATATCTCTAGATCTTGCAATTAAATCTTTTTGTTTCTTGTTTTTATTTCACTAATTATGTTTATGGAAAACCGTGCTATTGGATCATTGCTTGCGGGAAGACGCCCCACACATGTGGTGGTTGCTCCTCCCCCTACTGAAATTGTGCCCTATAAAATACCAGCTGGTATTATCGATTATGTTTTGGCTAATCGTTATGCAGGAGACAAACATCCCGGTGAACACTTGCTATATCTGTCACAACTATGTTCATTATTTAAGCTTGCAGGTGTATCAAGGGAGTTTGTCATGAGGAAATTGTTCGCCGTATCACTTATAGATAAAGCTTCAGATTGGTCTCGTGACGGAGAGAGCGTAGCTCAAGCTTGGGGGAGACTAAAAATGTTAATGCTAAAAAGTCCTAACCATGGGCTCCCCAAAGATGCTTATGTGGAGAGTAAGAGTACCTTTTTGCATGTGGATCATGGTAACAATGCTTTATGTGATGCTTATATTGTTGAGTTTATTCGTGATCCCACTGAAAATTATTATGAGAAGGGAACATATGCTTATAGATATTTCAATAATATTAAGTTCCCTCTCTTTATGTTGAAGGTTTTGAAGCTACACGTGTTTTGCCTTCCTATGCTTATTGCTTTGTGCTTCAATGAATTATTCTATTGCAATATTCCTATGCATAGGAAGCATGTTAGGCTTAAATTCATTTGGTATTTGCTTCTTGATGCTCTCTTTTGTTCTTCAACTCTTATTCCTACGAGAGCATTATTAAAGTCTTAAGCCTATCTTTATGGCTATAAAGAAAGAGCTCTAGGGAGACAACCCTTGTTATCTTTGCTTTCAGTTTGTTCTTTCAGTTTTTAGTGGTCTTGATGTTTGTTACTACAGTAGCATCATCATTGTATCTTTACTTTTCAACTTTGTGCCAAGTGTAGCCTCTGATTGCAAGAAAGTTCAAAAGTTGTGACGTGCTGTCCAGGAAACAGATTCTGTCCTTGGATAGAAAAATTCGTATAAAATCACCAGATCATCTTTTTGGTCTGAATGTTTTCGACAGCGTGCTCTATACAATTGTCTTTCGTGCGTCTGTTTTGAGTTTTTTTATTAGAGTTGCAGAAGTGCCCCGAACAAATCAATTACTACCTGCTGTTCTGTTTTTCACAGATTCTGTCCTGTTTTGCCTTTCCTTCATTTTGCAAACCAAGAGCTTGCTTTTTCTTTGCAAAAACCTTTTGGCAATCTTGAGAAACAGTAGACCTTCAAGAATATCTTTATTTCCAGCAAGGTATAATTATTTTATTATGGGTACTAAACCTCGCTAATCAGATTATGATGAGTTATGTATGAAGGGAGTTTTCAAGTGTGCGAGGGAAGATGATAAAAAGATTCAGGAGTGTCAAGCGCTCAAGCTTGGGGATGCCCCCGTGCACCCCCAAGAAATATTCAAGGAGACTCAAGCGTCTAAGCTTGGGGATGCCCCCGTGCATCCCCTTCTCCATCAACATTATCAGTTCGTCTTTCGTTCCGCTATATTTTTATCACTTCATGTGTTATGTGCTATGCTTGGAGCGTCTTGCTTTTAGTTTTCTTTTTAGTTTTTCATAACGAGTCGGAACTCAGCGTTCTTTATGTGGGAGAGAAACACGCTCCACTTCTACCAAGAACATAACATAGAATTTGCATGTCTATCTTTGCTGTGTGTGTTCTTTGTCTTTTAATAGCTACTATCATGTTCAGCTCTTAGTATTCATGCTTATCTTTTCAAAGAGCTTTTGTTTAGTTGGTTGCTTGAACTCTCTTTAATTATCATGCTTATCTTATTAAGAGAGTTTGCTTCCGTTGCATTGGTTAATATGTCTATGATAAAGATGCTACGTGCATAATGGCGCTTAGTAGTTCAGGTTTTCTTATGGTTAGTCTCAAATAGCTGGGGATGCCCAATGTGTTATTGGAATACCAACTTGATTTGTTTGCCTATGATGTGGTATGGTTTAGTAATATCTTCCTTCAAGAATTTATTTTGATTGACTTGGCGTATGCTCACGCATATTTAAGACTGTAAAGAAAGTCTGTCAAGCCTTGATGATCTTTTATTTCTGAGTAGCGATATAACTACCATGCCTGATTCAATGTTGCTTTGTCGCTCTGCATGATTATGACCGTCATTGCTCTCTTAGTTGGTCGCTCCCAGTCTTTTGCTAACCTCCACCTGTACTAAGAAGACTAACTTTGCAATACATAGCTCATGGGAAAGTAGCTTAAAAACTATTGTGGTAAAGAATATGTTGCCTATATATCTTATTTCTTATAAGTTGCTTGCTGAGCGGTAACCATGTTTCTGGGGACGCCATCAACTGTCACACTTTTGTTGAATATCATGTGAGTTGCTATGCATGTTCGTCTTGTCTGAAGTAAGGGTGATTTGCCATGGGTTGAATGAGTATGCATATTGTTAGAGAAGAACATTGGGCCGCCAACCAAAGCCATGTATCATGGTGGAAGGTTTAGCTTGGACATTAATCCTCAATCTCTTATGAGAATATGCTTAACCATTAAATAGGAGTCCATCATCTATTTTCTATGTTGTCCCGGTATGGATGTCCTCAAGTTGAGATCTATCAAAAACGAGAAATCAAATGCGATTTATCTCCTTGGACCTTTGTACAGGTGGCATAGAGGTACCCCTTTGTGACACTTGGTTGAAACATATGTAATGCAATGATAACCCATGGAAATCCGAGCTAATTAGGACAAGGTGCGAGCACTATTGGTATTCGATGCATGAGGCTTGCAACTTATAGGATGTCTTATGCATAACACATATGAAGTACTACTACCGTTGACAAAATTGCTTCTATGTTCTCAAAATAAAAAGCTCTAGCACATAACCATTCTTTTACTTTTTGAGTCTCCACCCTCTTTCTTCAAGCACCAACTACTGAGAGCATGATTGTCATTCTAAGTGTAATGTGCATTGTTCCAAAGTAGCATTGTCTTTTGCATGGTTGTGATATCGTTTATTTTGAAATCATTGTATCTAGTCATCACTTAAATCTTGAAGGTGCCACTGCATTTATGTTTTGCTTCACTAAAGGGGGCAAGCTAGATATCACTTTATCATATTTGCACACCATGTTCATTGCAAATCTTTTTGATGTTTCAGTTTCATATTGTAAAACTTTCAGTCCTTTGTGATTTTCTCATAAGGCAACTTAATTACTATAGAATCATTGTCTCAGTAAGCTTTTGTCATATGACTATGAAAAAGTCCTATATGGTTAATAGCATGTCACCACAGAAATTATTCTTGTTATCATTTACCTACTCGAGGACGAGCAGGAATTAAGCTTGGGGATGTTGATACGTCCAAAACGTATCTATAATTTCTGCTTGCTCCATGCCACTTTTGGGTGATATTGCTATGATATTTATACACTTCCATACACTTTTGATCATATTTGGACTAACCTACTAATCCAGTGCACCCCAGTGCCAGTTTCTGTTTTCGGCTGTTTTTGTATTTCAGGTTTTCACATTACGAGAACTGTCAGGAAAAATCCAGAAAAAATATATAAAAAATCAGCGTTCCAGAACCTACCTTGCGCCCGAAGTACAGCTGGGGGGGGGGCACCAGGGCCCCAGGCGCCCTGGCGGCGCCCCCCCCCCCCCGGGCCGCGCCGGGGGGGCGCCTGGGCCCCCCGGGGCACCTCCGATGCCCCCCTTTGGCATATATTTAAAGCGAGCTGACGAAACCCTGATTCCAGACCCCTTTTCTCCAGACGTGATTCCGATCTCCGCCGCCATCGCCATCAAGCTTCGGGGGACCAGAATTCCTGCGCCGGCACCCTGCCGGGACGGGGAAATGCCCCCGGATTCATCTCCATCGACGTTGCCTCCTCCCTGCATGATGCGGGAGTAGTTCCTCCTCGGGGCTGAGGTTCTTACCAGTAGCTATGTGGTCAATTCTCTCTCCCATTATGTGATCTTCATTGTGATCATAGGCTATGTTAATCTAGGGTGATCCCATGATGTTTCCCCTTCCTCTATGTATTGGATTGATGTACTCACTTGTCTTTATCTAGTATAATCCCCAAGACCAAGGTGACAGCGGTCTATTGGACATGGATTAGAAAAGTATTTTCATGAGTGATTTCCTCTCTTGTGTGTTGATTGAAGATTGAGAGTCTCTTGGTGCTTGTCTTTGACTATCCTTTAGATATGTTGTGGTGATTGTGGGACTCTCTTTGGATGGCCGCGGTGACATTGGGAAATCCTTAGATTGAGAACTACGAACTTTGAGGTGTGCTTTTGTAGCCCTATATAATTCTCGTCCTCTCTTGACCACGAAGGAATGACCTCCGAGTGTGTCCCCTTTGCATGTTTTATGGGAAATATCATGTGATTCCGTTACGTTAATGTTGTTGGGAGTTGCCACTAGTGAAAGTATGAAGCCTAGGCCTTGTTTCCACCATTGCAATACCATTTGTGCTCACGTTTACCACTTGTTTGCTTGCTGCACTTTTTATTACATATTTATATTACTTTGCTTTGCCACTCCTATCATCCATATTTTACCATCTCTTCGCCGAACTAGTGCACCTATACAACTCCTAGTTGTATTAGGTGTGTTGGGGACACAAGAGACTTCTTGTATCTTAGTTGCAGGGTTGCTTGAGAGAGACCATCTTCAACCTCTACTTCCCTGAGTTCGATAAACCTTAGGTCATCCACTTGAGGGAAATTGCTACTGTCCTACAAACCTCTGTGCTTGGAGGCCCAACATAGTCTACAAGAGTAGAAGCGTGTGTAGACATCAGAGACGGACTAGTCATCAACGGTGAACATCTTCATGTTGATCGTATCTTCTATACGACTCGTGTTCGACCTTTCGGTCTTCCGTGTTCCGAGGCCATGTATGTACATGCTAGGCTCGTCAAGTGAACCCTAAGTGTATTGCGTGTGTAAATCTGGCTTACACCCATTGTATGCGAACGTTAGAACCTATCACACCCGATCATCGCGTGGTGCTTCGGAACAACAAACTTTAGCAACGGTGCACAGTTAGGGGAAACACAATTCTTGAAATTTTAGTGAGAGATCATCTTATTTACTACCGTCGTCCTAAGTAAACAAGATGCATAAACATGATAAACATCACATGCAATCAATTAAAGTGACATGATATGGCCAATATCATCTTGCTCCTTCGATCTCCATCTTCGGGGCACCATGATCATCTTGTCACCGGCTCGACACCATGATCTCCATCATCATGATCTTCATCATCGTGTCTCGAAGAAGTCGTCACGCCAACTATTACTTCTACCACTATGGCTAACGTTTAGCAATAAAGTAAAGTAATTACATGGCGTTTATTCAGTGACACGCAGGTCATACAATAATTAAGACAACTCCTATGGCTCCTGCCGGTTGTCAAGTTCATCGACATGCAAGTGGTGATTCCCTATTACAAGAACATGATCAATCTCATACATCACATATATCATTCATCACATCTTCTTTTGGCCATACCATGTCACATAGCACATGCTGCAAAAACAAGTTAGACGTCCTCTAATTGTTGTTGCAAGTTTTTACGTGGCTTCTATATGTTTTCTAGCAAGAACGTTTCTTACCTACGCCAAAACCACAACGTGATTTGTCAATTTCTATTTACCCTTAATAAGGACCCTGTTCATCGAATCCGATCCGACTAAAGTAGGAGAGACACACAC
Source organism: Secale cereale (assembly GCA_902687465.1). Classification (NCBI taxonomy): domain Eukaryota; kingdom Viridiplantae; phylum Streptophyta; class Magnoliopsida; order Poales; family Poaceae; genus Secale; species Secale cereale. The sequence goes on from LR738710.1 coordinate 934,296,906, forward strand.
CCGCCAGCCACCTTATGCAACTAGTGCATGTCTGTCGGTGGAACCAGTCTCACGTAAGCGTACGTGTAAAGTCGGTCCGGGCCGCTTCATCCCACAATACCGCCGAATCAAGATTGACTAGTAAAGGCAAGAAAGTTGAACAAACTCAAACGCCCACAACTGCTTTGTGTTCTACTCGTGCAAGATGCTACGCATAAGACCTAGCTCAGATGCCACTGTTGGGGAACGTAGCAGAATTCAAAAAAATTCTACGCTTTCACCAAGATCCAACTAAGGAGACATCTAGCAACGAGCAAATAAGAGTGCATCTACATACCGTTATGTAGATTGCGAGCGGAAGCTTTCGAAGAAGCGTGGATGAAGTAGTCGTACTCTTCGCGTTCTTCGTCACCGATGATCTAGCGCCGAACGGACGGCACCTCCGCGTTCAACACACGTCCGGTACAGCAACGTCACCTCCTTCTTGATCCAGCAAGGGGGGAGGAGAGGTCGTCAGAGATCCAGAAGCACGACGGCGTGGTGGTGGATGCAGTGGAGAATCCTGCAGGGCTTCGCCGGGCGCCCTGCGTAAGGAGATGGAGGTGTGACGGGAGGGGGAGAGGCGCCAGGGGCAAGGGTGCGGCTGCCCTCTCCCCCCCCACATATATATAGGGGGCCAGGGGGGTGCGCCAAGCCCTGCAGATGGCATCTGCAGGGTGGGGTGGCGGCCTGGGTGGGAGTCTTGCCCCCCAAGGCAAGGGGGCGCCCCCTCCCCCCTAGGGTTTCAACCCTAGGCGCATGGGGAGGAGGGCCCATGTGGTGCGCCAGCCCACCAGGGCTGGCCACTTCCCCCCTTGCGGCCTAGGGGCCCCACCGGGATGGGTGGCCCCACCCGATGGACCCCCGGGACCCCTCCGGTGGTCCCGGGACACTCCCGGTGACCCCCGGAGATCACCCGATGGCCGAAACTGGACTTCCTATATATCATTCTTTACCTCCGGACCATTCCGGAACTCCTCATGACGTCCGGGATCTCATCCGGGACTCCGAACAACTTTCGGGTTTCCACGTGCATGTATCTCTACGACCCTAGCGTTACCGAACCTTAAGTGTGTAGACACTACGGGTTCGGGAGACACGTAGACATGACCGAGACGACTCTCCGGTCAATAACCAACAGCGGGATCTGGATACCCATGTTGGTTCCCACGTGTTCCTCGATGATCTTCATCGGATGAACCACCATGTCAAGGATTCACTCAATCCCGTATGTTATTCCCTTTGTCCATCGGTACGGTACTTGCCCGAGATTCGATCGTCGGTATTCCCGATACCTTGTTCAATCTCGTCATGGCAAGTCTCTTTACTCGATCCGTAATCCATCATCCCATGACTAACTCCTTAGTCACCTTAAGCTCATTATGATGATGTCTTACCGAGTGGGCCCAGAGGAACCTCTCCGTCATACGGAGTGACAATATCCCAGTCTCGGTTCGTACCAACTCAACAGACACTTTCGGTGATACCCGATGCGTACCTTTATAGCCACCCAGTTACGTTGTGACGTTTGGCACACCCAAAGTATTCCTACGGCATCCGGGAGTTGTACAACCTTATGGTCTAAGGAATAAATACTTGACACCGAAAAGCTTATGCATTACGAACTATACGATCTCGTGCTATGCTCAGGATTGGGTCTTGTCCATCACATCATTCTCCTAATGATGTGATCCCGTTATCACTGACATCCTATGTCCATGGTCAGGAAACCGTGACCATCTGTTGATCAACGAACTGGTAACTAGAGGCTTACCAGGGACTCAATGTGGTCTATATATTCACATATGTATCGCTGTTTCCGTACAATACAATTCAATCATGAATAACAGACGATTATCATGAACAAGGAAATATAATAATAATACTTTTATTATTGCCTCTAGGGCATATTTCCAACACCTTCCGCCTCGATACGCGATAGCGGACTGTCCGGGAGGCGCACCTTCCTTCTTGATCCTATCTGTCTTCTCTTGTGCTCGACGAAGAAGTGCCCTGGTCTTGTGAAGTTCTTCTCGGAGGTTCATCGATTCCGAGGCCAAATCTTGTGCCAAGCTGTCGGCACATAGGCTGAAGTAGGTTTGGAATCGAAGTGGAAGTCCTTCCTTCAGTGGAGGGGCTTGTGCGCTGCTTTCATCTTCACCTTCCTTCCGGTAAGGCAAGAAGCGGGTTGTCATCTTGGCTGCCATCTCCGGAAGAAGCTCGCGGAGACGGGTTAGTGCCTTGAGTGCAGCAGCCTCGACAGCGAGGGGTAGTGTTGCCATCTGGGGTCCCTCGAAGAACCAACTTGTGGGAGGATCGTTTGCCTTCACAATCACTTCCACATGGTACTCCACCTCAGTGCCATTAACCCAATGCTCATGGTAGGTGAGGATGGGTGCTCGGTGGAACTGGCACTCCTGGAGGCTATCCTCGAGAAGCAAGGGGAACCCAGTGGTCAGGTGCTCTTCAGGTACAGCGGCCATCTACAAAGGTTGAATAGGAGAGGTTAATAAGTCGATGATATCTCAGGTTTGGTAAGGTTTAGAAAAGAAGAGAGGTTCAGAAGGTTTTTGAAAAGGGTCTCATCTAACTAACGCCCATGCTAACTAAGGCTTCCTACAGTAAGGATGACTCTGATACCAGCTCTGTGGAGACCCCGACTTAAGAGTCGAGATCACCGAATGCACGTGTACAGTGATCCCAGAGATCAATGCTCACTGAACACACAGAAGCTGAATAACAAGAGTCTTACATCCATACATACCGTCTTACACAAATTATGACCATTATGGCCAAGTCTTACATAGATAAAGCCTCAAGGGCTGAATAGCAAATAACTCAAATAGCGGAAGTCTTCGTAGATAGGTAGAACCCATGCCATCTGCCTTAACATTACATGCATTCTGACTGGGAAGGCGTCCTAGTTCGCATGTTCGTCTCCATAGAATTCTTCTTCAAATTCTTGCTCTTCCATGCCTAGCCAATTAAATAACCAGTGGCAAGCCAATGAGTACTTTGAATGTACTCGCAAGCAACCCATGTTTTTGGAACAAGTATGACAAGATATAAAATAGCACTAGATAGGATATGATGCGGAAAGCAGAAATTTGAGAGTGCAATGACATGAACTATCTGAGGCATGCATCATAAAAATTTATAGGTTACAGATATCAACATAGCCAAGCTATGACCTCTTCATCTTGTCAAGTCCTTTTGACTTAAACCAAACGGAGCTTTCGCACACACACACAGGGTTTTGCAAACATTGGACGTAGCCCAAGAGCGGTTACCCAACTGTCCTTGACCGTGGACACGGCTATTCGAATAGTTTTACACTCTGCAGAGGTTGCACACTTTACCCACTAGATCCGGGGAACTTTCCGTGTCATCCACGACCCGCGGTACCTCAAGTACCCGGGGTAAGCACCCGATCACTATCTTTCCCTAGGCGACACTAATATGGAGTCCAGTCGATTGGTAGTAAGCGCCGTGCCCAACTTTTCACATCATAAAAATTGTGGAGACTCGCTCCCGTATTCATACCACTGACACGGGGTACCAACGGTGTGTTCGGTGCCCTATAAAAACAGTCATGGCCGCCTATCCAAGCACGACCCCGTCCCGAGAGTGACCTCATGTCACCCCCGTCACTGGTAATGCGGGCACCATGCTAGTATCGACCTAGGTAATCAATAATGCCCTTTCCCATATAAGGGTAGAGTGGTTGCGCATGTAAAGTTGGAATAACGGTCGCAACTTAAACCAATCCGTTTGAAAAACATCACGCACACTTGCCTTGATACACCACTTCGTCATCAAGTGGTTACCCATCTCATCATTTCCCTCGGGCATAAGTGGCACCCGATGGGGTCTTAATTTTGAAAGAGTTCCTCAAATGAACTATGCTTTCATTATCATGCATATCCCGTTCTACTAGCATAGCCACTACTATAGCAACCTATCTACTCCCACCGACATAACCCTCATAAGAAAGTAGGGTCATGCTCAAATGCAAGTATCAACGAGGAAGTGTAGTGGCAAACCAACAAGAGGTTTCCACCTCTTCATGATCCCGATGCAACAACAATATGGTGCTATATGACATGCATAAAAAGGGGTTCCATAGTCATGGTCAAAGGGCTGCTTGCCTGGATTGGCTTGGTCTTCAAGGTCTTCAAATCCTTGGCCTCCTTCTTCTTCAGCAACCTCGTCAAATACTGTATCTAATTGTCGCAATAAACAACGGAAAAATAAGACCATATTACAAATAGAAAAACCAAAGTGCTCAGAAAAATGTCAACTTATTTTTATCAAATACTAGAGGGAAAACTAAGATGGCAAAAATTCTTAGTTTCAGATTTGGAGTGACAGAATGGGGTACATGAATTTTTGAACATGGTTTTTAATGTTCAAATATGGATTTAAATTTGAACATAACAGAAAAGGTCCATGGATATGGGTGAAAGTGACATCATTAAATAGGTTGGATTTTTACAAGTTTTTAGGAACTGGAATTAATTCATTTGGATAAATATTTAATCATGTGGAATTATTAGAAAATCCCACAGAAAAGAAAAAGAAAAAGGGTCCTGTGCAACTGGGCCAGAACGGCCACAGTGCAGCAGGCCCAGGGCGAATCAGCCCACCGCACGGGCGCCAGCGCGCGCGCCAGGTATTCAAACCTGACAGGCGGGGCCCGGCGTCGGTGAGAGGAGAGAGGGGCAAGGGCGAGGGGAGGCTGATAGGCGGGGCCCGCCTGTCATCCCTAACCCTGCGGCAGAGGGCCGGCGAGCTCACCGACGACGACTCGGGGCACGACAGGGCGAGCTAAGGGCAGGGACGGAATCAACGAGGTGTCGCCGATCTGGTGGAGGTGGAGTGAGTCGTCGGAGTGGCCTGGTTCGCCAACGGCGAGGTCACGCGGCGGAGGAGCTTCGGGTGAAGGTTGCTCCGGTCGTTTCCGGCAGCTGCAGAGAGGGAAAAGAGGGGGGAAAAGGGTCAGTGGGACGTCGTGGTGCTAGATCGAGCGAGAGGAGCGGCTGGGACGGCCTGTACCGAGCGGACGACGACGAGCCGCCGCGGCGGAGCTCGAGCTCGATTTCGAGCTCGGGCCTGTTTGGAGTGGAGTGAGGGGCGCAGGGGGACGATTAGGTGGGTGAGAGAGCAGTTGGTGAAGAGAGAAGGAGCGCGGGGGGTCCTTTTATAGGCGAACGGCGAGGTGCCGTGGACCTGTGCGCCGGCGAGCTTCTGCTCGTTGCCACAGGGCTCGGGAGGAGCTGGGGTGGTGTCTGTGGAGTTGCTGGATGCGGTCCAGGGCTGGGGAGAGGAAGAGAGAGAGCGGGGAAGCTTCCAAAGCAGCGCACGTGTGAGGCAGAGGGTTGGAGCTCGTGGGCGGGCGGCGCGCGTGCGAGGACAGCCACAGGAGGGAGAAGGAGGAGGGGGACAGCGCCGGGGGGTGTTGCGGACGTCGAGGCGCATCAAATGGCGCGAGGGGGAAGCACGAGGTGGTCAGGGGCGGCTGATTGGAGGAGGCTACAGTGCTGGTGTGCACTGTAGCGCGCTCTGGAGCACGCCTATTGCATGCCAGGGCATGCCTTTGGCTTGCTGGACGCGACAACCTTGTCTGGGGGGGTCAGGGTGGAGTAAACAAGTGCGCTGCGATCTTGGATGCCCTGGCTACCCAATGGAAGAGGAGGGAGGTCGAGGGAAGGTGAAAACTGGGCTGTCCAGCAGAGTAAAATGGGGTTTCACCCCTCTATTATTGAGCTCTGGCCATGGGGAAGTTACTGGAGGTGCAAGAGGACCTGGGGAAGCTGTGGAAGGAAGTTGGGCTCAAGGAGAACAGGAGAAGAGGTGAAAATGGTAACTTTAGGAAATCACCAGAAGGTGTTTGATGTGGTTTAGAGCAGTCAAATGATCTCTACTAGCCATGACACTTAACAAGATTAAATTGCATATGGAAATAGGATGTTTCACCAAGTTTGGGCTTATTTGAAGAAACTTGCCAATGTAACTTTGGTGAACCCTAGAAATCAACAGAAATGGTTTCACCATGTTTGAGTCAAGCTAATCATCTCTCCTTGATGCACCACTTGGTGTAGTGTCATCATTTGGAGTTGTGATCATGCCCACCAAGTTTGAAGCCCCAAGTAAAAAGTTGGTAATGTAAAGTTGTTCAAATTTGAATTTGGATAGAAATGGTTTTGGGGTACTCTGATCAAGTTATCCTTCTCCAAAGCTTGTGCCATTTGATCTAGATGCCTTATTAGACCATTCCAGCATGTGTACCAAGCTTGAGAGCATTTGGACAAGTTTGGCAATGTAAAGTTGCTCAGACTTCAAATATGGACAGAATGGTTTTGAGGGGTTTTGATGATGTTTTCTTGCTTCCCAAGGCATGGGGCTTGGAAAGATCATCATATATGTCATATATGACATGATAGAATTTCCCTGGAATTTTTAGAGAATATTTCCTTTGTAAATATTTCAAAAGCTTGAAATATCCAGAAAGGGTTTCTGAGGGATTTGACCAATATTTTGAACATGACCAAGTGTTGAAACTCTTATATATGGACAATATATGTCCTATGAGTCTCCCTGAATTTTGGCAAATATTTTTGAAATAATTAAATAATTTATCCCTATTAAAGACCTTTTCTGGCCTTAAGAAAAAACCTTTAAATAAAATAGGAAAATAGCTTTTAAAATTATACTTTTGTGGTTTATGGGAGTCCTATATCTACTAGGTTTCAAATATACTTTTTGAAATAATTTTCTCACCCTAAATCAAGCACTTGCAGTGCAAACCTCAATTCAGGGGGTTTTTGGAAAACTAATTTTTGAAAATACATTTTGGCCAAATTAAGTTTATAAGAAAATACTATACTGCTATAAACACTTGGTATGATCATTGGGAAGAAGTTTTGGGTAAGGAGATGAAATCTACAAGAGGGAGTAGGTGACTTTAAAGAGCACTTGAAAAACACACAGAGAAAAACTTAATTCCAAATTAAAGCCAAATGATGCCAAAAAAATTTGTTGGTCCAAATTTTCATGCTTTATTGATGCAAATGACATGTTACAAAATGCAGGGTGTGACACCCCTCCATCGCCGGAGTCGGGCACAACTTGTTGTAGTAGACAGTCGGGAAGTCGTCGTGCTAAGGCCTCGTAGGACCAGCGCACCAGAACAGCAACCGTCGCGGATGAAGAATAACGTAGATCGGAAAGATCCAATCCGAAGACACACGAACGTAGACGAACACCGACGAGATCCGAGCAGATCCACCAAAGATAGATCCGCGGGAGACACACCTCCACACGCCCATCAACGATGCTAGACGCATCGCCGGAACGGGGGCTAGGCGGGGAGACCTTTATTCCATCTTCAGGGAGCCGCCATCGTCTCGTCTTAACCCTAGCAAAACTGAAATAAACGATTAAAAACGGAGCCCTCCCGCCGACCCTTTCCTAGATCCACCGCGCCCCATGGCCCTAAGGCCGCCGGAGAGGAGGCGGACCTGCGGCGGCGGTAACGGCGGGAGGCAAAAACCGAATTGAATACTAGGCAAATGATATCAAACGCGACGAATTTCATTAATGCTCGGACAATAGTTTACATACAATGGACGATATTCGATCGTTTAACTATGAACAAGGAAAACAAAAAAACTAGGAGGCTAACTTTTAGCAGGCGACGATCTCGTACGCTTAGCCGTCTTGCCCGGCCACACCACTATTGCTTTCTGTGCCATTGTCGTTTATCCAGCGGAAGAAGGGCGCATGACCGCCGAGACAACCTTGTTCGTCTGCCGCTTGGCGCTCGTGGCGGAACCGGTTAGCTTCGTCCTGCATGATGCGGAGGGCTGCCGCAACCAATGCCGATGACGCTCTTGGTGCCCTGGCGGCGGCCTTGCCCCTGTTGGTATTCGCGGAGGTGTCGCTATGCGACAGTTCCTCGTCAATCTTGGTCCGCACGATTGTCTCCGTGATGTTGATGGACCTGTCGATAGCCCCGGCCATGGCCAGGTCTGGGTCATTGCGGACCAGCGCGACACCTCATCCGACTTGACGAACACGGAGAGACGTGCCGCATTGCACAGCTCCGCATCACCGGCCTCGCCTGTAGAGTGGCTGTAATCTACGTGAGCATTATGTGTTGGCATTGGCGGCATTAACTTGCTGTGCCATACGATATGACATTGTATATTTGCCACCGGCTGAGCTTTTTGTCAAAAAGGAGAATAACCACCAACCTCTGTATTGAGCGATGCACACAACCATACCGTCGGCAGAGCTGATCAGTCCTAGAACAGAAAATTGAGTGCGGCGGAACAATTGGCAAGACATGAGCAAAACCAGGATGGAACTCCTTCAATTTCTAAACATGAAAAAACCGAAAACTAAGTCAATTCTATCTCTATATTTTTGAAAGATCATGAAGAGAATGACTTTAAAGGGTAAGAAAACAAAGTACACACATCAGGACCGAACAAACCAAGAAAAAAGGATGATTCTTTTTCCTGACAAACTAAAAGTTACATCAAGGTTATTTGAAGTCATCATCTCTTGCTTCATCTTTTCTAATATTTTGAATTCAACGTTCCAACATGCTTCATCTGTTCTCATCTTTTGAATCCCACGTTCCAATATGACGTCTGGAAAAAAGGAATACCATTAAAGGTTTTCAAAAGCTACATGACCTGCTCAACACAATAGTTGATAGCTTAATATCATTGCTTGCAAAACACAACTGCGAACGTGTGCACCCATCGTAAGAGCATCTCCAGTAGTTGATGTGGAATACATCACCAAAAAATGAGTTTTACATAACCAAATAAGCACCAACTCCAACAGGTCATGTAACATAAACCAGCCGCACATGCGCTGCTAGAACATGTGATGTAAAAACGGCCACACAGCAACAATGCTAGAGCCACACAATTTTAAATAAAAATCATCCAAAATTAATACATAGAACAATACAACAATTTCATCAGTCCACCAGACATCAATGGACGGCTGGGTCAGAGGTGGATGGACGGATAGCGGCGGTGGCGTTTCCGGGGCGAAATCGCCGGAGGCGGTAAGCGGGCGGGCCGGGGGGG
>LR738710.1:934306081-934321180 GCA_902687465.1 Secale cereale
GGGGGGGGGATCTGAATGATAGTTTGGTGTCCGCGCGGCTGCCGGCCGTTTTACATCACGTGCGACCAAGTGATGTATATTTGCATCACTTGGTGACGTATCTTATATCAGATGTAAATTTGGAGTAATATTTTATACGTCTACATCATTTGTTGGAGGGGCGTTTTTTAGTCTAAGTGATGTGAAAAGCTGTAATTTATACATCTACATCATCTATTGGAGATGCTGTTATGCAATTGTGGTATGCTGGCCCACCGTCGTAAACTATAGACAGCGCAAAAAACAGCTGGCTTTTCTTTCTTAAGTTTGTCTATTTATGATCTATTGATGGTATAACAAGATCAAATTTTGGCTGGAAGAGGAGTAGACATGGCCCCGAGGGGGAACACGGGCTCGAGAAGACCGTGACTTCCTGTGTTTTGAATCTGATGCTATGGGGTCGATTCTCCGGTGACCTATAGATACGCCAACATATCTCCCAGGCACGACACTGAAAGGTAGAGGATGGTTGAGCACGGAGAAGAGAGGAATTTAGCATCAACTTAGCTTGCAGTTGTTGCAATGCAATGCGCCTATTCATTCATGATCAACAGAGATGTATTACTACACATGATTATCTCATCTGATTTGTTCTACAACTCAAATATGGATCTGCAACTTAATTAAGAGAAATAGGACACCAAAAGAAAGGTGGCTAATCCACCACAAGGCCAGAACAAACTTCAAAATGAGAAATTAAGTTGACTTATGTTGCTTTCGAATGAGCAAGGACAACATTCAAGCCAAAGCAGAGGATCTGGTTTCAGATTTGCAGACCTCATAACAACAAACACCGAAAATGAGGTTTTTATTTTTATTTTTACACTGATCATTAGGATAGTTTTCCTTATTATTAATGAAAATATGCAGTCTTGGTAAGATGTTATGGCAGGTGCACCTGGAGTTGCATTGTGCCCAACTATGGAACACCCACAGCAATGTCACCCCTCATCTCTGTTTCACTCAGACACCAAACATGAGGCTGAACTTGGTAGCAAGAGGAACGGATATGATGGCAGCACCCAGCGCAACGCCAAATATACGGTGCGAGATGGAGAACGTAGCACTCAACTGTGGCTTCTTCAGAGGAAGATGAGGAGACAATGGGCGGTTTGCGACAGGAGCTGACAGGGGGCGACTTGTGTGTAGGGATCGGTTTCCAGATGGAGGCATCTTCCGTCGCAGAGTTCCTAAGGGAGAACATGCATAGCTCTTTGTTTGCCCAATGCCTGAGGAGCTTCTAAGGCTATCCATGTTGTTAATAGATGAGTTTGAGGCACCTGAAAGACAAAGGCAACAAATGTAAACGGGCATCATTATTAGTTGATCGATATACAGGTGTAGCTATTATCAGGCAACATGTGTAAAGTATTTTTTAAATCAAAACTTTAATCGTATCAAAGTATTCTCATGTGATTCTGATGCTTAAAATCATGACTAGCTAACCAATTAGCAGATACATAAAGGTTCAGTGTAATCTCACCTTTTTTGTCTTCTTTTTCTTTTATAATCGAGAAAAGGAACATTATTTTGGTGGGTAATAGGATTTTTTTGAGGATGTAATAGGAGTTTTCCCTTTGCCTAAAACAAAGAGTTCTATTTCTTTGGAGGGAGAGGCAATTACTGATAAGTACTTGGGACTACCCCCGATTGTTGGGGTGGAGAGGACTGACTGTTTCCAACATATTGTTGATAGAATCTTGAACAGGATCAGAGGGTGGAAGGAGAAAAAGCTCTCCTTTGGAGGGAGAGAAGTGTTGTTGAAGGCCATCATCCAAGCTATTCCTTCATATGCTATGCAATGTTTCAAGCTTCCAAAACAAATTTGCAACGCTATAACAACAGCTATGTCTCAGTACTGGTGGGGAGATGAGGATGAGAAGAAACATATGCACTGGTCCGCGTGGTGGAAGATGTGCGTACCGAAGAGCAATGGAGGTATGGGATTTAGAGACGTACACTGTTTTAACATGGCTCTCCTAGCTAAGCAGCGCTGGAGACTGCTAGCAGAACCAGATTCTTTATGCGCCAGGGTACTGAGAGCTAAGTATTTTCCGGACGGCGACTTACTAAATTGTGCCCTCAAGAAAGGTAGCTCTTATACATGGCAGAGCTTGTGGAGTGGCATTCAGACTTTCAAAAAAGGCTATATATGGAGAGTGGGAGATGGCACACAAATAAGCATTTGGAGTGATCCATGGGTGCCCAGCAGCCCCACTAGGAAGGTTATGATGCCACGAGGTAATACCCTACTCACGAAAGTTTCTGAACTTATGGACGTGGATAATGGAGTTTGGGATGAGCAACTCATCAGACATATATTTTGGCCCATTGATGCAAATCGAATTTTGAACATACCCCTGGCTACAGGGATGATGGAGGATTTTGTTTCTTGGCACTACAACAGGACTGGCATTTTCTTGGTCAGGACGGCTTATCACATGGAGTGGGACTATCAACATGGACGAAAGTTGAGACAAACGAATACGGTATTGTCATCAAGTACTAGTCCAGTTTGGCGCATTCTATGGAAGCTTCGAGTACCGGCAAAAATTAAAGTGCATGTATGGCGAGCTCTATATGGTGCAATTCCGTGCCGAGGGGTGTTGGCTAACAGACATATGATCACAACATCGGACTGCCCAGTTTGTGAAGCAGACTGCGAAAGTGTTCGCCATTCTCTCTTCAGATGCAACAGGGTAAAAGAGATTTGGACAAAGTTTGGGTTGATCTCTACGATAAATGAGCTATGTGAAACTGAATTGGAGGGCTCGTCGGTTCTGGGAGACCTGCTGCTAATGCCCAACGCCGCCATTCCATCGCTCCCGAGTGTTACCAGGAAGGAGCTTGTGGCGGTGGCTGTGTGGTATATCTGGTGGGAACGACGGGGGTTTACCCACGGCGAGGCCCTGCGGGAGCCGGCGCGGTCGGCCCAAGCTATTGCCACTCTCACAAAAAACTTCATGAGATCAAGGAAGCAAGGGGTGACGCGGACAAAACGGCATGGATGGACCAGACCATCTGAGGGGTTTGTCAGTCTAAATGTTGATGCTTCCTTTGATGTAGACAGCGGTACTGGAGGAACGGGAGCCATCATTAGAGACTACACGGGATCTTTCATTGCGGCGTCGGCGAGCAGTATCCCTTTTGCTGAAGACGCAGCAATGGCAGAGGCTAGAGGTCTCAAAGATGGCTTGATCCTGGCGAACAACATTGGGTGCAACAACGTGGAGTTCCAAGCTGATTGCATGGAGGTGATTGAAACCATGCAGCAAGGAGGGAATTCGCTTGGCCCAGCGGCGGCCATATATGAAGAGTGTGCCTTTTTATGTCGTAATTTTACTTCTGTTAAGTTCTGTCATTGTCCTAGGGAGGCCAATATGGCGGCGGATTTGTTAGCTACAAAGTGGGAGCCCTCGAGAACTATAGTGTGGCAGACCGAGGCTCCAGATTTTATGCTTGATGTACTCTCAAACGATGTAGCCTTGTTTTCGCATGAAATATAAAACCGCCATGATGGCATTTCCCTCAAAACGAGTTCTATTTCTTTCCATAAAAAACTAGGAGTTTTATTCCATATTTTTTTGGAATACAAATAATATGTGCATCTTCAATCACGGAAGTACAACGAACACCATAAATAATAAAAATGACATCAAGATCCGTAGACCATCTAGTGACGACTACAAGCACTGAAGCGAGCCGAAGATGTGCCGCCGTCATCGTCCCTCCCTCGCCAAAGCTAGGTGAAACTTGTTGTAGTAGACAATCGGGAAGTCATCGTGGTAAGGCCTTTTAGGACCAGTGCACCAGAACAACAACCTCCACCGTTGAAGAGTGGCGTAGAATTGGAAGGATCCAACCCGAAGACACACGAACGTAAACGAACTACGACCAGATCTAAGCCAATCCACCAAGGACAGATCCATCGGAGACACACCTCCACATGTCCACTGAGCAGGAGATAAACCCTAACAAAACTAAAAAAACATCTACAAACGAAGCCTTCTCGCCAGCAAAGGCCTGGATCCATCGTGTCGCCATAAGCCCTTAGGCCACAGGAGAAGTGGCAGACATGTGGCTGGCAGGAGTTCAATACCATTATGATAGTGTTAGAATCAAGAGTAAAAAGGTTATTCGATATGAGGAGGTCCTCTCTATAGCAACACATCAGTGCTACAATTAGTAGAGTTAAATACCTGTATACCGCAAATGTAACACTCTCATCATGTCGTCTAAGAGCATCTCCAGCCGCGCCCCTAACAGGCCCCCCAAGGCCACTTTTTAGGCGCCGGCGCTGAAAAAATGGCCCAGTCGCGTCCCCAGGACTCCGAAAATCGCCGGATTGGGCCGAAACTGGCGCCGGCGGATCCAACCCGAACCTGGGGCGCTGGGGGTCGCCTGGGGGCGCCGGGCGAGACTTTTTTTGGCGCGAATGGGATGGGCCCTGAAGGAAATATGCCCTAGAGGCAATAATAAAGTTATTATTTATTTCCTTATATCATGATAAATGTTTATTATTCATGCTAGAATTGTATTAACCGGAAACTTAGTACATGTATGAATACATAGACAAAAAAGAGTGTCCCTAGTATGCCTCTACAAGACTAGCTCATTGATCAAAGATGGTTATGTTTCCTAGCCATAGACATGAGTTGTCATTTGATCAACGGGATCACATCATTAGGAGAATGATGTGATGGACAAGACCCATCCGTTAGCATAGCACTATGATCGTTTAGTTTTACTGCTATTGCTTTCTTCATGACTTATACATGTTCCTATGACTATGAGATTATGCAACTCCCGAATACCGTAGGAACACCTTGTGTGCTATCAAACGTCACAACGTAACTGGGTGATCATAAAGATGCTCTACAGGTGTCTCCGAAAGTATTCGTGGTGTTGGCATAGATCAAGAATAGGATTTGTCACTCCGAGTGTCGGAGAGGTATCTCTGGGCCCTCTCGGTAATGCACATCATAATAAGCCTTGCAAGCAAATGACTAATGAGTTAGTCACGAGATGATGTATTACGGAACGAGTAAAGAGACTTGCCGGTAACGATATTGAACTAGGTATAGAGATACCGACGATCGAATCTCGGGCAAGTAACATACCGATGACAAAAGGAACAACGTATGTTGTTATGCGGTTTTGACCGATAAAAGATCTTCGTAGAATATGTAGGAGCCAATATGAACATCCAGGTTCCGCTATTGGTTATTGACCGGAGATGAGTCTCGGTCATGTCTACATAGTTCTCGAACCCGTAGGGTCCGCACGCTTAACGTTTGATGACGATCGGTATTATGAGTTTATGAGTTTTGATGTACCGAAGGTAGTTCGGAGTCCCGGATGAGATCACGGACATGACGAGGAGTCTCGGAATGTCCGAGACATAAAGATTGATATATTGGACGACTTTATTCGGACACCGGAAGCGTTCCGGAAAAGTTTCGGATTTAACTGGATTGCCGGAGGGGGTTACCGGAACCCCCTACGAGGGGGGATGGTCCATAGTGGGCCTTGAGGAAAGGAGAGAGGCAGCCCATAGAGGCTGGCCGGCGCCCCACCAGGGGATCCTAGTTGGACTAGGATTGGGGGGCGCCACCTCTCCCTCTCTTTCTTTTTCCCTCTCTTCCTTCTTGGTGGACTCCTACTAGGAATAGGATTGCAATCCTATTCCTAGTAGGATTGCCCTAGCCGCACCATAGGAGGTCGGCCGGCCCTCCCCTCTTGCTCCTTTATATACGGGGGCAGGTGGGCACCCAAAGACACACAAGTTGAATTGTTCCAGCCGTGTGCGGTGCCCCCCTCCACAGAAACACACCTCAGTCATACCGTCACGATGCTTAGGCATAGCCCTGCGCCGGTGAATACATCATATCCGTCACCACGCCGTCGTGCTGACGAAACTCTCCCGTGAAGCTCAACTGGATCAAGAGCTCGTGGGACGTCATCAAGCTGAACGTGTGCTGAACGCGGAGGTGCCGTACGTTCGGTGCTTGATCGGTTGAATCGCGAAGAAGTTCGACTACATCAACCGCGTCACTTGACGCTTTCGCTTCCGGTCTACGAGGGTACGTAGACACACTCTTCCCTCTCGTTGCTATGCATCTGGTAGATAGATCTTGCGTGATCGTAGGAAAATTTTAAAATACTACGTTCCCCAACAGTGGCATCATGAGCCAGGTCTATGCGTAGATGATATGCACGAGTAGAACACAATGAGTTGTGGGAGATACTAGTCATACTGCTTACCAGCATGTCATACTTTGCTTCGGCGGTATTGTGAGATGAAGCAGCCCGGACCAACATCACGCGTACGCTTACGCGAGACTGGTTTCACCGTTACGAGCACCCGTTGCTTAAAGGTGATTGGCGGGTGTCTGTCTCTCTCACTTTAGCTGAATCAAGTGTGGCTACGCCGGTCCTTGTGAAGGTTAAAACAACACATACTTGACGAAACATCGTTGTGGTTTTGTATGCGTAGGTAAGAACGGTTCTTGCTAAGCCCGTAGCAGCCACGTAAAACATGCAACAACAAAGTAGAGGACGTCTAACTTGTTTTTGCAGGGCATGTTGTGATGTGATATGGTCAAGACATGATGAGTTATACGGTTTTGTATGAGATGATCATGTTTTGTAAAGTTATCGGCAACTGGCAGGAGCCATATGGTTGTCGCTTTATTGTATGAAATGCAATCGCCATGTGATTGCTTTACTTTATCACTAAGCGGTAGCGATAGTCATAGAAGCAATAGTTGGCGAGACGACAACGATGCTACGATGGAGATCAAGGTGTCGCGCCGGTGACGAAGGTGATCATGACGGTGCTTTGGAGATGGAGATCAAAAGCACAAGATGATGATGGCCATATCATGTCACATATTTTGATTGCATGTGATGTTTATCTTATTATGCTTCTTATTCTGCTTAGAACGACGGTAGCATTATAAGATGATCCCTTACTAAATTTCAAGGTATAAGTGTTCTCCCTGAGTATGCACCGTTGCGAAAGTTCGTCGTGCCGAGACACCACGTGATGATCGGGTGTGATAAGCTCTACGTTCAAATACAACGGGTGTAAGCCAGTTTTGCACACGCAGAATACTCGGGTTAAACTTGACGAGCCTAGCATATGCAGATATGGCCTCGGAACACTGGAGACCGAAAGGTCGAGCGTGAATCATATAGTAGATATGATCAACATAAGATGTTCACCATTGAAACTACTCCATCTCACGTGATGATTGGACATGGTTTAGTTGATTTGGATCACGTGATCATTTAGATGACCGGAGGGATGTCTATCTAAGTGGGAGTTCTTAAGTAATATGATTAATTGAACTTTAATTTATCATGAACTTAGTCCTGGTAGTATTAGCATATCTATGTTGTAGATCAATAGCTCGCGATGTTGCTCCATGTTTATTTTTTATATGTTCCTAGAGAAAACCAAGTTGAAAGATGTCAGTAGCAATGATGCGGAATTGTTCCGTGATCTGAGGATTATCCTCATTGTTGCACAGAAGAATTATGTCCTTGATGCACCGCTAGGTGACAGACCTATTGCAGGAGCAGATGTAGACGTTATGAACGTTTTGACAAAAGCTCGATATGATGACTACTTGATAGTTTAGTGCACCATGCTTTACGGCTTATAACCGGGACTTCAAAAACGTTTTGAAACGCCACGGAGCATATGAGATGTTCCAAGAGTTGAAATTAGTATTTCATACCCATGCCCGTGTCGAGAGGTATAAGACTTCTGACAGTACTTTGCCTACAAGATGGAGGAGAATAGCTCAACCAATGAGCATGTGCTCAGATTGTCTGGGTACTACAATTACTTGAATCAAGTGGGAGTTAATCTTCCAGATAAGATAGTAATTGACAAAGTTCTCTAGTCACTATCACCAAGTTAGTAGAACTTCGTGATGAACTATAATATGCAAGGGATGACGAAAGTAATTCCCGAGCTCTTCACGATGTTGAAATCGGCGAAGGTAGAAATCAAGAAAGAGCATCAAGTGTTGATGGTTAACCAGCCCCCTTGTTTCAAGTAAAGGGCAAAGGGATAGAAGGGGAACTTCAAGAAGAATGACAATCAAGTTGTCACTCCCGTGAAGAAACCCAAAGCTAAACTCAAGCATGAAACAAGTGCTTCTACTGCAAAGGAAATGGTCACTAGAAGTGGAACTGCCCTAGATATTTGGCGGATAAGAAGGATGGCAAAGTGAACAAAGGTATATTTGATATACAGATTATTGATGTGTATTTTACTAGTGTTCATAGCAACCCCTCGGTATTTGATATTGGTTCAAGTTGCTAAAGAGTAGTAACTCGAAATGGGAGTTGCATAATGAACAGAAACTAGTTAAAGGATGAAGTGACGATGTGTATTGGAAGTAGTTCCAAGATTGATATGATCATCATCGCACACTCCCTATACTTTCGGGATTAGTGTTGAACCTAAATAAGTGTTATTTGGTGTTGAGCATGAATATGATTTGATCATGTTTATTGCAATACAGTTATTCATATAAGTTAGAGAATAATTGTTGTTCTGTTTACATGAATAAAACCTTCTATGTTCATACACCCAATGAAAATAGTTTGTTGGATCTCGATCGTGGTGATACACATATTCATAATATTGAAGCCAAAAGATGCAAGGTTAATAATGATAGTGCAACTTATTTGTGGCACTGCCGTTTAGGTCATATTGGTGTAAAGCGCATGAAGAAACTCCATAGTGATGGACTTTTGGAATCACTTGATTATGAATCACTTGGTGCTTGCGAACCATGCCTCATGGGCAAGATGACTAAAACTCCGTTCTCCGGAACTGTGGAGCGAGCAACAAATTTGTTGGAGATCATACATACAGATGTATATGGACCAATGAGTGTTGAAGCTCGCGGCGGGTATCGTTATTTTCTGACCTTCACTGATGATTTGAGCAGATATGGGTATATCTACTTAATGAAGCACAAGTCTGAAACATTTGAAAAGTTCAAAGAATTTCAGAGTGAAGTGGAGAATCATCGTAACAAGAAAATAAGAGTTTCTACGATATGATCGTAGAGGTAAAATATTTGAGTTAGCGAGTTTGGCCTTCAGTAAAAACAACGTGAAATAGTTTCACTACTCACGCCATCTGGAACACGATAGTGTAATGGTGTGTCCGAACATCATAACCGTACTTTATTAGATATGGTGCGATCGATGATGTCTCTTACCGATCTACTACTATCGCTTTTGGGGTTATGCATTAGAGACAGCTACATTCACGTTAAATAGGGCACCATCTAAATCCGTGGAGATGACACCGTATGAACTGTGGTTTGACGAGAAACCTAAGCTGTCATTTCTTTAAGTTTGGCACTGCGATGCTTATGTGAAAAAGTTTCAACATGATAAGCTCGAACCCAAATCGGAGAAGTAAATCTTCATAGGATACCCAAAAAGAAACTGTTGGGTACACCTTCTATCACAGATCCTAAGGCAAGGTCTTTGTTGCTAAGAGTGGATCCTTTCTAGAGAAGGAGTTTCTCTCGAAAGAAGTGAGTGGGAGGAAAGTAGAACTTGATGAGGTAATTGTACCTTCTCCCGAATTGGAAAGGTAGTACATCACAGAAACTCGTTCCAGTGATTCCTACACCAATTAGTGAGGAAGCTAATGATGATGATCATGAAACTTCGGATCAAGTTTCTGCTGAACGTCGTAGATCAACCAGAATACGTTCCGCACCAGAGTGGTACGGCAACCCAGTTCTGGAAATCATGTTACTAGACCATGATGAACCTGCGAACTATGAGGAAGCGATGATGAGCCCAGATTCCGCAAAATGGCTTGAGGCCATGAAATCTGAGATGGGATCCATGTATGAGAACAAAGTGTGGACTTTGGTTGACTTGCCCGATGATCGGCAGGCCATCGAAAATAAATGGATCTTCAAGAGGAAGACCAACGCAGACGGTAATGTTACTGTTTACAAAGCTCGACTTGTTGCGAAAGGGTTTCGACAAGTTCAAGGAGTTGACTACGATGAGACTTTCTCACCTGTAGCGATGCTTAAGTCTGTCCGAATCATGTTAGCAATTGCCGCATTTTATGATTATGAAATCTGGCAAATGGATGTCAAAACTGCATTCCTGAATGGATATCTCAAAGAAGAGTTGTATATGATGCAACCAGAAGGTTTTGTCAATCCTAAAGGTGCTAACAAAATGTGCAAGCTCCAGCGATCCATCTATGGACTGGTGCAAGCATCTCGGAGTTGGAATATACGCTTTGATAAGTTGATCAAAGCATATAGATTTATACAGACTTGCGGTGAAGCCTGTATTTACAAGAAGTGAGTGGGAGCACTACAAATTTTCTGATAAGTATGTGTGAATGACATATTGTCAATCGGAAATGATGTAGAATTTTCTGGAAAGCATAAAGGAGTGTTTGAAAGGAGTTTTTCAAAGAAAGACCTTGGTGAAGCTGCTTACATATTGGGCATCAAGATCTATAGAGATAGATCAAGACGCTTGATAAGACTTTCGATGAGTACATACCTTGATAAGATTTTGAAGTAGTTCAAAATGGATCAGTCAAAGAAGGAGTTCTTGCCTGACTTGTAAGGTGTGAAGTTGAGTAAGACTCAAAGCCAGACCACGGCAGAAAAATATAGAGAGAATGAAAGTCATTCCCTATGCCTCAGCCATAGGTTCTATAAAGTATGCCATGCTGTGTACAAAACATGTTGTGTACCTTGCCATGAGTTTGACAGGGAGGTACAATAGTGATCCAGGAGTAGATCACTGTACAGCGGTCAAAATTATCCTTAGTAATTGGATGACTAAGGAAATGTTTCTCGATTATGGAGGTGATAAAGAGTTCGTCGTAAAGGGTTACGCCGATGCAAGCTTTGACACTAAATCCAGATGACTCTAAGTATCAATATGGATGCGTATTGAAAGTGGGAGCAATTAGCTAGAGTAGCTCCATGCAGAGCATTGTAGACATAGAAATTTGTGAAATACATACGGATCTATATGTAACAGACCCGTTGACTAAACTTCTCTCACGAGCAAAACATGATCACACCTTATTACTCTTGGGTATTAAGCACATAGCGATGTGAACTAGATTATTGACTCTAGTAAACCCTTTGGGTGTTGGTCACATAGTGATGTGAACAATGGGTGTTATTCACATAACGATGTGAACTATCGGTCTTAAATCACATGGAGATGTGAACTAGATTATTGACTCTAGTGCAAGTGGGAGACTGAAGGAAATATGCCCTAGAGGCAATAATAAAGTTATTATTTATTTCCTTATATCATGATAAATGTTTATTATTCATGCTAGAATTGTATTAACCGGAAACTTAGTACATGTATGAATAAATAGACAAAACAGAGTGTCCCTAGTATGCCTCTACTAGACTAGCTCATTGATCAAAGATGGTTATGTTTCCTAGCCATAGACATGAGTTGTCATTTGATCAACGGGATCACATCATTAGGAGAATGATGTGATGGACAAGACCCATCCGTTAGCATAGCACTATGATCGTTTAGTTTTACTGCTATTGCTTTCTTCATGACTTATACATGTTCCTATGACTATGAGATTATGCAACTCCCGAATACCGTAGGAACACCTTGTGTGCTATCAAACGTCACAACGTAACTGGGTGATCATAAAGATGCTCTACAGGTGTCTCCGAAAGTATTCGTGGTGTTGGCATAGATCAAGAATAGGATTTGTCACTCCGAGTGTCGGAGAGGTATCTCTGGGCCCTCTCGGTAATGCACATCATAATAAGCCTTGCAAGCAAATGACTAATGAGTTAGTCACGAGATGATGTATTACGGAACGAGTAAAGAGACTTGCCGGTAACGATATTGAACTAGGTATAGAGATACCGACGATCGAATCTCGGGCAAGTAACATACCGATGACAAAAGGAACAACGTATGTTGTTATGCGGTTTTGACCGATAAAAGATCTTCGTAGAATATGTAGGAGCCAATATGAACATCCAGGTTCCGCTATTGGTTATTGACCGGAGATGAGTCTCGGTCATGTCTACATAGTTCTCGAACCCGTAGGGTCCTCACGCTTAACGTTTGATGACGATTGGTATTATGAGTTTATGAGTTTTGATGTACCGAAGGTAGTTCGGAGTCCCGGATGAGATCACGGACATGACGAGGACTCTCGGAATGTCCGAGACATAAAGATTGATATATGGGACGACTTTATTCGGACACCGGAAGCGTTCCGGAAAAGTTTCGGATTTAACTGGATTGCCGGAGGGGGTTACCGGAACCCCCTACGAGGGGGGATGGTCCATAGTGGGCCTTGAGGAAAGGAGAGAGGCAGCCCATAGAGGCTGGCCGGCGCCCCACCAGGGGATCCTAGTTGGACTAGGATTGGGGGGCGCCACCTCTCCCTCTCTTTTTTTCCCTCTCTTCCTTCTTGGTGGACTCCTACTAGGAATAGGATTGCAATCCTATTCCTAGTAGGATTGCCCTAGCCGCACCATAGGAGGCCGGCCGGCCCTCCCCTCTTGCTCCTTTATATACGGGGGCAGGGGGCACCCAAAGACACACAAGTTGAATTGTTCCAGCCGTGTGCGGTGCCCCCCTCCACAGAAACACACCTCGGTCATACCGTCGCGGTGCTTAGGCGAAGCCCTGCGCCGGTGAATACATCATATCCGTCACCACGCCGTCGTGCTGACGAAACTCTCCCGTGAAGCTCAACTGGATCAAGAGCTCTTTGGACGTCATCAAGCTGAACGTGTGCTGAACGCGGAGGTGCCGTACGTTCGGTGCTTGATCGGTTGAATCGCGAAGAAGTTCGACTACATCAACCGCGTCACTTGACGCTTCCGCTTCCGGTCTACGAGGGTACGTAGACACACTCTTCCCTCTCGTTGCTATGCATCTGGTAGATAGATCTTGCGTGATCGTAGGAAAATTTTAAAATACTACGTTCCCCAACAGGCCCGCCCTGTCAGCGACGTGCTGCTTCGTCGTCCTCATCGCCTCGGTTCCCGCGGGAATCAATGCCAAAGCTGCCGCACTGCTGAGCCGTCGCCTGCCATTGATGCCGCCCCCAGCGACCCGTCGCGTCGCCCGGCACCACGGGCGACCGCCACGCGTCGCCTGGCATGCACCTCTCGGTGCGCGAGCTCCAGCTATAAAAGCATCCTACCTCGCTGGTGAACGCCCACACAGCAGCCACATCGCCCACCGCACTCTCCTCCGCACTGCCACGCACTGCGCCCCTCCGGCCGCTGGCTGCTTCGTCGCCGACACGCACTGCGCCCCCATGCCGCCTCACCGCCGAGGAGGTGCGGGCTACCGCGGCGTCCGGGTTCGTCCGTCCGGCACCTACTCCGCCGAGATTCAGTCAGGCGACGTGCGCCTCCGTCTCGGAACCTTCAACACCGCTCAGGATGGCGCCCGCGCGTACGACGCTGCGGCGTGGCGCCTCCGGCGTTCCCGTTGGGACATGAACTTCACGGACGTGCCGACTCTGGAGCGGGCACAGGAGCTGGTGCCTCCCCCGCGGCTTAGAACCGACGAAGATCGTCGGAAGAACCGTAGGCGGGCGCACCGTCTCCACTTGGCCGAGATGGATGAGGAAGCCATGGCGATGTGGCGCCAAAACTTCCCGCAAGACTTCATCGACGAGCACCGGTTCTTGGCCGAGAGGAGGGCGGAGAGGAAGAAGAGGAGGAAGGAGCGAGCGGCTTATCGCGAGGACAAGCGAGCGTGGAGGGCGGTCGCTAAGTCCAACGTCGAGCAAGGAGATGCGTCCTCCTGGGACTTCACCGACGAGCGGTTCCTTGACGCCTACGCTGAGACGTCGGAGGAGGACATCACCGAGGAAGAGTCTGAGTCGGAGAATGGCTAGTAGTAGGTCGTAGGAGAAGACTATGTGAACTATCTATTATCTATCTATCGTATGAAATATCTATCTATCTATATATGTGAACTATCTATCTATCTGTGTTAAGAACGTCGAGCCTGGGCCGTTTTGCGCCGGAAATGGGCTGAAAAGCGCCGAAAATGGGCTGAAAGCACCGAAAATGAACCGATATCGGCGCCTGGGGGCCACCTGGGGGGCCGGCGACTGGGAACGAACTGGCACCCAAGCCGAAACTAGCGCCGGCTCGCCCCCAGGCGGCGGTTTTCGGCGCGTCCTGAGGGGCCAACGGCTGGAGATGCTCTAAGAAGCATCCCATACCGAGCGAAGAAAGAAACGCACAAAAGGAATACTCTGGGGACAAGATTTCCTCCTTTTGCCATAGAAAATTTTCATCACTCAAGCGCAGTCATTAAGGGGTTGTTTGGATAGTGGGATTTTACTAAACTAGTTTGGCCTACACATGTTTTCTGTTATATAACAAATTAAAACTCTGTTCGGTTAACCTAACAAATCCCTGGATAAGGGCATGTACAATGGTTGCTAAGATAGTCTTATCTTAAGTTTTGCATGTAAATTAGAGATGACAAAAAAACAAGTCTACAATGGGTCATCTCTTAGCCTTAT
Source organism: Secale cereale (assembly GCA_902687465.1). Classification (NCBI taxonomy): domain Eukaryota; kingdom Viridiplantae; phylum Streptophyta; class Magnoliopsida; order Poales; family Poaceae; genus Secale; species Secale cereale. Next base: position 934,320,696 of record LR738710.1, read on the forward strand.
CTTCAATAATTAGTTATTCCTAAAAACATGGTGAGACAAATTGTGCTAAGCTATCATCTCTTGTCTTTGCTTAAATAAGCTAAGACAAGCCTTATCTTATAATTTCTCTCTCCTCCACCTCATCATTTATCTTACGTGGCATCCTTAAGCTAGAACCATTGTACATGCCCTAAGGAGATCTTAGTTTTAGTAAAACTGAAAAACCGAGTTTATACAAAAACGACTATTTGACGTTTTTCTATAAACCAGTTCTTCATCTGCCGCCCTGATCGGCGTATGGCGCAGCTGCCATGCACGTTTCTCCTTCCCCAGCAACAACTCATTTCGCATCGCCCATGGCCATCACCGTAACCAGTCCCTCCGCGCCGCCAGTGGCCGCAACATTGACCACTGGTCTTCTCCTACCCCAGCGACAACTGGTCTTCTCCTTCCCAGCGACAACTCATCTCACGGTGCCAGGCCCGGTCCTGAGGGGGGGGGGGGGG
>LR738710.1:934327960-934368686 GCA_902687465.1 Secale cereale
CCCACACGTTGAGCGATAGAGTGATCTCTCATGTAATTTTCCCGAAGGGGGTCTCTATGCCCTTTGCCCCGGCTAATCTCCATTGTTCCATGTCTCTAAGAGGTTTGTAAAATTGCAAACTGAAATTAGACATATATTATTACAGAGTTCTGAGTAGTACATTGTTAATATTCTATCCACCTATACATGTACGTAAAAGAAAAATCAGTGTGTGAACACAACTGATCTGTACTAAAAAGTATTGTACTCTATTGTGAAATATTTGAAAATTCATAAAATGCTCATGCTATGTACTCTTCTTCATAGTGATTTTAATGACAGCTCGTATTTTCGTATTCTATGATGATTTCCTATTTGTAAAAGATAGTTGTAATCATTTTGTATTAGATGGAATTGAGTAGTAGCATCGTGAAACAAATACAATTGGCTAATGGTTGATTCAACTGAATTAAATTACTCGATTCCGACCTTCAATTTTTTTACTCGATTCAGTTTTCTGGTGCAGCTACTTTGCAATGTTTATATGACAACAAAATATATATCTTTGGGATTAGCATCAGCTCAACGGCACCTGGAAGGCTGGAAAGAACACCTTGTCCTTCAAGAGTAACTCTGGAGAAAGCTATAAGGAGTTTTGTAGAAAATCCAATTGATAATGTTATGTTGTAACAAAATTTTGTGATGTGATGTATATTTCAGAGTAATGTATTTCTTCATTAACCTGGTATGTTGGACATAATATTTGACGCTTGATCTATGTGGTATGTCATCATAACTCTGAAATGTTCTGCATTTTAATTGAGTTTTCTTTTCAGTATTTCAATTGAGCGAGTTAATCATGAGTAGGTTATTTTGAGAAAATGAGTAGGTTTGTTTCACATATTAAATTTGACCGTCCGAACGGGAACGTTAGCTGACATCTAGATCGTAAGGTATATAACGGGCCGATGGGCAATGAATGTGCACATGCTGTGGGCCTGTGATCCTCTTTTATGCTGTAATTACGGAGGAATATACAAATATGTCAAGAGCGAACAGCACAAATATGTCGAGCATATGTGCTCGTGCTCAGAAGAGCATTTTCGGTTGCTGCTTTCCTTCCTGCACCATTGCACAATGTAATGATATAATAATGATGATCAGTACATTCTTTCCTACACCTTTGCATGTATGGGAAGACTAGACGTATAACTGTCAAATGATGTAACAATGATCAAGTGTCTTCACACGAAAAGAAAGCAAATATACTCAAAACAAGTAGCATCACACTTGGTTTCTAGTCCTACAGATACGTAGGTACTCCCTCCGTTTCAAAATAGATTACTCAACTTTGTACAAAGTTAGTACAAAGTTAGATCATCTATTTTGGAACGGAGGGAGCGGTAATTAACTTCAACGGTTCACCACTCTAAGTAAATTAGGTGTGAAAACCTAGCTCATCAGCTAATACAACAATGGCAGGCTCCGTAGATGTGGTCGATGAGACTACAAGTACAACACCCATGAGCACTATATATGTCACATATCATACCTCTTAGCGACCAAGTGCCGCTACCAATGTGATATTGTCCAAGATATTTTTCATGTGTGGGATCATAGCATACAATCATGTCACCTGCAATTGTTGGCATTGCCTTCAAACTGACACTCAGATTCCTTCCGATAGCACTCCCACTCCTTCTAACACCAACCAATAGAGCATTGTCGCCGATGCTTGTTAGAGGAGTAAATCTTCCTTGGACAAGGTCTGCCATTCTGTAGACTGCCATGCGCTGAGTGAAGAGATAATCGCTGTAATCGATGAGTAGGATCTCCGAGTCGCATTCTACTAATTCAAAAAGGGCAGTGAGGATATCCATGGGGCATATGGCAATCACCTTCGTTGCCGGAAATGAAGACGAACTGGATCCAGAAATCTTCTCGGGTTGAGGTGGGTCGATCCGTAAAATCTGTAGTTCAGCACTAGCCGTGAGCTTGGGTTGTAACATGTAAAGTTTTCCTTGTGATGATATGGTGCTCTCGTTTGGGGAGAAGCTCCAGGACGATGATCTCCACTCCTTGTCCTTGGTGGTGGCAAAGAGCACGCGTGGAACATCTTGAAGCACGACCGTGATCATGGCGACCCCTTCAGCGTTAACCGTCAAGGAGGCGGTCACCCTGCCCGGCAATAAGTAAGCAGATGTGTTGTTGTGAGAATTCAAGTGGGACCTTGATCCAAACAAGGTCACCATCGTGAGATAGTTGATTGGAGGGAACATGGCGACGTCTCCCGTGAAGGGGTGAAGGAGGCATATAGGGTCTTCGTCTTGGTCGCCGTGTTGCCGCTGCATGAGGAGGAGGCCTTCGACTGAGCAGAGGACGCAGTGGTCGTCTAGAAGAGGGACTCGAGGACGCACGAATACCCCGGTGTCGAGGTTGAGGAAACGTTTCCTGCCGTCTTCAAGGTGGAGCCGATGGCCCTCCGGCAGCATCATCCACCGGCGCGGATGAAAGCGCGAGTCGGTGATGCCATGGCCGCGTGGGTGGATAGTGCTGGACCAGGAGTGCGCGCACACTGCACGGAAGCGGACGTAGTCGAGCAGGTCTCCGGCGGCCAGCACCCGCCAGCCGATTAGCTCAACCAAATCCGCCGCCATGGACGCCAGGGGAGACATGTCGCGGGAGCTGGTGGCGGAGCAAGCCGTGACGGGCGCGGGAGGGCGCTCGGAGTTCGCCACCGGCGAGGACATCGATCGATCCCAGATCGTAGATTGACCTAGGGTTTTTTCTGGCACTAGCGTAACAGGAGACCGATGGGATACGATTTTTAAGCAGAATCGCTCGGTGGCGAACTATTCGGGGTGGACGTTGAGATGCTAATGTTGTTGGGCTTAAGATATCGTATCCACTCCCTGGTGGGGCGCATCCAGCCAATGTTTTTGTAGTACGTGCGTGTGATTGTTAAATAGAAAAAGGAAATCTTTATCCTATTTGGTACTGTATTCTTGTGTGAGCGTACGATTGCTGTGCAAGGGCTGTTTTCCTCGAATACCTGTGCACGGGCTGTTAACACACTGAAATAATATATGGTGTCTTTTTTGCTGAAATGATCAGGGCCGTCTCCAAGAATTCGGGGACCCGGTGCGAAAAGCAAAATGGGGCCCTAACATTTGGAAGAAAAGAAGTATAATAACTCAAGCATAATCGCTTATGACTATCTAATTAAAATTTATGTTATTTCGTACAATGTTGAGAAAGTTCTCAAGTATCAATGTAAAATACTAAAACCAATAAAGTGACTTGATGCTCTATTGAAAAGTTTCATCCATCTTGTGTTTTTTCAAATGAAATCTTTAGTTATATTTTCGTAATTAGTCTTCTTCAAGATATCATTTTCAAGTGTTATTGTCGTCAAATTATTGAGTCTTTCTTGTGTCATAGTAGAACACAAGTAAGATTTCAACAGTTTGTGACAGAATGAGCAACTATTGAAATTCTTGAATCTCTGACAACTTCTAAACTTCAACAACTAGAAAAAATATTGTTCCAAAACATACTAGTAAAATCTGAATACAACTTTGCATTTTGTATCAAGATTAGAGAAAAGAGGAGGGCCGGGGGAGCGTACAACGTAGGGCATCGACCACCCTTTGGTCTTTGTCTTCTGTTCCTGTTCTGCGGCAGCGCGGCTGTGTCGGCCGGCGGCCGGCGCTCGCAAGCCCCATGCAATTCCGCTTCCGACTGTGTCACCCGTCGCTTGGCTACAAAGCGATCGCCGTCAATTCCGTTGGAGCGAAGATGAAATGGAAAGGAAAGCGATTAGGGAATATGAAACGGAAGTTACGGAACGTATGTACACGTACTACGCTGGGGCTGCCGTTTGGACTACCAGCGCTAGGATCGATCGGGAATGTATCTGGTGCACCGGGGCAATTGGTGCTACCGGTGCACCGGACTCCGTTGCATACTAAAAAATGTTCGAAAAAATCCGGACAAAAATTTAGTGCATTGACACAACATCAATGTAAGTTGTCACAAAAATTCAAGTCAAAATTCGAAACATTGCTCGAGGTACAAAAATGACAAATTCGACATCAATGTGCTAATGGGCCAAAACTAAAGCCCAACTTGTGTTATGTACTATTTAGTGTCAAATTTGTCATTTTTGTATCTCGAGCAATGTTTCGAATTTTGATTTAAATTTTTGTAACAACTTACATTGATGTTGTGTCAATTACTAAATTTTTGTCCGGATTTTTTCGAACAATTTTGAGTGTGCAACATGGGACCGGTGCACCGGTAGCACCAATTGACCCGGTGCACCAGATACATTCCCAGGATCGATCCACGCGGCGACGGGCAGCTCGTATGGCTCGAAACGAGTGTTTTCAGGCCGTTGGAGGGCCCGGGGAGCGGACAAGGCCCAAGAAGGCCGAAACGAGTGTACGTTCGTTGGCTGAGCGGACAAGGCCCAAGAAGGCCGAAACGAGTGTTTTCAGCGATCAAGCAACACGCAGAGGAAACGTTGGGCCTAAAACTGTTTTTTTTAAGACTATGCATATACATATATGGATCCTAATTGGGGGCCTCAGGAATTTGGGGGCCCTGTGCGAGCGCACAGCTCGCACATGCCCCTCAACGGCCCCGGAAATAATCATATGTAAATCTTATGCACATGCATGTGTTTCCCGTAGCAAGAAAAAAAAAGCAATAACACAACGGAGTTTTTATCACCTACAAAGCTAGGGTTTGTCTGCTTCTCGTAGGCGTCGTTGTTGGTGCGCCTCGCCTCATGTGGCCTTATGGCCATGTGAGAGGAGTGGATCCTGGCCCTTGCCGGTGGAAGGGCTCCGTTTTTTCATATAGGTGGAAGCAGTGGAAGTTCAAATCTGAAGCTCAACTCAAGTGCTACTCCAAGGGTTATCATTTTATTCACGTCGAAGTATATGAGCTGAGTACTAGTACTAGTTGATCTCTAGGCATAAGTACTACTCCCTCCGTTCGGAATTACTTGTCTCGAAAATGGATGTATCTAGAATTAAAATACATCTAGATACATCCATTTCTACGACAAGTAATTCCGAAAGGAGGGAGTAGTAGTTTTTATTAACGTGAATAGTGAGTCGTTCGTTGGCTGAGTACACGCATGTACTATGTCCAGATCTTTTTATATTATAACGTTTTCCTTCTTTTTTGGTTGTCAGGTTAGTCTTTCGAACTTTCCAACTAATATAAAGTGTACCGTTTAGGGTTTCTATCCATCCGAACAAACGTAGAAGTCCAGTTGAATAAGGAGTTGTACCTTTTTCGAAAAGGAAAGATTTAAGTATTACACTCGGCCTCTGCATGATTAAGATGCACACAGCCAAATAAGATCTTCTTATACAAAGAAAAAATAAAAAGGTGAAATACAAAGAGACATAGAGTCCGTATAACGCCTAACGCGTAGGGGGGGGGGGATCCTAAAATCATGCTGCCACCTATGTTGGGTAAAAGTATCCCTCGCCGTAGCCTCCAATCGTGTACACACCTCCGTAAACAGGTCTCGATTCTCCACGCGTTGTAGAGAGGACCACAAACGAAGAGTCCCGGTACATCTATAGATAATCTGCATCAGAGAAGTACCTTTATCATCAAAAGCCTTATGGTTTCTACATAGCCAAAGCGACCAAATAACGGCAAGCGCTCCCACCCTGAGAAGAGTTCTAAACCTGTGATCAATCCCATGCAACCAGTTGCCAAATACATTAGCAACACTACAAGGGGGATAAAAGCCAGAAGCTATTTGAATGACTGACCATATAGAACGAGCAAATTTGCATTGGAAGAATAAATGTTTTATTTTCTCATCATGGTGACAATAGACACATTGCGCACTTCCATGCCAATTCCTCTTAGTAAGGTTATCTTTAGTAAGAATGACTCCGCGACGAAGATACCATGCAAATATTTTATTCTTAAGAGGTATCTTCATCTTTCAGATCTTCTTATTATTATCAACTGACACGTCAGACTGGATTAACGCTCTATACATGGACTCCACTGAGAATTGTCCATTCCCATGGAGGTTCCATCGGAAAACGTCAGGCCCATGTGACAATTGCACCATGGACAACCGCTCGAGCAGGATGTTCCACGATTGGAGTCTGGGTCCAATTAAATCTCTTCTGAACGTCACATTTGGTAGAAACGATTCCATTACCGTGGCAATAGTATCACCCTTGTGGCGCACAATGTTGTATAGAGCCGGATATTATTCCCGAAGTGTGGCATCTCCTAGCCACCTGTCCTCTCAGAATCTAATTTCCGAGCCGTCCTTAGTTGAGAAGGATCCATAGCAGAAGAAATATCTCTTCGTAGCCATTAGACCCGCCCAAAAGTGTGAATCCGGGCTTCCAGTATACTTGGGATACCGCCTTGGACCCCACATATTTCCTCCTTAGGAGGGTTTGCCATACACCATCTTCGGTCAGTAATTTGAACAACCATTTGCCAAGGAGGGCCCTATTCTTAACCTCAAGGTCATGAATGCCCAACCCGCCTTGGTCTTTGGGACGGCAAACCACACTCCATTTGGCCAGTCAATATTTCTTTCTCTCGCTATCTCCTTGCCAAAAGAATCTTGATCAGAAATAATCCAATCTATGTAAGACTCCTTTCGGCAACTGGAAAAAGGAAATCATATATTGTACCATATTACTTAGTACCGAATTTATGAGAACCAATCTTCCACCCAAAGAAAACAGTTTACCTTTCCAACTGCTAAGTCTTTTTTGCAACCTCTCCTCGACGTGCTTCCATTCAGCATTTGTGAGTCTCCGATAATGTACTTCCTCTATCAGGCGTGCATGTTATTTTTATGGTGATTGTGTCTACAAGATCGTGAGCTCCACGTCATTTCAGGTGACACCGTACCGTGAAAGATTGGGCAAATTATTTGCGCCATCATTTTTCCGTTGATGATCGCGTCACCTAGCTAGCCCCATTTCAGTGGTGCGTCTAGCATCGTCAGTGGGCGTGTGGAGATGTGTCTCCGACGAATTTATCTTTGATGAATTTGCTCAGATCTGGTCATCATTCGTCTACGTTCGAGTGTCTCAGATTGGATCGTTCTGATCTACGCTACTCTTTATCGGCGGCGATTGCTGTTATGTTGCGTTGGTCCTACGTGGCTTAGCACGACGACTTCACGACTATTTACTACAACAAATTTCGCCCGGCTCCGACGAGGGAGGGGCGATGACAGTGGCACGCCCTCGGCTCGCTTCAGTGCTTGTAGTCGTCGCTACGTGGTCCATAGATCTGATATAATTTTTATTATTTCTAGTGTTTTTTATAATGCCATTGAAGATGAATAGATCGGAAGTTAGTTTTCCTTCTACTCCCCATGAGTGACTCTAGCAACTAGGGTTTCCATCTCTCTCGTGGCTGCCGGCGCTGATCTTCCTCGTTTCATGTGGCCTTAGGGCTATGGAGGTGAGGTGGATCCCAACCCATGGCTTCCTGAGGATGGAATAAGGTTATCTTCTCCTAGCCCTCATCCCAGCGGTGCGTCTAGCGTCGTGGCAGGGCGTGTGAAGGTTTATCTCCGGCAGTTCTTGTGGGATTTGGTCGGTGTTTGTCTTTAGTGGGTCTATATGGATTCATTATTCGTTCATCTGTGTCGTGTATTTGTAGGTTGTACTCTTTTGATTTACGCTTATCGTCATCAACAATGCTTGGTGTTCTAGTATGCTAGTCCTTTTGGGGCTTAGTATGATGACTCCCCGACTATCTACTACAACATAGTTTATCATGCTGCGGCGAGGAAGAGACAATGACGGCATCATACATTTGGCTCGTTTCAATGCTTGTAGTGGTAGCTAAGTGGTCTATGGATCTACATGTAATTTATGTTAGTTCTAGTGCTCTTTGCACTGCCATGATGTTTGATGAATAGATCCAAAGTCTTCCCGCCAAAATAGAAAAGAAAATGTCAAGATAATAATAAAAACACCTGATCAATCTCAGAAGGTTTATGGATATGTGAGCTAAGTGACCGTGTTCCTTTTTGTCTTATGGATGGTCATTTTAGTAAAAAAAAATGACCACCACAGTGACTGTTGCAGGCTGATTTTTCCAGGAGCAAGACTCCGAATTGAAGTTCGTCAGCTCACTAATCTCATTATCGTGTACCTTCAAGTTGTGGCCTCAAGGCCACAGACACACTAGTAGCAAAAATGGGAAGACATTCATACTGAACATGAAAGATTTCTAGCCTTCAGATGCGAGATATAAAGACTATCCTTGTCAAAGGTTTACGACCTCTATAGAAATTGCAGTGCAAATGCTACTTCTACAAATTCCCGTAAGAAGGCACGTTCATCAAAGACAAGAGATTCCAAACCAAACGACATGCATAGATCATAACTTCTACTATCACTTTCTCTTTTCTTCATCACATATACACAGACTCGGAACCTCCGCCACTTCATCTAAATGGGGCCCCTGTTGGTGAGAGTTGAGATTTTCAAGTTGAGAAGGGGAGCCAATCAGAGATGGTCTTTATCGGAAAAAAGTGTTTGTGCATGGTGTTAATTAGACAAGCTCATATTGACAAAACTATTTTGATAATAAGATTCCGAACCACCTCGAACTCCGATAGAGTTTGTAAGTACTAGAAGTAGTAAATTTCGTGTGATAAAGGGGTAGAGCCAGCCTGCTATTTCTTATTACAAGGAGATTAGCAGTCGTCTTCAACATAGTTACTACTCCATCCGTCCGAAAATAATTGTCATCAAAATGGACAAAAAAGGATGTATTTAGAACTAAAATATATCTAGATACATCCCCTTTTATTCATTTTGATGACAAGTATTTCTGAACGGAGGGAGTATGTGTGTTCTCCTCTTATTTGAATAAAAAACCCATCACATCTGAAGGAAGCAGAACAACGCAGGCAGCAAACACCTCCTAGGATGGACGTACGATGAACTAGTAGCACTGCCGGCGGATGCGGCCGACGTTCCCTTGAGGTCCCTGGAGCATCCCCATTTTGCTCATGGAGCTGCCGAACTGGTTCCAGAACCACCACTCATTGTTGGCGAAGTCGTTCACGTACCCTTGGGTGGTCTCGTTGAGCAGGAGCTGCACATCGGAGGTAAGAACCCCCTTCCCCTGCTTGAGGTTGATGTAGTACTTGTTGTCGAACTTCTCCGGGGTGGTAACATCGAGGTCCTGACGACGGTTCACGTCGGCGGTGCAGTTATCTTGTAGCCTCCGGACAAAGTCATCAGAGTCGGAGTTGGGGAAACGGTCGCTGAAGGTGGCGCAACGAGCTTTCCCTATGGTATGCGCACCGGAGAGCACCACGAGGTCTTTCTCGTCGAGGCTGCGGCTTCTGAAGGCAGCTATAAGCTGGTCAATGCTGAAGGTAGGGGGCGGGAGCTCCTCGACGAACCTCAGCGGCGCGGGCTCGAAGCTGTCGAGCCTACCGAGTGGCACATGGTAGGGTTTGCCACCTGACTGCAAGTTGCATGAAAGCATATGATTTAGCGTGCGGATAGGGAAAAGAATTAATCTCACATATTTAGTAGCAACACTTGAGGAAGTTTAACCACATGCTCTGTGTTTGTTTTTCTTCCATAAGTGACATACCACTATAACGGCGTCGTGAGTGGCAAGGGCCATGATGTCGGCGCAGGAGACGGTGGGCCCACAGGCTTCGTGCACCTTGGCGCGGATGTCTTCCATGAGGAACGCCACTTTCCGCCTGATATCTAGAGAGAGGTTCGGCGGCATTCTCATCTCACTCCATGGAGTTCCCAGCAGAAGAATCGACGCATCGCATCCCTGTACACATAGTATGTACAGAACACAGTTTTGTGTAAGATAATTAGTTAGCTAGCTAGGGTTACCAGCATGTTTAGTTCGTGACTAACATTGCCACAACTAATCTTCAGCTAAGTGTTCTAAAGAAAAGTGTGATGTACAAATTGGTCAGCAGCACAAGTGCGGCAAGAGTTGATTTATATATATGGATGTGGCCAAGAAAACGTGGCAAGCCACAAGTGTAACAGTGAACTAAACCCCTGTTGTTAGGCTACGAATCAAACATGTTTTACATACTTAATTTACCCGGGGGAAGCTCCACTCAAAAAAAAAAAATTTACCTGTGGGAAGCAGTCGTGGAAGAACATACGGAGGAGATCAGCGGCGATGGTGATATCTCCCTGCAGGGCTTCTACCACGGCGGTGCGCACGATGCCGCGCAGATCGGGGCACGACTCGTCGTGGTAGTCGGCGGTGAGACCGCCGGCTATGGTCACTACTGGACGTGTACTATGGTACTGGCCATCGGTGGTCATGGAGATAAGCTGATCCGGCCGCCTGGACGACCAAGCTGCTGGGAAGAGCAGCGCGGCAAGGACAAGTCCCATCAGGGCCACCATTGCTGTTTTGCAAGCCATCGATCTTTCCTAGCTCTACTACCAGTACCGCACTGCTATCTGGGAGTGTGTCTTCCTTACGCCCAGGATGGTGTTATTTATAACTCAACAAATAGCTTCAGGGTTGGAGATTGAGAAAGATGGTGGACCGATAATGGAGGGAGAGGTTGAATAGACCAAAATGCCCTGGCTTAGATTTAATTTCAATCAGTGGTTAGTAGCAAGCTCATTTCATTAACTAAGATCGTGCCAAGATCATCTAAAAAAATAAGATCGTGATAAGATCAAGATAGAGATAGATTCGACCATGGAGCATCTTCCTTTCTCGTTTACTTTCTGTGTTCCACATGCAATTTCCTAGCTTTGGATCTAGTATTTAGTATTAATCTACTATATACAGGTAAGAGTTTTTTTAACACAGACGCTCAAATTTACACACATACACTCATCCATATGAAGTTATGAACACATGCATACACCCTACTCCTATTAGCACATCTGAGAGACTGAATCGGCACATCATCTTGAGATTGACGACGTGTCCACAGATGCCTTCGTAGTCGATGGGAACGTCTCTTCCCAGTGAACGCATATCGCCAGAATGTCTGAAATAAATGCAGAAAAATGTGAGCACCAATATCAAGTCTATGACTTGAACTCTGATGGGATGGGGATACCACTGTCCTCCTAAACATCCAACAAAAGGTTGTGTACACATGTTAGCTACGTTAAGGAATCTAAGGCTAACTTGATCATATCCTTTAGAGGAACTGTTCTCTTCTCACTTCTTTCTTCGAAGGCGCCTTTGTTCCTTACTCAGATCATAGTTTATTCCCCTCGTTTCAGTTTCACGATGATTCCCTTCCCCCGTCAGATGCCAATGGTTCCCACTCATAAAATTGTTAGGTCCAAAGTACAAAAGTTTGCAGCAAGAAATATATTTCGCCTTGTGACACAAATTTATCAATGTACAAGAAACGATTTTTGGGCACTAATCAATTTGGAGGCTGATGACGTACTGAAGACACATTAATCCCTAATGACATTATATATTCTTTTATGTTCATGAGCCGAAGATAATGATGATGAATAAAAGAAGTTTTCTCTTGCAGTTTCGCGCTCTTGTCTTATGTGAGCATGTGGTTGCCACGTATGAATTTTTATCACATGGATTGACGAAGTCGAGCTACACACGGCGTGCATGCCTGGGTGCCTCATGATTAACTTATTCTAGGATTTCATAACTCTACATGTGGCTTGTCGACTATGTGTCAACCAAAACCCAAGCAAGTACGTACACCTGCTACCAAAGGAATCGTATCTGCCAAACAAATGAGTTAATGTCCACTTCTACAGATGTCTTGATGATCGTGAAGGTGATGAGGTGGTGGGAGGACGTGTTACAGATCAACATTTGAGTTTGTGCCGATCTCGCATATTTTCCCTGCTTAATCGGCAAAAGGCTCAAGCAACTTATGGCCTTGTAGAGTTGTGTTGGTTTTGATCGAGTTGATGCATGACTATGCAATTAAGTTTGATCAAGTTTGTGTGTGCAAATATGAATGCAGTGAACAATTCTGAAGTGAACTGTCCACGCCGATTATCCAATCTTAGTTAGTAGCTTGCTCTATTGTGGTAGCATTAAGTGTCTGAGTGAGTGTGCCTTCCTCACGTCTCCAGTGGATGGTGTTACTACCTTATCCTTGTAAGGCTTGGAGATAGGGTGAGCCCATGAATCCATAATGGAGAGATGCAAAAAATACTAAAATGTTGAAATCTGAGATGGGCCTAGAGCCCATATGACAATTTCAGATTTGATCTCTAAGGGCCCATGTAGGTGGCATGATAAAGTGGTGGGAAGTTTAGTCTCACCCCGGAAGTGGAAGGAGAGTTTGAGTGGTTTATAAGGGATTCTCTCCCTCATGCTATTGGAGCTTGAGAAGAGATGAGGCTCTCGCGCACTCCTCCTCCGCGCGGCGCTGCGCTGCGCGGGATTGAGCCGAGCCGAGCTCACTCCTATGCGCTTCTTTTTGCCGGTCAGGAACGGAGAGTCTTTGATAGGTAGGGCCACGATCTGAGACGTCGGATCGTGGGCTACCGACTTGGACGTGGGTTCAGCCCACGTCTCTCCACGCGCGGCCGCACATATATATGTGGGGCGCTGCCAACCCTAGCCGCCGCAATACAGAACGCATCTGCCTCCACGCCCGCCGTCGTCCCTTTGCTGCTGCTGCCGCCGGTGACTCCATCCCGTCCGCCGCGTACACGGTCGACGGGAGAGCAGGTCTCCGAAGCCTCGCCTCTCTGGATCCTGTACGGGAGAGGGGCGAATAGGTTTTTGGGAAGCGACTACGCGACTGCTCGCCGTTCGTCTACTTCCTCTACGTCCGCGTCGCCCTCGTCATCACCATGGCCACCGACGCCGAACGTGCCGCCGCCGAGAAGATCGAAGCCGACAAGAAGGCAGCCGAGGACGCTGCTGCCGTCACCGCCGCCGCGGCCTCTGCATGGCCTACTGGAGGTTATAACTCGTTTATCCCGCTCCTATTGTTTTCCGTTTTAGGCATGCTAGCGTTATACGTAGATCTGTCTACAATTAGCGTAGTATGTGTTTGCATGATTGAATATCAGTATGCTATTATCTGTGTCAATGCCATGCTAGTAGTTAATTCGTGGATTAAATTAATCGGAAAATTGCCTATTTACTCAGCATAAAATACCATTTGTGTTTCAGTATACTACAGCAGCACACTCACTATATATTATTGACATATAATAAGATTAGGATGGATAGAAATAACTATTCCTTTGTGTCTAAGTTTTCTGTTCCGGATACGGTTGACCAAGTTTGGATCTAGATACTAGTTTCAAGACATTTATGTGTAATACTGAGTGATAATTAACACATGGAGAGACCATGGATCGAGATTACAATTAAGCTAAGAAATGGATTACTCGCATAAAGGATATGATATCATATTTTATAAAAAGAAAACCTTAATTATACGCTGATTAAGGCTGGGCATCACATGGATCGATAAGGCTAATTCCAATGTATTGGTGCTTGCATGAGGTGCTAAGCACATTAAAAACTTTAGCAACTAAAGCCCCCAATGCATAGGTGCTTAACTTGTTGGTGCTAAGCAGCCTTCATTTAATGATTTGCAACTAAAGTTCTTCATGCATTGGTGGGATTCTTCCATTTAAATGTTTTGACTAGGTTCTCGCGCTTGACATTGTTTCTTCCTGGGGTCACTACACTCATCTCTCTCCTCTTAATTACCTTGCCACATAAGACTTTTTGCCTACATGACTGTCTTAGCACCTGTACAAGCTGGAGCATTGGGAGGGGCCTAATGGACAGAAGAAAATAGAGCACTCACTTTATTAGGATCCTGAGAATATTTGGATGCATTAAATAAAATTTATCTTTAAATTATTTTGGGTTTCACATGTAACTGTTTGTGTTTTGGATCTAGCCAGAACACTTTGATCTACTACAATGCATTGTTAACACATGGATCGGTCATGCACCCAAGGGAACTTAATTAAGTTACCGTGTGGATGCTCAGTTGATCTCGATCTATCGGGGTGAGCCAGAAAAATATATTGTATTTGGTAATTAAAATTCTTATAATATGAGATGAGGATTAAAAACTTTTAGATCTACATGCGGTTTTTGTCGGATACCAATCTCTACTCTGGGCTCAAGTCACAGCATTGGAGCCTATATATGTTCGGTTTGTTCATTATAGTTCAATAAGGTACTCTTGCAATGAATCTTATTCTGACAATATTCCTTTGGAGTTGTGTGAGGGAGAGCTTTAGGTGCAACTGGGACCCCCAACTCCTCTCAGGAAGCTCTAGAGTAGTTCATGGTTTACACCAGCAAAACCGTAGAAACCCTTGGAGTGCATTTGCAGCGTTTTCGAGGGCACTGCAGATTTGTCGTTATGAGCTTGTGATTGTTCCGAATCACCCAGTTGATCTATTTTTCTTCAGATCTGGTTGGCTTTGGGAAAAGGAATGGCAGGGTGACGTCAAGTGTGGTGTTAGGCAAGATTAGAACTATGCACTACATCAACATAAATGAAGCTTATTATGCACCGCCATAGTCTTTATTTTGCTTTACCCCTAAACATTTTGTCCTCGTTTGATCATATTTGTATATATTTGCGGATACCTGTTTGAATTTTGTAATGTTACCACTTTGTGGCTTTATTAATTTAAAGCCATGCGCTTTTTGTGACTTCTTCTAGAAAAATCTCCCTCTGAGAGAACTGGACATGCTCGCAAATAAGGCAACTTAGAGGTAAGAATGGAGGTTAGACATTTATAAAGGAAGAATTGAGATCATTATTCGGAACTTAAGTGACTCGGGGATTAGGCTTAATAGTGAGATCATAAACTTTGGGGAAGTCTAGGGAGTTAGGCTGTCGTAGAAGCCAACGACCTAACATAAAAGCAGAAACTTAGGACCCATGCAGTGAGGGAAAATGATATATTTCCAAGGCAGCGGATGATTTCGAGTCTCGTTTTTTGAAAAGGGGTAAAGGATCCCTAGGCCTTGCATCTAATTATTCTCATAAGTTATTTTTGTGAACCAATTGGACTTATGAAATCTATGTCACTGTTAAATGTTATTTCATTCAAACTCTTCTCAGCAAAGAAAAGTAGAAACATGTCATTATTTAATTGTATCTTGGCAACATATGTCATGGATTACAGAATATTGCAAGATGTAAACATATTTCAAATTTTTCTACACAGATGAGAATGGCTTAAATAATTTTAGAATCATAACACATTGCATCAAGAAACATTAGTACAAACAGTGAGTTGAGACACTTGTATCCACCAAATAGTCACTCGAAAGTCTGAACTGGTGATGCAGAAGAAGGACGATATGTTTCCACACTTCGCTCGTATCTAAGGTTCACTAGGCCTCAGACATGGGATCGATGTATGCTGTAACTAGGCTTTTTAATTAACGATGCATTGGCTGGATCTTAAATTCGAGAATTGTACACTGATATCATAGTATATTAAAGCACATTCACCAAACGGATGAAGAAGGACAGGCATTATATTTCAACTATATTTATTATGAAAAAGCAAAAGCATGCTTAAAAAGAGATAATACATGCGCCCACAGTATGAAACTCGCGTGGCAGCAGCGCATGCATGATAGACTTGCTAGGAAGATCGATGACTAACTGGGTAGCTAGCTCTTATTACACTGGAAATAGACATAGTGATACAATTTTATCTTCTGATCTCAAGCAGAGATCAGGCTTGGTTAGGGGCAGAGTTGCGTCTGAAGCAGCCGAAACGGCGGATCTCACCAAATCTCCCAGGGATGGCTTGGTACATCAACGATACCTTCTTCATGGAGGTGCCGAACTGGTTGAAGAACCACCACTCATCCGCAGCGAAGCCTTCGACCAGTTCCTTTGTACGCGGGTCATGCATGAGCGTCTGGTCGGAGTTGAGCACCCCCTTCCCGGCCACCAGGTTGCGGTAGTAGGCGTTGTCGAATGCTCTCGGGGTCTCTACGTCAAGGTCCTGCAGCCGGTCTCCGTCGCTGGAGCAATTCGCGGCGAGCCTCCCGACGAACTCGCCGTCTTCTCGAGGACCAAAGCGGTCGGAGAAGGCGCTGCAGTGGGCCTTGCCGATGGTGTGCGCGCCGGAGAGCGCCACAAGATCAAGCTCAGTGAGATCAAGCCTACTAGCGAAGTGGGCGACGAGCTGGTCGACATTTCCAGTGGGACGCGGGAGCTGGCCGTAAACCTCTTGCCACCGATTGGGCAAGAAGCTGTCCAGGCGGCCGAGCAGTAGATCATAGGATTCCCCGCCAGACTGCAAATGAGAATAGTACATATTACTCCCTCCGGTTCAGAATATTGAAGTTTTAGATTTATCCAAGGCAAACATGCTTAACTTTGACCAAGTCCATAAGCAAATGTACTAACATGTAGTACAACATCAAACTAGTCTCATCAAATTCATAACATATATTTACATACTACATAAGATTGATATTGTAGATATTCATATATTTTATATAAACTTGGTCAAACCTAAAGTTTTTTGACTTAGTAAAAACCGAGAATTTCAAATATTTCAAAACAGATGAAGTAGTTTAGTTGTGCATGCACCACCACTCCTTTTATGTGTGCACTTGTACGTACCACGACAACAGCATCACGGGCGGCGAGAACGGTGATGTCGGCGCAGGAGACGGTAGGCCCACAGGCGCTATGTACAGCTACGCGGATGTCCTCGATGAGCTGCAGCGCCTTGGGCTGCAACCTGGCATTCGGTTCCAGGATCTGCTCGCTGTGGTATACCCTCTCACCCACTTGGTAAGTGCCGTTCAGAAGAAGCGATGCGTCGCAGCCCTACATACGTAAGACACAAAAAGTAAGTCATATATACCTGTGATTGCATTTCAGGTCTGAGATAATTTAGGACCACACTACTTAATTGATCATGGTACTATCTAATGTTCATTGGAAAAATTAAGGAAGAAACGATCACTGTGTATATAACGTACATAAACGAAGCAGTCACTCATGAAGATACGGAGGAGACCGGCAGCGACGCCGATATCTTCCCGGAACGCTTCCTCCACCGCGGTGCGCACAATCTGCTGCACATTTGGGCACGACTCCGCATGGTAGTCCGCGGTGAGGCGCCCCTGGGCAAGGGGCACACTTGTGCGCTCAAGCACCTCGGTTGGCATGGAGATCAACGAAGGGGTGGACGACGACATGGCTGCCGGGGACAGCAGTGCGACAACGACGAACAGCATGGGCAACATAGCTGCGCTGCTCAACGCCGCCATCGGTCCTATCCCACGTACCTAGCTGCTCTCTCTCTCTCTCTCTCTCTCTCTCTGAGTGAGGGAGTGTGCCTTCCTCACGATCAGGAAATGTCGCTATTTATAACGGAACTCATTAGGGCTGTGCGAAACTAGACATGAACCGATAATGGAGAGATGCGAAAGGAACAAAGTACCCCAACAATTTTACTAGTGCCTAGCAATGTTCTGGTTAACAAATATTTTCTTTGTTACAGATATGTCTGAGATTTGCAGTTACCTGATATTTACCAGACGAAAATATACAAATGAATATTATGTTCAGATTTCTTTTCGGAGAGTAAGAAGACAGCAAAGCATTAATGTCCACACCATGCAAGTTAGCTCACCCGTAGATCTCATCCAGTTCACCTTTCTTAGCTACTACTCCCTCCGTCCAAAATTGTACTAAATTTGAGACACTTATTTTGGGGTTGAGAGAGTATTTATAAACTTCTATACTGGAACTAATATTGGGTTTTTATTGGGCAAACTCATTTAGCGATGAACGAGGTTAGAATAATGCGATGAGCGAGACATAAATCCTAGAACACTGGATCGTGATTGAGTAGGTGTGTATTCATTATTTCTCTACCAGCTTTGTGATTTTCTATTTTGGTTAAGTTTGTATCCAGCCGTTTGGAAAAGAAATTAAACTATGATGAATTGCTAACCCATGGATTGATAATAGATCAAGATGCCATCAACGGATCTCGATCTTGTTTTGGTCGCGCTAAACAGCTCGTACTTGGTAACCACAAGTCCAGTAGTATTAAGTACTCCTCGATCAGAGCCCGTAAAATAACTCCCCATGTGGTGTGTCTGCTACCTGTCAATATACACGCTAGGCAGCTAGGATGATAACCATGTGTATCCATCATAATCGTACCAAATTAAGTACTCATAAGGGCATATTCAACAGCTGTAAAATAAGTGTTGGTAAATTTGCCACCTAGGACATAGTGATGATGTGGCATGTAATAAATGTGAAGAGAGAGCAAAGTTGTATATAGAATAACCAACAACCTTTGCACAAGCTCCAAGGTGAAATAGATGGCAATCACATTTATTTACTCATCATCTATTGGATAACTTAGATACAACCTATTGGAGTAGTTGTATGATAACTTGTTGGTTGATGACATGGACATTTTACCAACAAGACTATTGGAGCGTGTAACCACGCCTTTGTCTTCCTCACGTCTAGGAGTGGCATTAATTACAGCTCAAGCAGCGTATGCTAATCAGGGAAAAATTATAGGATAAATATGTCACCAAAGCACCCATTGTATTATAAATGATCGTGAGAAGATAATGATGATGAATAGAAAAATATTTCTCCTTGTTTGTAGCAATATAGAGTGAGTGCGCGCGATAGGCATTTGTGAATTGTTTACACATGGATCGGTAATAGATCGATCGAAGCGAGCAACAAGCACGCGGCGTGCATGCAGATGCTCGATCATGTGACCCTGATGGTTCATAACATCCTAGCTCGGATTCCATAACTTCACATGAGACTACACTCACATGGCATGTTGTGATCGATTGATCCAAACCCAGCGATGGTGCCGCGTATGCATCGATCTTAACTGACATGCTTGCACATATCTAGTTACCTACTGGTCATTGCCCATTTACATCATTCCAAACTAATTAATTGTGACTCTGTAAGAAAGTGTGCCTTCCTCACCTCCAGGAGTGTCGTTCATAGCCTAGTACGTACCTTGTCCAGTATATTCTTGTCCTAATCAAGGCTAGCTGGAGAACACATGGATCAATCTATAATGCATACAGGTGGAAAGACTCACGTAGCCCCTAGTTCTACATTCCAGGCCGCCACTAATTGAATTCTAATCTCGCCAGTTCTGTATTGTTCTTTGATCCGGCATGCAGACAGAATTGTTAACATTGATCCAAAATCGATCGCATCGGGGTAAGATATACACGTATGCACGCGGCATGCACGGATCGATAGATGCTCCATCATGTGAGCCCGATGATTAAGTAATTCGAGGATTCCATAACCCCCAGTGGTTTGTCGATAATCAAAGTTCTAAACCTAGGTAAAGTACATCATATATTCGATCTTATTTTAAATATTGCACATGACTGCCGTGATTACTCCATTTCTCGGTACCTGCCGTGATCATGCTTATGCCAATACCGTTTGATTCATCATGTTGGTACATCCTAATGAAAAATGTTGCAATCTCTTGCACTTGGGGGATATCACATGTATCAAGAAATTAGGAAAGATATCTTCAGACAACTTAGATGATCAGACATCGTATGGTTACAAGGGAAATATCTCCTTGTGCGAAAAAATGTAAGAAGGAACATATCTCCAGTCACAGTCCAATCCCGTAATCAGCATGTCTATCATTCTTTCTTCAGAGTGCGTTCTCTGGTGCATCATGTTATAGGATCGAGGGTCCATATATTGTGAATCTCCATTTTGCCTGCTTGAAAGTACATTTGATCCAAATGAGAACTCACTCAGGTCGCTAAATCTATTAAAAGAAAACAGATCCATTCAAATAAATAAAAAGTAAACTTTTGGTCATAGTGGCACATGATTCTTATAGTAAAAACTGCTAATCACACTTGTCGCGCATCACATCATTATTGATTCCTAAATTTTGAGATAATAAACATGGGTACCCCAAGAGTTTCAGTCATCTGGCGCACTGAACTCATTGTATTGATTTCTGAAGAAGATTCCTGGCAAATAAATATCTCGAGAAGATAGGGATGAATTAAAATATAACAACTCTTACTTTCTGTGCTGGCCAGTTTAGTTTTCCACAAGCAACTCATTAATCTTGGAAGATATCTGCACACTTACGCTTACTACGAACCCACAGACGAAGTAATTTAAAGGTATCATAATGTGAAGCACGGGCACCAATGCTATCGGCTTTGGCCGGTGCAGAGATCATGCTTAATTAACGGGTATGCCTGTCATACGATTCTTAAGAGATCGCCTTTCAGAAGAAAAAAATGTAGATACTCAAGATCTGCAATCGTGCGCTGAACGTGCTTTTAGTGCCTAGAATGATACTCAGTTTCATTGAATTGCAAATAGGAATATTGCAGTACTATATACCTAAGTTGTATTTGGTTGATAAATTTGGTAGTGACAACTGAGAACATGCCGTCTCACACTCTCAGTCCGCGAGACCTAATAGAAGTACCATGATATTCTTGAACTTATCTTGCATTATGTACAATAATATGATAATAAAGGTGGATGATATGCAATTTAGCTGAGTGCCATAAATTTTAAACTGTGCTTCTCACCCTTCCTTTACATTTAGAACAGACATACCAAGTTTCTACGAGAATAGAAAGGGTGTGGGTAAAGGCGCCTTCAAGGTTCCAAATTGTATTACTAAATTTGAGACACTTATTTTGGGGTTGAGAGAGTATTTATAAACTTCTACCGGAACTAATATTGGGTTTTTATTGAGCAAACTCATTTAGCGATGAACGAGGCTAGAATAATGCGATGAACGAGACATAAATCCTGGAACCTAGCACACTGGATTGTGATTGAGTAGGTGACTATTCATTATTTCTCTACAAGTTTTGTGCTTTTCTATTTCGTTAAGTTTGTATCCAGCATTTTGGAAAAGAAATTAAACTACAATGAATTGGGTAAACCATGGATTGATAATAGATCAAGATGCCATCAATGGATCTCGATCTTGTTTTGATCGCGCTAAACAGCTCGTACTTGGTAACCACAAGTCCAGTAGTATTAAGTACTCCTCGATCAGAGCCCGTAAAATAACTCCACCTGTGGTGTCTACTACCTGTCAATATACACGCTTGGCTGCTAGGATGATAACCTTGTGTATCCATCATAATCGTACCAAATTAAGTACTCATAATGTGTAACCACGCCTTTGCCTTCCTCACGTCTAGGAGTGGCATTAATTACAGCTCAAGCAGCGTATGCTAATCAGGGAAAAAATATATAGGAAAAATATGTCACCAAAGCACCCATTGTATTATAAATGATCGTGAGAAGATAATGATGATGAATAGAAAAGAAATTCTCCTTGTTTGTAGCAATATAGAGTGAGTGTGCGCGATAGGCATTTGTGAATTGTTTACACATGGATCGGTAATAGATCGATTGAAGCGAGCAACAAGCACGCGGCGTGCATGCAGATGCTTGATCATGTGACCATAATTGTTTATAGCATCCTAGCTTGGATTCCATAACTTCACACGACTACACTCACATGGCCTGTCGTGATCGATTGATCCAAACCCAGTGATGGTGCCGCGTATGCATCGATCTAAACTGACATGCTTGCACATATCTAGTTACCTACTGGTCATTGCCCATTTACATCATTCCAAACTAATTAATTGTGACTCTGTAAGAAAGTGTGCCTTCCTCACCTCCAGGAGTGTCGTTCATAGCCTAGTACACACCTTGTCCAGTACACTCTTGTCCTAATCAAGGCTAGCTGGAGAACACATGGACCAATCTATAATGCATACAGGTAGAAAGACTCAGGTACCACCTAGTTCCACATTACAAGGCCACCACTAATTGAATTCTAATTTCGCCAGTTCTGTATTCTTCTTTGATCCGGTATGCATACAGAATTGTTAACATTGATCCAAAATTGATCGCATCGAGGTAAGCTATACACGTATGCGCGCGACATGCACGGATCGATAGATGGTCCATCACATCAGCCTGTTGATTAAGTAATTCGAGGATTCCATAACTCCCAGTGGTTTGTTGACAATAAAAGTTCTAAACCCAGGTAAAGTACCCCATATATTCGATCTTATCTTAAATATTGCATATGACTGCCGAAAAAGCTCCATTTCTTGGTACCTGCTGTGATCATGCTTATGCACATACCATTTGATACATCATGTTGGTACATCCTAACGAAAAATGTTGCAATCTCTTGCACTTGGGGGATTTCACCTGCATCAAGAAATTAGGAAAGATATCTTCAGACAGCTTAGATGATCAGATCTCGTATGGTTACAAGGGAAATATCTACTTGTGCGGAAAAAATTAAGAATGAACATATCTCCTGGCACAGGCCAGTCCCGCAAGCAGCATGTCTATCATTTTTTCTTCACAGTGACTTCTCTGGTGCATCCCGTTGTAGTACCGAGGGTCCATAGATTGTGAATCTCCGTTTTGCCTGCTTGAAAGTACATTTGATCCAAATGAGAATTCAGGTCACAAAATCTGTTAAAAGAAAACACATCCATTCAAATAAATAAAAAGTAAACTTTTGGTCATAGTTGTACATGATCCTCATAGTAAAAACTGCTAATCACACTTGCAGTGCACCACACCATTATTGATTCCTAAATTTTGAGATAATGAACATGGGTACCCCAAGAGTGTCAGTCAGCTGGCGCACTGAACTCATTGTATTGATATCTCCAGAAGATTCCTGGCAAATAAATATCTCGAGAAGATAAGGTCGAATTAAAATAGAACAACTCTTACTTTCTGTGCCAGCCAGTTTAGTTTTCCACAAGTAACTGGCTAATCTTGGATCTTGTATGTACACAACTATTTAGGTTCAGAAGATATCTGCACACTCTTACTACGAACCCACATACGAAGTAATTTAAAGGTATCATAATGTGTAGCACGGGTACCAATGCTATCAGCTTTGGCCGGTGCAGAGATCATGCTTAATTAACGGGTATATATGCATGTCATACGATTCTTAAGAGATTGCCTTTCAGAAAAAAAGTAGATACTCAAGATCTGCAATCGTGCGCTGAACGTGCTTTTAGTGCCTAGAAGGATCCTCAGTTTCAGTGAATTGCAAATAGGAATATTGCAGTACTATATACCTGAGTTGTATTTGATTGATAAATTTTGTAGTGACAACTGACAACATGCCGTCTCACACACTCTGTCCGCAAGACCTAATAGAAGTACCCTACTATTCAGGAACTTATCTTGCATCCTGTACAATAATGTGGTAATAAAGGTGGATGATATGCAATTTAGTTTAGTGCCATAAATTTTAAACTGTTTTTCTCACCCTTCCATTACATTTAGAACAAACATACAAAGTTTTTACGAGAATAGAAAGGTAGTGTGTAAAGGGGAAACCAAGTCCAACGCTTTCCACCAAGCCACATTGACACTAGGGTCATATTGCTGAAATACCAGAATCGAAGAAATCTTGAGGCTGGATTGATTTTGTCCAAGAAGATGGTCGACGAGGCGTACGTTCCAAGTCATGCATGGGATTAAGTTATGATATCTATAGTTTGCACACCATTATCTCGCTTCCACTCTATGTTTTATAACTTAAACTCTTAGATTTTTTTCTACGTTTTGAAAGACTTCATGTCGGTGTACTAAAGTAGGGGTACTTTAGTATCCCAAACTTGTGCACGGGCAGTAGCAGCGTCCCGTGGAGGGGCTTGCCGCGCGTCCGCCCAGACCCACCGAGGTTCCTTTGAAACCATTCAAGAACAAAGTATCTAAGTCAGAGAAACAAGGCCCCGGCAAGAGGAGCTTGCCGGGAAGGCCACTCAAGGCTCAAGACCACCTCTTAGGTACAAGACCCTGGCAAGAGGAGCTTGCCAGGAAGGCCAAACATGGCATCTCAGGAGACCTGCCGTGGCGCGTCGCGCGCCCCGGCAAGGCCCGGAGAGCGACAAGCTTCCGAGCGCGGCAAGGTAGCGGCCGCGGCAAGGCGCTTGCCGCGGCAGGCTTCCACTGTGTGCCCGCGCTCCAGCTCATCCGGCCACGCGTCGCCCTGGGGCCCTTCCAGGGGCATGCGGCGGAAGGCTGTGCAGCCTGGGGTACACGGTGGCAAGCTGCGATGACGAGGCCACCATCGTGGCGAACGGAGACGCCCTGACGGACGCTTTTTGCACTATTTGGGGCGACGGCGACGGGCATTCAATGCCCTTGTCCCCCACCGTCAGGGTTAGGTACAGAGCACTGTACATACACTGTTCCAACTACCACCATTTTTACACTTTTACCCTCATCTGCGTTGCCACCTGTCGGTGACCCCTTCGACCTATAAAAGGAGGCCCATGCGCAACGTAGAGGGGGTTCCGATCGACGATCACTCTCACGCTCGGTGTTGCTAGCGATAAGCACTGTAGCTCTTCTTGCTCCCGAGCCAAGAACGCAATACAAACCAAAGCAGGAGTAGGGTTTTACGCATCCGTGCGGCCCGAACCTGGGTAAACTGCTCGTGTGCTCGCCTCGATCCGCTCTTCGTGCATCCTCCGCTCCCTTGCCGTACCGAAAAGGGGCTCCGGTCCCATAGGTGTTCGTGGGCGATCAGTTTCCCCGACATCTTTGGCGCGCCAGGTAGGGGCCATCGAGGTTGTGCGAACCTGATCCGGCGTTCACGCGGGCGAAATCTTCAGCAACTTCATCGACATGCCGCCGAAGAAGAAGGCTTCGGAGGTAGCAGGCCCGTCCGCGTCGATCCCACCACCGCCGGAGCCAACGGTCGGTGGGGTAGACGCTGGCGGAAGGACGGACGCCGGCGAGGAAACTCACGGCGCCGCCAAGTCCAAGGACAAGACGGACGACCGGGCGCATTCCAAGACCTCGGCGTCCGTGCACGCACCGCGCCCCTCTCAGGAGGTGCCGGACCGGCAGCGACGTGGTACGCAAGGTACCATCCGCTTGCTGGGCCAAGGTCAAGTTGGTGGGTCGCGGGACGCTCAAGGCCAACGTGCTGGCACGAGCAAGGCGCGGTCGCCGGGACGGGACCCTGCTCCTTCTAACGCAGTTAGAAGTCCGAGCATCTCTCGCTCCTCGCACCGCTCGCCACCGCTCCCCTCCACTCCCGCAGAAGCTCTAGCTCGAGCTCAGCTGCTCCTCGATTTCCCTCCAGCGGCAGACAAGGCCGAAGACTGAAGGGCCACCATCCAAAGCCTCATCGCCTTCGCCAACAACGACACGCCGCAGCAGCCGACGACGTCGCGGCCGCGGCAAGTCAGCCAGGCGCGGGCTGATGGCGACAAGACCGTCGGGGGTGCAACTACCGTGCACTCCCCGCCCCGAAGGCCGAAATCGCCGACTCGTCGGATCAACATCGACGACGACTCCACGGCGTCGTCGGATCCGCGAGCTCGCCGCGATCAACGCCAAGTCCTTGATGACAGACGACAAGAGGACGCTCGAACCCGCATCGAGCGTCGAAGAGAAGCGCGACGACAGTCCGACCAGCGCGCTGGGCCCGCTGTCGACATGCACGCGCCCGGAGAACCAGGCGACTTGCCGTACGCGGCGGGTTGCCCTGCGTTCACCCGTGAGCTGCGGCAAGTCCAGTGGCCCAGCATGAAGAACTTCAAGCCCGACGTACCCGAGAAGTACGACGGCAAGACTCATCCGTCAGAGTTCCTCAGCATCTACACCATTGCGGTGCAGGCTGCCGGGGGACGAGACGAGAAGATACTGGCAAACTACTTCCCGCTCGTGCTCAAGCCGAACGTCAGATCTTGGCTCATGCACTTGCCGGAAAACTCCATCTCTTCTTGGGCCGACCTGTGCCATCAGTTTGTCGGCGCCTTCACGGGTGGCCACAAGTCCCATGGCCAGGAGAGCGACCTTCATATAGTCGCCCAGAAGGAAGGAGAGTCCCTGCGAAAGTACATCCAGAGATTCAGCCGCGTCCAGCACAACATCCCGGACGTCTACCCTGCCGCAGTTATCAGCGCGTTCCACCAGAACGTGCGTAACCGCAGGATGAGGGAAGAAATGGCGATGTCCAAGATCCGAGACGTCAGCGAGCTTTATGCCCTGGCCGACAAGTGCGCATGCGCTGAAGAGGGGAGGAGACTCCCCGGAGAGGATACTGGAGCAGGAGGGACGGATAGTGAGGGTGCCGCCCCGGCAAGGAAGAACCGGCGGCGGAACAACAAGAAAAAGAAGAACAAGGAAGTACTGGTCGTTGAGCAGTCAGGCAAGGAGGCTGGCGCCAAGAAAGCTCAGGCTGGTGGCTCCGGCAAGGAAGCTACCACCGTAGCGGCCGCCGACAAGCAGGACGGCTCCGACAAGCAGTACTGCAAGATCCACCGCACCAAGGGCCACGATCTCCAGAACTGCAAAAGGGTCGAGTACCTCGTCGAACAGCAGAAGGCTGAGTACGAGCGACGCGACAAGGAGAAGGCCCAGGGAGGTGGAGGAGAGTCCGGCAAGAAGCGGCCATTCATTGGCCGGGGAGGACGCCGCGGCAAGGCCAAGCAGCGGCAAGCAGATAGGCCTCCCCGTGGCCGCGACAAGGACGAAGACGAAGACGACGACGAAGACATGGATGACGGAGACAACAGCGAGCAGGAGTTCCAGAAGGCCACAGAAGTTCTGTGCGTCGATGGAGGTGCCTCTCTGCATACTTCCCACTGCCAACTCAAACAATGGGTGCGGGAAGTTAATGCAGCAGAGCCACCCGTCGAGTCGTGCAAACTCCTGAAGTGGTCCAGCACGCCCATCATTTTCGACATTGAGGACCACCCTGACCGCACAACTGCGGTCGGGTGTTTGCCGATGTTGGTTTCACCAACCATCCACAACCTCAAGGTCACCAAGATGCTGGTTGACGGCGGGGCCGGCCTGAACCTGATCTCCTCTGCTGTGATCCGGAAACTACAGATCCCCGATAGCGAGCTTGAGGAAACCGGCATGTTCCAAGGGATCAACCCGGGAAGGAGCAAGCCGAAGGGGAAGATCACACTGCCAGTGACTTTTGGCGGAGAGCTGAATTTCAGGACTGAGAGGATCACCTTTGACGTTGCCGATATCCCGTTGCCATACAATGGGATACTTGGCCGTCCGGCGCTCGCCAAGTTCATGGCAGCCTCTCATTACGCCTACAATATGCTCAAGATGCCAGGCCCGATAAGCGTCATCTCTGTCCCCGGCGACAAGAAGGACGCGCTTATCTGTGCCGACAAGATTTACCGGGACGCAGCAGCCGCAACGGACAGCAAGGCACTTGCCGCTGAAGCTCCCGGGGGGAAGAACAAGACCAAGTCCGGCAAGAGCTCTGGGGCCCACTCCGGCAAACGCACCTCCTCGGAGTGCTGCGCTGCCGTCGAGGACGCACCATCGAGCTCCACCGGCAAGTGCAAGAAGGGAATGGCAGCTCCGCCTGCAACCAAGAAGGTGTCCGCCAAGAAGGACGGCACTGGTGGTACTTTCACCATCAGTGCCACGCTCGATCCTAAATAGGAAAGCGCGCTCGTTGCTTTCCTGCGGGCGAATGTCGACGTGTTTGCATGTCAACCGTCTGACATCCCCGGCGTTCCCAGGAAAGTGATTGAGCATAAGCTTGCCGTTTGTCCTCACGCGCGTGATACGTCTCAAACGTATCTACTTTTCCAAACACTTTTGATATTGTTTTGACCTCATTCTTGCATGATTTGGACTAAACTAACCCGGACTAACGCTGTTTTCAGCAGAGCTGCCTGTATGGTTTATTTGTGCGCAGGAAAACGGTTTTTTAGGTATCTCAGAAAAATCCACGAAAAATCACAAAAAATCCACGCACCCGAAGGAACCAGGAACCAGAAGTGGGGCCAGAGGGGGGCCAGGGGCGGCCCAGGCGCCCTGTGGGCGCGCCCCCCCCCCTGGGCCGCGCCGGGGGGCCGCCTGGGTGGGTCCCACGCCCCCTGGTGCCCTACTTCACCTCGTATTTTTACTCCCGACGCAGAAATCCCAGATCAGAAGTTCTTTCGCAGTTTTTCGTCGCGGAGCCGCCGCCACCCTCTGTTCTTCCTCGGGAGGGCTAATCTGGAGGCTGAATTGGCCTCCGGAGAGGGGAGATCATCGCCATCGTCATCATCATCATCACTCCATCATCCCTCCATGACTTCCCCTTTCATGTGTGAGTAATTCCCCCGCTGTAGGCGAAGGGGATGGTAGGGATTGGATGAGTTAGATCATGTAATAGTTTATCAGATCGTTGGGGGCATGTTGCCTATCATCTACTATGGTGTTTATCATCTTTGCTTCAACTTGTTATTCTTAATGCTTGACACTTAGGGCCCGAGTGCCATGATTTCAGATCTGAACTATATGTGTTTGCATGAATATATTTGTGTTCGTGATCCTATCTATGAGTTGTTTGCACCTGTTACGGTTCGGAACCGGCGATCCCAAAAGTGACAGCTTGGGACACCAAAGGGGATGATCCGTAGTTTGAGGATTACATGTATCCATTGAGTTCATTGCTTTGTTCCGGTGCTCTTTGACAGGAGCACCTTAATATCCATAAGTTCCTTTTGGCCCCGTTCGTAGCGGGATGGTAGGACAAAAGATGTTGTGCAAGTTCTTATTGCAAGCACGTACAACTACCTACGTGATACATGCCTAATGTTTGATATTTGCCTAGATGATCATTACTTTTCCGTGTGCCGTGCCCCAAGTTAGAATCTATCTCATCCATGCAGCGCCCAACCATCCATCTCCCTAGCCTACAGTGTTTTAAACCCTGCTTGTCACTAGTTGCTACTTTTGCCATTTACTACTGCTATTTACTTTTGCTGTTTACTTTTACTATTACTATCATCACTATCATATCACTGTTACCACTTATCTTTTGTTGCAAGTAAGTATATTTCAGGTGCGGTTGAATTGACAACTCAACTGTCAAAGCTTATAAATACTCTTTGGCTCCCCGTGTGTCGAATCAATAAATTGGGTTATTCTTACCCGCGAAGACTATCTCGATCCCTTACGGTTGAGGGTTATCAAGTACCGTTTTCTGGCGCCGTTGCCGGGGAGCATAGCAATATTTACAAGTCTACTTGAGGTATCCTACCTGCTGCACTTCATTCACTATGGGTAAGAAAGGGGACCCCAAGGTTCCGATCTTACTATCTACTACAAGAAGAGGTACTGCTCTGAGCACTAGTGCTACACTTGATTCACCTTCCGTTATGAGTAAGTTTGCCTCACCACCACCACATGATGCTCCTACTGAATCTGTTACTATGTCTGATACTCTTGATGATGCTTCTACTGCTTTTGATGATATTAGTTCGCTTGGTTATGCTCTTGAGAAACAAATTGCTGTTGCTGCTAAAAAATCTGGAATTGAACTTCCTGTTGCTCGCTACCCTATTGGTGAAACTTATGATTATCCTGATTTGAGTAAACTCAAAGAGAGGCTCCTTGATGATGATTACTATATGCTTGATGAAGATCTATGCAGGGAACTGACAGAGTTTGCTGGCTCTGACCCTGAAGTTATTAAGAAACTATTTGAAAAACACTCTTTGAAGAACAAAACCGTTCCTAATCCTGAATTTGCTACATCTCCTATATGCATTGATGATCCTGATTATGATTTCTCTGTTGATCTTTCACTTATACCTATGGTTGAAGCTGACCCCTTTTATGGCAGAGAAAATGATGATGCTATTGCACACCTGACTAAACTCGGTGAGTTGGGTAGCCTGTTTACCACAGATGAGAAGATACGATACTTTTATATCACCAAGCTTCTTCCTTTCTCCTTGAAGGAGGGTGTTAAAGCATGGTATGATTCACTCCCATGCGGTTCCATTAAGAGTCCTCAGGACTTAGCTCACTCTTTTGTTGATAAGTACTTTCCTGCTCACATGCAACATGCTGCTTTACAAAGAATTTATAACTTTAAACAGTTGCAGGATGAGTCCCTCCCTAAAGCATGGGGGAGGTACTGCGGTCTGATTCGGGCTAGACCAGGACATGAAATCCCTAAGAATGAATTAATCGATATATTCTATGCTGGTCTAACTGATGAATCCAGGTCCTATTTGGATAGTTGTGCTGGTTGTGTTTTCAGGAAAAGAACACCGGACGATGCGGAAGATTTAATGGGCAGGATTGCCAAAAACCATGAAGATTGGTCCGTCCCTGAACCACCTCCACCAACAAAGAAGAGGGGCATGTTTGTTCTAAGCCCCGAGGATATGCGAGAAGCAAAGAAGTCTATTAAAGAGAAATGTATTAAAGCTGAAGACGTGAAGAATCTACCCCCTATTGAGAAGCTGTGTGAGCCTACTACTCACCCTCCTATGGTAGAGGTACACTCTCTTTTAGATTTCAACGCAAGTGAGATCCCTCATGGTAAGCCTCCTGATCAATGTTTAGATGAGTTTGATAATTTTATTATGAAACAGAATCATTTTAATGAGAGGATAGAAAGTCAGTTGCATGATAATTCCCTTGCTATCAAAAGACTGCTTGATGTTTTAGATAGAACAGTTAATGATGTTCAATGTCTTGTGAAGCATTTTCATATGGTTCAAACTCAGCTTGATCAAATTTCTAATGTGCAAAGAGATTTGCTTGCTAACAATGCCAAACAAGATAATTTGCAAGCTTTCGGGATTAAGACCCGAGGAGGAACTAGCACTCAAGATCCTCTTTATCCAGAGGGGCATCCGAAGAGAATCGAGCAGGATTCTCAAATGTAGGAAGAAGAAATCGTTGGCTCTCCAAAGAGAAAGAAGAAACACAAGGAGACTGACAATTCTAATGATCCTATTGCAGATGAAGAACTAGCTATTGATCCCAACTGTGTATCTATCTCCGATGCTGAGACTGAAGACGGTGCTGAACCTGAAGGTAATAATAATGAGAAGAATGATCCGCCTGAAGTTCGAGAAGAAGAAGCACCTGACAAACGTAAGAGGTACACTAAAGAAGACTTCATCGCAAGAAAACATGGGAAGGAAAGAGAACCATGGGTACATAAACCCATGCCCTTTCCAGGTAAGTCCATCAAATCCAAAGAAGAAGAGCATTACAATAAGTTTTGTGAGTGGATTAAACCTCTTTTTCTTCAAATCCCTTTGACTGATGCTATTAAGTTACTTCCTTATTCAAAATATATGAAAGATATTGTCACTAATAAAAGAAAAGTTCCTAATGATGCAATATCTACTATGCTTGCTAACTACTCTTTCAGTGGCAAGATTCCTGAGAAGCTCGGTGATCCAGGTATACCCACCATTCCTTGCTCCATAAAGAATAATTATGTCAAAACTGCTTTATGTGATCTTGGAGCAGGAGTGAGTGTTATGCCTCTCTCCCTTTACGAGAGGCTATGTTTAGAGAAACTAATTCCTACAGATATCTCCCTTCAGATGGCTGACAAGTCAACCGCTGTTCCGATAGGTATTTGTGAGGATGTTCCCGTAGAAGTTGCTAATTGTTTAATTCTTACTGATTTTGTTGTGCTTGACATGCCCGAGGATGGGAGCATGTCCATTATTCTTGGTAGACCTTTTCTTAACACCGCAGGTGCTATTATTGATTGCAATAAAGGGAAGGTTACCTTTCATGTGAATGATAAAGAACACACGGTATATTTTCCAAAGAAGACCGACAGGAGGCATGGCCTCAACTCTATAGAGAATATCGAGATCGTGAAAATTGGAGAATGGGACTGTCCACTACATGTGCCTCACAAATACAAAACTATCATATTAGGGACAATGTCCATCAAGGTAAAGGTTCAGTGATTACTTCGTAGGAGGTGAGACTTTTTGCTCTATATATCGCCTGTTTGTTGGTAAGACTTGATCAACCTTATTAGCAAATATGGTTTATATAGATAAAAAGTTGAGCTTGTTATGTTTTCACTTGTTTTTAGTTTTGTCCTACTAGCTGTACCAAGTATTTATGTTTTTGAAGCTTCACAATATTACTAACTGCTTCAAGTTTTTAGAGAGTTTCACAGCTTTTTGAACTTCGAAAAAATTTCAACAGTGAAGTTTTCAGAAAAATTCCAGAAAAATTATAATAAAAATTTCCACGACGGGAGAGACCCGGAAAGGCCTGGGGCCAGCCAGGGGGAGCCACCAGTGGCCCAGGCGGCCAGCTGGCGCGGCCCAGCCCCTGGCCGCGCCCATAGGGCGCCTGGGGCCCACGGGACCCCCCTCCAGGTATGTCTTCTTCCTCCCTCTCTCTCTTTCTCCAAAAACACGAGTTATGCTCTTGTTCTTGTGTTCTTGCTGTTCTTGGAGGCGATTCTTCGATCTCTCTCTACAGCCCATCATTTGAGCTGAAATTTTGAGCAAATACTCCCTGGTATGTGACTCCTCCACCCCTCCAATTAGATTTTTGATTGGTAGCTTCATTTGTGAGTATTTAGTAGTTCTTGGTGCTGTAGAGATGAGCTTGCATGCATGTGTAGAAAGTTATTTTCCAAGTTTTGATGCAAGTTTATGCCTTGGGCAAGTGAGTTGAGTAGTTTGCCTTAGCTCACTTTGTTTTAATCCTCGTTTTTGTAAATTGTAAAAAAAATCAGAAATGAGTTTGTTAGGAAGGGCAAAAGGGTGGCTTGAAAAGAGGAGGCCCGCACACTCCGATCGAGTTACTAGAGCCGCAGCTTCACCATCGACTGCTAGGGTGAGCTATAATGAAGATCATGTGCCCCTGGAGTTGTTGGAAGACACAAGTCCAGCACGTGCGATGACGTTTCCATGTGATGAATTCATGGAAGCTGCGGGAATCAAGGATGGGTTTTATAATCTTTGTGCTAATGCAGGTTTGACACGGCTGGTCACGAGCCGTGTTACTCAGTATCAAAAACTCACCTCCATTTCCATTAACAGTTTTAGATATAATCTTGATTCAGGTGCTATTGAGTTTAAAATTTATAATGATCTTATCACCATGACTTTGGGAAATGTTTGTGAAATAATAGGTGTGCCGAACGTTGGGAGGACGGCTAGGATGGCCACTCAGCCCTCCGAGCTGAAAACCGTCATCAACTCCCTCTGCAGCATGGGTACGAGGGATATTCATCGGTCGAAGATCTCCAGCATCTTATTTCCTCACCTCAGGTATTTTGCATATTATATTACTAGAGGGGTGTTAGCTCGTGACAACACGAGCAACATTTCTGCTCCGGATATTGCTATCCTGGCAACAGCCCTCTCAGGGAGGTCTGATTATAATCTGGGTACCTTAATTGCTCGACGCCTTGCTATGAACGGTAACAGGGGGATTTATATGGTGGCGTTTACGCCACACTTATCTTAGAGCATCTTGGAGGCACCCCACACCCTGATGATACTCCTTTTACTTATTTAAGCTTTGATCTTGCTACTATGAAAAGGCATAAGTTTATTACCATGGGTTCTGAGCTTGATAATCTTATTTATATCTTGCGTTTCGGAACTGCCGCGGAACGCGAGATCCGTCTACCTGCACCTCTTTTGTTTGATTTTTCTCGCAGGAACGGATGGTCCTTTGATGTTGTTCAGTTCGATGAGTTCATGGTCCAGCATCAGTTTCATAACCCCATGGAGGGGGTTGTGCCCGACGAGGAGAGGCACGGTGAGATACCACATTTTCAGGAAGAGACCGCCACTGAGTTTGGTGAAGGGTCTTCCTCTGTTTGGCGCTCGGAACCTTCCTCGTGGGAGACTCCGAGGAGTTCGGTGTACGCGCCAGCATCCTTCTACGACCCTTGGACTCACTACCATACCCCTGGAGCAGGAGGCTCCTGGGGGCAGTAGCTGCTACCAACTTAGGCCAAAAGCCTAAGCTTGGGGGAGTACGTGCCCTTCTCACTTTTCCATTGTATTATCCGCTTTATTCACTTTGATATTTTCGAAGTTTTTGCCCGTTCTTCTTTATTTCTCTCTTTGCAAAAACAACAAAAAGATTTTCCCTTTCTTTTGCTTTTATTCAACCTATGAAAAACCCAAAAAGATTTCCTTTCTCTCTTTAGTTTGCTTTGTTTTCAGAGTTCAGCTCGAGTCCGTGATGGCATTTAATTATATTTCCTACGTTCGATCGTGCAAGTGACAAGCAGTGATGACGAAGATAAACTGAAGGGAAGCAACAGGGAAGACCGGTATGAACTCTTTTTGTTTCTACTTTTGTACATATGCCTGTACTTATGATCTAGAGACCAGCTTGTAGCGACATAGTGCTATGTTTACAATGCTCTTCCAGTGGTTCATGCTTTCCTTGTGGCTAGTCTCGAATAACTAGAGTATATAATGTGTTATTGAAATGATCTACATGCATTGCACTGTTCAGAGTCTAGTATACTAAGGTGGTATTTCCCTTTAGAGAATTTTTGGATTGACTTGGCACATGCTTACACATGTTTAAGACTAAAAAGTCTACTCTGGCTTGATGATCTTTGAGTTTTAGAATAGTTATATCACTTTCATGCCCGATTCAATGTTGCTTTGTCGCTCTGCATGATTATGACCGTTATTGCTCTCTAGTTGGTCGATTCTCAGTCTTTTGCTAAACCTCCACCTGTACTAAGCGGACTGACTGCTTGTGCATCCAGATCCTTAAAACCAGTTATGCCATATGAGTCCACTATACCTTCCTATACATGGTATTTACCTGCCATTCCTAACGAAGACTTTCATGTACCATCTCGAAACTAATCAAAAGCATTTCTCTTTTGTGCCTATGTTTTAGCTCATGAGAAGTAGTAGTTAATTCATGATCTTTTTAAGTTGGACAAGTTTCACCCCTGGATTGTATGTCTAATGTGCAAACTCCTAATACGAGAAGGAACTGGCATTGAGTGCGCCCGGCTCAAAAAGATAATATAACAAACAAACCCTCCTTCACGCTTTGTTCATGAGAAATCAGAAAACTTTGGCAGTGATAAACAAAGGAGATTAAGAGGATGTGATCGTCCCCATGCGGGAGCCGTTCCTCGAGACTTGTCCACTCAAAAAGTGATTGAGTTATCTGCTAGCATTCGTTGACGAAATATGCACTTCTCAAAATATGTTTACTTCTGTTTTTAAAACCAAGAGCTCTGGTACATGTTTAGTTTTTGTTTCCGACCACGGGTTTTCAACCTTGCCAATAAAAGCCACGGTTCGAGAGTCTCACCTTCTTTCTTCAAAGCACCGACTAGGAGAGCATAATTGTCATTCTGAGTGTAATGTGCATTGTCCCAAAGTATTACATTGTCTTCTGCATACTTGTGATATGATTTATTCTGAAATTCTTAAATCTAGTCTCCTTTAAAACTCTGGAGGAGTCTCTGCATTTATGTTTTGCTTCACTCATGGAGGCTAGCGAGATACCACCCTAATATGCTCAAGCTATGTGCAATGTAATCTTGTCTGGATTTTCAGTAATGTATTATTTACTTTTAAATATTTGTGACTGGTCACTTGAAAGAAGGATTGCTCCTTGCATTGTCCTCATAAGTACTGTCTCAATACTTGCTAACTCTTTTCGTAGTACATGCTTATATACATCTAATGAAGCAAAAGAGTTTGTCAAAGTTTTCTTTGTCGCGTCCAGTTCGTTGAACTGAATTGCTTGAGGACAAGCAATATGCTAAGCTTGGGGGAGTTGATACATCTCAAACGTATCTACTTTTCCAAACACTTTTGATATTGTTTTGGCCTCATTCTTGCATGATTTGGACTAAACTAACCCGGACTGACGCTGTTTTCAGCAGAGCTGCCTGTCTAGTTTATTTGTGTGCAGGAAAACGGATTTTTAGGTATCTCAGAAAAATCCACGAAAAATCATAGCAAATCCACGCACCCGAAGGAACCAGGAACCAAAAGTGGGGCCAGAGGGGGGCCAGAGGGGGGCCAGGGGCTGCCCAGGCGCCCTGTGGGCGCGCCCCCCCCCCCTGGGCCGCGCCGGGGGGCCGCCTGGGTGGGTCCCACGCCCCCTGGTGCCCTACTTCACCTCGTATTTTTACTCCCGACGCAGAAATCCCAGATCAGAAGTTCTTTTGCAGTTTTTCGTCGCGGAGCCGCCGCCACCCTCTGTTCTTCCTCGGGAGGGCTAATCTGGAGGCTGAATTGGCCTCCGAAGAGGGGAGATCGTCGCCATCGTCATCATCATCATCACTCCATCATCCCTCCATGACTTCCCCTTTCATGTGTGAGTAATTCCCCCGCTGTAGGCGAAGGGGATGGTAGGGATTGGATGAGTTAGATCATGTAATAGTTTATCAGATCGTTGGGGGCATGTTGCCTATCATCTACTATGGTGTTTATCATCTTTGCTTCAACTTGTTATTCTTAATGCTTGCCACTTAGGGCCCGAGTGCCATGATTTCAGATCTGAACCATATGTGTTTGCATGAATATATTTGTGTTCGTGATCCTATCTATGAGTTGTTTGCACCTGTTACGGTTCGGAACCGGCGATCCCAAAAGTGACAGCTTGGGACACCAAAGGGGATGATCCGTAGTTTGAGGATTACATGTATCCATTGAGTTCATTGCTTTGTTCTGGTGCTCTTTGACAGGAGCACCTTAATATCCATAAGTTCATTTTGGCCCCGTTCGTAGCGGGATGGTAGGACAAAAGATGTTGTGCAAGTTCTTATTGCAAGCACGTACAACTACCTACGGGATACATGCCTAATGTTTGATATTTGCCTAGATGATCATTACTTTTCCGTGTGCCGTGCCCCAAGTTAGAATCTATCTCATCCATGCAGCGCCCAACCATCCATCTCCCTAGCCTACAGTGTTTTAAACCCTGCTTGTCACTAGTTGCTACTTTTGCCATTTACTACTGCTATTTACTTTTGCTGTTTACTTTTACTATTACTATCATCACTATCATATCACTGTTACCACTTATCTTTTGTTGCAAGTAAGTATATTTCAGGTGCGGTTGAATTGACAACTCAACTGTCAAAGCTTATAAATACTCTTTGGCTCCCCGTGTGTCGAATCAATAAATTGGGTTATTCTTACCCGCGAAGACTATCTCGATCCCTTACGGTTGAGGGTTATCAGCGCGGCCCGTCAAGCAGAAGGTCAGGAAGCAAGCGGTGGAGCGTCAAGAGTTTATTGCAGAAGAAATCAAGAAGCTAGAAGCGGCAGGCCTTGTTAGAGGTGTACTTCATCCCACGTGGCTGGCCAACCCTGTTGTCATGCTCAAAGCGAACGGGAAGTGGAGGCTTTGTATAGACTTCACCGATGTGAATAAAGCTTGTCCCAAAGATCCATTTCCCTTGCCGCGCATTGACCAGATTGTTGACTCCACGGCTGGATGTGAGTTGCTTTCATTTCTTGATGCATACTCAGGATACCACCAGATATTTATGGCTGAAGAAGATGAAGAGAAGACCGCATTCATTACTCCATGTGGCACTTACTGCTTCATACGCATGCCCTTTGGATTGAAGAATGCCGGTTCAACATTTGCAAGGGTAGTCCACACTGCTTTTGAGCCGCAAATACACAGGAATGTAGAAGCTTACATGGATGATATAGTGGTCAAGAGCAAGGACAAGGATACTCTGATTCAGGATCTAGATGAAACCTTTGCGAATCTGCGCAAGATACAACTCAAGCTCAACCCCGAGAAGTGCGTGTTCGGAGTCCCCTCCGGCAAGCTTCTCGGGTTCTTTGTGTCCCAGAGGGGGATTGAAGCCAACCCCGACAAGATCAAAGCCATCGAGCAGATTGAAGCTCCGAAGCGCGTCAAGGATGTGAGAAGGCTTGCCGGCTGCGTGGCTGCTCTCAGCAGGTTCATTTCTAAGTCCGCAGAACGCGCCCTGCCGTTTTTCAAAATCTTGAAAAAGGCAGGTTCAATGAAATGGACTCCGGAAGCGGAGGCAGCGCTGCAAGATTTGAAAAGGTACCTTTCCTCCACTCCAATACTTGTCGCACCTAGGCCACAAGAGAAGTTGCTGCTGTACTTGGCGGCAACCAATCAAGTGGTTAGTGCTGCGTTGGTAGCGGAAAGGGAGGCAGATGAGGAGCCCATAGCCCCGGCAAGTACGTCCAGCGACAAGCAGGGGGCTTCCCCGACAAGCTCTGGCCCCGACAAGAATGAGTCTGCGCAGATGCAAGAAGAGGTGCGGAAGAAGATGGTGCAGCGCCCAGTTTATTTTGTCAGTTCCCTCTTGCAGGGGGCTAGGTCAAGATACTCTGGGGTGCAGAAGCTGCTCTTCGGCCTCCTCATGGCCTCGAGAAAGCTGCGCCATTACTTCCAAGCACATGAGATAACAGTGGTCACCCGCTTCCCGCTGAAAAGGATATTGCAAAATCCAGAAGCAACAGGCAGGATTGTCGAGTGGGCACTGTAGCTGTCAAGCTTTGGCCTCAAGTTTGAAAGTACTTCTACTATCCAGAGCAGAGCATTGGCAGAGTTCATAGCAGAATGGACACCAACGCCAGACGAAGAAATTCCAGAGACAAGCATCCCCGTCAAAGAAGCAAGCAAAGAATGGATAAGGTACTTTGATGGTGCCTTCTCGCTGCAAGGCGCCGACGATGGTGTGCTGCTTATCGCACCCACCAGAGAACACCTCAAGTACGTCGTCCAAATGCACTTTCCCAAGGAGCAAGCAACAAACAATACTGCAGAGTATGAAGGTTTGCTTGCCGGTCTCAGAATCGCAGCAGAGCTTGGGATCAAGAAGCTGGTTGTGCGGGGTGATTCGCAGTTGGTTGTCCGCCAAGTAAACAAGAGCTACCAGAGTCCATTGATGGAAGCTTACGTCGACGAAGTGAGAAAGCTTGAAGAGCACTTTGAAGGCCTACAGATGGAGCACGTTCCAAGAGCTCAAAATGATGTCGCAGACGGCCTGTCAAAGTGTGCTGCACTAAAGCTACCTGTGGAACCAGGGATCTTTGTGCTCAAGTTAACTTAACCATCCATTACACCATCAATTGCACAAAGTAAGAAGAGAAAGTTGGTCTCCGGTGACTACTTGCCGGCAGAACTTCCTGAAGCCGCCGCCAAGGTCCCCAAGATCAACGACAAAGTTGCTGAGGAACAGTCTGCTCCTGCGGACCCTAGGGTTCGTATAGTTGAAGCAGGCGTTCCCGACAAGTTTTTCCCCGGAAGCTTGCCGGGGAACGTCCAGCCCCGGCCGAGCCACAGGTTCTGGCCATAGAAGCTGACGTTCCCGCAGCAGCACTGATGCCTTTAGTCCTTGTTGTTGAGCCTCAAGCTCCAGCATGGGCGCAGCAAATTGTCCGTTTTCTTCAAACCGGAGAACTTCCCGAAGAGCCAGAAGAAGCAGAAAGAATAACCCGGCAGTCAAGTATGTATCAGTTTGTCGGCGATGAATTATACAGAAGAAGACTCAACGGTGTTAGATTGAAGTGTATTCCCCGGGAAGATGGGCAAAAGCTGTTGGCAGAGATACATGGAGGCATATGTGGCCACCACATTGGCGCAAGAGCACTTGCCGGCAAGGCGTTCCGGCAAGGTTTCTTTTGGCCAGAAGCCCTCCAGGATGCAACTGCACAAGTAACCAAGTGTGAAGCGTGCCAGTTCCATGCCAAGCAAATACATCAGCTAGCTCAAGCTCTCCAGACGATCCCTTTGTCCTGGCCATTTTCGGTCTGGGGGCTTGACATCCTCGGCCCTTTTCCCCGCGCAGCCGGGGGCTTTGAGTACTTGTACGTCGCCATCGACAAGTTCACAAAGTGGCCGGAAGTGGAACCAGTGAGAAAGGTGACCGCACAGTCAGTAGTCAAGTTCTTCAGGTCGATTGTTTGTCGTTTCGGAATCCCCAATAGGATTATCACCGACAACGGCACACAATTCACAAGTCGCACCTTCATGTAATACGTCCAAAACCTTGGCGCCAAGGTCTGCTTCGCTTCTGTTGCTCACCCGAGGAGCAACGGTCAAGCGGAGAGGGCAAACGCTGAAGTGCTGCGCGGACTCAAGACAAGAACTTTCGACAGGCTGCACAAGTGCGGAAGAAACTGGATCGAGGAGTTGCCGGCGGCTCTTTGGTCAATCAGGACGACACCAAATCGAGCCACTGGCAGACACCCTTTGCTCTTGTCTATGGAGCAGAGGCAGTTCTCCCCACGGAACTCGTATACGGATCGCCACGAGTGCTCTCTTACGATGAGCTCGAGCAAGAGCAGCTGCGGCAAGATGACGCACTGCTCCTTGAGGAGGACCGTCTTCAGGCTGCTGTACGAGCTGCTCGATATCAGCAAGCTTTGCGCCGCTATCATAGCCGCAAAGTTAAAGCCAGAAGTCTCGAGGAAGGCGACCTTGTTCTTCGGCGCGTTCAGTCCGCCAAGAATTCCAACAAGTTGACGCCGAAGTGGGAAGGCCCTTATCGGGTGAGACAAGTCACAAGGCCCGGCGCTGTCCGCCTTGAGACCGAAGAGGGCTTACCGGTGAGCAACTCCTGGAACATTGAGCACCTTCGCAAGTTTCACCCATAAGGCGCGGTTGCCATGATCCGCTCCGGCAACCACCTTTTGTACAAGTCTTGCCGCTGTTGCATGTAAACCTTTGTACAAAGCCGGGCGCAGACCCCGCGCATCAGTAAAACTTATATGCCTCGCACAACTTGTCGTTTCATGCCTTTTCGTTTTTCTCGCATGTACTATCTGACACTTTGTGCAGCACGCATCTCCGGTAAGCGATAACGAGCCGCTAAGGCTCCATATCTATATTTCCTCCCTTTCTCTTTTTCACTCAAGCAGAAGAAGATTTCCTCGTGCACAAGTTTGCCGGGGGGGGGGG
>LR738710.1:934368778-934399849 GCA_902687465.1 Secale cereale
GGACCAAGTGCAGTTCAAGAAAGCCTCGCCTTGCCGGGAAGCAGACGACACGAAATCTAAGTTGCCAAAGTTTGAGCATTCAAATTTTTAAATTTTAAAGTTATCTTCCTTGAACGACTGCACTTTGTATGGAAAACCTGTGCGCAGAGGAACCTACTCGTGGCTAGCCACGCCCCTACTTTGTTTCGAGCACGCTCAACGGCTTAAGTGTGCTGCGACAAGTGTCGCGCCCTTACTTCGTTTTCGAGTTCGCTCAACAACCTAAGTGCGTTGCGACTAGCTGCGGCGAGGTTTCTTGCCGGTAGCGGCATTGCCAGCAGGCTGCTGAAGTTCCGCACTCAGCGCTCGCGGCAAGGGTCCCTTCGCCGGCAAGTTCCCTAAAAGCGTAGGGTAAAAGCATACAAAGCAAGGAAGTCAAGTAAAGGAAATAACATTACATTAACTACCCAAAATAGAGTTATATTACAAAGCAACTCGCCGCAGCACTAATAGATTTTTGTCCATAACATGATAAGCAGCGACAAGGGAAGCAGAAAGAAAACAGCCTAGTCTGCGCGGTCGCCGTCGACTCTCTTGATCTTGCCCACCTTGGCCACGATAGGTGCGACAAGGGCCTTGAGCGTCTCCTGGTCGGCGTCGGGCGGCAAGGTCCGGAGAACGTTGTTGAGGTTGAGCCCTGGGTTGCGGAAGACTATCTTCATCAACACCTTCTCCAAGACGCCCGTGCAGAGCCTGCGCGCCTCGTTCGCCAGCTGCGTGGGGATCCTTTCCCGGAGCTGCTCGAGGGCCGGCGCTACTCCCCTGAAGAACAGGCTCAGCTTGGCACTGTGAGGGAGATTCTCGTCGGTGGAGTACCCGAGGTGCTCCGTCCCCAGCCCCGCCAACTCCCTGTCGATGTCAGCGGCGGCGGCGACAAGCCCCTCGGTCCAGTGCTCCACCGTCAGCCTGAAGTTGTTTTGGGAGAGGGCGGCGCTGTCCAACAGTGCCCTCTCAGCCCTGAGGTCCTCCTTCAGTTTCGTCTCCCAATTTCTGGCGCTGTCAAGTGATGCGGTGAGGGTGGACAGCTTCAACTCCAAGTCTGCAACAGAATCTTTGGCGATGGCGAGCTCCTTGCCCTTGTCGGAGAGACGGACCTGCAGCTCAGAGCGACTATGGGCGTCCCTCTCCCTCTCCGACACGAGCGCAGCAACCTTCTCCTCGCTCGCTTTCAGGTGGATCTCCAGTTGCGCCACCCTCGCCTCCAGGTCCCTCTTGGCAGTCTCAGCAGCTGCCGCGGCG
Source organism: Secale cereale (assembly GCA_902687465.1). Lineage (NCBI taxonomy): Eukaryota > Viridiplantae > Streptophyta > Magnoliopsida > Poales > Poaceae > Secale > Secale cereale. Next base: position 934,370,057 of record LR738710.1, read on the forward strand.
TCCTTCGCCTCCTGCAGAGCTCCGCCAAGGGACTGTTCGCGCGCGGCAAGGTCATCCTCGTGGCTGTCAAGGTCGACCTTCCGCTGCGTTAGTTCTCCTTCCCGCCGGGACAGCTCCTCGGCGGTGAGCCGTTGCTGCTCCTCTGCCTCGGCCTTCTCAAGTATGAACGCCTGATGCGCCTCGGCGAGCTCCTCCCGCTCCTCCGCCAAGGATCGGAGGGCCGCCTGGTTGGCGGCCCGGAGCTCTTTGGCGCGCTTCTCCAAGTCGACGCCCGCCTTGGCGGCCAGAGCCTCTCGGGACTCCAGCTTGGCCTGCCTGGCGTGGTACAGGGCCAGGAGCCTCCGCAGAAGCTGCTCCTCCTCGGGCTCGCTACTGCTGCCGGGCGCGTCGACAAACTTCAGCCCGGCGGAGGCGAGGACTTCCCCATCGAAGACTTCTCCCTCCACGGGCGCCCTTGACGTGGATGCCCACGGAAGCTGAAAGAAGACCCTGTTTCCAGCCTCCAGGTAGGCGCCAGTTTCGGCCGCGGCAGCAACAGGGTCGGCAGTCGGCGCAGCGTCTGACGCTCCTGCGGCCTCAGGGCCGTCAGTGCGACCGCCGGTCTCCTCCTTAGCTGCCGCGTCGGCGGCCTTGGCTGCCTCTTCGACTGGGGGCTCGTCGGTCTCGATCGCTTCTTCGGTAGCCGCGGCATCACCAGTATTGCCGGGCGTCCTCCTTAGCGGCGGCCTCCGTCTCCATGGGCTCTGCGGCGTGCGGATCTGAAGACAATAAAAATCAGAAGAAAGAAGAAAATAATTCAAGAGAGGAAAAAAGAAAAATTCCTCAAGCAAATATCCAAAAAGAAAAATTCAAGAGAGGAAACATCCAAGGGTTACCTGTGCAGGCCTCTTCTTCGACGGGGTTCCTTGCCGGGCAGTTTGATGGGCCTCGAACCCCTCGTTGGTTACCCCAAGTGGAAGGTGTAAGATGCAGTAAGTAGAAGTGTTTTCCCTTAGCAAAGATGCCAAGGATCGAATCCCCAGAGACTCCTAGGTTCAACAAGTAGGTGTCAATTGCTACGGTGCCAGATTAGTAGCAATCAACGTGGACCTGCACACAGATACAAATAACTTTGCTCCCAACGAGTACAGAGAGGTTGTCAATCCCTCCGGCCTTGTAGTTCACAAAGGATTAAAAGCAATGATAGTAGTGATAGATAATGTTTTGCAATAGTAAATAATAACGGAAAGTCAACAGCGGATGTGATCAATGATGGTAATATGGACCGGAGTCTCATGATGTTCACTAGTGATGTCTCTCTCCCAAAAGACGATAAAACAACTATGTGAGGTAAACAAATTACAGCTGGGCAATTGAGAGGACCACGAACGCAAACCAATGCTGATTACATTGCAGAAAGGTTGAGGTTCAAAGCATGGGCGGTACGCCAAAGTAAGTAGACCGAAATCCATCAATATCTACTACTAATCATCCACCTTGAGATATCTATCCAGAACATCTCGCTGGTATTAAGTTGCGAGTCCCACCCATAGTCTAAACTCAATGCAACAGACAACTGCATTAAAAGAACTTTGCGTAAAGTAAACAATCCTTGCACCCGCGGGCACAAGCACCGTTGTTTTCCCCCTTGTGGCAACAACACATCCCCTAGACTCATGTTTCTGTCACTCAAGCTAGTCATCGAGGGGCATGAACCCACAATCGAGCATAACGTTCCCTCTTGGAGTCACTACCTATTACTCGGCCAAAGCAATAAATAACAACGGAGAACATGCAAGAATTACTTATGAACAAAAATATAAAAGAGGTGAATCAAATATATTACTCAAGATCAATCTGAACATAATCTCATAAACCATCGGATCCCAGCAAACTCAACATAGCAACAGCATAAGGATTACATAAGTGCCTCGATCATGTAGGGCAGCTCACGAGGACTAATTAGTGAAGCACAAGAACGGGAGGAGAACATCACATAGCTACTGGTCATGGACTCATGTTCCAAGGGAGACTACTCACGAGTCATCCGGGAGGCGTCCATGGTGGTGGAGAAGCTCCCGGTGGTGATCCTCCCCTCCGGCAGGGTACCGGGAAGAGTTCTCCTGGTGCTCCCGATCTTGGAAGCGGCGGCGGCGGCGGAACAGAGATGGGATCGCGAAAAGAGTACCTGTTCCGAGGGTTTCGGAGGACCCTTTAAATATATGCCAAAGTAGGGCATCGGGGGAGCTTCGGGGGGCCCAGGCGCCCCCCCCCGGCGCGGCCCAGGGGGGGGGGCGCCGCCAGGGTGCCTGGAGCCCTGGTGGCCCCCCCAGGCTGCCCTTCGGACGCAGTGTTGTTTCCGGAACGCTGATTTTTTATATATTTTTTCTAGATTTTTCTGGGCAGTTCTCGAAACGTGAAAACCTGAAATACAAAAACAGCCGAAAACAAAAACTGGCACTGGGGTGCACTGGATTAGTAAGTTAGTCCAAATATGATCAAAAGTGTATGGAAGTGTATGAATATCATAGCAATATCACCCAAAAGTGGCATGGAGCAAGCAGAAATTATAGATACGTTTTGGACGTATCAACATCCCCAAGCTTAATTCATGCTCGTCCTCGAGTAGGTAAATGATAACAAGAATAATTTCTGTGGTGACATGCTATTAACCATATAGGACTTTTTCATAGTCATATGACAAAAGCTTACTGAGACAATGATTCTAAAGTAATTAAGTTGCCTCATGAGAAAATCACAAATGACTGAACGTTTCACAACATGAAACTGAAACATCAAAAAGATTTGCAATGAACATGATGTGCAAATATGATAAAGTGATATCTAGTTTGCCCCCTTTAGTGATGCAAAACATAAATGCAGGGGCACCATCAAGGTTCAAGTGATGACTAGATACAATCATTTCAGAATAAACGATATCAGAATCATGCTAAAGACAATGCTACTTTGGGACAATGCACATTACACTCAGAATGACAATCATGCTCTCAGTAGTTGGTGCTTCAACATAAAAGTAAAAGAATGGTTATGTGCTAAAGCTTTTTATTTTGAAAACATGGAAGCAATTGTGTCAACGGTAGTAGTACTTCATATGTGTCATGCATAAAACATCCTATAAGTTGCAAGCCTCATGCATCGAATACTAATAGTGCTCGCACCTTGTCCTAATTAGCTCGGATTTCCATGGGTTATCATTGCATTGCATATGTTTCAACCAAGTGTCACAAAGGGGTACCTCTATGCCACCTATACAAAGGTCCAAGGAGATAAATCGCATTTGATTTCTCGTTTTTGATAGATCTCAACTTGAGGACATCCATACCGGGACAACATAGAAAATAGATGATGGACTCCTCTTTAATGCATAAGCATATTCTCATAAGAGATTGAGGATTAAGGTCCAAGCTGAAACGTCCACCATGATGCATGGCTTTGGTTGGCGGCCCAATGTTCTTCTCTAACAATATGCATATTAATTCAACCCACGGCAAATCACCCTTACTTCGGACAAGAAGAACATGCATAGCAACTCACATGATATTCAACAAAAGTGTGACAGTTGATGGCGTCCCCAGAAACATGGTTACCGCTCAGCAAGCAACTCATAAGAAATAAGATACATAGGCAACATATTCTTTACCACAATAGTTTTTAGGCTACTTTCCCATGAGCTATGTATTGCATGGTTAGTTTGCTTAGTACAGGTGGAGGTTAGCAAAAAGACTGGGAGCGACCAACTAAGAGAGCAATGACGGTCATAATCATGCAGAGCGACAAAGCAATATTGAATCAGGCATGGTAGTTATATCGCTACTTAGAAATAAAAGATCATCAAGGCTTGACAAACTTTCTTTACAGTCTTGAATATGCGTGAGCATACGCCAAGTCAATCAAAATAAATTCTCGAAGGAAGATATTACTAAACCATACCACATCATAGGCAAACAAATCAATTTGGTACTCCAATAACACATTGGGAACCCCCCAGCTATTTGATATTAACCATAAGAAAACCTGAATTACTAAGCACCATCATGCAAGTAGCATCTCTATCATAGACACATTAACCAATGCAACGGAAGCAAACTCTCTTAATAAGGTGAACATGATAATTAAAGAGAGTTCAAGCACCCAACTAAACAAAAGCTCTTTGAACAGATAAGCATGAATACTAAGAGCAGAGCATGATAGTAGCTATTAAAAGACAAAGAACACACACAGCAAAGATAGACATGAAGATTCTATGTTATGTTCTAGGTAGAAGTGGAGCGTGTTTCTCTCCCACATAAAGGAATGCTGAGTTCCGACTCGTTATGAAAAACTAAAAAGAAAACTAAAAGCAAGACGCTCCAAGCATAGCACATAACACATGAAGTGATAAAAATATAGCGGAACGAAAGACGAACTGATAATGTTGATGGAGAAGGGGATGCACGGGGGTGTTGGAAATATGCCCTAGAGGCAATAATAAAAGAGTTATTATTATATTTCCTTGTTCATGATAATCGTTTATTATCCATGCTATAACTGTATTGATTGGAAACTCAAATACACGTGTGGATGAATAGACAGACTTTGTGTCCCTAGTGAGCCTCTACAGGACTAGCTCGTTGATCAAAGATGACCGCGGTTTCCAGGTCATAGACATGAGTTGTCATTTGATAACGGGATCACATCATTAGGAGAATGATGTGATGGACGAGACCCAAACGTTAACATAGCTTTTGATCGTGTCAGTTATCGCTATAGTTTTCTGCATGTCAAGTATAAGTTCCTATGACCATGAGATCATGTAACTCACTGACACCGTAGGAGTGCTTTGTGTGTGCCAAACGTCGCAACGTAACTGGGTGACTATAAAGGTACTCTACAGGTATCTCCGAGGGTGTCTGTTGAGTTGACATGGATCGAGACTGGGATTTGTCACTCCGTATGACGGAGAGGTATCTCCGGGCCCACTCGGTAATACGTTATCTCAATGAGCTCAAAGTGACTAAGTAGTTGGTCACGGGATTATGTATTACGGTAACGAGTAAAGAGACTTGCCGGTAACGAGATTGAACTAGGTATAGAGATACCGACGATCGAATCTCGGGCAAGTAACATACCGACGAGACAAAGGGAACTGTATACGGGATTGCCTGAATCCTTGACATCGTGGTTCATCCGATGAGATCATCGAGAAACATGTAGGAGCCAATATGGGTATCCAGATCCCGCTATTGGTTATTGACCTGGGAGTGTCTCGGTCATGTCTACATGGTTTCCGAACCCGCAGGGTCTACACACTTAACGTTCGGTGACGCTAGGGTTGTTAGTGAGAAAAGTGCATGGTTACCGAAGGTTGTTCGGAGTCCCGGATGAGATCCCGGACATGACGAGGGTCTCCGGAATGGTCCGGAGACGAAGATTGATATATAGGATGAAAGGTTTCGGAGTACCGGAAGTGTTCCGGGGAGCATCGGGAAATCGGCGGAATACCGGAAGGGATTTCGGGGGGGTCCGGAAGTTGTTCTGGGCCTATTGGGCCACAAAGGGGGACACCACAGCCCTCAGGGGGCTGTGCGCCCCCCCTGGGCCCTCTCCCCATGCGACTAAGGGGGTGGGACCCCCTAGGGCTGGCCGCACCCCTTGGCCTTGGGGGGCAAGGCACCTAGGGGGGGAAACCCTAGGGCCTGGCCGGCCCCCCTTGCCCTGGCCGCCGCCCCCTCCCCTTGCCCTGGCCGCCGGCCCCTAGGGGGAAACCCTAGGGCGCCCTAACCTCTCCACCCCCCCTATATATAGTGGGGCAAAGGGAGGGCAGCCAACACAGTTTGTGCCTCGGTGCTGCCCTCCCTCTCCCGTCATATCTTCTTCTCCCGCGGTGCTTAGGCGAAGCCCTGCTGGAGTTCTTCTCCACCATCACCACCACGCCGTCGTGCTGCCGGTTCTCCATCAACCTCTCCTCCACCCCTTGCTGGATCAGGAAGGAGGAGACGTCCCCGAGCCGTACGTGTGAAGAACGCGGAGGCACCGTTGCTTCGGTGCTAGGTCTTCGGCGATCTGAATCGCGACGAGTACGACTCCATCATCCGCGTTCATAACGCTTCCGCTTAGCGATCTACAAGGGTACGTAGATCACACTCCCCTCTCGTAGTTGCTTCTACTAGATTGATCTTGGTGAACGGTAGGAAAATTTTTGTTTCCCATGCAACGTTCCCCAACAGTGGCATCATGAGCTAGGATCTTGCGTAGATGTTTTCTCGAGTAGAACACAAAGAAGTTTGTGGCGTTGATGTTTAAATTGCTGCCCTCCTTAGTCTTTCTTGATTCAGCGGTATTATAGGATGAAGCGGCCCGGACCAACTTTACATGTCCACGTACATGAGACCGGTTCCATCGACAGACATGTGACTTTTGTTGCATAAGATGGCTGGCGGGTGTCTGTCTCTCCTATCTTAGTTGAATCGGAATAGAACAAGGCGGTCCTTGTAGAAGGTTAAATAGCAACTTGAATATCACCGTTGTGGTTTTGCGTAGGTAAGAAGCGTTCTTGCTAGATACCCATAGCAGCCACGTAAAACATGCAACAACAAATTAGAGGACGTCTAACTTGTTTTTGCAGGGTATGCATGTGATATGATATGGCCAATGACATGATGAGATATATTTGATGTATGAGATGATCATGTTGTAATAGTTAATATCGACTTGCATGTCGATGCATACGGCAACCGGCAGGAGCCATAGGGTTGTCTTTATTTTTTGTATGACCTGCGTGTCAATCATTAAGCGCTTTGTAATGCTATACTTTATCGCTAAACGGTAGCAATAGTAGTAAGAGCATGGTGGGCGCCGACAACCCCGATGGCGACACGATGATGGAGATCATGGTGTGGCGCCGGTGACGATGGAGATCATGCCGGTGCTTTGGAGATGGAGATCAAAAGCACGAGTTGATGGCCATATCATGTCACTTATGATTTGCATGTGATGTTAATCCTTTTATGCATCTTATTTTGCTTAGGACGACCGTAGCATTATAAGATGATCCTTCACTAAAATTTCAAGATAAAATTGTGTTCCCCCCGAGTGTGCGCCGTTGCGAAGGTTCGTCGTTTCGAAGCACCACGTGATGATCGGGTGTGATAGACTCTACGTTCGCATACAACGGGTGCAAGCCAGTTTTGCACATGCAGAACACTCGGGTTAGACTTGACGAGCCTAGCATGTACAGACATGGCCTCGGAACACGGAGGACCGAAAGGTCGAGCATGAGTCATATAGTAGATATGATCAACATGTTGATGTTCACCATTGACACCACCTCATCTCACGTGATGATCGGACTTGGGTTGGTGAATTTGGATCATGTCACTCTCGAATGACCGGAGGGATGTCAATTTGAGTGGGAGTTATAAATAATTTGATTAGGTAATAACTCACTTATCATGAACAATAGTCTAAAATGTCTTTGCAAATTTTTGGTTGTAGATGGCTCGCGCAGTAGCTCCCCTGAATTTTAATGCGTTCCTAGAGAAAGCTAAACTGAAAGATGATGGGAGCAACTTTGTGGACTGGCTCCGCAATCTGAGGATCATCCTCACAGCTGCCCAAAAGGTTTATGTCCTAAATGCACCGCTAGGTGAACCCCCCGCTCCTGGAGCCTCTGCGGACGTTATGAACGTTTGGCAGACGCGTTCGGATGACTATTCGATAGTGCAGTGTGCCATGTTGTACGGCTTGGAAGGAGGACTTCAAAGACGTTTTGAACGTCATGGTGCATATGAGATGTACACGGAGTTGAAGTTCATCTTTGAGAAGAATGCTAAGATCGAGAGGTATGAGACCACCGATAAATTCTTCGCTTGCAAGATGGAGGAGAATTCGTCTGTCAGTGAGCACTTACTGAAGATGTCTGGGTACTATACCCGCATAGCTGATCCGGGACTTGTGTTCCCGGATGAGGCTATCATTGACAGAATTCTCCAGTCACTCCCTCCAAGCTACAAGAGCTTCGTCCAGCAGTACAACATGCAAGGGATGAATAAAACCATCGCCGAGCTGTTTTCGATGCTGAAAGTCGCTGAGGCAGACATCCAGAAGGAGTATCAAGTGTTGATGGTCAATAAGACCACCAGTTTCAAGAAGAATGGCAAGGGCAAGAAGGGTAACTCTAAGAAGGGTGGCAAAGCAGTTGCTAATCCAGTGAAGAAACCCAAGGCTGGGCCCAAGCCAGAGACTGAGTGTTTCTATTGCAAGGGGAATGGCCACTGGAAGCGGAACTGCCCCAAGTATCTGGCGGACAAGAAGGGGGCCAACAACAACAAAGGTATATATGATATACATGTTATTGATGTGTACCTTACCAACTCTCGTTATAGTGCCTGGGTATTTGATACCGGTTCGGTTGCTCACATTTGCAACTCTAAACAGGAACTGCGGAATAAACGGAGGCTGGCGAAGGACGAAGTGACGATGCGCGTGGGAAATGGTTCCAAGGTTGATGTGATCGCCGTCGGCACGCTCGCTCTTCGATTACCATCGGGATTAGTTATGAACCTGAATAATTGTTATTTAGTGCCTGCGTTAAGCATGAACATTATATCTGGATCTTGTTTATTGCGAGACGGTTACTCATTTAAGTCAGAGAATAATGGTTGTTCTATTTATATGAGTAATATCTTTTATGGTCATGCACCCGAAGTTAGGGGTTTATTCTTATTGAATCTCGATAGTGATGATACACATGTTCATAACATTGATGCCAAAAGATGTAGAGTAGATAATGATAATACCACTTTCTTGTGGCACTGCCGTCTGGGTCATATCGGCGTAAAACGCATGAGGAAGCTCCATGCTGATGGACTTTTGGAGTCCCTTGATTTTGAATCACTTGACACGTGCGAGCCGTGCCTCATGGGCAAGATGACAAGGACCCCGTTTTCAGGGACAATGGAACGGGCAAGTGACTTATTGGAAATCATACATACTGATGTGTGCGGTCCGATGAGTGTAACGGCGCGCGGTGGATATCGTTATTTTCTCACCTTCACTGACGACTTAAGTAGATATGGGTATATTTACTTGATGAAGCATAAGTCTGAAACTTTTGAAAAGTTCAAGCAATTTCAGAGTGAAGTTGAAAATCATCGTAACAAGAAGATCAAGTTCCTACGATCTGATCGAGGGGGAGAATATCTGAGTTATGAGTTTGGTGATCACTTAAGAAAATGTGGAATTGTTTCACAGTTGACTCCACCTGGAACACCACAGCGTAATGGTGTGTCCGAACGTCGTAATCGAACCCTATTAGATATGGTGCGTTCTATGATGTCTCTTGCCGACTTGCCACTATCGTTTTGGGGATATGCGTTAGAGACAGCTGCATTCACTTTAAATAGGGCTCCATCTAAGTCCGTTGAGACAACACCGTATGAACTGTGGTTTGGTAAGAAACCTAAGTTGTCTTTTCTCAAGGTTTGGGGTTGCGATGCTTATGTCAAAAGGCTTCAGCCAGAAAAGCTCGAACCCAAAGCGGACAAATGTGTCTTCATAGGATACCCAAAAGAAACAGTTGGGTACACCTTCTATCTCAGATCCGAGGGCAAAGTGTTTGTCGCTAAGAACGGGTCCTTCCTCGAGAAAGAGTTTCTCTCGAAAGAATTGAGTGGGAGGAAGGTAGAACTTGATGAGGTTATTGAACCTCTGCTTCAACCAGAAAGGAGCGCAGCACAGAAAGATGTTTTTGTGGAGCCTACAGAGGTTGAAGAGGAAGCCAATGATGATGATCAAGAAGCTTCCGATCAAGTTACTACCGAACCTCGTAGGTCGACAAGGGTACGCACTGCACCTGAGTGGTATGGTAACCCTGTCTTGGAGGTCATGTTGTTAGACAACGGTGAACCTACGAGCTATGGAGAAGCGATGGTGGGCCCAGATTCCGACAAATGGTTAGAGGCCATGAAATCCGAGATGGGATCCATGTATGAAAACAAAGTATGGACTTTGGAAGTATTACCTGAAGGGCGGAAGGCCATTCAGAATAAATGGATTTTTAAGAGGAAGACGGACGCTGACGGTAATGTCACCGTGTATAAAGCTCGACTTGTGGCAAAGGGTTTTTCACAAGTACAAGGGATTGACTACGATGAGACTTTCTCACCCGTAGCGATGCTTAAATCCGTCCGAATCATGTTAGCGATAGCTGCATTTTTCGATTATGAAATTTGGCAGATGGATGTCAAAACAGCGTTCCTTAACGGTTTTCTTAAGGAAGAGTTGTATATGATGCAACCAGAAGGTTTTGTCGATCCAGAGAATGCTGACAAAGTATGCAAGCTCCAGCGTTCCATTTATGGGCTGGTGCAAGCATCTCGGAGTTGGAATCTTCGTTTTGATGAGGTGATCAAAGCGTTTGGGTTTATACAAGTTTACAATGAAGCTTGTATTTACAAGAAAGTGAGTGGGAGCTCTATAGCGTTTCTAATATTATATGTGGATGACATATTGCTGATTGGAAACAATATAGAATTTTTGGATAGCGTGAAGGGGTATTTGAACAAGAGTTTTTCGATGAAAGATCTCGGTGAAGCTGCTTTCATATTAGGCATCAAGATCTATAGAGATAGATCAAGACGCTTGATAGGACTTTCACAAAGCACGTACCTTGATAAAGTTTTGAAGAAGTTCAAAATGGATCAATCCAAGAAGGGGTTCTTGCCGGTATTGCAAGGTACAAAGTTGAGTAAGACTCAATGCCCAGTGACTGCGGAAGATAGAGAAAAGATGAGTGTCGTCCCCTATGCTTCAGCCCTAGGCTCTATCATGTATGCAATGCTGTGCACAAGACCAGATGTCAGCCTTGCCATAAGTATGGCCGGAAGGTTTCAAAGTAATCCTGGTATGGATCACTGGACAGCGGTCAAGAATATCCTGAAGTACCTGAAAAGGACTAAGGATATGTTTCTCGTTTATGGAGGTGATCAAGAGCTCGTCGTAAAGGGTTACGTCGATGCAAGCTTTGACACTGATCCGGATGACTCTAAGTCTCAAACCGGATACGTATATATTCTCAACGGGGGAGCGGTAAGCTGGTGCAGTTCCAAGCAGAGCGTGGTAGCTGATTCTACATGTGAAGCAGAGTATATAGCTGCCTCGGAGGCGGCTAAGGAAGGTGTCTGGATGAAGGAGTTCATGACAGATCTTGGAGTTGTGCCTAGTGCACTGAACCCAATGACTCTGTTCTGTGACAACACTGGTGCCATTGCTCTAGCCAAGGAACCAAGGTTTCACAAGAGGACCAGACACATAAAGCGACGCTTCAATTCCATCCGCGATTCGGTCAAGGAGGAGGACATAAACATTTGCAAAGTACACACGGATTTGAATGTTGCAGATCCGTTGACTAAGCCTCTTCCACGGGCTAAGCACGATCAACACCAAGACTCTATGGGTGTTAGATTCATTACCTTGTAATACTAGATTATTGACTCTAGTGCAAGTGGGAGACTGTTGGAAATATGCCCTAGAGGCAATAATAAAAGAGTTATTATTATATTTCCTTGTTCATGATAATCGTTTATTATCCATGCTATAACTGTATTGATTGGAAACTCAAATACACGTGTGGATGAATAGACGGACTTTGTGTCCCTAGTGAGCCTCTACAGGACTAGCTCGTTGATCAAAGATGACCGCGGTTTCCAGGTCATAGACATGAGTTGTCATTTGATAACGGGATCACATCATTAGGAGAATGATGTGATGGACGAGACCCAAACGTAAACATAGCTTTTGATCGTGTCAGTTATCGCTATAGTTTTCTGCATGTCAAGTATAAGTTCCTATGACCATGAGATCATGTAACTCACTGACACCGTAGGAGTGCTTTGTGTGTGCCAAACGTCACAACGTAACTGGGTGACTATAAAGGTACTCTACAGGTATCTCCGAGGGTGTCTGTTGAGTTGACATGGATCGAGACTGGGATTTGTCACTCCGTGTGACGGAGAGGTATCTCCGGGCCCACTCGGTAATACGTCATCTCAATGAGCTCAAAGTGACTAAGTAGTTGGTCACGGGATTATGTATTACGGTATCGAGTAAAGAGACTTGCCGGTAACGAGATTGAACTAGGTATAGAGATACCGACGATCGAATCTCGGGCAAGTAACATACCGACGAGACAAAGGGAACTGTATACGGGATTGCCTGAATCCTTGACATCGTGGTTCATCCGATGAGATCATCGAGAAACATGTAGGAACCAATATGGGTATCCAGATCCCGCTATTGGTTATTGACCTGGGAGTGTCTCGGTCATGTCTACATGGTTTCCGAACCCGCAGGGTCTACACACTTAACGTTCGGTGACGCTAGGGTTGTTAGTGAGAAAAGTGCATGGTTACCGAAGGTTGTTCGGAGTCCCGGATGAGATCCCGGACATGACGAGGGTCTCCGGAATGGTCCGGAGACGAAGATTGATATATAGGATGAAAGGTTTCGGAGTACCGGAAGTGTTCCGGGGAGCATCGGGAAATCGGCGGAATACCGGAAGGGATTTCGGGGGGGTCCGGAAGTTGTTCTGGGCCTATTGGGCCACAAAGGGGGACACCACAGCCCTCAGGGGGCTGTGCGCCCCCCCTGGGCCCTCTCCCCATGCGACTAAGGGGGTGGGACCCCCTAGGGCTGGCCGCACCCCTTGGCCTTGGGGGGCAAGGCACCTAGGGGGGGAAACCCTAGGGCCTGGCCGGCCCCCCTTGCCCTGGCCGCCGCCCCCTCCCCTTGCCCTGGCCGCCGGCCCCTAGGGGGAAACCCTAGGGCGCCCTAACCTCTCCACCCCCCCTATATATAGTGGGGCAAAGGGAGGGCAGCCAACACAGTTTGTGCCTCGGTGCTGCCCTCCCTCTCCCGTCATATCTTCTTCTCCCGCGGTGCTTAGGCGAAGCCCTGCTGGAGTTCTTCTCCACCATCACCACCACGCCGTCGTGCTGCCGGTTCTCCATCAACCTCTCCTCCACCCCTTGCTGGATCAAGAAGGAGGAGACGTCCCCGAGCCGTACGTGTGAAGAACGCGGAGGCACCGTTGCTTCGGTGCTAGGTCTTCGGCGATCTGAATCGCGACGAGTACGACTCCATCATCCGCGTTCATAACGCTTCCGCTTAGCGATCTACAAGGGTACGTAGATCACACTCTCCCCTCGTAGTTGCATCTACTAGATTGATCTGGGTGAACGGTAGGAAAATTTTTGTTTCCCATGCAACGTTCCCCAACAGGGGGCATCCCCAAGCTTATACGCTTGAGTCTCCTTGAATATTTCTTGGGGGTGCACGGGGGCATCCCCAAGCTTGAGCGCCTGACACTCCTGAATCTTTTTATCATCTTCCCTCGCACACTTGAAAACTCCCTTCATACATAACTCATCATAATCTGATTAGCGAGGTTAGTACCCTTAATAAAATAATTATACCTTGCTGGAAATAAGGATATTCTTGAAGTTCTACTGTTTCTCAAGATTGCCAAAAGGTTTTTGCAAAGAAAAAGCAAGTCCTTAATTTGCAAAGTGAAGGTAAGGCAAAACAGGACAGAATCTGTGAAAAACAGAACAGCAAGAAGTAATTGATCTGTTCGGGATACTTCTGCAACTCAAATCAAAAAACTCAGAACAGACGTACGAAAGACAATTATATAGAGAACGCTGTAGAAAAAATTCAGACCAAAAAGATGATCTGGTGATTTTATACGAATTTTTCTATCCAAGGACAGAATCTGTTTCCTGGACAGCACCTCACAACTTTTGAACTTTCTAGCAATCAGAGGCTATACTTGGCAAAAATATGAAAAGCAAAGATACAATGATGATGCTACAGCAGTAAACAACATCAAGACACAACAAAAGCAAAAAAATTATTCATGTGGGCTGCCTCCCAAAAGCGCTTTCTTTTATGCCTTTAAGCTAGGCATAATGCATAGAGATCAAGTTTTATCAAGAGTAAAAGAATAACTAGCCCGTACAACGGACTCAAAAGGTAACTTGATCTTCTTACGAGGGAAGTGTTCCATCCCTTTCTTGAGAGGAAACTGAAATTTTATATTACCTTCTTTCATGTCAATGATAGCACCAACGGTGCGCAAAAAGGGACGTCCCAAAATAATTGGACATGAAGGATCACATTCAATATCCATGATAGTGAAATCAACGGGCACATAATTATCATTGACAATAATAAGAACATCGTCGATCCTCCCCAAAGGTTTCTTTATGGAAGAATCAACGAGACGAACACCAAAAGAACAAGAATCATAAGGTTTCAATTTAAGCATATCATATATTCTTTTGGGCATAACAGAGGTACTAGCACCAACATCACATAATGCATAACAAGAGAAGTCATTCAAATTAATTTTTATCATAGGATCCCAACCATCTTCTAGCTTTCTAGGTATGGAGGCTTCTACTCTAAGTTTCTCCTCCCTAGCTTTGATGAGAGCATTAGTGATATGCTCTGTGAAGGCAAGGTTAAGCGTGCTAGTGCGGGGGTCTCTAGACATCTTGTGAAGGAAATCAATAACTTCGGTAAGAGTGCAATTATCAAAATCAAGGTCACGAGCATCAAGTAAAGTGGTAGTGGTGTCCTTAAGGTTCACTTGTTTGGTAGTTTCTATAGTCATAGCATCACCATTAATAGGTCCATTGGGACCAGGAGTACATTGGGTGCTAAGAGTGTGAACATCCTCAATAACTTGGATAGTAGCAACAGTATGGTGGGTAGGAAGGCTCTTAATTCTTTCCTCTTCCTCCCTTTCTCTAGCCCATCTTTCTTTAAGTTTAGCCATCATCCTAATATTTTCATTAATTTGCACTTGAGTAGCATTAATAGGGATGACTTCCCTCTCCTTAAGAGGAGAAGTTTCAATTTTTAGTAGTTTTACCTCATTGGCTAAATGGTCTACCTTAAAAGAAAGATCATCTAGTTTATGTAGTTTCTCTTCTACATTCTTATTAAAGGCTTTTTGGGTAGTGATGAAATCTCTAAGCATTATCTCTAGTTCAGTAGTGGGGTTCTCGGTACTAGGATAAGCATTATTGTTCCCATAAGAATTAGAGGGGACCGGTCTAGGATTGTTACCAAAGTTACTCCTATAAGCATTGTTGTTAAAATTGTTTCTAGAGATAAAGTTCACATCTACTTGTTCTTGAGCAATCAAAGAATTTAAAGGAACATCACGAGGATCAACAATAGATTGCTTCGAAAGTAGAGACATGATCAAGTCAACTTTTTCATTAAGGGAGGAAATCTCCTCGACAGAGTTTACCTTCCTACCTGTTGGAGCGCGTTCGGTGTGCCATTGGTAATAGTTGGTCATCATCTCATCGAGAAGCTTTGTGGCAGCACCAAGTGTAGTTGACATAAAAGTTCCTCCCGCGGCCGAATCTAACAAGTTCCGCGAGGTAAAGTTCAAGCCTGCATAAAAAGTTTGGATAACCATCCAAGTAGTCAAACCATGAGTAGGGCAGTTCTTGATAAGAGATTTCATACGTTCCCAAGCTTGGGCAACGTGTTCATTATCCAATTGTTTAAAATTCATAATGTTACTTCTAAGTTGGATAATTTTAGCAGGTGGATAGTATTTTCCGATAAAAGCATCTTTGCACTTGTCCCATAAATCTATGCTATTTCTAGGCAAAGACTGAAACCATATTTTAGCTCCTCCTCTCAAGGAGAAAGGAAAAAGCTTAAGCTTAACAATATTACCATCTATTTCTTGGTACTTTTGCATATCACAAAGTTCAACAAAGTTGTTCAAGTGTAAAGCAGCATCATCTCCAGCACCGGAGAATTGTTCTTTCATGACTAAGTTCAGTAAAGCAGGTTTAATTTCATATGAAGGTGCTGAAGTAGCAGGTGTAGTGATAGGTGTGCTGATAAAGTCATCGTTGTTGTGACTAGTGAAGTCACACAACTTGGTGTTCTCGGTGGAACCCATAGTAGCAAGCAAGCAAGATAACTATTTTTGTGATTTTCGATAAAAGGAACTAAAGCAAAAATGAAAGGTAAACTAACAAGACTAAAAAGCAAAGGTAAAAGATAGCATGCAACTCCCCTATCCTGAAGAGTGGAGTCCCCGGCAACGGCGCCAGAAAATACTCCTTGATGGGCCTCGAACCCCTCGTTGGTTACCCCAAGTGGAAGGTGTAAGATGCAGTAAGTAGAAGTGTTTTCCCTTAGCAAAGATGCCAAGGATCGAATCCCCAGAGACTCCTAGGTTCAACAAGTAGGTGTCAATTGCTACGGCGCTAGATTAGTAGCAATCAACGTGGACCTGCACACAGATACAAATAACTTTGCTCCCAACGAGTACAGAGAGGTTGTCAATCCCTCCGGCCTTGTAGTTCACAAAGGATTAAAAGCATGATAGTAGTGATAGATAATGTTTTGCAATAGTAAATAATAACGGAAAGTAAACAGCGGATGTGATCAATGATGGTAATATGGACCGGAGTCTCATGATGTTCACTAGTGATGTCTCTCTCCCAAAAGACGATAAAACAGCTATGTGAGGTAAACAAATTATAGCTGGGCAATTGACAGGACCACGAACGCAAACCAATGCTGATTACATTGCAGAAAGGTTGAGGTTCAAAGCATGGGCGGTACGCCAAAGTAAGTAGACCGAAATCCATCAATATCTACTACTAATCATCCACCTTGAGATATCTATCCAGAACATCTCGCTGGTATTAAGTTGTGAGTCCCACCCATAGTGTAAACTCAATGCAACAGACAACTGCATTAAAAGAACTTCGCGTAAAGTAAACAATCCTTGCACCCGCGGGCACAAGCACCGTTGTTTTCCCCCTTGTGGCAACAGCACATCCCCTAGACTCATGTGTCTGTCACTCAAGCTACTCATCGAGGGGCATGAACCCACAATCGAGCATAACGTTCCCTCTTGGAGTCACTACCTATTACTCGGCCAAAGCAATAAATAACAACGGAGAACATGCAAGAATTACTTATGAACAAAAATATAAAAGAGGTGAATCAAATATATTACTCAAGATCAATTTGAACATAATCTCATAATCCATTGGATCCCAGCAAACTCAACATAGCAACAGCATAAGGATTACATAAGTGCCTCGATCATGTAGGGCAGCTCACGAGGACTAATTAGTGAAGCACAAGAACGGGAGGAGAACATCACATAGCTACTGGTCATGGACTCATGGTCCAAGGGAGACTACTCACGAGTCATCCGGGAGGCGTCCATGGTGGTGGAGAAGCTCCCGGTGGTGATCCTCCCCTCCGGCAGGGTGCCGGGAAGAGTTCTCCTGGTGGTCCCGATCTTGGAAGCGGCGGCGGCGGCGGAACAAAGATGGGATCGCGAAAAGAGTTCCTCTTCTGAGGGTTTCGGAGGACCCTTTAAATATATGCCAAAGTAGGGCATCGGGGGAGCTTCGGGGGGCCCAGGCGCCCCCCCGGCGCGGCCCAGGGGGGGGCGCCGCCAGGGCGCCTGGAGCCCTAGTGCCCCCCCCCAGGCTGCCCTTCGGACGCAGTGTTGTTTCCGGAACGCTGATTTTTTATATAATTTTTCTGGATTTTTCTGGGCAGTTCTCGAAACGTGAAAACCTGAAATACAAAAACAGCCGAAAACAGAAACTGGCACTGGGGTGCACTGGATTAGTAAGTTAGTCCAAATATGATCAAAAGTGTATGGAAGTGTATGAATATCATAGCAATATCACCCAAAAGTGGCATGGAGCAAGCAGAAATTATAGATACGTTTTGGACGTATCAGAGTTCTCCCTCGGCGGCATGGCGGTGGCCCCCGCCGGCGGAGGGCCGCTGGCGCCTTCCCTTGGCGGAGTGCCCACCCTTGGCGGGGTGCTCGCCCTTGGCGGGGTACTCGCCCTTGGCGGAGTACCCGCCCTTGGCGGAGTATTCTCCCTCGCCGGGGAGCTCCTCCTTGGCGGAGAGGTCGAGACGTGCGGCTCGTCGGGATCAGTCTCTTGGCGCTCCTGAGGCTGCTGCTCTGCTTCTGCACAAGTCAACAAACAAACAAGACGTTAACAAGGATAAGAAGCCCACGCGCGCCCGACAAGCGAAGAAGTGAACAGAAGACTTACGCTGGGGGCTGTGCTGGGGGCTGCTCTGAGGAGCAGTTGCCTGGTCCGGCAAGCTTGTCGCTGGCGCATCCCCTGCCGCTGCGATGGGCTCGTCCTCAAGATCGACCACCGGGATCTTGGCCCTCTTCGTCACCCTCTGGGCCAGGGTCCTGGAAGAAAAGCAAGATCAGAATCAGGCAAAGAAGATTCAAGACAAGAGCAAATCGAAGGAAACAAGAGTTGACAGTGCTTACTCTTCCTCCTCCTCGTCGGAGCAGAGCACGGAGAAATCAAAGTCCGCCTCGCACGTCCCGGCGCGAGGAGCTGGAGGAGTAGGCTCCCTCGGCCGCTTGGCGGGAGCGGGGACAGTGGTCTGAGAAGACCCCGCTCCAGTTGTCGCCGAGGCCCGAGGGGCGGCACGAGCGTTGGCCCCAGCCCGGGAAGACCCTCCTCCAGCCGCTGCTGAAGCGCGGGGCATTCCCTTGGCGGCCTTGCCCGCCGCGGTGGCGCGTGTCGGACGGCGTTGCGGCTGCTGGCCCGCCGGCTGCCTCGCCACGTCTGCGGCTTTGCGGAGGCGCCTCCTCGCTGGAGCCGGAGGGCTTGCCGGTGGCGGTGAACTCCCCGAGGACGAAGAAGAGGAGTCGAGATTCAGCGACCCGCCTGAGTCTTCGGCAGAATCGCTTGATTCGGCGCCCTGCTCGGCGGGCTCGCTCGACTCTGTGCCTTGCCCAGTGGCCTCGCTCGTCCCAGCAGGTTGCCCGGCGGGCTTTATCACCTTGAGGAGCTCTTCTTCCTCGGCCAGACTTACCGCCTCCGCTGCATCCGCCTCCTCCAAAGTATATCCGAATTCGCCCGCGGCCCTGGCTGCAGCTGCCTCCTCCAACCTGCTGGCAATATAAGCCATCTCCTCGTCGGTGGTGTCGCGGGTGAGGCCTTTCTTCTCGTCGGGATTGATTGGCTGCTCCACCAAGTTGTCGAAGAACGTTTGCACGGCTTCGTCAGAAGGCTCCCTCCAAGTAGGGTCAATCCCATGGGAGTCACACCATGGCATCGCCGCGCGGATAGCGCTGAGCGACGAATTGTTGCATAGCGGAACTACGCCCCGCGGCAATGCGAACCACTCTGGATGTTTGGAGTCGTGCTTGAATAGCTCACGGAGCATTCCTTTGAGTTCCATGACAGTGAAATTGTAGTTGAGGCCTGGGCGCAGACTCATAAAGTCTGCCGCGTTACCAAACTCCCAAGTAGGCCTTTTCCTCTCCTGTAAGGGAGCGATACGGCGGCGAAGGAAATCTGCTCCGACAGCCCCTACGGTGAGCCTGGCTTGCCGGAGGCGAAGAATCCTAGTGGTGGCTATCTTCAGCTTGTCGTCCTCAGGGGCCAGATCACTCCAGTCATTGCCGCGCACTATTGCAACTTGGCGCCGGGAAGTGAACTGCTGGGGTTCATCCTCCATAATCCAACACCAGTTGGCCCTCCACTCCTCCCACTTGCCGCGGAGTTCCCCAGTCAAGTATGCCTCTTTCTTATGAAGCCTAAATATCCAAGAAATCCCGCCGGACAGAGGAGACCCAGACTCAACTCGAGGCGTAAAGTAATGGCGGAAGAGGACTACGTTGGGGTAAACTCCGACAAAGTTCTCGCACAGATGTGCGAAAACGGCCATGGTCAAGACGGCGTTTGGGGTGAAATCAAGGAGATGAAACCCGTAGGTATTCATAATATCACAGAAGAATTCAGAATACGGCGGGCAGAGTCCACAATGGAAGAACAGAGCAAAAAAGGTATATCCTCCAGGAAACATCTCGCAGGCCTCGGCGGGGAATACCTTGGTGCGCGGGTGCGCTTTTGTCTCCCTCGACCAGAAGAGGTAGAATTTTTCCTTCAATTCCTCCGCGCCGAGCCTCGGCGGGAAGACCACCATTTTCTTCTGCATTGATGCTAGTTTCAGCGCCTTGGCGGTCTTCGCGGCCTTCGCCTTGTCGCCCTTCGGGGCCATGGCGGGGACGGCGAGGAAAGTCGACGGCGCTGGGGATGCTGGTGGCGGCGGAGGAAGGGCGGAGCGCTGCTCTCTTTCAACCTTCGGGGGGAGGGGAGCAGCGGGGGTTTCTGGAGGATGAAGAAGAAGTGGGCGAATGGAGGGAACTGCCCCTGTTTCCCCTGCTTTTAAGGGGGAAGAGGGGGACGTTCCGCATTTTTTCCATTAAAGAAATAAGCCACGATCTCTCCCACGACACCGCAATCGACGCGTGCCGTTAGGGAGGGGTGCGGCGGATACGGAGTGGGATGCGGCGCGTCGTGGGCCGCGTGTGCCCGTGCACTGTTTTGGGCCTGGCCCAACAGCGCTCGGCACCGTGTGTGGCCCAGGCCCGGGGGCTCCTGTCGGTGTACTAAAGTAGGGGTACCTTAGTATCCCGAACTTGTGCACGGGCAGTAGCAGCGTCCCGTGGCGGGGCTTGCCGCGCGTCCGCCCAGACCCACCGAGGTTCCTTTGAAACCATTCAAGAACAAAGTATCTAAGTCAGAGAAACAAGGCCCCGGCAAGAGGAGCTTGCCGGGAAGGCCACTCAAGGCTCAAGACCACCTCTTAGGTACAAGACCCTGGCAAGAGGAGCTTGCCAAGAAGGCCAAACATGGCATATCAGGAGACTTGCCGTGGCGCGTCGCGCGCCCCGGCAAGGCCCGGAGAGCGACAAGCTTCCGAGCGCGGCAAGGTAGCGGCCGCGGCAAGGCGCTTGCCGCGGCAGGCTTCCACTGTGTGCCCGCGCTCCAGCTGATCCGGCCACGCGTCGCCCTGGGGCCCTTCCAGGGGCACGCGGCGGAAGGCTGTGCAGCCTGGGGTACACGGTGGCAAGCTGCGATGACGAGGCCACCATCGTGGCGAACGGAGACGCCCTGACGGACGCTTTTTGCACTATTTGGGGCGACGGCGACGGGCATTCAATGCCCTTGTCCCCCACCGTCAGGGTTAGGTACAGAGCACTGTACATACACTGTTCCAACTACCACCATTTTTACACTTTTACCCTCATCTGCGTTGCCACCTGTCGGTGACCCCTTCGACCTATAAAAGGAGGCCCATGCGCAACGTAGAGGGGGTTCCGATCGACGATCACTCTCACGCTCGGTGTTGCTAGCGATAAGCACTGTAGCTCTTCTTGCTCCCGAGCCAAGAACGCAATACAAACCAAAGCAGGAGTAGGGTTTTACGCATCCGTGCGGCCCGAACCTGGGTAAACTGCTCGCGTGCTCGCCTCGATCCGCTCTTCGTGCATCCTCCGCTCCCTTGCCGTACCGAAAAGGGGCTCCGGTCCCATAGGTGTTCGTGGGCGATCAGTTTCCCCGACACTTCATTACTCCATGACAGTTTCCTTAATGGAAATCAACGAGGTGCCATTGTTTTTAAAATATGAATCTCTTATATGTGGAACTAATAGTGTGTTGTTTAATTCATTTCATATAGATCTGACAATAGGCTATTTGAGAGATGACCAAAACTATGATGGCAGGCCTATGGACTAAAGACCATCCATCAAGTACTCGTAGAAGTCTTCCATGTAGTTCCTTTCTTTGCTTTGAGTGATTTCTCCTTCAGGATGTTGGATCAAGGGCTAGTATCTACTTTCCTGCTTTTGTCCATGATTGCCTTCTCCATCAAAATAAAACCAATTGTATTCCCATATCAAGGGTTAACTGCGTCACCCATGGACACTGAATCTTAGAAATGTCTAATAGACAAACATTCTGACAGACAGATGTTTAGATCAAATTAAGTTGTAGTGTGTACTCTTTTATTGAACTAAACACACATGAATACCTATATACCAATGCTAGCAGCGGTGCAGGGGTGCATTGAACTAAACACACATGCATACCTGGCACAAGATCCCTTAGATCTGAAATCGCGGACCAAATGAAGTTGCAACACACTACTTGCACACAATTCTTAATTTTAGGCAATTAGAGAAACAAGCAAGAGGAAGTAGTATTGATTATTGGATTAGGAAACTGTGCACATTGAAGAAATAGCAAATAACGCAAGTATAATATGATCAGGATATATGTGAAATTGTAAAATAAAAAAACTCGTACATGAAGAAGACGGACATGACGATGTGTACATGCTATTTTTGGTGAAATATTATGATCATTTTGGGACATAGAGACGTATTTTTAAACAATTGTAACTTATGTTATCTCAGCGTGAAACCAATTCATTTAGTTATTTGGAAATTATCACATTTTCTTACAAATTCCATGCGTATATGTGTTTGCATACTCTCTCAATTGTTTCCACAAACATCTATGTAAATCATGATTTCTTGCATATTGTACAGCCTAAACCCAGGGTGCAGATTGGCAGCCGACAAAAGCCATGTGTAATCATGTTACGATATATGATCGAGAAGTACTAAATCATCAGCTCATACCACGAGACTTTAATCACTGAGTGACAAGTGCGTATATTTTGAACATCGCGGTAGATCAACATTAATAAAGATTCAGTAGCTTAACTAATTGCATGTTGACCCTTCGTCGATCCGTGAATTAAGCATCTTGTCTACAACTAGACGGAGACAACCCAGAATCTTCATCAATATGCATGTAGGCTGCCATACCCACTTGTTAACAGTTGGTAACAATTCATAGTAATTCAGGTAGTTACAAACTTAGCAAATCACATGTCTTTCTGAAGTGCCTAGACGGGAGGGGAAGGATATGTTCTTAACCCATTATTATCCTGTCACAACCATTATACAATGAGTAATCTACTATTGTGTAGTAAAACTCTTGGATTCTATTGTGTCATTTTTCTCTACCATCGATCCGTGTGATTTCCACGATAGCTTGATCAGCATATAAGCTCTTTTCGGTTGTAAAATGCAAGCAACATCTCCTTTATGTGAGGGATGTACACGTAGTAAGCCCATAGCTTAATTGCCATCTCGATCCATTATCGATCCATGTGTTAACAACTACTGGTACATGAAGGCTAGATCCAAGCCTAGTCAATTGCACATGGAACCCAAAATTGGGACAGGAAGGGATAGTTTTTTTGTCCACCCTCATCTTATCACTATCTTATTGTTTTAGTCGATACATTGAGCGCTAAGGGTATTTCCGTATTTTTGCCTCTCTGCAATCAATCCATCATCAATGTACGTAGTTATGCATCTCTGCAGCCTGTTCAGATCAGGGTAAGTTACTTGAATTATAAATAACCACCCGCTGGGCGTGAGGAAGGCACACTCACTCCCTCATCACTCACTGAGTCACAACTCGTACTACCGGTCTCATAGAGATAGGATTCATGGCGTGGAGCAGGGAAGCTATGTCCTTCGTCCTCGTCGCCGTGCTGCTCTTTACGGAACCAGCCATTTCCACGCCAGTGCCGCCGCTGATCACTATGCGCACAAATGGCGGCGACCAAAACCCCCCAGTGTCCCTTGCACAAGGCCTTAGGCCGGACTTCTATGATGAGTCCTGCCCGGATGTGCATGGCATGGTTCAGACTGCCGTGCTGGAAGCGCTCGAGGAGGACATTGCTGTTGCTGCCGGCCTCCTCCGCATCTTCTTCCACGACTGCTTTCCACAAGTAATAATTTTAATTCACCGTACTTATTTTTTGTGAGAAAAAGGAAATCCTAAGTATCCATTATTACAGAAATCATAGAGACCCATACCAATAATTAATTAGTGTACCTGTTTTTAAGTACATACTCCATCGTCTCGTTCAAAATATAGCCTCTATTGCTTTGTTTGAAAGATAAACTTCGGAAACTATGACAAATTTTGTAGAGAATAATATTAACATCAATAATATACCTTATATCAAGAAAGTATAAAAAATGTTTCATGATGTATCTAACGATATTTATGTTGTATTATTATTTTGATATAATCTCGGTAAACTTGCTCTAATATTATGTAACTAATGTGTGGTCATGCATGTAGGGCTGCGATGCGTCTATCCTTCTGACCGGAACAATTTCGAGCGAGCAGCGGATGCCGCCCAACCGGGGCCTGCAGCCCAAGGCGCTGCAGCTCATCGACGACATCCGTGCCAAGGTGCAAGCGGTGTGTGGCCCTGTGGTCTCTTGCGCCGACATCACCTCCCTTGCCACCCACGATGCCGTCATTGCAGTACGTCGACAATGCTCTACCACTTATATTCTATATAGATATAACTTGTATTTCTCTCACACACGATGTATTCTTGTAGTCCGGGGGTAAACCCTACTATGTGCCGCTGGGCCGGCTAGACAGCCTCAGGCCCGCAGCGTGGAGCTATGTCCACGACCTCCCACATTTCACTGCTGATATGTCCCGTGTCATCGACGCATTCAGCAGCCGCAAGTTCTTCGACGTCACCGATGTAGTGGCGCTCTCTGGAGCGCACAGCATCGGCAAGGCTCACTGCAACACCTTCGCCCACCGGTTTGGCAAAGAGGACTCTGAATTCGTCCAGAGGCTCGCCGCCAACTGCACCGCTGATGTGCATCGGCTGCAGGACCTCGACGTCAACACCCCCAACATGCTGGACAACATGTACTACAAGAACGTGTTGGAGGGGAAAGGGGTGCTCGCTACCGACCAGCTGCTTAGCAGCGACAACAGGACCAATTGGCTGGTGGACAACTTGGCGCAGGACGAGTGGTGGTTCTGGAACCAGTTCGGCACCTCCATGAGCAAGATGGGGAGGCTCCAGGGCTACTTCGGGAACGTTGGCGAGGTCCGCCGCGTCAGCTGCTCTGCCAGCAACCCTGCCGAGTATGCGGCCTGATCTGGATTGACATATCCTGGTCATCACTTTAACCGATTTCCATGTAATAAACGCTAGCTTAGCTAGTGCATCCCATAGACCCATACCATCTGTACTCTTTCTAGTTCTTAATTTATTCCATAAAATTATTCTGTCCGTTCTAGGCATGCAAATACCAGGAATGTAAGACCACGATTGTGGGAGCAATTACGAGAATACTGCATGCGAGAGTAGTTTTATGGGGAAGAGAGTGTGTGTGTGTGATGTGCAACTCCTTTGCAAACTCCAACAGAATAAATTAATGACAGAAGGCCGCATTGTTCTACATCTTGGTACTGAAGTTTCGGCTAAGCAACGTAACAATACAATCTCTAAACAGGTCATGATTCAGATGAAGGACCTCAAGCCTCTAGTAGAGCGGGTCAATGCTAAGGCAGAGCCCTGTCGAGGGTGGATTACATTCATGAGGAGTAAGACCATCCTGATTTACCCCTAACTATCTGCTTCAAAAGAACAACCATTATCAAGTCATATTTGAACAACTCATTAATTTCTCTATTTCTTATGAACCTTGATAGTGGAATGTACATATCTCAGATACCATAAAGAACCTTACGATTGCACATAAAAATGTTTGCCCCTTTCACCGCATGAGTTTAAGAATTCCAATAATTCTTCAACACTTGCGTCGACAAGTCGACATATATTTAACATGTCTGAAGATTTCAAGTTTGATCAATTTTGTTATTTCTTCATTGGTATTTAATATGAATGATAAGAATCAACACTCCACTACATGTTTTATAATCAATGTCAATAGGATACAATAAGAAATACCAACAAAATACTCATTCATACTTAAGAAAAAAACATTGTAGTACATGGTTTATGTTTAGCAACAAAAAGACATATATCATAATTTAAAAGCATTTGAAATCAAAATACCTAATTATGTTTTATTATAAATTCTACCACTAGTAGAAAACAGGGCTTTGATCACAGCTCAATGTACACATTAGTCCCGGTTGCATTACGAACCGGGACTGATGTGAGCATTTGTCCCGATTCGAGTGGCTAAAGGCATTAGTCCCGGTTCAAATGGGACCTTTAGTCCCGGTTTGAGACACGAACCGGGACTAAAGGGCATCGCACCCTTTAGTCCCGGTTTGATCCTGGTCGTGTCTCAAACTGGGACTAAAGGTCTAATCCTTTAGTTCCGGTTTGAGGTACGAACTGGGACTAAATGGTGCGATGCCCTTTAGTCCGGGTTCGTGTCTCAAACCGGGACTAAAGGGCCCATTTCTCAAACTCTACCCCCCTCCCCCGGTTGGATCGTCATTTCAGTTTACAAAATTAAAAGAAAATGATAAAAACTTCAAAAAATAAAATCCTTCGAGATGTAGTTATGTTACTCCCTCCGTCCGGGTTTATTGGGCCCGCTAGGACGAGAGCGGACGATCTGCACACGGGGGCATCTGCACCCGCTTTTCAAAAATGTACTTTTGACGCATTTTGTAATGTTCAAAAATTCTAAACAAAAATTTATGTATACATGTTGGCAAAGGTATGTCCACAGCACAAAGTTTTGTGTGAAAAAGTATTTTTGTTTTGTCTCAGTAAAAAAGACAAATTTTACTGCTTCTAAATAGCGTTTTACGGCACAAAAATTTGTCTTTTTTGCACAGGCTGCAAAAAAAGTTGTTTTTCTATGAAATTTTCTGCACACACATAGAATATGGAGATGTCTGCGCGCAACTTTTTTCAGAATTTTTTGACATTGCAAAATGTGTTTTTCAAAGTGGGTTCATATGTACCCGGGTTCATACATGCACTTCTCCCGCTAGCACCACACCATGTCCGCTCTTATTAGAGGGTGTTTGTTTCCAGGGACTTATTGGTCTAGGGACTTAAATAAGTCCCTATAAGTCCCATCTAAACCAAACATGAGGGACTTATAGGGACTTAAAGTGGGTGTTTGGGACTTATCAAATAAGACTCTCAAGGAGGGACTTATAGGGACTTATAGTTGTAATATGGTCTATTAGTCCATGTTAAGTCTCAGGAACCAAACATGTAGGGACTTTTTAGGGACTTACGACTTATAAGTTGGGACTAAAAAAAGTCCTAGACTTATGAACCAAACAGGGCCTTAGGCTGGTCACAATGGGGAGTAACATAGAGCAAGAACATACACGCTATTCTATGCTATGTTACCATCATCACAATGGGTAGGAACGTAGGAACATCATGCAAAACTCTATTTATTAGTTTATAGACTCACAATGTCTTGAAATATGTGATGTTCCGGTAACTAGCTATGTTACCACTACCCTCTCTTTCCTCATTAAATGTTTGCCATGTCAGCTTTTTGTCCTACATGGCAACGATGTTACTACTAAGTTCCTCCCCATTGGGACTAGCCTTAGGCTGGTCACAATGGGCAGGAACATAAGGTAGTAACCTACACATTTACCTAGACTATGTTACTACCTCCATAGTGGGTAGGAACATGTAGGTAGTGTCATTCAACGATGCATTTATTAGCTTATAGACTCATTGTTTCTTGGAGTATGTGATGTTCCGGTAACTTAGCTAGTTACCACTAGCACTTCTCTCTTCATTAAATATGTGCCACATAAGCAATGTTGTATTGGAATAAGTGATGTTACTTCTAAGTTCCACCCCATTGGGACCAGCCTTAGGCCCGTATTGTCGGATGCCGTTCTATTGATTGGTGAAAATCAATTCATAGCCATTAAACTTTCGTTGCATGCAAAAAAGGAAAGTTGCATGCAGCTTTTGTTTCGTGACTAGCGCTGCGTATTAACTGCTCTACTAATCCAGCGAGAGAACAACCCAAAGCATTGCATGCAACGACTGTGCTCTTGTAAATGGGGCCACACGCATTAAACTGGGTGACTCTGGTTGGCTTGCATGGCAACAAAATCTCGCGTTGTTTCACAGCTAATTTGCCTTGGTTCTTGGGTTTTGGTCGAGGGGGCCAATAAACCCGGAAGGAGGGGTACTACATCTACTAGTTAGGAAAAATTAAAATTCTTAAATTTGGACATGTTTTGCAAAAAAGTGTTATGAAAAAGTAAAATGACTATAACTTTTGCATACGCTGTCGAAAAAAAAGTATAATATATCAAAATATTCAGCACAAAAATACGCATCCGATTTTGATCGCCTACTGCTTGTTCGCAATTTTTTAGAATCCTCAAATTCCAAAAAGGAAAAAAGATATGCTCAAATTTCATTTTTATTTGAATTTTAGTTAAATCTGGTCAAATTATGGTCAAACTACTCATTCAAGAAGTATTAGTGTTACTAAATAATTATTCAAGATTATTAGTG
Source organism: Secale cereale (assembly GCA_902687465.1). Taxonomy (NCBI): domain Eukaryota; kingdom Viridiplantae; phylum Streptophyta; class Magnoliopsida; order Poales; family Poaceae; genus Secale; species Secale cereale. Next base: position 934,398,269 of record LR738710.1, read on the forward strand.
TTACTAAATAATTATTCCAGTTTTTATGAATTTTGGTGAAATCTGGTCAAACTACTTATTCAAGAAATATTAGTGTTACTAAATAATTATTGTTTTTTAGAATAATTGTTTCAAACTCAAACAGTGAAATGTGTGACTTCATGCTCAAGCTAAACTCCTGAAGGTTAATAGGATTGACATCTTACTATTGTCAGGGAAACAACAAGTGCAGACTTCGAAACGAGGGGGAATAGAACCCGAAAGTTAAGCGTGCTCAGGCTGCAGTAGTGAGAGGATGGGTGACTGGCCGGGAATTTAAATGATTTCGAATGATGAGGGGTGAATAGAGATAATAGGTTAAATTGAGCAGTGATGAGGGGTGAGTGATTAGAGAATAAATTGTAAAATAATTCAGAAATTTGAAAATTGGAAAAAAATTCAATTTTTTTTCGGAAAAAACATAAAATTACCTTTAGTCCCGGTTGGAACACCAACCGGGACTAAAGGTGGAGCTCTAGCCAGCAGCCACATGGAGGGCCTTTAGTCCCGGTTCGTATAAGAACCGGGAATAAAGGGGGGAGCATTTGTATCGGACCCTTTAGTCCCGTATCCAAAACCGGGACTAAAGGCCCTTACGAACCGGGACAAATGGCCCATTTTCTACTAGTGTACAATAGCTCTATGGCTACACACATCACGACCATGGCTCGATGCCCATGCCCCAACCCTTCTATCGAGAGTTGGATGACAATGTGTGCACCTAGAAGCCTTTGCCACGATGACCTAACTATCGACGTACCATGGTGTACGTGGATGGAATGAAGGAGTGTTAGCCGATGGTGCGGCCCATCCGCACAATAAAAATGTGGTCTGAGCTAGCAAGGATGTTGTATTCGACGTGCGAGGCCAGCGGGTCACCCGAGTGAGCACCACCAGACTTTGATAGAGGTCGCGTGCCAGGAGGTCAGTGAGTGGGCGGACCACACACAACAAAGAGGTGGTAGTAGTCTTACCGAAAAATATCGAGTTCGAGAGATAAAGTTGGGAGTTGGGAGGCGGCTATGGTGTCAGTTAAGTGGGAGGATGTCACACACCAAGGCCAGATAATGGTGGTCCGCACATAGACGATCAACAAGCTAGCGGCAATGTCAAGGGAGAGGTGTGAAACTAAGATAGTACATTCATGATAATGGTATTGTCGGGGTTATATAACAATACATCCAAGTAGGGCATAATCCACTAATGGCTAGCAAGGCGGCCTATCCCCATGGAACAAACACTTGGCAATTGACACTCATGAAAACTATCAGACACCCTCATCTTTTTGCATCATCCGATACCGGGCCGTCGGACAAATATTATGAATTCGTCCATACATTAGTCCAAGTAACTATTGTATGATTTTCTAAGAAAATAACATAAAACTTCAAAAAAAAATAGACTTGTTTTGCCATGTCGCCCATAGATAGGTTCATACTGGAGACGACACCTGCTTTAATTCAGTAGTGTGTTACAATCTGCAAATGTATGTTTGAGCACATGTGGATGAGCAAAGGAGGGGGATTGGGTCTTAGCTCCGCCCATGCGCCACCCCCCCCCCCC
>LR738710.1:934425298-934451021 GCA_902687465.1 Secale cereale
TCATGCTACTGTTACTTTCGCCTAATGATGAAGTATTGGTTTTGTTGAATCCTTTGACACTAGACAAAATGTGACATGAGGGGGTCTAGGGTTTGTGGATCGCCGAGCAGTCGAGGGTCGAAGCTAGTTCTACGTTTGCCATTAATATATCCATCTGTCATGTTTGAATAATAATTGGCATGTTGTAAATATTTGTAGAAACAATGGACGACAACACCCGAGACCTAGCACAAGAAGCGATGTTGATGGACATAATCGCAGACGGACAAAATGCCGTCTTGTCGTTTCTCAACGACACCGATGAGCAGGTCGAAAAAGAGCTGCAGCTGGAAGATCTAGGCTATGATATTGATGGATCCGGTGACCCAATGCACATGGAAGAAGTAGACCGTGAGGACGGCTCCGGTGACCCAATGCCGGTGCAAGAAGGAGACCGTGATGCTGGCTCCGGTGACCGAACCGAGTCCGACAAGGAGGTATATATGTTAGTTAAGCATGTGCTGACTAGTTAATTGATGCATTCATTAACTCACGTCTTTGTTCCTTTTTCTAGCCCTCCGGATCGAGCAAATCTTCGGTAAAGAGACGAGGAGCGAAGAAAAAGTTGAGGCCGGATGAAAAGTTTGAGATCTCAGAAATCTCGCGCTCCGGCGAGCCGATTGCACCCATCCGGACAAAGAACGCATTTGTTAATCAGTGCGGGGTTCTGGTTAGGGACAAGATCCCGATCAGCATCCATCAATGGTTAAAGCCGGTTGCAAACGACACTCAGGTGACTTATGTCACTGATATGCAGAAAGAAGATCTTTGGACTGAGCTGAAGTCAAATTTCGTCCTACCGCGAGAGGATGATCCGGCGAAGCCAATTAAAGAGGAGTTAATCAAGTCTGCTGCACTTTCGAAGATGGCAGACCAATTCAGGGCATGGAAGAAAAAACTGAATACGTTTGTCAAAGATAAAAAGACTCCAGAATTCGTGGGCATATATGAGAAGATCAAAGATGACTGGCCCACATTTGTGGCCCATAAGATGTCGGAAAAGAGTCAGAAGATGTCGGAGACAAACCGAATAAATGCTGCGAAGAAGAAGCATCACCATCGCACGGGGTCAGGTGGCTACCTCAGAGCCCGGCCTAAGTGGCCAAGGCCGAGAATGATCTGCTTCAGAAAGGGATTGAACCAGAGACAATGCACTGGCCAGACCGTTGCCGGACTTGGTTCTTCGGGGCTGGCGGAACCTTGGACCCTGTAACAGGATGGTGCATTTGGACGGACAAGCAATTGGAAACACCACTCAGGAAGATGCGGCAGTATATCAAAGCAGCGCATGAAGGGACGTTCTTCCCCGACAGAGAGAACGACGAGCTGACAATGGCCCTCGGGAATCCTGAGCACCCTGGACGGACACGAGGCACGCCAGGCTCCCTTCCGTGGCATGCTGGGTTTCCGGACGCAGGAGGCTACAAATGCCACGACAGGAGGAAGAAAATGGAGCTGACCGAAATCCAGGCGCTGCGGGCTAGAATACAAGCGATAGAGGAACGAGAAGCAAATCGGGACAAAAGAATTGTCGAAGCTTCCTCCGAAGCTACCCCGCCATCTCAGCGGAGAAGCAGCGTGGCTTCCACCAAGCTGCTTCAGCCAGAGCCTGTCTTGACGCTACTGCCAGGAATCCCTTGGATGCTATCACGCAGGCACAAAATTGCCACCTTATGGCGCAGTGGATGAATCTGAAGGTCAAGGCGGCTGCTGGCTCTGTTTATCCTTCTGGACCCGGCGACACTTTTCACTGCCGGCCGATTCCAGAAGGATATGCTAGGGTGATGGTCGACGAAATAACGGAGGGATTTGAGGAGCTCCAGCTTGACCACCCTACCGGTGAAGGGGAGACTCGGCTGGGTTCTTCACTGAAGACTCCATGCCTATGGCGGAAGGACCTCATCAACATTCTCAACTGGACGCCTCCGCCTCCTCCTCCTCCTCCGGCGAGTCAGGGCACTCCGCCTCCTCCACCGCCTCCTCCTCCGGCGAGTGACCATCAGGGCACTCCGGCTCCTTCTCCGGCGCGTGGCGGCACTCCGCCACCTTCGCCGCCGGCGCGTGGCGGCACTCCGCCTCCTTCGCCGCCGGCGCGCCCGAGCAGCCAGCCTGCTCCTCCTTCTCCGCCTAGTCAGCAAGGGCGGAAGAGACCTGCCGCCGCTCCGGCTGCTCCTGCTCCGGCGCGTAAGCAAGGAAAAAAGATAGCCGCTTCGTCTGGTCCGGCGACGTCTAGCAGTACAGCCAGAGGCGGGAGGCGATGCAGATTCGGTTCTTCTCTCACGGCTCTAGAGAAGTTACCGTACGAGAGGTCTGACGAGGAAAACACGAAGATCGCTCAAGGCGAAGTGAAGGACTTTTTTGAAGGGTTGAAAGCACAGAGACATCCACCTCCGGAGGAGAAGATAGATGCGGTGAAAGCAAAGCGCACTCTTGCTGCCCTGAAGCAACCAGGAAAAGTAAGCCGCATGACAACTATGACCGCATGATTTCAAAAGTTATATCAAGCAGCGAAGCGGTCGGGAAGTACTAAAAGTGATCAGAGGTTAGCAGAAGGACGAGCTGGGAAACAAATTGCCCAGCTCGGCGAACAAGCGGACCAATCGTGCCCCCCGCTCAAGGTGTCTAGCGACATGGTCGCTAATGATCCGAGGATGGTGCCCGGTTATACCAATCTTGCAGATTACGTGTCCGACGATGTACACTATGATTTCTTGGACGTGCAGATAGAAAGATACGAGTACAAAAAGCCTCTCGTCAAAAATGAAAGATCTCTATCAACGAATATGCGAAGATTGCATGATTGGTACTTGAAAATCTGCAGAGAGTCTGGGGGAGGGATAACTTGTATTTGAGAGTTAAACCGGAGCATGACCTCATTGGAATTGAACTGTTGCCTGTTCCATTTGAGGAGTTCTATCAGTTTTTCAATCAATTGGCCCTCGATAAAACAACGGTCACCTGCTACTGTCTGTAAGTAGTACTACTTCTGTCATTAAGTCTCTCTATATAGCAGATCTTCATTACATGTATTTATAATTATCCTCACTATATTATGCAGATTGAAGATCGTCGAATTGAAGAAAAGACAAGTAGGTGATATTGGGTTTATTAACACATACCTCATAGATGCAACCGAGGTTAAATTGCGTCCCAACGATACCGAGACCAACTTGCTACGATCGTTGGTGGTAAATGAAAACAAAGATATAATACTCTTTCCTTACAACTTCAAGTGAGTGTTACTGTCTTGTGCATATTTGGTTTCCCTTATATATCAGTCAAGGTTATAGTGATGTAATTGATGAGTTCATGCATTCGTGCGCAGCTTCCACTATATTCTCTTAGAGATTAAGCTTGAGAAGGGAGTAGTAACTGTCTTGGACTCTAAACGTAAAGATCCCGAGGAGTATGCGGACATGACTCAAATGCTCGTCAGGTAAGTTAAATCGATCAATATTATCCATCATGCATATATATCAGCAACTTCATTTCTGATATCAACTAATTGTTTTCTTTGTCTGGCAGGGTTTGGAGAAAATTTACCAAAAAAGCTCCGGGACTGCCGAAGAAGCTACAATTTAGTTAACCGAAAGTAAGTACTATATAGTAGCATGTTCCGCGCGCGCATCTCCTATATCTTGATTCAAGCGCTAGTTTCATCAATACCAATTTGGCATTCTTGCTTATCAGTTTGATTGACCTCTATTTCTTGTAAAGTGGTTGTGGCAGGAACCCGGGAATGATTACTGTGGATACTACATTTGCGAGTCCATCCGCCACACGACCTGTGAGCGGGGCTACACTGAAGAACAATTTGAAGTGCGTAAGCAATCAATAATATTCAAAAATTTATAGCATCATTTCATGTATTGACCCCCTACTTCAAATTAGATGTTTCGGATGCGGGATGAACTCCTAACACCAGATCGTCTGCGAGCAATTCAAGAGGAATTGGCGGCATTCTTCCTTGAACACGTGATCGCTGAAGACAGAGAATACTATGTGGACCATGCATCCATATGATAGGAGATTATATTTGTAAGAGATAATTATTGTATATATGTGCCCGGTAGTGTCGGATAGATATACGAGAACTTGTTGTTTGACCAATCTCTCGGAGAAGGAGAGGTGGTCGATATTACTTCTCTCTGTATGCATATATATATATATATATATATATGTTGATTATATGATCTTCTGTTTCCTTCGTTTGCTTTACTAGCTAGCTAGCTAGCTACCGTGTCTAGTCATCTCTATACGTATGTGTAGTACGTAGCAAGCACGGACATAAAAGAGGACACTTCTCTCTATTAATTAGCTAGCTAACACAATATGAAACACCTAAATTAACCCCCCAAAGACCTCCAACCCCCCCTCCCCTTTCAAAAAAAAAACAAAAACCATAACCACAGAAATGCTGACGCGTGGATGCCTTTTGGTCCCGGTTGGTACCATCAACCGGGACTAAAGCCCCTCCTGCCTGGGCTCGGCGCACAGGCCACGTGGACACCCATCTGCCCCGGTTCTGGATTGAACCGGGACTAAAGGGTCAGAGCATTAGTACCGACCCTCTTGTCCCGGTTCAGGAACCGGGGCTAAAGGCCCAAATGAACCGGGTCTGATGACACTTTATCTACTAGTGTAGCATAAATCATTGTGATTGCAATCTTTGTGGACACGTAGGTATCTTTTGTTGGAATAAGCCACGTCGCGTGGTGTCGTCGGGCTCGTCGGGCGCGTCGGATGCGCGCGGGACGGGCGGGACGCACTGATGGTGTCGGGCTCGTCGGGCGCGACGGATGCGCGCGGGACGGGCGGGACGCAACTGAAGTGTGGCATATATGTGTATGGTGGTGTGTAGTCGCGTCAGGTTCGTAGGTACGTGTGTGTGCGTGAGTCCGTGTGCGTGGCGTGTGTGTGGATGACTCACTAAGTTGGTTAGCTACAGCCAGGTCGTGTGGCCGTTAGTGGAGCTGCACAATCGCTGGATGACCATGCATGTAGGACTTGATTAGTTGGTTTCGTGGGTGAGCCGGCCGTGCTAGTGGTGGCCGGGTCTTGCGTATGTGGGCAACGGAAACTTGGGTGCTATTCTGCTGTGAGACTACAAATCCACGGCCCCAAGTATGTATTTGCAAGAGGGTTTGATGCTCTTGGAATACTAACGGGGTTGTGTGGTGCAGCCGGGTGAAACTCCTGTGTGTTCTGCTCTTTCTTCTACCTCCATCTAGTAGAGAGCTAGCTACCGCTGCAACAACAATTGGTATACAGAGCTTCGGTTCGGGCGATCACCGGCGACCATGGCGCTCGTCCCACACGGCGGCGGCGCGGGCGGATCGGCGACGATGGCGATGCCGATGCTGATCGCAGACAACTACACGGTCTGGGCCATCAAGGCGCAGGCGATCCTCGACGTCCACACCGTATGGGAGGCGGTGGCGCCGGGCGACGCGGCGGTGAACGCACGGAAGGACAAGATGACGCGCGCCTTGCTTCTCGGGGCGTTGCCGGAGGATGTGCTGCTGCAGGTGTCGACAAAGCTCACCGCCAGGGAGGTATGGGACTCCCTAAAGGTGAGGTTCATCGGCGCCGATCTGGTCCGTGCGGCGAGGCTGGCGACGCTGCGCGGCGAATTTGACCGCCTGAAGATGGCGGACGGCGAGGAGCTCGACGTGTACGGCGGGAGGCTCGCGGCGATGGCGGCGAGGTATGCCAACCTCGGGGAGACGCTGGGCGACGCAGCACTTGTCAAGAAGTTGCTGGACACGGTGCCGGATCGCCTCTTCCCCGTCGTCGCCGGCATCGAGCAGTTCCACGACGTGACGACGATGGCGTTCGACGAAGCGCTCGGGCGGCTGCGTGCGTTCGACGAGCGGGTTCGGCGCCGTGGACATGGCGGCGGTGAGCGCGGGGGTGAGCAGCTGCTCATGACGGCAGCGCAGTGGGCAGCACGGGAGCGTGGACACAGCGGTGCTCGGGACGACGGCGACGGGCGCAGCGTGGCGTCGGGGAGCGGCGGCAACAGGCGCAGGCGCTGCTACAAGTGCGGGGAGCACGGGCACTTCCGGCGCGAGTGCCCGCAACTACGGAAAGGACCGGCGGCGGAGCAGGCTCTCTTGGCCGGTGCCAACGTCGACGACGACGGACTCCTCTAAGCCGTGGCTTAGGGGGTGTGTGTTGGAATAAGCCACGTCGCGTGGTGTCGTCGGGCTCGTCGGGCGCGTTGGATGCGCGCGGGATGGGCGGGACGCACTGATGGTGTCGGGCTCGTCGGGCGCGACAGATGCACGCGGGACGGGCGGGACGCAACTGAAGTGTGGCGTATATGTGTATGGTGGTGTGTAGTCGCGTCAGGTTCGTAGGTACGTGTGTGTGCGTGAGTCCGTGTGCGTGGCGTGTGTGTGTGAATGACTCACTAAGTTGGTTAGCTACAGCCAAGTCGTGTGGCCGTTAGTGGAGCTGCACAATCGCTGGATGACCATGCATGTAGGACTTGATTAGTTGGTTTCGTGGGTGAGCCGGCCGTGCTAGTGGTGGCCGGGTCTTGCGTATGTGGGCAACGGAAACTTGGGTGCTACTCTGCTGTGAGACTACAAATCCACGACCACAAGTATGTATTTGCAAAAGGGTTTGATGCTCTTGGAATAGTAACGGGGCTGTATGGTGCGGTCGGGTGAAACTCCTGTGTGTTCTGCTCTTTCTTCTACCTCCATCTAGTAGAGAGCTAGCTACCGCTGCAACAACATCCTTCTACCTTGACGACCGGAATTATGTAATCAAGCACCGACAGCATGTATAACCCACTCTCCAACTTTGCAGGTAGCCAGTAGTATATAGCACTCGATCAAGCACCGACAGTAGCTGGCTGCATTAATCCGGCTAATTTAGTTGAGTTAAGTTAAGCAACAACTCCAAGATGATTACACGTGCTCACTCTGGTCATGACCAAACAGGCGACAAAACCATCTGCATTCTACAAGGAAAAGAAGCAGCACGTGTGAGTGTGAGGTTCTCTCTACTAATTCAGTCAATCGCCATGAATTCAGTTACAAGCTCAAGCTACAGGAGGAAGTGAGAGAGATTATTTGCCTGGAAGATTAGTTGCTGGCGCATTGTTGAAAATACCAAGCATTTCTTCACAAAGAGATGCACTCGATCTACTAATAGTAATTAACTCCTGCATCCTGTATCAGGTTCTTTGATCTAATCCACTCTCCACTTGACCTGTACTATGGTACTGCCCAGTGGCGGACCCAGGAATTGTTGACGCCCCAGGCGAACAACTAATGGCTAAGAACTACCCAGAAAAAACTTCAGTTTTAAGGCATACAAGAATCAATCTATATTTTGCATAACTAATAAGAAACCAAACATGATATTCAATGTCAGAATTTGTTCCATGATGGGTCAACTAATAAAGCAAGACAAATCAAAAGACAATATGTGGCATAGATAAATGATACAGAAGATTGATACCAAATCAAATGATTGTTTGATATGAGCCTCCCATGACTACATCTTCAATAGCAGACATCGCTAAACCTTCAATCATCAATTTTGAAATGTGAATCAGTGCATAATATAGCAGGCAAAACTAATTAACAATAGATGAAAAATATGAAAACTTACGTGTAGGACGAGGCAAAACACCTTTACGTGTGCGATAACCTTGAAATCGCTCAATGATCTTGGACTCTTCGATACTAACAAATACATCTCTCTCAATGTAACATACAATTCTATGATTCATCCAATCATCACCCATTTTGTTCCTGAATCCGGTCTTGATAATGCTCATTGCTGAGAATGCCCTTTCCACGGTTGCGATTGCAACAGGTAAAATCAATGCTAACTCAACCAGACGATAAACTAAGGGAAAAGTTGTGTGCATGTCACTTTTAACCATATTCATGGCAAGATGACCAAAATCATTGCAATTCATCAAATGTGGATCACCTCTTGCTTCCCGAATGAATGAGTCTAGTTGGTTTCTAAAGACAAAATTAACTTCATATGTAGAGAAGTCAGCAGCATACATATTAGCAAGATCTACTAGATTGCCTTCATTATAATTGGCAAATGAATTCTTGGGATCAAGACAAGCAATGCATCTCAACAATTGAGTAGACCTTTCAGCAAAGCGGTTGTTCAACTCCACAATAAGTTGATCATGCAACACACTGAATATTTCAATTTTGAAATGATGGTTGTAAGTTACCAATTGCCCACCCCAAGACCTTGAACGGCCATTAACAGTTCTTGTATCTTCCATATTTGGCACTACAATGCTGTATTTGACACAAAAGTCTGTTATCTCTTTGGAGAGCTCATCCCAACCATTCTGCCTTATCTCTTGAATATCCTCCAATGTGGTTTTAATCAATCCCACAACACGTACAATTTTTTGATTTTTCAATTGCAAGCATTGTGAGATTGTTAGTCTTGCCTAATAATCCAATCATAAGATGCGATATGAGAACAAATTCAAAAGACTCCATGTGCTTTATCAACCCCGCGGCTGTGGTTCTTTTGGCAACATTATCAGCATCATTGTGTAAATTTTCTATTACCTTTAGAACTGGTTTCCACATCTCAACACGATGACACAATGTTTTATGATGTGATCCCCATCGTGTATCACCAGGTCTTGCAAGGTTAGTTAATTGTTTTTTCCCTTTTCCTTCAAGAAGTTCCCCAGTCTATATTTGGCATACTATTTCATCATGTTGCTCTTGGGCTAACTGATCATGTCTCCTACAAGAAGCATTAACAATGTTAACAACCATGCTTGTGTACTCAAAAAAATCCCTTACTAATGAACAACACTTGGCAACAGCAACAACCACTAATTGTAACTGGTAGGCAAAACAATGTATATAATGAGCATAAGGATTTTCCGCCAAGATCAATCTTTGCAACCCACGAAATTCCCCTCTCATGTTTGAAGCCCCATCATAACCCTGCCCTCTCAAATTAGACATAGATAAGCCAAGATTACTAAACATACCATCCAAAGCTACCTTCAGTGAAGTTGCTTTAGTGTCAGGAACATGCTCAACTGCCATGAATCTCTCAATCACGGGTGGCGACGGGCGACGGCTTAGGGTTCGTCAGGTCCAGTGAGTCGGGGGCAGAGCGTCTGGCTGTTGCGAGTTTGTGCAGCCGTGCCCCGTGCGGGTGAGTTGGCCTAGGCGGCCTGCCGGTTGGGCCTGTTCTCCTGGCCTGCCTGGGCTTGGACCTGGGCTACGCCCGAGACCAATTTTTTTAAAATATATAGGCCTACGATTTTTCCACGCCCCAGGCAATGGCCTGGGCTGCCAGGGGCCCAAATCCGCCCATGGACTACTGCCCGTTGGTGGTCATGGAGATAAGCTGACGTCGAGTCCCATCATGGCCACCATTGCTCTACTGCAAGCTATCGATCTTTCCTAGCTCTACTACCAGTACTAGTACTCCACTACTATCTGGGAGTGTGTCTTCCTTACGCCCATGATGGTGTTATTTATATCGCGATAAATAGCTTCAGGGTTGGAGATTGAGAGAGGCCGAGGTAGACCGGTGATGGAGGGAGAAGTGGAAACAAGCCAAATGCCTGGCCTAGAGTTGATTTCAATATGTGGTTAGGCTGGTCGCAATGGGATTATCAAAACTAGTACTATCATAGAAGCCTACTAGGAAAATTTGATTAGGTGGAATAGAATTAAATGCAAAACAGATGAATGAGTATCATATCATGATACCATATCATAATAAATGTTATATGCTACTATGTGTAATGCATGGCAATAAATAAACTCATATATGATACTAATATATGATACTATGCATTAGGAAGTTTTTAGGAACATGCAATTTTTCTCAAATTTTAGAAAAATCACAAAGTTAAGAAAATCTTGATTTTAGAAAGAAAAAAATGCATAAATTTGAGAAAAAGTTCATGAATTTTAAAAAGTTCACGAATTTAGCAAACAAATCACGAACTTGCAAAAAGGTTCATGAATTTGATAAAATTTTGGAAACTTGGGAAAAATTCATGAACTTATAATAAGTTCACGCGTTATTAAAAAATTGCAAAAAGGAAAAGGGAAAAAATAAAGATAAAACGAAACAGAAAACTAGAAAAAATGGGCCGGAAGCTTCTGAAAACTTCACAAACCCATCTGGATGCTTAAACTTCACAACAAAGTCGGCTGAGGAATGTAAACCGGCAGATCTCGAGATAGGACATCCTAAGCTAGGCGTCTATTTTTGGGCCCAAGCCCGGCCCGAAAGTGATAAAGCCCGCTGGGCCTCGGGCCTCGGGCTGGGCCCCTTCCTAAAAACACGAAAATGCCAAGCCCAGGCCCGGCCCGGCATGTGCTTCAGGCTCAAAACTCAGGCCCAGGCCCGACCCACGGGCAACACCGGGTCGGGCCTTTTCGAGCCAGGTGATAATACCCTACGTCCTGCTTGTGTTTAGTGTGTTGGGGTGTGTACCAAATAAATATGTCTACCAAAAGACTGTGAGTATGAGAATTCATGTTCTACGAGCAGGATGCTCGGTTTATATAGGTACCGGGGGTACTAGGTACAAGTTTCTAGTCGGCTACGTATGGAGTGGCAGAGTTCTTCCTGGGTCGAACATATTTTCATGTACGTCAAGTCTTCTCAAACCTTCTAGTTTATGCATGTCTACATATATTGGAAAGATGTTCAATATTACTAAAGAGAGTTTGTGTATTTAAAAATAAAAATTTAAACATGAAATGAAATGGACTCAATTTGAAAACACGCTGAAAAGGAGGAGAAAATAGAAAATGCGATGCTTTAACAATGCTCATAGTTGAACGTCTTCCCTTAGCCATAGTAGTGGCAACAACGAAGACACCAGAGATAGTAAATGTACTTGTCTCCTCTGTTTTGTCTAAAAGGGGTGGATCTCTTTATGGTGGGGGCATCATTTTATCCATGTGGCATTTAGAATTCCGGGGGGGGAGCGGAGGGTAGGCATACCTCACATAGTCACATGGGCTATCCATGATGAGCTTTACAAGGTAAGATTAAAACTTAAACTGGACATTGTTGCTCCCCAAAAAAAAGGGAACACTGTTGCATGCCACGGAGATCAGCAACGAGGGTGCCCATAGCCAACATCGGCACACGCCCTTCTCACAATAACTACTTATGTCTTTTCTATATTAGTGTATATATGTACAAGTGAAAAGATATCACGAGCCGTGAAAATCGAAAGAAAGAGTCGCTATGAAACAACTAGATAACTTAGTAGCTTGCGAGGTCCTAGCTAATCGGTCTACCAGCCCAGGAATCATGCTACGGGCATTTGCTAGACATACACATCGCATGCTCACATGCTGGATAAACTGGGTTGCACCGTTGCAGGCTGCAGTTGCTTGCTGAGACTGGGTCTCTCGAGCCTGTCTGATCCGTGCCCAACAAAGCATGTCATACGGGCATGCACAATTGTGCTATCTTAAAATTGCCACATAGAATTGAAGTGCAGGAGAAACAAATCGTAAAAAAAGCTTGTCATTTCTTATTTAAGAGATGTTCTCTTAGCATAATAAGTCAGACCTCGTTTTTAGAAATTACTAGTTATTGAATATAAGGCTAAAAGATAACTCATTGTACACATATTTTTGTTGTCATCTCTAAATTACATGCAAGGTTTAAGATTTTTTTTTTATCAACCACTGCACATGCTCACATAGACTGTACATGAACATTGCAAAGAAAGACTAAACTTATCTGGACCTTTCTATTGAAATATTAAGGTGGGCCTAGGGCCCATCTAACAAATTTAGAAAATCTCAAAGGGCCCATGAGGGTTAAATGACAATGGATGTGGTGGGAAGTTCAGTCCTATACTGCTAGTTGGAGAGGAGTTCTTCTCAAAAGAAAGTTGAAGAGGAGTTGGACCTCTTTATAAGGGATGCTCTTCCACATGATCGATGCGGGTAGCGAGAGCCGAGCCGAGCTCATTTCTATGCGCTTATTTGTGTCGGAGAGGAGCATCTCCTACGTGACTTCTCTCCCCCATTCGTCTGCTTCCTCTACATCGTCCACATCCACGTCGTCGTCATCGTCATCGTCATCATGTCCACCGACGCCGAACGTGCTGCCGTCAAGAAACTCGAAACCGACAAGAAGGCCACCGAGGACATCGCTGGTGCAAGATGGAGTTGCGCCGAGGTGGTGCGGCTGCAACCCGAAGAAGGCGAGGAATCGGAGGAAGAACGTACTGGTTGGGAGGCCGTAGGCGTGGGAGAAATTCGCAGTGAAGATGATAAACTCAATGTCCTACGTCTCAGGCGCCACCTCATTCCCGGGCGCCCGTGCAACCACCTCCTCTGCCGCCAGGATCTTCCACGCCCGTCGCAGACGATGGATGTCCTCCTTTGTCGTCGTCGAGCCCTCCAACGAGCTCTTCGGTCCAGCCATCTCCAGATGCGGGAAGGCCGCCCGGCCGGCGCGGTAACGGCTGCGCGAAGAAGGCTGTCGATGTTTCCCAGCAGCGGTGCGGACCTGCGGCCTTGCGACGGAGCTCTACGCGCGCGAGGAAGACGAAGCAGGGGAGCGTAGCGGGCTAAGGCAAAGTGTGATGTGCCTCGGCCGCTCCCCCTCCCCCTCCATTTAAACCCCGAGGAGAACGTGGGGTAGTGGGATCGTTTGCGCCCACGATCCCTACTACCATGTGATACACGGGCGCATTGATGTGCGACGGAAGCGTAACCGTCGGGCCTGGCCGCAGCGGATCCCGCGCGCGGGCATGGCCTTTGATGGCAGTGGCACCGTCATCGATGTTATAGTCATGGCACCAGTTGAGGAAGCCGGTCCAGCTATCTCGTCATCCACCCCTACCCACGGCGTCATGTTAGGACCGAAGATGCTCTGCCGCCTCATTCGCCTTGCACCGCCTGTCCTCGGCTTGGAGGCGGATCACTCGTTGGACTCGGCGGGAACAGGTCATTGGGCCAGTGGCTGCGGCAATCTTCCATCTCCTGGCTGTACCTGGACCAATCGAGGGCCCAAGCATCCGAGACCATGGGTTCCATGAGGACATAGGGTGGCGATACCTATATTTTGGCGAATGATTCGCCCGGCCCTGCTACGCATTTGTGATCCATTTCAAGCCCCCTGATGACGAGGACAACGCGTTGCACGACGTGTTGCTGATGAGATAGTACTTTTAGAAACAACCCACAGATCAATTAAAATTCCAAAACACCATAAATTGTAATGGTACATATTTGTGTATTGGTCTACACCCACTCTATAGAGCATTTTTTTTATTTTCAAATTTTATACAAAACAATTATGGTGTCATATTTCATGAATAAATGATTTCAGCATTTTTCAAGGTGAAATAAACAAAGTACAACTTATTAAAACTTAAATACTAACATTTATATAGAACCATTTTATCTTTTTAGAACAAAACAACACGGAAATCATTTATTTGCAAAACTTATCACATGAATATAACACTAGACCATATTGGCTACAAAAGAAAAGGCTTCAGAAATGTTTGATTTAAAAAAAACAAATCTGGTGCACCTATACGCATGTTCATTTGGTTATTTTTGGAATTTTCCAGTATTCTAAACCGATCTTCATAATCTAAGCTTTTTGGTAAGCATTGCTAACCAATGTATGTTGGCAACCCCGTGAAAGTGGACACTCCGTCCTCTTGTGTCATTTTTCACTACGATTATCAACATTCAAAAAAATTCGGTGCTTTTGTTTACTTTCTTTACGAGTTTTTTATTTCTTGTTTTCCTTTCAATGGGGCTTTCTATTTACCTGTTTTTTTTCCTTTCTTCTTTCAATCATAATGATAGTAAATATAGTTCTCTGTTTGTTTAAAAGCAAAGAATATCTAATAGACATACTCCATCCGTTCGGAATTACTTGTCGCAGAAATGAATGTATCTAGACATATTTTAGTTCTAGATACACCCGTTTGTGAGACAAGTAATTCCGAACGGAGGGAGTAGATCTTAACAAATCTCAACTGCTGGTTAACTTTGTAAAATCTACTACTATAAGAGATAGACAGGTAGAAAGATAGACAATATCAATATAATACATAGGTCTTAGGCGATGAAGGAATAATGGCGATCAAATGCTTTATTATTGGAACTAGAAATATTTCCCTAATAATAAAGCACGGACTGACTTTGTCAGGTTCACCGTCGTAATACACTTCTTCCCGTAAATTTACGCTTTCTCTAAAGTTTTCGTCTCTGTCGTTACAATTTTTTTTCGTACATGAGATCCGTCTGCAGCATGGGCCTCAGCCCAATCACGTGGTGGCCCAGGCAGTCAGGGGGAGGAGCAAAATATTGTGCACTTTCGGACTCGAACTTCGACATTCTGTTCAAATCGAGAGGACGCCACCACCCGACCAACCCAGCATTAGATACCATGGGGAATTTTTTTGTTCTATAATCTATATTATCCCACATCGCCCCCTTACACAAAATCTGATTGATTTATATACACCTACCAGTTAATACCAATAAGCCCCTTAGACTTCTTCCAATGCAAAGGTGCTTAGAGGAGGTGCTAAGTGCATTAAATAGCTTAGCAACTTAACTCCTCAATGCATAGGTGCTTAAATTGTTGTTGCCAAGCCCACTTTATTAAATGATTTAGCACCTAAACTCTTATATGCATTGGACAGCTTCTTTCATTTAAGTGGTTTGCCTAGGTTCACGCGCTTGGCATTGGTTCTTCCTGGGGTCACCAAAGTTCTCTCTCTCCTCTTTAATTGTTGTGCCATGTCATTTTTTAGCTTATGTGGCATGCTTAGCACCTGTCCAACATGGAGCACTGGGAAGGGCCGGCCTGTGCCAATGCACCGTTTCTTAGCACGATATCATATGTGTAATAATTATTTAAGATACAATTAGTCAAATGCATTGTTTCTTACGGGTTGTATCTACATTTAATGATTTGGGGCTCATGCATGCATACGATTGGGCTAGAACCATTTTTTTGCCTATGGCCACGTGCAAGAGTTGTATCTTAGCTAAGCTACAACCTCACTCTCTTTCTTCATTAACTAACATGCCACATAAGCAAATTGCATATGAAACCGCACTAAGAAACTAGCATTGGCACAGGCCTTATATATCGCTAGCTTAATTTTATCTCTCCCTTTACTTCCATAATTTAGAGGATGCTTGGATACGTTTTAGTCCCATGATTAAAAGTAGTGGGACTAAAACTTGCTAGCCTCATCCATGCTTGGATCCAAATACTAAAGAGACTAAAATCAAGTTAATGAGCATTTATTATCCTTCAAACCCTCCAATCCAGAACTTGCATGTGTTAGAGGAGAGGAGTTAAATGAGGAGAGAGATGATTAATTCACATTTTAGTAGGGGTACCCCTGACTAAAAGATTTTAGTCTCAAGACTAGTTTTAGCCCCTCTTTAGTCAGGGGTGCTTGAAACTTTAGCCTCTTAAAGAGACTATTTTTAGTCAGACTAGTTTTAGTCCCTTGGATCCAAGCAGGGCGTTACTCCGGACGGATCCACTCCTTTAAGCCACTTCCAATGCATTGGTGCTTGCATGAGGTGCTAAGCACATTAAAAACTTTAGCAACTAAAGCCCCCAATGCATAGGTGCTTAAGGCTGGTCCCAATGGGCAGGAACATAAGGTAGTAACATACACACTTATCTATACTATGTTACTACCTTCACAGTGGGTAGGAACATGTAGGTAGTGTCATGCAACGATGCATTTATTAGCTTATAGACTCATTGTTTCTTGAAGTGTGTGATGTTCCGGTAACTTAGCTAGTTACCACAAGCACCTAACTCTTCATTAAATATGCGCCACATAAGCAACGTTGTATTGAAATATGTGATGTTACTCCTAAGTTCCACCCCATTGTGACCAGCCTAACTTGTTGGTGCTAAGCATCCTTCATTTAATGATTTTGCAACTAAAGCTCTTCATGCATTGGTGGGATTCTTCCATTTAAATGTTTTGCCTAGGTTCTCGCGCTTGGCATGTTTCTTCCTGGGGTTACCACACTCATCTCTCTCCTCTTAATTACCTTGCCACATCAGACTTTTTGCCTACATGACAGCCTTAACACCTGTACAAGGTGGAGCATTGGGAGAGGCCTTACGATTCTATAAAGAGAGAGTAGGCAGGGCCGAATTAACGAGAGCAGGACGATTTAATAAACCGATGCATGCATGCAGAATTAGTGGGACGTATTAAGGAATCTCGAATTAATGAAAGGAGAGCCGATTAATGAATCGGTGCATGCATTGAAGGATTAAAGGAGGAGATTGAGGCGGGTTGAATTAATGAGGGAGATCATGCAAGCTGGATTAACTGGGGAGATTAAGGAAGGTCGAATTAAAGAGAGTGACGATTAATGCAACAAATCCGCACATACATGCAAGATTAACGGGATACTACTATAAAGGATCCACGGATGATGTGCTACAATTGAGAAATACCTGACTAATTTAATCGGTGGAAAGAAGACAGGCCGTGTCCCAAGCATCCATGAACCCAGGTCCGAATTATGCTGCACGTATGTGCCATGTTTAGAAATTTCCTCAATGAGCCGTTTCTTTGTTTTTGTTTTGAGTACTCCATAGCCGAGCTACGTTGAACAGGCTTATAATCGTGTACGAAACATGGTTTGTTGCCGACTGATTAGTACCACCTCACCCCTTTCAATTAAATATCACCAATTTATTTAGGCCTATGAGTTGTACGATCAACAAGGAGCCTCATTGTTGTGGCTGTATGATACAAGAAAATAGAGGCTAAAGGAAAGTTGTGGGTAAGCTGTGGCTGTATGATACAAGAAAACAGAGGCTAAAGGAAAGAGAGAGACGGAGAAAAAAGGGAAGATGCTTCCAAGAAGGAGAAATGAAATAGATTCTAATTGCATGAAAAACAAAGAAGGAAGGACAAAGAAAATACACCACCGCCTCCACAGGTCAGGGCCTCTCCTCCATGCCCATCTCAGGTCTCAAGAGGCAAGCCATGGCATCTCGTGCCACCAAGTCCGGGTATGTCCCTCTATCGTTGTAGCACTCCCCAACTCCGTCTTCGTCTGGAAGGAGCCTGATGTCGGCGAGATTCGTATACCACGGACTCATGTAACATGTACAAGCACAATATCCTTGCATTAATTGGTAGGCCTTATATGCATGCATAATATCATTGCATTAATTGGCAAGCCTTATAAACCGAAAAGGAGGTAGTATATCTTTTCTCCACTTTTCGACTGGTCAAAACTGCATCAGATGCAGGTCGTCGAGGCTTCCGAGTTGTGATCCGTCGACATGCTTTACTAAAGGCAACAGGGTAAGCAAGCGGTCAGTCAAGTAAAGATCTGCTATGTTATGTGAACATTTAACTGCAACTACTCATTAACATAAAAAAGTAGCTATTTCGATTGATGTATTTTTTGTTACCTTTGAACCCAGTTATCCATATGTTTCTAATGCCGATGCAACTACAGTTTGATAGTGCCCCAATCACATCCATGGTATGTCGATGAGGTGGTTTGACTACCGCTATAGTATGATCATGGCAAGCTCAATATGGCCGCCGTTTTACTATATACTCCGAATCAAAAAGGAGGACCTCACGATTTCCACCACATGTTGAATGACACAAGCCCGCCGCGCTAAAACCGCTAGCACCCGTCACTAACACACGAGGAAAATGACTCATTCTTCACCGTTTACTTTGTAGCGAAGCACCTGCGTTGTGCTTATGATGAATAGCACACCGTTATGGGATTGATCACATCGTCATGAATAGATAGATAATTTGAGCACCATTAAATGGATAGCTAGGACCGCGCAAGGATTTCTTCCGTTGCAACGTACGGGCACATTTCCTAGTAATGAAAAATATAATAAAGGAAAAAAAACGAAGGACATTACATAGAGGAGCGTACGCAGAAAAAAACACAAGGTACTCATGCATGCACAAACCGTTAACGGCGGCTAGCTGGAAGGAAGGAAGCAATCGAGGGCAATGAAACAACCGGTGACAATGTGAGCGAGACATGCTTCCTTCACGGCGACGGCGACATAGCCGGCGACGGGGGCAACGGCGCGAGCGGGGAAGGGCATTGGAATTGCGCGACACAGTCACGGACGAAGCAGCCGTTGGTGCAGGCGGCAATGGCGGCGGCCCTGCACTCCTGGCATACATCGGTTTGCAGACCAGGCACACAGCGGGGTCGGCATAAGCACTGGAATCGACATGCGTTATCGAGGTTGGTAGCCCCTTGGCCGAAGACGCATCCCCTAATGCACTTGCCGTCGCAGTCCTCGCACATCAGCTTGGCCACATCCAGGGGGCATCCTTTCGCCACGACGCAGCTGGCGGTGTAGCAGGCGGTGCGGAGGGCAGTGGTGGCAGAAGATCCGACGCACTCCCTGTTGCATTTGGCGCATTCGAACGTGGTCTGCGCGTGCGCCGCGTTCATGTTCAGGGTGATGAGCATGAAGCAAGCGGCGGTGGCGACAAGGACACGGGCGGCTGAGCCGGAAGTAGCCATTGTGAAGCTGGAGGTGGAGATGGCAAGAGCTAGCTAGAGGAAGAAGACAGATCAGAAAAAGAGCAAGTGGTGCCTATACCATGAAGTTGGAGATGGTAGCTATTTATAGGCAACAAAATCCTTGCAATTAGCATTCCTTTTGAGTAGTACTCCATCGGTTCCTAAATATATGTCTTTTTGGAGATTTTAGCAAGGACTACATAGGAATGTATATTGACATATTTTAAAGTGTAAATTCACTCATTTTGCTCCGTTGATAGTCTTTGTTAAAACCTCTAAAAAATACATATTTAGGAACGGATGGAGTACTTTATACATGTGCGAACGCTAAACGCGTACGATCGTGTTGAGCCGTAGGGTATTACTTGGCTACTTGGATCGATCGTGCTTGGATCGATGCAATCATGGCCCGGTTGTCAACTGAGTTAATTAGCATGTGTGAGCAACACGCGCAAGCTAGGACAGGTGTTGATGACTGTATAATAGTACTACATACTCCTCATCAACTACTGAAGCTGCACTGTAATCTAGTATTCCGCATGCTTAGTTGAGCCACATGCATATTTGGTTGCACGAACTGTACATATTTCAAAGGCAGGTGCTAGGCACCGGTCATGCTCAGCCACACGATGCACGCATCCCAGACCACATGACTTAGCCTCGCGCACGTCCTTTTCCTTCTTCCTCGTGTTAGAGCATCTCCAGCCACGTCCCCAATGTCGGTGTCGAGGCAAATCGATCGGAAGGAGAAGAGACGAGAGCGATGAACTTGCGAGAGAGAGAGAGAGTAGTTTTTCTTTGCCGCACAAACCTCGCAGCTTTCTGTTTTCATTCACTTCCTCTTATCTCTGCTACAATCACAGAAGCAACTAACTAGCTAAACTCCCGGCCTGCTCGCTGTGATCCGGTGTAGTCGCGCCATCCCACGACTCCTTCACACGGCGATAAGTGCTGACCGGGAGGAAACACAAAGACGAAGGAAAGGGAGTACGTGCACAGGCGCACGCCTCCACTACGTGTGTGCATGCGGCTGTCACATCAGGCCCATGCACGCATTATTACAACAGAAAGCAAATTTATGCGCTGAGCTTAACTAGGCTAAAAATCTCCTCCTTAAGCTCAGCGTTCACTGCCGATTTCTTCAACTCCCAGCCGCTGCCGCATCTCGACGAAACGAACACGACCCAGGGCCTTGGTCAGAATATCAGCCAGTTGATCGTTTGTGCCAACATGATCCATCTCCAGCTGCCTTTCTTCTATGCACTCCCGGATGAAATGATACTTCACATCAATGTGTTTACTCCGGTCGTGATGAACTGGGTTCTTTGCCAATGCTATCGCCGACTTGTTATCCACCAGAAGCTTGAATGCCTTAGGGACTCCTTACAATTCTGCGAGGAGTCGGCTCATCCACAGACCTTGGCAAGTAGCTCCTGCTGCTGCTACATATTCAGCCTCGCACGAGCTGATTGTCACTATCCTTTGCTTCTGAGATGTCCAAGAGACAGGATTCCTGCCAAGAAAGAAGATTTGACCAGATGTGCTCTTTCTATCCCCAATGTCACCTGCATGGTCACTGTCGATGTACCCTAGCAGATTTCCTTCACCACCGCGTACATATCGGCATCCATAGCTGAGTGTGCCTTGCACGTACCGGAGGATCTGCTTGACCGCTGCCCAATGATTCACGCTTGGCTTCTCCATGAATCTACTCACTATCCCAACGGAGTGAGCAATGTCCGGCCTGGTGTGTACTAAGTACCTCAAGCTGCCAATAACACTGCGATACAGGGATGGATCAAAGAGCTTGGCATCATCTTCTTTCTTCAGTTTCAGTCTACATTCCATTGGAGTGTGACTGCGATTGCATTCTCCCATTCCAGCCACCTCAAGGATTTTCTCTGCATAGCTCCTCTGACACAAAGTGATTGTGCCCTCTAACTGAACTACCTCAATCCCTAGATAGTAACTCAGAGGACGGAGATCGCTCATCTTGAACAGCTGCTGCATTTGATCCTTGAACTGAGCAATGTGATCTTTGTTAGTGCCGGTGATGATCAGATCATCGATGTACACGCCCACCAGCAAATATGAGTGTTCATCGCCGCGCCGGTAGACTGCATGCTCAAGTGGGCTTCTTCTGAACCCGAGAGCACCCAAGGTTTCGTCGAGTTTTGCATACCACGCCCTCGGTGCCTGTCGCAACCCGTAAAGCGCCTTCTTCAGCTTCAGAACTTGGTGCTCGCTCCCAGCAGCAACGTACCCTGGTGGCTGTGTCACGTAGACTTCTTCGGTGAGCTCTCCAGTGAGAAACGCAGATTTCACGTCCATGTGATGAACCTCCCAGCCTGAATGTGCAGCTAGAGCGAGGAACAGGCGCACTGTCTCCATCCGCGCCACGGGTGCGAACACGTCATCAAAGTCCACTCCTTCACGCTGTGCATATCCTTTAGCGACCAATCGTGCCTTGTGCTTGATGATGTTGCCAGCAAGATCACGTTTTACCTTGTACACCCACTTCATCCCTATCGCCTTGTGCCCTCGAGGTAGGTTAGAGAGCTCACAAGTAGAGTTCTCAGTGATTGAATCCATCTCAGCGTCCATGGCCTCTTTCCAAGCAGTATTAGCCAGGGCAGACAGACCAGCATTGCTTCGTGTACAGCTTCCCCCTCTGTTTCATCAAGGATACATGAGACACCACTAGTAGAAAACGGGCTTTTAGACCCGGTTCGTAAGGGCCTTTAGTCCCGGTATTTAAACCGGGACTAAAGGGTCGGTACTAAAGCCCTCCCCTTTTAGTCCCGGTTTGCTTACGAACCGGGACTAAAGGAGCTCCACGTGGCTGGTTTTTGGAGCTCGACCTTTAGTCCCGGTTCGTAACACAAACCGGGACTAAAGGCCATCGCACCCTTTAGTCCCGGTTTGTGGCTCCAACCGGGACTAAAGGTCCCATTAGAACCGGGACTAAAGGTCCCATTAGAACCGGGACTAATGGTTGCATGTCGCCCTAGCCGCACGAACCGGGACTAATGCGATTTTCTGGCCGGGACCGTTGCCCTGTTTTCTACTAGTGCACGACGATAGCGAATATTACCAGTGTCCACATCATGGCGATTCTCATCTTGGCTTGGTGGTGTGGCCCAGCGTATCTGGCGAGCTGCATCTGGTGTGCTTGTGCCTTCCGATGGCGTAGCAGGCGAGCCCTGTGATGGCGTGCTTGTGCCCGAAGACGTCCCCGCTGAGGTAGGTGTGCCTTGTGCGCTCTGCGTCGGCGTGCCCGCGCCTGGAGTCGCCAACCCCGATGTTGATGTAGAGGGCGTAGCTCCTCCTTGCGGCGACGCCGGGGGTGTGGAACCACCCGCGTTATGGACGCCCTGTGCCGTGGTGTAAACCACGGTGAATGTGGCAGGCATGGGTGCCGTGGTGCCCGCATCCGGAGCGCGCCACGCCCACGGCCGTCCCTCCTCAAAGATGACGTCGCGAGTCACCTGCACCTTCTTGGCCACGGGGTCGTAGGCACGATAGGCCTTTAAGCCCTCCTCGTACCCAACAAAAATCATTTGTGTCGAACGATCAGACAACTTGGAGATGCCCGGCCCTGTCTTCTTCACGTGCACCGTGCACCCAAACGTGCGCAGATGCTGCACGTTGGGCTTACGACCGTGCCACGCCTCGTATGGGGTGACACCATCCAGGCTTCTCGTCGGCGCGTGGTTCAGTAGGTACACCACCGTCTTCACTGCCTCAGCCCAGAAAAATGCCGGCACGCCCATGCTCTTGAGCATACATCTGGCCGTCTCCACAATCGTCTGGTTTCGGCGCTCGACAACACCGTTTTGCTGAGGGGAGTAGGGTGCTGTGGTGTAATGCTTCACCCCTTGTTTCTCACAGTATTGCTTGAACTCGATGGAGTTGAACTCCCCCCCACGATCTGAGCGGAAAGCACGAAGTTTGCACCCGCCGTCCGCCTCCGCCATGACCTGGACCTTCTTGAAGCATGCATGTGCCTCGTCCTTGGACCTAAGCAGCTCAATCCACATATAGCGGCTGTAATCATCAACAATCAAGAGAAAGTACTTGTTGCCACCTGGTGTCATCGGGGTGATCGGCCCGCACAGATCAGTGTGCACGAGCTCCAGAGTGTGCTCTGCGCGATACGCCGTAGTCTGCGGGAACGGGGAGCGATGTTGCTTCCCAAGCGCGCACCTGTCGCAGTACTCCTCGACCCTGTCGATGACAGGCATCCCTCGCGCAACCTGCTTGGTCGACATGGCCCGGAGCGCGTGAAAGTGTAGGTGTCCCATGCGTGCGTGCCAGCGCCACAACGCATCATCGCCTTGCGCCATTAGACATGCGGGAGTGTCGATGGTGTTACTTTCATTTCAGAATGGACAATAAATGTATTTTCATAGTGGACAATAAATGTCTCAAAATGGCAATTTGATAACTGATCATAGTATTTTCATTTCACAATCCCTACACTTTATGTGTTTATAACATTAAAATATATGTAAATGCTATGAGATTACGTATGTCACATGACTATAATTAGTAAAAAAATAGATTGCATAATTGACATTTTGCAATTTTTATAAAATATACTCAGTAATGTGTCCATTGCAAAATTTTCATCTTAATATCATATATCTAACATGCAAGTAAGTTATTCAATTTATCTATTATCAAGTTAATAAGACTAACAATTCCCGCGACAACGCGCGGGGGTATCATCTAGTTTTAGAAAGAAGGCCTACCGCCCGGCGTTAAATTAATGACGCCCTTGCAAACCAGTACAACACCAGATGAATTAAAAAAAATTGAGAAAGGAAATGGGCAGGATACATGATGTTGCATGACAGCAGCACAACCCAGATTTCACCAAGCAAAGAACAAGTGGAACAAGGAGCATGACTTGGAGTCATCGGAACCCTCATCCGCAATCAAACGCCTAGAGCAAAGAAAGTGATTGTCCAGACGAGGAGGCTAGCCGGCAAAGGAGGTAGTGTCTTCACCATCCCTGGGCGTCCAAACGTCATCAAGCAACACCATCCAGTCCCCTCGTCTAAAGGAGCCCCTGCCCCTTCACCTTGGATCGAAAGGTGCCATACAGTCGAGTGAAGAGGATGCTCCCCTAAGCCTGGCTAGTGGGACCCTAGTGGGAGGCCTTCGAGAACAAGTACCACGACGTGCCTAGCTCGCCATGCGAGAACCACCGTCGAAGACACAAATGTTGGAATAAGCCACGTCGCGTGGTGTCGTCGGGCTCGTCGGGCGCGTCGGATGCGCGCGGGACGGGCGGGACGCACTGATGGTGTCGGGCTCGTCGGGCGCGGGTACGCGCGGGACGGGCGGGACGCAAACGGCGGAGTGGCGCATGTGTGGCGTATGTGTGTGTATGGTGGTGTGTAGTCGCGTCAGGTTCGTAGGTACGTGTGTGTGCGTGAGTCCGTGTGCGTGCGTGTGTTGGAGTTAGTTAGCTTGTGTTGGAGTTAGTTAGCTTGATCGTGCATGTAGCGTGGACGAGCTGTGCATGCACCATGCAGTAGGAAGGCTGTTACGATCAGATGGATCGAGCGCTGTGCGCGTCGTGCGTGCTGGCCGGGCGGATCGCTCGCTCCGCTACGTGCATGTATGCGAAGGAGACGTGGGCGCTGCGTAGCTGCAGGACTACAAAGCCGCGGACACGACCATGTATTTGCTGAGCAGAGTTGTGGCTATGGGAATAGTAACGGGGCTGTGAAGCCGGGTGAAACTCCAGTGTACTGTGTGCTCCTCCTTCTTCTACCTCCATCCATCTGTGTGAGAGAGCGCGGCAACAACAACAAAACCATCACAACAAAGAGAAGAAATTGTCATCGGCATCGATGGAGACCAAAAGCGAAGCTCCTCATGGGTCATCCCTAACCCATCACCACTACCAAGATGGTGTCTTCAAAAATATCACGACGCCTGAAGACGCGTCCGCCATACAAACCATCGGTTTAGGTTCTCACCCAGGAGCACATAAGAGGAGGGACGGAGGAAGATATGAAATATCAAGACGTTATAAAGGATAATGAGTATATAACCGACATTTGCGTGACTAGGATGCCCACAACCAACACAAAAGAGTATTATATAGTAAAAAAGACATACCGACAAAAGTATAGTCGTATGAGACAGAAACTATGCCAATGTCGGGGAGGGTCGAGTTCCTATCCTTAGACTATGCTTCTAGCCCGCCGGGCATGTTGGTTAAAAGCCTCCTTAGCCACAAGCTCAAACAGCGTACATACCATCATGAACAGTATAGTTGTTGGTACTCCGTTCAGTGTATCGTACACCATGTTCGAAGCTAATGCGTACATTGGTAGGTAACTTGTAAGGGAGATGAACTAGTACCATTAAAAACCATAACATTTCTACATGACCATAGCAACCATAGAACCCCGATGGGATAAGGATTATCCCCGTCACCCACACCGCTTCTACTTGCTCCAGTCGCTTATAAATACCCAGAGCCCGACCTTGTTCATTTCGCCATCTCGCAGCCACCCACGCCACCCCCATCTCCCTCTAGCCAATTTCGGATGTCCACCGAGCTCCTTCCGCCGACCAGGTCGTTGCCGGTAAGCCACCTGCAATGATTAACACGTGTTGACTTCATTCTCAGACCGAGATGCAACCATTACTAGCTGACATGACGAGCTACATGGAGGACGCGGGGAGTTGCTCGCTCGCTCATGCGCCATCCTGCACAATGGCGAGCGCAACTACCAGACGAGGGGCAAGCTCGACGCTCGGGCATGTGTAAATGGGGTGTGGAGGAAGGTGAGATTAATGCGGAGAAACGGACGAGGGTTTATGAGGAAAAGCGGAGAGAAGAGCGGGCTTGGTTGTTGTGTTCGGCGAGTGATTTCCGAAGAATATCAACCATGAGATGAAAAATACATCAATGACACGGGAGTGTCATGACGAATGCTTCTTGTGGATGACAGATAGGAGATAGTCAACCTTACAGCAAATATATACAGTAGCTAGTAGTTGCTAAGAGCATCTCCAGCCGTTGCGCCCCCAAGACGCGCCGAAAACCACCGCCTGGGGGCGATCCGGCGCTAGTTTCGGCTTGGGTGCCAGTGCGTTCCCAGTCC
>LR738710.1:934451112-934468463 GCA_902687465.1 Secale cereale
CCCCCCCCCCCCCCCCCCCCCCACGCGCCGATATCGGCCCAGTTTGGCGCTTTCAACCCATTTTCGGCCCATTTCCGGCGCAAAATGGCCCAGGTTCGACGTGTTTCGGCGGCTATTGAAATAGAATCACATAGTCGCAAATAAAATCACAGTTTCACATACGAAGATAGATAGATAGTTCACATAATCTTCTTCTACGAACTACTACTGCTCGTCATTCTCCGACTCGGACTTCAGCCTCGGTGATGTCCTCCTCCGACGTCTCAGCGTAGGCATCAAGGAACCGCTCATCGGTGGAGTCCCAGGAGGATGCATCTCCTAGCTCGATGTTGAATTTAGCGACCGCCTTTCGCGATCGTTTGTCCTCGCGATAGGCCGCTAGCTCCTCCCTCCTCTTCTTCCTCTCCGCCCTCTTCTCGGCCAAGAACTGGTGCTCGTTGATGATGTCTTGCGGGAAGTTTTGGCGCCACGTCGACATGGCTTCCTCGTCCATCTTGGCCAGGCTGAGACGGTGCGCCCGCCTACGGTTCTTCGGACGATCGTCGTCGGTGATAAGCCGCGAGGGAGGCGCTAACTCATGTGCCCGCTCCCGCGTCGGCACGTCCGTGAAGTTCATGTCTCAACGGGAACGCCGGAGGCGCCACGCTGCAGCGTCGTACGCGCGGGCGCCATCCTGAGCGGTGTCGAAGGTTCCGTGTCCGAGGCGCAAGTCGCCCGACCGAATCTCGGTGGAGTAGGTGCCGGAGGGCGACCGCAGCTCCCCGGCAGCAAGGCGGCATGGGGGCGCAGTGCGTGGCGGCGACGAAGCAGCGAGCGGCGGACGAAGCGGTCAATCGCGCATGGCTGTGTGGGAGAGTGCGCGGGGGAGGGGGGCAGTGTGGCGTTCACCGGCGAGGTGGGCGGCTTTTATAGCCGGAGCTCGGGCGGCGAGGGGCGCATGCCAGGCGACGCGTGGCGGCCGCCCGTGGCGCCGGTGATACGGCCAAAATGCATCACTATTTTATATCGTAATTCATCCTTATTCATTGATATATTTCACATTACGATGATGTTCTTATGTTGTTTTGGCCTATTTTACACAGTTTGCAACTTTCCGGTGCCGAAGCAGCAGACGCAGGATTCCGCGGTAAAAAGTGGACGCTGAGTTGCTGAAGAAGAATACCTCCAAATTACCTAAAAATCGACGGAGGGTATTTTCCAGAAGGATCACGAAGATACGCAAAAGAGCAACCAGAGGGGGGCCACAGGGTGCCCAGGCGGCCACCTGGCGCGGCCCCCACCCTGGCCGCGCCGGGAGGGCGCCTGGAGCCCCTGGCCCACTCCAGGCTCCCCCCTCTGGCCTATATACTCCTCGTCATCCAGAAACCCTAAAAGGGGGAGAGTTTACGGAGTTCCGCCACCGCTCCGTGGCGGAAACCTACAAATAAGAAAAGCCATCTCCGGCGGGCAGATTCCGCCGGGGAGATCACCTCCCGGAAGGGGAGATCATCGCCATCGTCATCACCATCGTCACGGGCATCATCGAGATCATCATCAACATCATCCCCAACATCAGCACCATCTCCATCTTCATCCAATCTCATCTCACAATTGCAACTTGTGTTGTAATCCGTACTATCTATCCTCTCTACCCTATCGGTGTTGATTACTACTTTGTGGTGAATGCTATTGAGTTTTGTTGGAGAAATATCATTGTGTCCAGATTGTTTATCATCCATCTATCTCCACTGATCATGATCTCTTTTATGTCTTGTGAGTAGTTACTTTAGTTCTTGAGGACATGGGAGAAGTCTTGTTGTTAGTAGTCATATGATGTTGAAGTAATATGTGTTGTTTGATACTTAAGTTGTGTTGTTATTTTCCTAGTGGTGTTGTGTGAGTCGAACACTCAACACTTCGCCTTATTAAGGACCTAGGGGAATACATTGTGTACAAAGAATGATTACGGTGGGTTGCCAGAGTGACAGAAACCTGAACCCCAGTTCGCACGCTTTTGCACAAGGAAACAATGGATCCTCGATCGTATTGCTATGGTTAGGCTTTTGCCATAAATACTATCTTGTATTTGCGGATGCTTGCAAGGTGTTTAATCATAAGAGTGCACTCATCTTAGTCTAGAGGGTGTACTAGCATAGATCCACCCACTCAACACTTATCAACACATCACATAGTACCGATACGGAATATGGCGAAAGCACATGACTACCTCTCCCGTGTGTCCTCAAGAACACTTTAGCCTTTATAAGTTCAGTTGATAGGCCTATCCTTTGCTCAGAAAGGATTGGGCCACTTGTTACTCTCCAGTGCCTTTTACTTTGCTCGCTTCTACTTTCCTGTTGCTTATATCAAGAAAACCCCTAAAAAGTTATCTTTCAGTGCTTGCAGTTATTCCTTGCTCAGAATCACTTATCAATACCTTCTGCTCCTCGTTGGGTTCGACACTCTTACTTATCGAAAACGCTGCAATATATCTCTTACGGTTGTGGGTCATCAGCCGGGCGGCGCGACGGTTTGCTGCACGGCATCAATGGGCAGGCTGATCGGCGCTGTATCTCGGCAGCGCGGGGCATCAATGGAGGCGATGGCGCGGCAGTGCGACAGGTTTGGCATTGATTCCCCCGGGAACCGAGGAGATGCGGACGACGAAGCAGCGCGTCGCTGGCAGGGCGGGCCTATCTCAGTTCGCGCCAAAAAAGACCCGTCTGGAGCCCCCAGGCGACCCCAGCGCCCAGGGTTCGGGTTGGGTCCGCCGGCGCCAGTTTCAGCCCAATCCGACGAAAAACGGGTTCCTGGGGGCGCGACTGGGCCATTTTTTCGGCGCTAGCGCCGAAAAAGTGGCATGGGGGCCTGTTGGGGGCGTGGCTGGAGATGCTCTAAGTAGTATTGCTTTATTAATGCATGGCCCACCGTACACTCTCACAATGTTCCTTGGAGTCTGTGTTGCAGCCAGCTGTTAATCTGCAGCCCGCTTCCTTTTTCTCTCCTCTTCTCTCTCATCCAACTCATCACTGATATAATTGTTTAATCCTTGTAGCCAGCTGAATGTACCTTATTATACTTGCTCTTACAAAGAAAACTCGACATTGTTTACTAATGAGTGCAACTAGTGGCAGCGGTCAATCTCTATGTTTTTAACCTGGAATCATTACTGTCTCCCTCCTGCTAGGCGCTCCCTCCCGCTAGGGTTCCCGCCACCACCGACGCCCCCCTTGCCTCCTCCCGCCGCCGCCGGACGCCGGCACGCGCCCCGACGCCTCCCGCCCCCTCTCCGCCCTCCCCTCCCGTTCCCGCCCCTGCGCCGCCTCCCCGGGAGGTGGCCGGGGCGGCGCGCCCCTCCCCTCCCTCTCACCCCCCTCCTGCGGTAGATCTCCCCCGCCGTCGCCGGCGGGTGCCCCAGGCGCTGGCATGGGTGGTGCCGCCGGCGGCGGGCCCTTCCTTCCCCGCGCGCTCGTCTCCTTCCCGGGGCTGGTGACGGCGGCGGTGCTGCTCGGCTAGGCGGCGGTCGCCGGTGGTGGGTGATACGTCTAAAACGTATCTATAATTTCTGCTTGCTCCATGCCTCTTTTGGGTGATATTGCTATGATATTTATACACTTCCATACACTATTGATCATATTTGGACTAACCTATTAACTCAGTGCACCCCAGTGCCAGTTTCTGTTTTCTGCTGTTTTGTATTTCAGGTTTTCCTGTCACGAAAACTGTCAGAAAAATCCCGGAAAAATTATATAAAAAATCAGCGTTCCGGAAGCTTCCACATGGCCGAAGTAGGGCCGGAGGGGGGCCACCAGGGCTCCAGGCGCCCTGGTGGCGCGGCCCCCCTCCTGGCCGCGCCGGGCGGGGCGCCTGGGCCCCCCAGGCCTCCGCTGATGCCCCCCTTTGGCATATATTTAACACGCGTCCCGAAACCCTCGAGGACGGAACCCTTTTTCGCGATCTCATCTCTGTTCCGCCGCCGCCGCGCTTCCAAGATCGGGAGCACCAGGAGAACTCTTCCCAGCACCCTGCCGGAGGGGAGGATCACCACCGGGAGCCTCTCCACCACCATGGACACCTCCCGGATGAGTTGTGAGTAGTCTCCCTTGGACCATGGGTCCATGACCAGTAGCTATGTGATGTTCTCCTCCCCTTCTTGTGCTTCACTAATTAGACCTCGTGAGCTGCCCTACATGATTGAGGCACATATGTAATCCTTATGCTGTTGCTATGATGAGTTTGCTGGGATCCGATGGATTGTGAGATTATGTTCAGATTGTGTTTGAGTAATATATTTGATTTGCCTCTTTTATATTTATGTTCTTAAGTAATTCTTGCATGTTCTCCGTTGCTATTTATTGCTTTGGCCAAGTAGTAGGTAATGACTCCAAGAGGGAACGTTATGCTCGATTGTGGGTTCATGCCCCTCGATGACTAGCTTGAGTGACAGAAACATGAGTCTAGGGGATGTGCTGTTGCCACAAGGGGGAAAACAACGGTGCTTGTACCCGCGGGTGCAAGGATTGTTTACTTTACGCAAAGTTCTTTTAATGCAGTTGTCTGTTGCTTTGAGTTTACACTATGGGTGGGACTCGCAACTTAATACCAGCGAGATGTTCTGGATAGATATCTCAAGGTGGATGATTAGTAGTAGATGCAGATGGATTTCGGTCTACTTGCCTTGGCGTACCGCCCATGCTTTGAACCTCTACCTTTCTTGCAACATAGTTAGCATTGGTTTGCGCACATAATTCTGTCAATTGCCCAGCTGTAATTCGTTTACCTCACATAGCTGTTTTATCGTCTTTTGGGAGAGAGACATCACTAGTGAACATCATGGGATCCCGGTCCATATTACCATCATTGATCACATCCGCTATTTACTTTCCGC
Organism: Secale cereale; assembly: GCA_902687465.1. Classification (NCBI taxonomy): domain Eukaryota; kingdom Viridiplantae; phylum Streptophyta; class Magnoliopsida; order Poales; family Poaceae; genus Secale; species Secale cereale. The sequence continues at coordinate 934,455,980 of LR738710.1, forward strand.
TTTTACTTACTATTTGCAGCAATACCTATCACTATTATCACTTGCGTTTGATCCTTTGTAAACGACAAGGCCGGAGGGATTGACAACCTCTCTGTACTCGTTGGGAGCAAAGTTATTTGTATCTGTGTGCAGGTCCAAGTTGATTGCTAAGTATCTGGCGCCATTAGCAGTTGACACCTTCTTGTTGAACCTTGGAGTCTCAGGGGAAATCGATCCTTGGTATCTTTGCCAAGGAAAAACTTCCGCTACACTGCATCTCAAACCTTCCACTTGGGGTAACCAACGAGGGGCGAGAAGCCATCAAGCACTGGGCGCGGTGGCGGTGCTACCCTTGGCGGCAGGGCGGCGTGGTGACGTGCGGTGGCCGGCGGCGCGCCCCGGGGCCCAGATCTGGGCCCTCCCGGCCCCATCTGGGTCCTAGCGGGCCGGTCTCTCGTCGTGGCCTCGTTATCTGTGGCTCAGTGTGGAGGAGGAGCGGCTCGGATGTGGGGCGGCGGCGCCGACGGCGTGCCGGCAGCAGCGTGAGGGCGGGAGCTTTACGGGCCCTCGAGGGCTCGGCCAGGCCTGTGGGCCTACGGGCATGGTGTGCTCCTACTATTGCGTCCGAACGGCTACCGTCGGTGACGGTGGAGGTGGGGCCCTCCTCCGTGCCGACGGTGCTGATGCCCTAGTCCCGGCTCTGATTCTTCGCCGTATTGTGCTCACTTCGCGGTGCCGTGGTGAGACGGCGTGGGGGCCTCATGACCGTGTTGGCGTAGGGTGGTGGTTGGTTTGGTGGCAGGCTCCGGAGCATCCGAGGTGCGGGTTGGGATCGGGGGAAACCCCTGTCGGCATGGCCGACACCGGCGCGGTGGCGCCTATGGGTGCCACCTGACCTTCCGGGAGGGCGTCGGGGGCTACTCTTCCTCTCGCCTCGTCGTGTACCGGGGAAAACCCTTGGCAGCAGCGTCGTCATCGTCGCGATCCTTCTTGGAGGTGTTGATATATAGGTGTTGTCGCATCGGAGTCTTGGAGCCTAGTGGAAGATCCCGGTGGGCGCAGCGGTCACGAGGCTTCTTCGTTTTTATTGATCCGTCGTTGTCGGCATTTGTTTCTTTTCCTCTTTCTTTGTCGTTTCTTTTGGGCGTGACTGTGCTGCTTCCGCCCCAGCATCTATCCCTGTATGGTTCGGTTGGTTGCTTTGTATACAGATCGGAAACCCTCTTTGGGCAAAAATGAGTGCAACTAGTCTTGTTTTTTCTTTCCGTCGATTGTTCTTCTCCATGAGTGTTTCTAAATGACGTGGCATCTTTTGTCAACCCGGGAGAGCTCATTTTTGTCTACCACTTTCACATGCTCTGAGACGTGTCATCAGCCAAGCCATTCGCACGGCGGTTTTGGATCACGGCAACGTACGCAATACTATCATTTATCAACCCGTGATTTTCCATTTTGCTCAGTCCATCCGGGAAAAAGAAAACTTGGGTGGAGTTCATCGGGTTGTTACCTCGAAATTGTTGGTGCCTCGAAAGTTGAAAGGTGAACGGACGGACGCGGGGTAATAATTAAACGGCATTACGACGGCCCTCGGAAGTTGAAGCGCGGCGCCGTTGACCTCATCGTCAGCCGTGACACGCGGTAGCTAGCTTGCATATATATACATGTCCGGTGGGTCTGCTCTCGCCACTCAGTTACCACCGATTCGATCGCAACCTCGCAACGCAGAGTCATGGCGGACGCAGTCCGCGACGGGCAGACGGCCCTGGCGCTCCGCCTCGCCAAGCACCTCGCGGCCGACGGCTTTGGCGGCAAGAGCGAGAACATGGCCTTCTCGCCTCTGTCGATCCACGCGGCGCTTGCGCTCCTTACCGCGGCGGCGCGCGGTGCCACGGAGGCCCAGCTGCTCAGCTTCCTCGGCGGCTGATCTGGCCGCCTTCGGGCGGCGCGTGGCGGAAACCGTCCTCGCCGACCAGATGGAGGACGAGAGCGCCCCCCGCGTGCTCTTCGGCGGCGGTGTCTGGGTCGACGCTTCCTACGGCGGGCTCAAGAAAGCGTTCCGGGACGTTGCCACCAAGTCCTACAAATCGCAGGCTCGCACCGTCAACTTCGACGACAATGTAAGTCCTATCCCTACCATTTTGGTTCGTACGTGAATTCTATCTTGTGGAATTTGTGCGTACCCTTAGATCCATTATAGAATTTCATTTGCTAATATATATATATATATATATATCTGCAGCCGGAGGAAGCAGTGGAGATCATCAACGACTGGGTGAAAAAGGCCACCAACAACCTCATCAACTCCATCTTTTCTCCGAGCGACATCGAAGCTGATGTTAGGTATTGATCTCCTCTGCTTTGGGCCCAACGGCCCATAGACCCTTAGATCCGCGCCCTGATCGGGGGCGCACAACCCATTATGGTTGTTGGGCCCCTGTGACCCGCGCTATATAAAGAGAGGTGGGGGGTCGGAGCTCGTATCACGAAGTTGAACGTCGCCACAAACCCCACCTACAAACCCTACCGATTTAGGGTTAGCGCGGTGCTCACGGGAAGCACCACCACCGCCGCCATCTCGACCTCATCTCCGGCCCCTACAACGCCATGGCCGGAGCTGGATCGAGTTCATCCGGTCACCAAGAAGGTAGGATACCGGGTTTCATCTAGCCTACAAGATCCATGGGGTCTTTCATTGGTATCAGGCCATCTAGGTCTAGATGAATTCGGTACAAAGGCTATACAGAAAAGAAAAGGATCCCCTCCCCAAGAACCCTAGAAGGGCAAAGAACAAATCCTATACATGGAAAAAGTCGCGCCGCCGCACGGCCGCGCCGTTCCTCTCGATCCCGAATCGCATCGGCAAGCCGAGGATTCGGGACGAAGAACCACCGGAAGCCCCAAAGCTTTCGGAAAAGAAAAGAAAACAGACAAAAAAAAAGGGGGGAAGGGGGGCACCGCGGCCACGCCGTTCGACGGCGGCGCGCTTCCGCTAAGGGAAACGCACCACCGGCGAAGGGGAGGCAACGTTGCCGCAGAGAACACCTCGCCTCGATCTAGTGTTTTTCTCCCTCTCTCTATCAGTGGAAGGACAGAGTGGAGAGGGAGGAAAGGAGGAGCGAGAGAGGGAAACGAGCGGCGCGCTCGGGGGAGAACTGACGAACGGATCCTCCGATTCGGTCGGGCAGGCGTTTTTGTTCGACCGATCTGCGTGCTCGTCCGTCCGATCGCAACGGACGGGCCAGATCGTAACCCTAGCGCTGGAGCGGGCCATTGGGCCGAAAGAGGCGAGGCCGAGCGCTGCGGGCCACTTGTGGCCGAAAGAAGAGGCAGCCGCGGCGCTGCGGGCGCCAGCCGCTGGCCAGCTGGCTCGAGCCGCCAGCTGCGGGCGCGCACGCCGGGCCGTGCCAAGCTGGGCGCGCGTGCTGGGCTCCAGCCGCCGCGGGCGCTGGGCCGGCGCGTGCTGCCGTTTTTTTTTTTCTTTTTCTGTTGTATCTTATTATACAGTTTTATTCAAAGTACAGAAAAAGAAAAAGGCAAAGTATTTTTCTAAAAAGTTCACGAATTATTATTCGTGTTTTCCGCTGCGTAAAAAGTAACAGTGCTCTTTTTTATCACAGAAAATAAAAGTACTGTATTTTCTTTAAGAGCATGTTTTTGTGAATATGATTATGTTATTATATATAACCAACGTTATAAATAGCATGACCACATTTCAGTATTGAAAAATTAAAGAAGCATTTAATTCTTATATTTGCCCAACGGTAATATAGTTTTTTAAATGCTTAGACAATTATGTGTTTAATTTAACCAACGTTAGATTCATACATATAATTGATATATATTGACATCACTTCATTGTGATTTCAGGAGGGTACCTCCTTATGAGTTGCTTAAAAGATGTTCCGACACTCAGGGGTGACAACTACACTGAGTGGAGGAAGAAAGTGGACATGGCATTTATTTGTGCCGATGTTGACTGGGTTGTGGAACAAGCACAACCAGTCAGACCTACAGAACCAGTAAGAGAAACTACTGATGATGACGCTGCATGGGCAAGAAAGAAGAGGGATTATGCCCCTCTGGAATTGTCATATTCCATAGACAATCAAAAGTGGGTTAATGCGAATAAAAAGTGCATGGCCTTTGTAAAGAACACAATTGAGAACGCAATCGTGGGCTCAATTGAAGAGTGCACAGCTGTTGGAGAGCTGCTGACAAAGATAAAGAGCCAGTTTACTGGCTCTTCAAAGACATATGCCACCCAGCTGTTGAAGCAACTGGTTTCACAGCACTACACTGGGGGTGGCCATGGCATAAGGGAGCACATCCTACGGATGAGCAATATGGCAGCGAAGCTCAAGCCCATGGATGAGGATCTGGAGATAAAACCAACTCTCCTGGTCCACCTGGTCATGGCTTCTTTGCCAAAGGAATTTGAGACATTTGTGGTGAACTACAACATGTCACCTGGAACATGGGATCTTGAAAAGACCATTGCCATGTGTGTCCAAGAGGAAGAACGTCTTAAAGCTTCACATGGTGGTTCTATCAACTATGTGAAGGATAAGAAAAAGAACTTCAATGACAACAGTAAGGGTTCTCCCTCAAAGCCTCATGGGAAAGCTCCCTATCAGCGTCAGAATCAGCCAAAGCACTTTCCAGTGGACAAAGACACATGTCTCCACTGTCACCAGACTGGTCACTACAAGAAGGACTGTCCTGAATGGCTGAAGCATATTATGGCAAAGCAAGGTAACGATGTTGTTTCCTTGGTTAATGAATCCCTTTATACACAGTTTTCTAAATCCACTTGGTGGATTGATTCAGGAGCAACTGTTCACGTTGCTAATTCTTTACAGGGATTCCATTCGACCCGGATTACGCAAAGAAGAGAAAGAGGAATTGAAGTAGCAAATGGAATAAAAGCGGAAGTTGAAGCTATCGGCGACATCTCCTTGGAGTTAGCTGGTGGATTCAAGCTTCTACTTAGAGATGTTTTATTTGTTCCTTCATGTAATAGGAATTTGATTAGTGTTTCATGCTTGGACAAAGATCATTATGAATGTTATTTTGGACATGGCAAATGTGCCATATGGTTTAATAATGCTTATGTGGGTGATGCTTTCCTCCATGATGAGTTTTATCTATTATCACTTCGTGACAAAGTTTATTCTGTATGCAATGTGAATGAGCGTATTTCCGCGTCGAATAAAGAACAAAAGAAAAGGAAGAGAACTCACGACTCATCGAAATTATGGCACTGTCGTTTGGGCCATATTTCCAAGGGGAGAATAGAGATACTCATTAAAAGTGAGATTCTTCCTCCATTAGAGTTCTCTGACTTAGAACAATGCATAGATTGCATTAAAGGAAAGTATGTAAAACAAATCAAAAAGGGTGCAAACCGTAGCACAGCAACACTAGAAATCATCCACACTGACATTTGTGGACCTTTTCCGGTGCAAAGTGTGGATGGCTATGACTCGTTCATAACATTCACAGATGATTACTCTCGCTATGGTTATATTTATCCAATCAAAGAAAGATCAGAAGCGTTGGATAAATTTAAAATATTCAAAGCTGAAGTTGAAAATCAGCATGACAAAAGAATAAAGATAGTAAGGTCCGACCGGGGGGGAGAGTACTACGGTCGGCACACTCCATATGGCCAAGTCCCTGGACCTTTTGCAAAGTTCTTGCAGGAGACTGGCATAGTCGCCTAGTATTCAATGCCGGGCGAGCCTCAGCAAAATGGAGTAGCTGAAAGGCGTAACCGTACCCTTATGGATATGGTGTGCAGCATGATGAGTTACTCCACCTTGCCATTGGGATTATGGATGGAGGCACTTAAAACCGCCATTCACATTCTCAATAGAGTACCAAGCAAGTCGGTGCCCAAAACACCGTACGAGCTGTGGACAGGAAAAGTTCCCTCCCTTCAACACTTCAGGGTGTGGGGGTGCCCCGCAGAGGCCAAAATGTTTAATCCAAACATTGCAAAGTTAGATCCAAAAACAGTAAGTTGCCACTTCATTGGCTACCCAGACAGATCAAAAGGTTTTCGTTTCTACTGTCCAGACAGATATACAAAGTTTGTAGAAACAAGACATGCAGTCTTCTTAGAGGACGACATGATGAGGGGGAGCTTGGTAGCTCGGAAAATTGATCTTGAGGAGAAGAGGGTGCATGCACCTAATCCGATCATTCAGGAGCCATTTTTCTCACTACCGGTTGCAACTCCACCCATGACAACTTTGGGAGAAGACCCGGAACCTGTCCATCAGGAGCCGACTGAACCCGTTGTTGAGCATGAAAGGGAGGTGCAACAGCAAATTTTAGAAGAAGTGCCAGACGTTGAGGCACATAATGTGCCAGAAACTGAGGCCCTTAGAAGGTCTACAAGACCAAGAAAGTCAGCTATTTCTACTGACTTTAAAGTTTATAACACAGAAATGGTTCAAATGGAAAAAGATCCCACCTCATATGAAGAAGCCATGAGAAGCTCTCATTCATCGGAATGGATGAAGGCTATGGAAGATGAAATGAAATCGATGAGTTCCAAAGATGTTTGGGACTTAGAGGAAATTCCTAAAAGAGCCAAAACAGTAGGCTGTAAATGGGTCTACAAAATTAAGTATGACTCTAAAGGGAATATAGAAAAGTATAAAGCTCGTCTCGTGGCAAAAGGATTTACACAAAGAGAAGGGATAGATTACAATGAGACATTTTCTCCGGTCTCATGTAAGGATTCCTTCAGAATCATAATGGCATTAGTTGCTCATTTTGATTTAGAGTTACATCAAATGGATGTAAAGACGGCATTTCTCAACGGAGATTTAAAAGAAAATGTCTACATGAAACAACCCAAGGGTTTTATCATGGAAGGCAAAGAAGATATGGGATGCCGCCTGAAGAAATCCATTTATGGATTAAAGCAAGCCTCTAGACAGTGGTATCTAAAGTTTAATGAGACAATTAAAAGTTTTGGATTTAAAGAAAATGTTGAGGATAATTGCATTTATGCAAGGTTTAAAAATGGGAAATATATTTTCCTAATCTTGTATGTGGATGATATTCTGCTTGCTAGCAGTGATGTTAGTCTACTACAAGAAACAAAGAAGTTTTTGTCCTCAAATTTTGACATAACAGACCTTGGTGAAGCATCATATGTTTTGGGCATAGAAATTCACCGAGATAGGAAAAATGGAGTCTTAGGACTATCGCAGAAAGCATATTTAGAAAAGGTTCTTAAAAAGTATAATATGCATGCGAGTAAAGCCACACCTGCTCCTATAGTCAAGGGCGATAGTTTTGGGAAATACCAATGTCCCAAGAATCAGTATGAGATCGATCAAATGAAAGGAGTACCATATGCTTCGGCCGTTGGAAGCTTACAGTATGCACAAGTGTGCACTCGCCCGGACTTAGCTTTTATCACCGGTGTACTCGGTAGATATCAATCCAATCCAGGCATAGAGCACTGGAAGATGGTAAAGAAAGCATTGCGTTATGCGCAAGGCACAAAGGACTGCATGCTAACATTCAGGAGATGTGAATCCCTAGAGATAAAGGGGTATTCAGACGCAGATTTTGCGGGGGACAGGGATGATAGAAAATCCACGTCCGGATACGTATTCACTCTCGCTGGGGGAGCTATTTCGTGGAAAAGCTCCAAACAGTCAATAGTTGCATCATCCACGATGTATGCAGAATTCATAGCATGCTTCGAAGCAACAGGGCAGGCGATATGGCTAAAGAAATTTATACCCGACTTGAAAGTGGTAGATTGTATTGACAAACCACTAAAGATGTACTGTGACAACGAGCCCGCAGTATTCTACGCTCACAACAACAAGTCGAGTAATGCTGCAAAAACGATAGAGATAAAGTATTATGTTGTGAAGGATAAAATCCAGGATCACACTATAAGTCTCGAGCATATAAGGACAAAAGATATGCTTGCGGATCCGCTAACGAAAGGCTTACCACCCAATGTGTTCAAGGAACACTTAGCCGGCATGGGTTTAAGGGAAAGCCTATGATTCCTGGATAGGCCCAAAAGAAACGGAATTTGCTTCTGAACAGAACGTATGTTGTAGCTGTATGATTCTATCGGCAATTAAGCCGTGACGATGAAACATGCTCTATGTACCAATATGCGATGAAACAAATAAACTAGAAAGTATAAGGTTAAAAGTAAAGATGAGATCAAGGGGGAGAATGTTAGGTATTGATCTCCTCTGCTTTGGGCCCAACGGCCCATAGACCCTTAGATCCGCGCCCTGATCGGGGGCGCACAACCCATTATGGTTGTTGGGCCCCTGTGACCCGCGCTATATAAAGAGAGGTGGGGGGTCGGAGCTCGTATCACGAAGTTGAACGTCGCCACAAACCCCACCTACAAACCCTACCGATCTAGGGTTAGCGCGGTGCTCACGGGAAGCACCACCACCGCCGCCATCTCGACCTCATCTCCGGCCCCTACAACGCCATGGCCGGAGCTGGATCGAGTTCATCCGGTCACCAAGAAGGTAGGATACCGGGTTTCATCTAGCCTACAAGATCCATGGGGTCTTTCAGCTGATACTGCCCTCGTGGTCGCCAACGCGGTCTACTTCAAGGGCCTGTGGCGCAATCCGTTCCACCCGGCCAACACGTCGCCGCGCAAGTTTCACCTTCTCGACGGCAGCTGCGTCAAGGCAAAGTTCATGAGCAAGTCTTCTCAATCTCAGTTTATCTCTTGCATGGATGGTTTCAAGGTGCTCAAGCTTCCCTATCTGGGCCCATGGAAAACCAAGGCAGATGTCTCCCACGCAGCTCCTCTCAAGCGTCGCCGCGGTCGAGGCGCCGCTGCAGCTGTGGATGCTGATGACACTCAGTTCAGCATGTTTTTCTTCCTCCCTGATGAACAACGCGGCATCGCCAACATGGTGGACATGATCACCGCTGCGCCAAGTTACCTGCAGAGCATCCTACCCAAGACGATGGTGGAGAATGTCCGGGTTATGCTGCCCAAGTTCGAGATCTCCTTTGACTGGGACCTTGGGAAGGACCTCCAACGGCTGGGGCTCTCGCTGCCGTTCTCTCGCGACGTGGGTGACTTGCGAGGCATGTTCGAGAAGCCTGACATGCGGAGGCCCATGTTCGTGACTAAGGCCACGCAGAAGGTGGTCATCAAGGTGGACGAGGCAGGGACTGAGGCCGCTGCAATCACGCGCGGGTTTACTGGTGGTGGTCTGCCGCCGGACATGGTTCCGTTTGTTGCCGACCACCCGTTCAGTTTCCTCATCATGGAGGAGCGGTCTGGAGTGATCGTTTTCGCGGGCCATGTCCTTGACCCTACCAAGTAACCGGCGTTAGCATCAAGATTTCAGAAACTACCAGCTGCATGGGAGCTTGGCATGATGGAAACATTTTGCTCCTTTCAATGCTACCTATAGTCGTATTGATTTTAGTACAGCAGCATTGAACTCTACTAGTATGTAATCCCAGAACATGTTTCGGTATCGTTTCTCTTATTATTACTAGTATGTCTGCTTATCTTGGTTATTTGTGGAGAAAAAAATGCAATGAATAGCTTGAGTGCATTACAATTTGACAAAAATCCAAGACACTACAGTGAGTTAATCTTCGAAACGAAGTACTCCCTCCATTTTTGTATACAAAGCCACTATGAAAAATACATTTTGCATCTACACAAGGCCACCAGCAGTAATCGAGGCAAATATTAATGATGTTTCCTCATACTCGTAACCCATGGCTTAATTACTAGCATACATGTAGTGGATGATAATGACAAACTCACCTACTTCCTCTTTCACGGCCACTCAATTTCCTCTATTGTGCATGCACCCTATTAATTAACCCGATAAACGAGAAAACAAATTGGCTCGTGAAGTACATATTAATTTTTATCTTGGTATCTGTAATTTGAGTTTGTGGTCTTGTATATAAAAATGGAGGGAGTAAAAGAAAAAATGGTTCATAGGTCGTATTACTTTGTTTACATTAAGAATGTAGTAACATAGAACCTTCCCTACAAAATACTGTGTCAATGCACTAGTATATATCATAGTAGAAAAATATCTTGAAAGCCTAGGGGCAAGGCACTCGTTTTTGGTGTCGATAATAAATTCAGTTGTATCCTATTGCTCTCGACTACAATGGTTTGGCATTTTTTCTGTAATTCCACTTCCTTCATAATAATCCAAATAAAGTGAATTGTCGTATTTTCACATGAATAGAAAGCAAATCTTCAAAAAATTAACCGAATGGACAATTAGGACACCTCTTCATAAGATAAGATGCACTTTTCTGTAGAGAGGACTGACGAGTACTCGGTAAATCCAACAAGCTTGAAAGGACCACCAATAATAGCTTGGTACTGTGCGTCTCATGCACTTCTTCGTCGCTCGGGCAGCCGTACGTCTCATCGAAGCCAGTGCTGCGCGCCGCTCCCTCGCCACCCGCGCTGCCACGCGACTTGCTATGATGTCCCTAAGCTTCATGAGCCTCGTCGGGGCACCAGAAACTCGAAGCGAACTATGGCGGAACGCACGCGCATCTCCCTGAGCTTCCTGAGCACATCGGTTGCTCGCTGCTAGGCACCGCGATGTCCTGAACGCCGGGGTCGCCGGGATGGTCATGGTCCCATAACGTTTGTATCTGGCTCCGACTATTGATGCCATGCACCGGCGCTCGACCAGTCTGCATGAGCGAAGGCCAGACGCGACCCGACGTCGACGATGCCGCGGAAGGCCTCGGCAGGACGCAGAGCCCGACGGAGCGCACCCGCAGAAGTACTGCCCCGAGGTGCCAATCAACTCCATGCCGTGCTCTGTGCGAGGCGTGCCAGTACGACGAGACACAGATGCACGATGATTCAAGCAACCTTCCGAGCTAATTGATGCACGAGTACACAACAAAACACACACAGGTGAGAGCATGACAATCATTATGGGCGGCACTCCAGCGTAGCGTGGTAGCCAATTTGTGGTCGGATGGGCATGGCGGCACGGCGGCGCCTCGCAGGTGAGCAGATGACAGTAATTAGTTTGGTAAAAGTCAACAATCCCAGCCTCCCATTGCCACGTCACCAAATCCTGTCCTAGAAATGGCCGAAGGTTCAAAACGACCGGGATCGAAGAGGTCAGGGTACCGATTTCAGGGATTTAGACGTCGGGGTTTATTTCGATCAAGCTCTACAATTTCAGGGTTTATTTCAGACTTCACTCGTACTGAGATGCGGTGATCACCTTTGGTGGCGGGAACGAATATGAGCTGAACAATGAAGAAATCTTCTGGTGCCGAGGAGGGTCGATTTGGAAAATCCGTGGTTCATCGCCAGGCATGTTGGGAAGCAGGGCCAACACGTGACATGATACGATGGTCCCACTCTGGGAGAAGCTCCAGGCGGAGAAACTCCATTGCTTGTCGCCCGTGGCAGCGAAGATTACATGTGACATATTTGTAATCATGATCATGAGCATCGCGACTCCCTCGACACTAGTAGGGCTCAAGGAGGCCGACACGGTCCACGGAAAGAAACAGTTGTTGCGTGCATTCCAGCGGGTTGGTCCCAAGCATATAGTGGCGTAGGTAATTGGTGGGAACTTTGCGATGTCCCCCGTGAAGGGGTGAAGGAGGCAGACATCATCGTTGTTGTCTTCATCAGTGTGTCGCCGGTTCCGCTGCAGGAGGAGGAGGCCTTTGGGGCAGCTGAGGATGCAGTGGTCCTTGAGAAGCGGAACTCGAGGGTAGACAAACACTTTGGTGCGGAGGTTGAGGAGTCGTTCCTTGCGAGTGCCATCTCTAGGGTGGCGTGGGTCATCCTCGGGCAGCATCATCCACTGGCGCGGATGGAAGCGCGGGTCGGTGATCCCGCGGCCGCGTGGGCTGACGGTGCTGGACCGCAGGTGCGTGCTCACTGCTCGGAAGCGGGCGTAGTCGAGCAAGTCTCCGGCCAGCACCCGCCAGGCTACCAGCTGCACCAGATCCGCGGGCATGGACATCAGCGAAGACATGCCGTCGGAGGAGCCGGTGGCGGAGTCAGACGTGATGGTCGCCGAGGGCGCCTGCAGTTCGCCGTGGAGAAGATCGATTGCGTCTTTTTTTTCCCTGCCCTAGCCGCCTAGATCGAGTAGCAACTTGGGAGGAATATACAGATAGCCTTTTTGTTTTTTTAGGGCTGCCTTTTTTTCTTTTTGGTAAGAGATAGCCTAAACGACCAAGTATTTACACTTAGGACCCTAAGAGCTGCTTCTAGTATATATTGTGCTTGGGCTATCCTCCCAGAGTGCGGAGCGCGGCCGGAACACCGGGTCCACCGCCCGCACTGCTGCTAGCCGGCCGTGCCTTGTCAATGGAGCCGCCGCTCCAGATCCGTGGATCCCCACCCAGAAGCAGGGCGACCTAGGCCCCGCCGCCATCATCCTTGGCGCCCCGGGCTTGCCCGCCGGCTGCCTCAGGCGGCGGCAAGAAAGGTAGGAGGGGGGGGGGGGGGGGG
>LR738710.1:934468528-934487846 GCA_902687465.1 Secale cereale
GGGGGAGGAGGAGGGGCTGCTAGGGTTGGGAGGAGAGGCGGCTCCATTTGCTGCCACCCGCGGTCACAATGCCAAGTATTTTTTTGCATCAGTACAGAGGCAAGCGCTCATATACATGCGCATATATTCACCCCTATAAACGCACACAAGCACACCCTACCCCTAGCTATCATGTACTCCCTCTATTCAATAATGCATGCTACGGGCATTTCCTTGTCATGCTCGTGCGCTGGATAAGTTGGGCTGCAGGCTGCAGTTGCTTGTTGAGACTCTCTGTCTCTCGAGCCTGGCTGATGACTGATCCGTGCCCGACAATGTCAACCCCTCAAAAAACAAAACATATCTACCTTACATAGGCTGTACATGAACATTGTAAGGCAAGATTAAACTTAGCTGGACATTTCTGCTCCTTTTAAAACTTACCGACAGTGTGGCCACAAGGACGGCCATAAGCAACATTGCTACATGTCCTGTCGACCACGGCCACGGATTCTACCTATGAATATGCTATTTTACCTATGATTTTACAGTGACAGGGTGCAGTGATTGAGTGAACGAGTGTGTCTTCCTCACGTCTGAAGATTGAGATAATGCTATTGTTAGCCAAGTACTCCCTCTGTAAACTAATATAAGGGTGTTTAGATTACTATTTTAATGTTCTAAATGCTCTTATATTAGTTTACAGAGGGAGTAGCTTGTGTTGATCAGTGTCCAAAGCAGCAAATTAATAGGCTTTGGAGAGGGAGCACATACCACGTGACATATGTGGTAGGCAATTCAAACTAATCCAAAAGGAGAGGGAGCACATGGGGCAATAATGGAATTAGTTTGCGGGGAGAAAAAGGACAGGCGAAAAAGACCAATAATGTTATCCGCCCCTGGTTCTAGACAGTTTCCAACTGAAACCCGACCCGAAAACTTGAAGCATGTGGAAACCATGTTTGTTTGGAAAATTGTTTCCATACTACTCCCTCCGTCCCAAAATTCTTGTCTGACATTTCTCTAGATATGGATGTATCAAACACTAAAGCATGACTAGATACATCAATATTTTGACAAATCTAAGACAAGAATTTTGGGACGGAGGGAGTATATAGATAAGTTATTTATCCTCGCAGAAAAAGTTTAATTATTATCGAAAGTATTGCTTTCTTTGAGGCTAGGGTCAGTGCTCTAAAACATCAGATGTTTGGGTCTCTCATTGTTTTTGATGAACTTACTATTTAAGGAAAAATATATATTAACTTACTTCTCCATGAGCTAAAAAAAAAAACTTCTGCATTAATTTTCATGACAGAAACACGCGTAAATCCTAAAGGATGGAAAACAATTGTAAGATAAAACTTGACAGCAACCTCCAACAACAGAAAGATGGAATATAATTGCTAAACTGAGACGATACAAGGCCCCGCCGAGTGACTCTAAACTAGGTGACGCAAACCGCAATCAAACAAAAGATAAGCTAGGGTAGGTGTATTTCTCTTATTACATGCACATATTGCATGGTGTGCGGTTGAGGGACGCACACTAATTTATGCGGTAGGCGTCGTCGCATCCGCTCGATCTCTCAAGCCGAGGCCGCGAACCCCTCGGCAGTGAGGTTGACTGTCTCCCTCATAGAATTGCGCCTGAAGCAGTTGTTGCGGTACTCACTGTTTCCTCCCACGGGCAAGCGCGCCATCTTTGCCATGGCTTCGCCAAACTTCCAAAAGAAATAGGGCTTGTCGGTAGCCCACTTTTTGACCAAATCTTCGATGAACTGGTCCTTGAGGAGCTCCATGTCGGTGCTGAGCACCCCCTTCCCTGCAAGGAGGTTGCTGTAATACTTGTTGTCGAAATCGTTGGGGGTGTCGACGTCAAGCATGTGCTTCTTGTCCCCTGAGTTGTCGCAATTCCTTTTGATAGCCTCAACGAACCAGGCGAGGTTCCCGGTGCGGCTGGCGAGGCTCGAGCAGCTTGCCTTGCCGATGGTGTGCGCGCCGGAGAGCGCGGCGAGGTCGGTCTTGTCCAAGCCACGGCTCTGGAAGACGTCGATGAGTTTCCCGATGTCGGCGTTGGGTCTGGGCAGGGACTTGTCGACGTCGTTAAACGTGGCGGGGTCAATGCTGTCCTTCCGGCCGAGCTGCACGCCGTAATCTGGCCCCCCGGACAGCCTGATGGCCTCCCGGGTGGCCAGCATGGTGATGTCGGCGCAGGATACGTCCGTGCATCTGGCGTCGCGCACGGTGTCACGGATAGTCTGGATGAGCCTGAGCGCGCCGTCGTGCAGCCCTTGGTTATGGCCCATGGACCGCTCGCTGAAATACAGGTGACTTGGCTCCAGCAGGAGCGACGCGTCACAGCCCTACACCATCGACAAGACACATATATATATAGGTAATATAAATACTAGCACCAGAATCAATATAGACAGCTAGTAGTATGTAGTATGTGTACTAGCTGTTGGTTGGTAAGAGAATGGACGGACGGACATTAGGGAAGCAGTCGTGGAAGAAGATGCGGAGGAGGCCGGCGACGACGCCGATGTCCCTTCTGCGCGCTTCCGCCACCTTGTCGCGCACAATGTTCTCCAGGTTGGGGCAGAACGTGGCGTGGACGCCGTAGGAGTGGTCGCCGACGTTGTCGGTGGGCATGGAGATGAACTCCGCCGCCGCTGCAGCTGCAGCGGGGCACACCAGCGCAGCCAGGAGGCCCATAATGGCCAACACCATTGCACCGCTCGACGCCATCGGTCCTCTGCCAGTGAGTGAGGGAGTGAGTGAGTGAGAGTGTGTGTTCCTCACGTCCAAGGTGCTGCCTTTTTATAGCGGATCGAGGCTCGGTCGACCGAGAGACAGCGGAGGAGTTTGGTTTTCCCACGCCTAGCTAGTTGGACGTCCTATATCCATCCAATATACATCCAAGGGCTGATGACAATTGTTTGCACTTACAACCTGCAGCTATCACTGATCTATGCACTATCCGTCCAAAGCACAGATG
This sequence comes from Secale cereale, assembly GCA_902687465.1. Lineage (NCBI taxonomy): Eukaryota > Viridiplantae > Streptophyta > Magnoliopsida > Poales > Poaceae > Secale > Secale cereale. The sequence goes on from LR738710.1 coordinate 934,471,508, forward strand.
CACCGTCTCTGTTCCACCCCGACCAGATCCAGATTCTGTTTTCTCCTTCCATCGCCGCTCGTCGTATTGCCATTCTCGTCGTCTGCCTCACAGGAGAGTTCTTGTTTTCTTTTCCTTTTTTTGCGAAAAGGAAAGGGTTTTCGTTGAATGCTCTCTTATCTGGAAAACAATAATCTTGTATGAATGCTCTCAGCTCCTGATTTCGTGCGTGAATGATCTCTGATGTGGATTTAAGACGTGGACGTGTTTTTATGCTGAGAGAGAGAGAGACCAAGAGTCCTGACTTCGATTTGAAAATACAACATTTTTATTATTTGACCAACCATCAGGAGAAGCAAATCATGATGATGCTCAGCATGCATGGTTGTGTCCGTACATAAAAGGGATTGTGTTTGCACGGAGGTATATGTAGTAAGCTGAGAAATCTACTAAACCTGAGTTGTTCCCTTGCAAACCGTTAGGGGCTTCCAGACATGAACTTTGATGAGTTGAGTGTTCTTTCTGGAAAATTGCTGCACGGATCTCGACAAAATTCCAGTAAGGTGTTGGATTTGAATTTTGGAGAGTGGAGATATCGATAGTGGATCTAGCAACTGGTGGGAAGCTGGATTATACAACACGCACTCCAATAGATACTCACACCGCACCGTAGTAGTAGTTACTTACGATCAAGTTGGAAGGGTTGCAGGCAGCAAGTGCCGATTAAGTAAGATACGCACACTGCACCGAGCACTGACGGCAGTTAACTTAAGCGTCTGCAGGCAGCAAGAGTGGACTTGCTAAGTTAAGTATTGCCACGTGATTAATAGTCCCAAGACGATTAATGTGTCGCCGTTGACCAAACCAAGTGGTTGCTTTCGATAGTTAAGAAAAAACAGCATGTAGAAATGAGCTCCGTGAAATCACTAGTCTAACTCTGCAAGCCGCGCACGGCCCATTTCTCACATTATCATCGTCTCGAGCCCACGCGGCGTTGTGCCATTAGAGCGCATGATCTCATGTTCTGGTTCTTCGCGTTTTACCTGCGTCGTTTGCTTAATCGGTTGCTTCTTTGGAGTAGCTCCTCTACGAGTGATAGAAAACCTTTCTCACCTTCCTGCCATCGAAAGATACATTTTCTAAAATGCTACGTAGCATATTAATCTAGAGCTGCCATATCTGGATATACGTTTTCTATCTACCCCTCATGGGGTGAGAAATTATTTGTAGATCATGGATCACGTGGACTCTACATGCATCCTAAGTCCATGCGTCGTCACACATTTCAATATATAACAAAATTTCTCTTTACATATTCGCAGAGAAAAAAACATTTATATTTACATAAACGGAAGGAACTCTGTATTTTAGTTTTTTTTTTAAAGGGGCACTGTATTACTTAAAAGATTTAAGCATTACACCCGGTCTCTGCATAACTAAGATGCACACAGCCAAAAAATGTCTTCTCACACTAAACAAAAATAAAAAGGCGAAATACATAAACATGAAGAGTCCGTATAACGCCTAGAGCGGAGGGGGGCCAATCCTAAGATCATGCAGCCACCCATGTTGGGTAAAAGTATCCCTCGTCGTAGCCTCCAATCGTGTACACACCTCCGTAAATAGGTCTCGATTCTCTACGCGTTGTAGAGAGGACCAAAAACGAAGAGTCCCGATACATCTGTAGATAACCTGCATCAGAGAAGTACTTTTATCGTTAAAAACCTTATCATTTCTACATAGCCAAATCGACCAAATAACGGTAAGCGCTCCCACCCTGAGAAAAGTTCTAAACATGTGATCAATCCCGTGTAATCAGTTGCCAAATACATTAGCAACACTACAAGGAGGATACAAGCCAGAAGCTATTTGGATGACTGACCATATAGAACGAGCCAATTTGCATTGGAAGAATAAATGTTTTATTGTCTCATCATGGTGACAAAAGACACATTGCGGACTTCCATGCCAATTCCTCTTAATAAGGTTATCTTTAGTAAGAATGACTCCGCGACGAAGATACCATGCAAATATTTTATTCTTAAGAGGTATCTTCATCTTCCAGATCTTATTATTATCAACTGACACATCAGATTGGATTAACGCTCTATACATAGACTCCACTGAGAATTGTCCATTCCCATGAAGGTTCCATCGAAATACATCAGACCCATGTGACAAGTGCACCGTGGATAACCGCTGGAGCAGGATGTTCCACGATTGAAGTCTGGGTCCAATTAAATCTCTTCTGAACGTCACATTTGGCGGAAATGATTCCATTACGGTGGCGATTGTATCACCCTTGTGGCGCACAATGTTGTATAGAGCCGGATATTGTTCCCGGAGTGTGGCATTTCCTAGCCACTTGTCCTCCCAGAATCTAATTTCCGATCCGTCCTTAATCGAGAAGGATCCATAGCAGAAGAAATATTTCTTCGTAGCCATTAGACCCGCCCAAAAGTGGGAATCCCCAAGCTTCCAGTATACTTGAGATACCGCCTTGGTGCCCACATATTTCTTCCTTAGGAGGGTTTGCCATACACCTTCTTCCGTCAGAAATTTGAACAACCATTTGCCGAGGAGGGCCCTATTCTTAACCTCAAGGTCATGAATACCCAACCCCCTTGGTCTTTGGGACTGCAAACCACACTTCATTTGGTTAGTCGATATTTCTTTCTCTCGCTATCTCCTTGCCAAAAGAATCTTGATCGGAAATAATCCAATCTATGTAAAACTCCATTAGGCAACTGGAAGAAGGAAATCATATATAGTACCATATTACTTAGTACTGAATTTATGAGGACCAATCTTCCACCCAGAGACAGCAGTTTACCTTTCCAACTACTAAGTCTTTTTTGTAGTCTCTGCTCGACGTGTTTTCATTCAGCATTTGTGAGTTTCCGATAATGTATCGGTATCCCCAAATATGTGATCGGAAACTAGCCCAACCCGCACCCAAATAGTTCAGCGTACAGGTGGGACTCATCTTGAGCCTCGCCAAAGCAAAACAATTCACTTTTATGAAAGTTGATCTTAAGACCCGATAGTTGCTCGAATGCTGATAAAATTAGTTTCAGATTTCTCGCTTTCTCGAGGTCATGATCCATGAAGAGAATTGTATCATCGGCATATTGAAGTATAGAGAGACCACCATCAACTAGATGATTTACTAACCCTTCAATTTGGCCATCAACCTTGGCACGCTCAATCATGATCGCAAGCATATCCGTCACTATATTGAATAGCATGGGGGATATCGAGTCACCTTGTCGCAAACCCTTCTTCATTTAGAAATAGTGTCCAATGTCATCATTGACATTAATGGAAACACTACCTCCAGAAACGAAGCTATGGATCATAGCGCGCCACTCTGCAGAAAATCCTTTCATTCTGAGAGTCTGTTGAAGAAAGGGCCACTTGACTTTGTCATAAGCCTTTTCAAAGTCTATTTTTAGAACCGCCCCATTCAACTTTTTCCGGTGTAATTCATGGACTGTTTCATGAAGGATAACAACACCATCAAGGATGTGTCTGCCTTGCATAAAAGCTGTCTGTGAAGGACGAACCACATGTTCAACAACCGAATTTAGCCTAATAGTCGCAACCTTCGTGAATATTTTAAAACTAACATTAAGGAGGCAAATAGGTCTATATTGTTGTATCCTTTCAGCCTCATTAACCTTAGGTAATAAAATAATCTCACCAAAGTTTAAGCGAAACAATTCTAGTTGGCCCGCATGTAAGTTGCTAAACAAAAGTAGGAGATCCGGTTTGATGACTTCCCAAAAGTGCTGATAGAACTCGGCTGGAAAACCATCCGGACCCGGGGCTTTGTTGTGCTCCATTAGGAAAACCGCCTTTCTAACTTCCTCCTCGGAGTATGGGGCTGTTAGAAGGTTGTTTTCATCCATCGAGAAGTTTCCTTCATCTGGGGCTCCGAACAAATTTTTATAATAATTAGTGATATAAGATTTAATTTGCTCATGCCCCTCAATCTTGCCCTCGTCCTGTTGTAGGGAATGGATAATTTTATTCCGGTGTCTGCCATTGGCGACTCCATGGAAATATCTAGTATTCGCATCACCTTTCAGGATAAACTGAGAGTTAGAATGTTGATACCATTTGAGTTCCTCTTCACACAGCATGCTAGCTATCCGTGCATTCGAATTACTCTTGATCTCGATTTCATGCTTAGATAGAGGTCTAACCTCTGCCAAAGCTTCTAATTCATCAATGATAGATGGAAGGCGAAGCTTCTCCTTTCTGAGGATACCCACCGTATGCCTAGCCCAACCACCAAGGAATTTACGTAATGCACGTATTTTGTTATTCCATTTGTGAATTGGGGTAGGCCCGGCCACCGGTTTCTCCCAAACCTCCTTGACCATGTCATGGAAGCCATCCCGAAGCAACCACCCAAGTTCGAACATGAACTTGCGTCTATGTTGTGGTCGTGGCAAACCCGTAGATAGGAGAATGGGAGCGTGGTCTGATATAGCCTCGATACGAGGTAGAGCACGAACAGACACCATAGGAAATTTAGATTCCCAGTCGGTATCCATTAACGTGATCTAATTTCTCATATGTCGGTTCCGGAAGACTATTCGCCCAAGTGAATTGTCTTCCAATCATGAAAACCTCTCGCAGATCCAGACTGTCGATGACAGCGTTGAAAAGGAAAGGCCAATGATCATCAAACCTGCCACGACTTTTCTCATTTGGAAATCGAAGCAAATTGAAATCACCACCAATAAGAATGGGATATGGATTATCTTTCTCCAGATTAACCAATTCACAAAGGAAATCGGCCTTAAACTCATCCTGGGCTGCACCATACACGGCGACGAGAGTCCATGTGAAATTGTCGGCCTTGTTGCGAATATGGAGTTTAATATGAAACTCACCATCCGAACTAGCCAAGACATCCATAGTCCCAGTGTTTACGCCAAGTAAAATGCCCCAGAACGACCTCTAGGCGGTCGTGAAATCCAAGTGAAGTTTATCCCGCCAGAAAGATGGTTAAGCAGACTTACTGAGAAATCACGTCTCCCTATTTCATAGATAGCCAAAAAGTCTAAATTATATTCCCTATTACATTCCGCAATGAATAGATGTTTAGCCAAGTCACCAAGACCTCTGCTATTAAAGAACATGCCATTCATGAGGAAACAATAGGAGATTTAGAAAACTTCGCCCTCTTTGAGGGTTTGCGGCCTTTTTTGGAACGGGAGGCCTTTGATTTACGTCCGGAAGCTGTAAGCTCAATCAATGAACTAAGTCCGGGTTCATCTAGGCCCACATCCGAAACCTGTCCAACTAAATGAGAGAGTAGCTGACCATCTGATGTGGCATGCAGCTCCTCCTCATCTAGATGTGAAACAAAAGACTTGCTAGAAACTCGTGGAGTAACCTTTGAACGGTCGTATTCCACATGTCTCAAAGCGTTTGCCGAAACAGAAATATCCTTCTCATTACTTCCTAGACTAACACCAACATTATTCAACTTAGAAACTATGGTTTTAGCAGAGAAAGATAAAAAAGGATTTTGGTATACAACAACATTGTACTAATGCACATTCACTGCCCGGTAGGTCCTTGCTTCGGCGGAGCCTTTTGTGGGTTGTGGCTGTAGACGTAGGTGCTTGCGCCGCGGAGGAAGAGCGCTAACTCCACGACGCTAGGCCAGCGAGCAGGAAGTAGAAGTAGTTGAGGTGAGCACAGTTGAGATTGTCCGTGAACCAACTATGGCAACCACCGTTGCTACTGATGCGGCCGGGATTTCAAATAAATCTCCACCCTTGCCTTGCGACTAAGGCTTGATTAAAGAGATGACTATCTCTAAAACCCAAACCCCCACCCTTCTTTGGTTTAATTATATCCTTCCATTATATCCAATGCACTTTCCTATGGCCATGCTCAACCCACCCACACACACCAAAAATCTCGGATAAGCTTCTTGTAGTGGTCACAGAAACATTTTGTCATTTTGAAATATCCATGGGATAAGTTGGGAGAGCTTCGGCTACAAATTTGATGTGTACCTCTTTTGCGGCATTTTATTTCTCGAAAAGGGGCGCTTTATTACTTAAAAGGTTTAAGTATTACACCCGGCCTCTGCATAACCAAGATGCACACAACCAACAAAGTCCTCACGTCATGCGAAAATTAAGGAAGAAGGCGAAATACAAAGAACAATGTATACCTCTTTTGCGGCATAAGACATGTATCTCTCACACCAGTCTGTTCATCTCTTGGAGAACCACTCCATTATTGATTGAAATCGTTCCTCTTTCATTCTCCCTTCTGGAGTTGGGAGACCGAGGTACTTGCTCAGGAAGGAGGAAGCCACCACACCAACCGGCCCATTTTCACACATCATTGTCTTCAGCTCATGGGGCGTTGTGCCATTAGACCACATGATCGTCCGCAAAGTGATGAGTGGAGCGTCCAGTTTTTCAGATCGTTCAAGAATATACAGAGAAAGCAACGGCAGCGTACATAACCTGGTGTGGGCATCCATTCATGAGCGTGGATCTGATTTGTGAAGGAGAGTAAGAATGGCAGGGACGTCTCGGGCGACTCGGACACGGCCAGCGGCGACCAAGGCGCCCCGGGCGCCGACCGGGCAAGCTGGGGGTCGGTTCTGGGAGCTGATGTCGTCCGACGACGAGGACGATGCTGACGACGGCGCCGAGGACTCGCCGGAGACGCAATCGCCGACGCCGTCCGATCTGATTTGTGAAGCTTTCATCCCCGGGTATTCGGTTGACGAGGTAGCGACGATCGTGGATGCAGTAGTGCCCGTGGATGATCCGGCGCGGCAAGGGCTGTCTCCGGAGGATCGAATCGAAGTTGTTCGTCGGATCGTACACCGGAGGACTGCGGCATCTGCGACACGGCCTTGGAAGGGGCCGATCCCTAAGGTATGTCTTAAACCTATAACTCTGTCAGATTTCTTCATGCCTGATTCGTGGATCCAGGTTGTTGGTAAGAAGAAGAGAAAGGCCAGGCGGCCTGTGCCGTTGTCGGCGGCGCCGGCGCCGGCGGTTCCTTCGTCAGTCTCGATCCGAGATCGCATAGCGAGGCGATTGAGCGGGCTCATGGGGTGAGAAATTATTTGTAGATCATGGATCACGTGGACTCTACATGCATCCTAAGTCCATGCGTCGTCACACATTTCAATATATAACAAAATTTCTCTTTACATATTCACAGAAAATAAAACATTTATATTTACATAAACGGAAGGAACTCTGTATTTTAGTTTTTTTTTTTGTAAAGGGGCACTGTATTACTTAAAAGATTTAAGCATTACACCCGGTCTCTGCATAACTAAGATGCACACAGCCAAAAAATGTCTTCTCACACTAAACAAAAATAAAAAGGCGAAATACATAAACATGAAGAGTCCGTATAACGCCTAGAGCGGAGGGGGGCCAATCCTAAGATCATGCAGCCACCCATGTTGGGTAAAAGTATCCCTCGTCGTAGCCTCCAATCGTGTACACACCTCCGTAAATATGTCTCGATTCTCCACGCGCTGTAGAGAGGACCAAAAACGAAGAGTCCCGATACATCTGTAGATAACCTGCATCAGAGAAGTACTTTTATCGTTAAAAACCTTATCATTTCTACATAGCCAAATCGACCAAATAACGGTAAGCGCTCCCACCCTGAAAAAAGTTCTAAACATGTGATCAATCCCGTGTCATCAGTTGCCAAATACATTAGCAACACTACAAGAAGGATACAAGCCAGAAGCTATTTGGATGACTGACCATATAGAACGAGCCAATTTGCATTGGAAGAATAAATGTTTTATTGTCTCATCATGGTGACAAAAGACATATTGCGGACTTTTCCATGCCAATTCCTCTTAATAAGGTTATCTTTAGTAAGAATGACTCCGCGACGAAGATACCATGCAAATATTTTATTCTTAAGAGGTATCTTCATCTTCCAGATCTTATTATTATCAACTGACACATCAGATTGGATTAACGCTCTATACATAGACTCCACTGAGAATTGTCCATTCCCATGAAGGTTCCATCGAAATACATTAGACCCATTTGACAAGTGCACCGTGGATAACCGCTGGAGCAGGATGTTCCACGATTGAAGTCTGGGTCCAATTAAATCTCTTCTGAACGTCACATTTGGCGGAAATGATTCCATTACGGTGGCGATTGTATCACCCTTGTGGCGCACAATGTTGTATAGAGCCGGATATTGTTCCCGGAGTGTGGCATTTCCTAGCCACTTGTCCTCCCAGAATCTAATTTCCGATCCGTCCTTAATCGAGAAGGATCCATAGCAGAAGAAATATTTCTTCGTAGCCATTAGACCCGCCCAAAAGTGGGAACCCCCAAGCTTCCAGTATACTTGGGATACCGCCTTGGTGCCCACATATTTCCTCCTTAGGAGGGTTTGCCATACACCTTCTTCCGTCAGAAATTTGAACAACCATTTGCCGAGGAGGGCCCTATTCTTAACCTCAAGGTCATGAATACCCAACCCCCTTGGTCTTTGGGACTGCAAACCACACTTCATTTGGTTAGTCGATATTTCTTTCTCTCGCTATCTCCTTGCCAAAAGAATCTTGATCGGAAATAATCCAATCTATGTAAAACTCCATTAGGCAACTGGAAGAAGGAAATCATATATAGTACCATATTACTTAGTACTGAATTTATGAGGACCAATCTTCCACCCAGAGACATCAGTTTACCTTTCCAACTACTAAGTCTTTTTTGTAGTCTCTGCTCGACGTGTTTTCATTCAGCATTTGTGAGTTTCCGATAATGTATCGGTATCCCCAAATATGTGATCGGAAACTAGCCCAACCCGCACCCAAATAGTTCAGCGTACAGGTGGGCCTCATCTTGAGCCTCGCCAAAGCAAAACAATTCACTTTTATGAAAGTTGATCTTAAGACCCGATAGTTGCTCGAATGCTGATAAAATTAGTTTCAGATTTCTCGCTTTCTCGAGGTCATGATCCATGAAGAGAATTGTATCATCGGCATATTGAAGTATAGAGAGACCACCATCAACTAGATGATTTACTAACCCTTCAATTTGGCCATCAACCTTGGCACGCTCAATCATGATCGCAAGCATATCCGCCACTATATTGAATAGCATGGGGGATATCGAGTCACCTTGTCGCAAACCCTTCTTCGTTTGGAAATAGTATCGAATGTCATCATTGACCTTAATGGAAACACTACCTCCAGAAACGAAGCTATGGATCATAGCGCGCCACTCTGCAGAAAATCCTTTCATTCTGAGACTCTGTTGAAGAAAGGGCCACTTGACTTTGTCATAAGCCTTTTCAAAGTCTATTTTTAGAACCACCCCATTCAACTTTTTCCGGTGTAATTCATGGACTGTTTCATGAAGGATAACAACACCATCAAGTATGTGTCTGCCTTGCATAAAAGCTGTCTGTGAAGGACGAACCACATGTTCAACAACCGAATTTAGCCTAATAGTCGCAACCTTCGTGAATATTTTAAAACTAACATTAAGGAGGCAAATAGGTCTATATTGTTGTATCCTTTCAGCCTCATTAACCTTAGGTAATAAAATAATCTCACCAAAGTTTAAGCGAAACAATTCTAGTTGGCCCGCATGTAAGTTGCTAAACAAAAGTAGGAGATCCGGTTTGATGACTTCCCAAAAGTGCTGATAGAACTCGGCGGGAAAACCATCCGGACCCGGGGCTTTGTTGTGCTCCATTAGGAAAACCGCATTTCTAACTTCCTCCTCGGAGTATGGGGCTGTTAGAAGGTTGTTTTCATCCATCGAGAAGTTTCCTTCATCTGGAGCTCCGAACAAATTTTCATAATAATTAGTGATATAAGATTTAATTTGCTCATGCCCCTCAATCTTGCCCTCGTCCTGTTGTAGGGAATGGATAATTTTATTCCGGTGTCTGCCATTGGCGACTCCATGGAAATATCTAGTATTCGCATCACCTTTCAGGATAAACTGAGAGTTAGAATGTTGATACCATTTGAGTTCCTCTTCACACAGCATGCTAGCTATCCGTGCATTCGAATTACTCTTGATCTCGATTTCATGCTTAGATAGAGGTCTAACCTCTGCCAAAGCTTCTAATTCATCAATGATAGATGGAAGGCGAAGCTTCTCCTTTCTGAGGATACCCACCGTATGCCTAGTCCAACCACCAAGGAATTTACGTAATGCACGTATTTTGTTATTCCATTTGTGAATTGGGGTAGGCCCGGCCACCGGTTTCTCCCAAACCTCCTTGACCATGTCATGGAAGCCATCCCGAAGCAACCACCCAAGTTCGAACATGAACTTGCGTCTATGTTGTGGTCGTGGCAAACCCGTAGTTAGGAGAATGGGAGCGTGGTCTGATATAGCCTCGATACGAGGTAGAGCACGAACAGACACCATAGGAAATTTAGATTCCCAGTCGGTATCCATTAACGTGATCTAGTTTCTCATATGTCGGTTCCGGAAGACTATTCGCCCAAGTGAATTGTCTTCCAATCATGAAAACCTCTCGCAGATCCAGATTGTCGATGACAGCGTTGAAAAGGAAAGGCCAATGATCATCAAACCTGCCACGGCTTTTCTCATTTGGAAATCGAAGCAAATTGAAATCACCACCAATAAGAATGGGATATGGATTATCTTTCTCCAGATTAACCAATTCACGAAGGAAATCGGCCTTAAACTCATCCTGGGCTGCACCATACACGGCGACGAGAGTCCATGTGAAGTTGTCGGCCTTGTTGCGAATATAGAGTTTAATATGAAACTCACCATCCGAACTAGCCAAGACATCCATAGTCCCAGTGTTTACACCAAGTAAAATGCCCCCAGAACGACCTCTAGGCGGTCGTGAAATCCAAGTGAAGTTTATCCCGCCAGAAAGATGGTTAAGCAGACTTACTGAGAAATCACGTCTCCCTGTTTCAGAGATAGCCAAAAAGTCTAAATTATATTCCCTATTACATTCCGCAATGAATAGATGTTTAGCCAAGTCACCAAGACCTCTGCTATTAAAGAACATGCCATTCATGAGGAAACAATAGGAGATTTAGAAAACTTCGCCCTCTTTGAGGGTTTGCGGCCTTTTTTGGAACGGGAGGCCTTTGATTTACGTCCGGAAGCTGTAAGCTCAATCAATGAACTAAGTCCGGGTTCATCTAGGCCCACATCCGAAACCTGTCCAACTAAATGAGAGAGTAGCTGACCATCTGATGTGGCATGCAGCTCCTCCTCATCTAGATGTGAAACAAAAGACTTGCTAGAAACTCGTGGAGTAACCTTTGAACGGTCGTATTCCACATGTCTCAAAGCGTTTGCCGAAACAGAAATATCCTTCTCATTACTTCCTAGACTAACACCAACATTATTCAACTTAGAAACTATGGTTTTAGCAGAGAAAGATAAAAAAGGATTTTGGTATACAACAACATTGTACTAATGCACATTCACTGCCCGGTAGGTCCTTGCTTCGGCGGAGCCTTTTGTGGGTTGTGGCTGTAGACGTAGGTGCTTGCGCCGCGGAGGAAGAGCGCTAACTCCACGACGCTAGGCCAGCGAGCAGGAAGTAGAAGTAGTTGAGGTGAGCACAGTTGAGATTGTCCGTGAACCAACTATGGCAACCACCGTTGCTACTGATGCGGCCGGGATTTCAAATAAATCTCCACCCTTGCCTTGCGACTAAGGCTTGATTAAAGAGATGACTATCTCTAAAACCCAAACCCCCACCCTTCTTTGGTTTAATTATATCCTTCCATTATATCCAATGCACTTTCCTATGGCCATGCTCAACCCACCCACACACACCAAAAATCTCGGATAAGCTTCTTGTAGTGGTCACAGAAACATTTTGTCATTTTGAAATATCCATGGGATAAGTTGGGAGAGCTTCGGCTACAAATTTGATGTGTACCTCTTTTGCGGCATTTTATTTCTCGAAAAGGGGCGCTTTATTACTTAAAAGGTTTAAGTATTACACCCGGCCTCTGCATAACCAAGATGCACACAACCAACAAAGTCCTCACGTCATGCGAAAATTAAGGAAGAAGGCGAAATACAAAGAACAATGTATACCTCTTTTGCGGCATAAGACATGTATCTCTCACACCAGTCTGTTCATCTCTTGGAGAACCACTCCATTATTGATTGAAATCGTTCCTCTTTCATTCTCCCTTCTGGAGTTGGGAGACCGAGGTACTTGCTCAGGAAGGAGGAAGCCACCACACCAACCGGCCCATTTTCACACATCATTGTCTTCAGCTCATGGGGCGTTGTGCCATTAGACCACATGATCGTCCGCAAAGTGATGAGTGGAGCGTCCAGTTTTTCAGATCGTTCAAGAATATACAGAGAAAGCAACGGCAGCGTACATAACCTGGTGTGGGCATCCATTCATGAGCGTGGATCTGATTTGTGAAGGAGAGTAAGAATGGCAGGGACGTCTACTCGGACACGGCCAGCGGCGACCAAGGCGCCCCGGGCGCCGACCGGGCAAGCTGGGGGTCGGTTCTGGGCGCTGATGTCGTCCGACGACGAGGACGATGCTGACGACGGCGCCGAGGACTCGCCGGAGACGCAATCGCCGACGCCGTCCGATCTGATTTGTGAAGCTTTCATCCCCGGGTATTCGGTTGACGAGGTAGCGACGATCGTGGATGCAGTAGTGCCCGTGGATGATCCGGCGCGGCAAGGGCTGTCTCCGGAGGATCGAATCGAAGTTGTTCGTCGGATCGTACACCGGAGGACTGCGGCATCTGCGACACGGCCTTGGAAGGGGCCGATCCCTAAGGTATGTCTTAAACCTATAACTCTGTCAGATTTCTTCATGCCTGATTCGTGGATCCAGGTTCGAGGCGATTGAGCGGGCTCATGGGGTGAGAAATTATTTGTAGATCATGGATCACGTGGACTCTACATGCATCCTAAGTCCATGCGTCGTCACACATTTCAATATATAACAAAATTTCTCTTTACATATTCACAGAAAATAAAACATTTATATTTACATAAACGGAAGGAACTCTGTATTTTAGTTTTTTTTTTTGTAAAGGGGCACTGTATTACTTAAAAGATTTAAGCATTACACCCGGTCTCTGCATAACTAAGATGCACACAGCCAAAAAATGTCTTCTCACACTAAACAAAAATAAAAAGGCGAAATACATAAACATGAAGAGTCCGTATAACGCCTAGAGCGGAGGGGGGCCAATCCTAAGATCATGCAGCCACCCATGTTGGGTAAAAGTATCCCTCGTCGTAGCCTCCAATCGTGTACACACCTCCGTAAATATGTCTCGATTCTCCACGCGCTGTAGAGAGGACCAAAAACGAAGAGTCCCGATACATCTGTAGATAACCTGCATCAGAGAAGTACTTTTATCGTTAAAAACCTTATCATTTCTACATAGCCAAATCGACCAAATAACGGTAAGCGCTCCCACCCTGAAAAAAGTTCTAAACATGTGATCACAGTTGAGATTGTCCGTGAACCAACTATGGCCACCACCGTTGCTACTGATGCGGCCGGGATTTCAAATAAATCTCCACCCTTGCCTTGCGACTAAGGCTTGATTAAAGAGATGACTATCTCTAAAACCCAAACCCCCACCCTTCTTTGGTTTAATTATATCCTTCCATTATATCCAATGCACTTTCCTATGGCCATGCTCAACCCACCCACACACACACCAAAAATCTCGGATAAGCTTCTTGTAGTGGTCATAGAAACATTTTGTCATTTTGAAATATCCATGGGATAAGTTGGGAGAGCTTCAGCTACAAATTTGACGTGTACCTCTTTTGCGGCATTTTTTTTCTCGAAAAGGGGCGCTTTATTACTTAAAAGGTTTAAGTATTACACCCGGCCTTTGCATAACCAAGATGCACACAGCCAACAAAGTCCTCACGTCATGCGAAAATTAAGGAAGAAGGCGAAATACAAAGACCAATGTGTACCTCTTTTGCGGCATAGGACATGTATCTCTCACACCAGTCTGTGCATCTCTTGGAGAACCTCTCCATTATTGATTGAAATCGTTCCTCTTTCATTCTCCCTTCTGGAGTTGGGAGACCGAGGTACTTGCTCAGGAAGGAGGAAGCCACCACACCAACCGGCCCATTTTCACACATCATTGTCTTCAGCTCATGGGGCGTTTTGCCATTAGACCACATGATCGTCCGCAAAGTGATGAGTGGAGCGTCCAGTTTTTCAGATCGTTCAAGAATATGCAGAGAAAGCAACGGCAGCGTACATAACCTGGTGTGGGCATCCATTCATGAGCTTTTTGGTCGATATGTATGATTGGCAAGACCACCCATATATGGGCATTTGTAAAACTATGAACACTCATTAACTTCGTGTTCTAATCTGAAAAAATATTAGAGCACATGATCTCATGATCTGGTTCTTCGCACTTTACTTATGTCGTTTGCTTAATCGTTGTTTCTCTGGAGTAGCTCCTCTGCGAGTGATAGAAAATCTCTCTCACCTTCCTGCCACCAAAGATACATGGTTTGAAATGCCACGTACCATATTAATATGGCGCTGCCGCATGCGGATATACGTTTTCTATGTATACGAATCCGTAGATTCATAATTTTTTCGATAAAAGTGAATTTTATTGACTCAAATTGAAGCATTAAGTAGATACAAATATAATGAGTACATCTGGCCTCTGCATAGTTAAGATGAACACTGTCAACCCCAACACACACACGAAACACACTGGCAAATAACAAAGTCATATAAGACCATAGCTAGGAGGAAAAAAACGACCAAATCCTCGATCAACAAACTAAAACTATGACCATATCCTCGCCAACCATATCATGACACCAAGATTCTTCAACAGCAACGCCTTCAGGAAGTGAGCGACGTTTAAAGCGCCACTGTCACCGGATCCAACCAGATCACCCTAAAGAATCTTACGAGCATATCCGAACAATGTGTTCAACAAGGTAACAGTGCAAACACATCGCCATTGCCAGGTATAACCAACTTGGGCAGACCTAGATTTATGGAGTGAGATTTTTTCTTGTTTTATGGCTAATCGATCACCTGGATTCGTAGACACACATTCATAATTTATTTATGTATGGGGACGGCAGGAGCTCTGCATTTTTCAGTACATAACAAGTGTACTAGTGGACATTCACACGCAGGTAGGTCCTTGCTTCAGCGGAGCCTCTTGTGGGTGTAGATGTAGGTGCTTGCGCAGCGGACGAAGAGCGCTAGCTCGGCTGCGCTGAGGCCAGCTAGCAGCCAATAGAAGTAGTCGAGGTGCGCGCGGTTGAGATTGTCCGTGAACCAGCTATCGCCGCCACCGCTGCTGGTGATGCGGTCGATCACGGAGATCAGAGCGCCGCTGATGAAGTTGCCCATGCCTATCACGCTATAGTAGAGCGCCATGCCCAAGCTACGCAGCTCGCTGGGCATCTGGTCGTAGAAGAACTCTTGCATCCCGACTTCCGCAAAGACACCTGCCACCGCGATCAAAATGTATTGTGGCACCAGCCACGCCCAGCACATTGGCACTGTTGCATCGGCATCGTCCACCAGGCCGTGCTCACGCGCTGTCTCCAGACGGTGCGTTTCCACCAATGCCGCCACCGTCATTGTAGCCAGGATCAATGTCATGCCCGTGCCAACGCGTTGTAGTAGCGTCAGACCCGACGGGGTGCCCGTCACACGCCTCAGCATCGGCACCAGCACACAATCATATATGGGGACAAAGAACAGAGTTGATGCAGGCCCTAACATTTGAACCGTCGCCGGCGGCAACTCCAGGCTACCAAAGATACGGCGGTCTAGGGTGCGGGCTTGCTTGTTAAAGAGCGTTATGAACTGCGCAAACACCACACCATATGCCAGGCATGCCACCCGGATTGCCAGCAACCGTAGCACGCCACGCGCCTCCTCCTTTATTACTGATGCCTCTTTCTGTTCAACATGGCATTCTATTTTCGTACCGCGCAATGAGTTTGAAGTGACATTGTCATGCTGGGCTAGCGCGGCAAGGCTGCGAGCAAGGAGCGCAAAGGGGTTCTCAGCGCCGGGAGTGGTGATACGTCCAAAACGTATCTATAATTTCTGCTTGCTCCATGCCACTTTTGGGTGATATTGCTATGATATTCATACACTTCCATACACTTTTGATCATATTTGGACTAACCTATTAATCCAGTACACCCCGGTGCCAGTTTCTGTTTTCGGCTGATTTTGTATTTCAGGTTTTCACGTTACGAGAACTGTCAGGAAAAATCCAGAAAAATTATATAAAATATCAGCGTTCCGGAACCTACCCTGCGCCCGAAGTACAGCCGGGGGGGGGGGG
>LR738710.1:934487894-934521708 GCA_902687465.1 Secale cereale
GGGGGGGGGGCACCAGGGCTCCAGGCGCCCTGGCGGCGCGCCCCCCCTGGGCCGCGCCGGGGGGGCGTCTGGGCCCCCCGAAGCCCGTCTGGTGCCCCCATTTGGCATATATTTAGAGCGTCCCTCGAAACCCTCGGAAGAGGAACTCTTTTTCGCGATCTCATCTATGTTCCGCCGCCGCCGCCGCTTCCAAGATCGGGAGCACCAGGAGAACTCTTTCCGGCACCCTGCCGGAGGGGAGGATCACCGCCGGGAGCTTCTCCACCACCATGGACGCCTCCCGGATGAGTTGTGAGTAGTCTCCCTTGGACCATGAGTCCATGACCAGTAGCTATGTGATGTTCTCCTCCCGTTCTTGTGCTTCACTAATTAGTCCTCGTGAGCTGCCCTACATGATCGAGGCACATATGTAATCCTTATGTTGTTGCTATGATGAGTTTGCTGGGATCCGATGGATTATGAGATTATGTTCAGATTGTGATTGAGTAATATATTTGATCTACCTCTTTTATATTTATGTTCATAAGTAATTCTTGCATGTTCTCCGTTGTTATTTATTGCTTTGGCCGAGTAATACGTAGTGACTCCAAGAGGGAACGTTATGCTTGATTGTGGGTTCATGCCCCT
Source organism: Secale cereale (assembly GCA_902687465.1). NCBI lineage: Eukaryota > Viridiplantae > Streptophyta > Magnoliopsida > Poales > Poaceae > Secale > Secale cereale. The sequence goes on from LR738710.1 coordinate 934,488,522, forward strand.
CGATGACTAGCTTGAGTGACAAACATGAGTCTAGGGGATGTGCTGTTGCCACAACGGGGAAAACAACGGTGCTTGTGCCCGCGGGTGCAAGGATTGTTTACTTTACGCAAAGCTCTTTTAATGCAGTTGTTTGTTGCTTTGAGTTTACACTATGGATGGGGCTCGCAACTTAATACCAGCGAGATGTTCTGGATAGATATCTCAAGGTGGATGATTAGTAGTAGATATTGATGGATTTCGGTCTACTTACTTTGGCGTACCGCCCATGCTTTGAACCTCAACCTTTCTTGCAATGTAGTCAGCATTGGTTTGCGTTCGTGGTCCTGTCAATTGCCCAGCTGTAATTTGTTTACCTCACATAGCTGTTTTATCGTCTTTTGGGAGAGAGACATCACTAGTGAACATCATGTGACTCCGGTCCATATTACCATCATTGATCACATCCGCTATTTACTTTTCGTTATTATTTACTATTGCAAAACATTATCTATCACTACTATCATTTGCTTTTAATCCTTTGTGAACTACAAGGCCGGAGGGATTGACAACCTCTCTGTACTCGTTGGGAGCAAAGTTATTTGTATCTGTGTGCAGGTCCACGTTGATTGCTAATATCTTGCGCCGTTAGCAGTTGACACCTACTTGTTGAACCTAGGAGTCTCTGGGGATTCGATCCTTGGCATCTTTGCTAAGGGAAAACACTTCCACAACACTGCATCTTTCACCTTCCACTTGGGGTAACCAACGAGGGGTTAGAGGCCCATCAAGGAGTATTTTCTGGCGCCGTTGCCGGGGACTCCACTCTTCAGGATAGGGGAGTTGCATGCTATCTTTTACCTTTGCTTTTTAGTCTTGTTAGTTTACCTTTCTGTTTTTGCTTTAGTATCCTTTATCACAAAATTACAAAAAAAAATATTTTACCTTCCTGTTAGTAGTCCTATCTGTTTAGCTAAACATGTTAGGACATGGTGCTTTGAGGGAATCAGAAGTTCTAGATTTCCATCAAAGGGATGGAGAAAATATGAAGAAGGCATGGGACAGAATTTCTGATGCACATAGGAGAATTATGCCTTGGATACCTATAAAAATTGTGCTTAGGAATTTTTACCAGGGCCTTTTTAAATGGTGTAAACACTCTCTTGATATTATAGCCGAGGGAGATTTCCTAGAGTGTGATGAAGCTAGAGCTCTTGAAATTATACATGGTCTATCTAGTTACTTTGTTTATGATCATAATTTTGATACTGTCATAGATAGACTTGCTACTATTGAAAAGAGAATGGATGCTCTAGACTTAATGAAGGTAGAGAAACCCAAACCCAATAAGAGAGATATTTTGGAAATAGATAATGACTGGGAGCCTCTTGTTAGGATTAGCATCTCTAATCAAGACTTCCTTGCTTATTGTGATATTGGATCCATGGTTTCTACTATGCCAAAAATTGTTCATGATTCTTTAAAATTTAACATGGATAGATTATCATCTTATCATGAACACACTAATGGAGATATTTCTGAAATCCAGGGAAGAATAAAAGATGTGCCAGTCAAATTCCTTAAAGGGATTGCAATGGTTGATTTCTTCATCATGGAGCCAAACCAAGGAAATATAGTGCTTGGAAGGGACTTCCTCCGAGCGGTAAAAGGCTTCATTGATATAGGTAAGGGACAAATCCGCTTGCGCGGAAAGGCAAAAGGTGTGTACCCCTTTCCTAGAAGGAACAAGAGTGAACTTGTTGAGGAACCATATGAATCAATTTATAACTCCGATTATTATGATGGTTATTGATTTCTCTATGCATTATGCCTAGCTTAAAGGCATAAAAGAAAGCGCTTTTGGGAGGCAGCCCACATGAATAATTTTTTTGCTTTTGTTGTGTCTTGATGTTGTTTACTACTGTAGCATCATCATTGTATCTTTGCTTTTCAAATTTGTGCCAAGTATAGCCTCTGATTGCTAGAAAGTTCAAAAGTTGTGAGGTGCTGTCCAGGAAACAGATTCTGTCCTCGGATAGAAAAATTCGTATAAAATCACCAGATCATCTTTTTGGTCTGAATTTTTTCGACAGCGTTCTCTATATAATTGTCTTTCGTGCGTCTGTTCTGAGTTTTTTGATTTGAGTTGCAGAAGTACCCCGAACAAATCATTTACTACCTGCTGTTCTGTTTTTCACAGATTCTGTCCTGTTTTGCCTTTCCTTCAGTTTGCAAACCAAGAGCTTGCTTTTTCTTTGCACAAACCTTTTGGCAATCTTGAGAAACAATAGAACTTCAAGAATATCTTTATTTCCAGCAAGGAACAATTATTTTATTAAGGGTACTAACCTCGCTAATCAGATTATGATGAGTTATGTATGAAGGGAGTTTTCAAGTGTGCGAGGGAAGATGATAAAAAGATTCAGGAGTGTCAAGCGCTCAAGCTTGGGGATGCCCCCGTGCACCCCCAAGAAATATTCAAGGAGACTCAAGCGTCTAAGCTTCGGGATGCCCCTGTGCATCCCCTTCTCCATCAACATTATCAGTTCGTCTTTCGTTCCGCTATATTTTTATCACTTCATGTGTTATGTGCTATGCTTGGAGCGTCTTGCTTTTAGTTTTCTTTTTAGTTTTTCATAACGAGTCGGAACTCAGCATTCCTTTATGTGGGAGAGAAACACGCTCCACTTCTACCTAGAACATAACATAGAATTTTCATGTTTATCTTTGCTGTGTGTGTTCTTTGTCTTTTAATAGCTACTATCGTGCTCTGCTCTTAGTATTCATGCTTATCTTTTCAAAGAGCTTTTGTTTAGTTGGTTGCTTGAACTCTCTTTAATTATTATGCTCACCTTATTAAGAGAGTTTGCTTCCGTTGCATTGGTTAATATGTCTATGATAAAGATGCTACGTGCATAATGGTGCTTAGTAGTTCAGGTTTTCTTATGGTTAGTCTCAAATAGCTGGGGGATTCCCAATGTGTTATTGGAGTACCAACATGATTTGTTTACCTATGATGTGGTATGGTTTAGTAATATCTTCCTTCGAGAATTTATTTTGATTGACTTGGCGTATGCTCACGCATATTTAAGACTGTAAAGAAAGTCTGTCAAGCCTTGATGATCTTTTATTTCTGAGTAGCGATATAACTACCATGCCCGATTCAATGTTGCTTTGTCGCTCTGCATGATTATGACCGTCATTGCTCTCTTAGTTGGTCGCTCCCAGTCTTTTGCTAACCTCCACCTGTGCTAAGCGGACTGACTGCTTGTGCATCCATATCCTTTTAAACCAGTTATGCCATATGAGTCCACCATATCTACATATATGTGGTATTTCACCGCCACTCCAAGTAATTTACATGTGCTACCTTTAAAACCTTCAATTTTTGCAATACATAGCTCATGGGAAAGTAGCTTAAAAACTATTGTGGTAAAGAATATGTTGCCTATGTATCTTATTTCTTATAAGTTGCTTGCTGAGCGGTAACCATGTTTCTGGGGACGCTATCAACTGTTACACTTTTGTTGAATATCATGTGAGTTGCTATGCATGTTCGTCTTGTCTGAAGTAAGGGTGATTTTCCGTGGGTTGAATAAGTATGCATATTGTTAGAGAAGAACATTGGGCCGCCAACCAAAGCCATGTATCATGGTGGAAGTTTTAGCTTGGACTTAATCCTCAATCTCTTATGAGAATATGCTTATGCATTAAAGAGGAGTCCATCATCTATTTTCTATGTTGTCCCGGTATGGATGTCCTCAAGTTGAGATCTATCAAAAACGAGAAATCAAATGCGATTTATCTCCTTGGACCTTTGTACAGGTGGCATAGAGGTACCCCTTTGTGACACTTGGTTGAAACATATGTAATGCAATGATAACCCATGGAAATCCGAGCTAATTAGGACAAGGTGCGAGCACTATTGGTATTCGATGCATGAGGCTTGCAACTGATAGGATGTCTTATGCATGACACATATGAAGTACTACTACCGTTGACAAAATTGCTTCTATGTTTTCAAAATAAAAAGTTCTAGCACATGACCATTCTTTTACTTTTATGTTGAGCCTCCACCTTCTTTTAAAAGCACCAACTACTGAGAGCATGATTGTCATTCTGAGTGTAATGTGCATTGTCCCAAAGTAGCATTGTCTTTTGCATGATTGTGATATCGTTTATTTTGAAATCATTGTATCTAGTCATCACTTAAACCTTGAAGGTGCCCCTGCATTTATGTTTTGCATCACTAAAGGGGGCAAGCTAGATATCACTTTATCATATTTGCACATCATGTTCATTGCAAATCTTTTTGATGTTTCAGTTTCATATTGTAAAACTTTCAGTCATTTGTGATTTTCTCATGAGGCAACTTAATTACTATAGAATCATTGTCTCAGTAAGCTTTTGTCATATGACTATAAAAAAGTCCTATATGGTTAATAGCATGTCACCACAGAAATTATTCTTGTTATCATTTACCTACTCGAGGACGAGCAGGAATTAAGCTTGGGGATGTTGATACGTCCAAAACGTATCTATAATTTCTGCTTGCTCCATGCCACTTTTGGGTGATATTGCTATGATATTCATACACTTCCATACACTTTTGATCATATTTGGACTAACCTACTAATCCAGTGCACCCCGGTGCCAGTTTCTGTTTTCGGCTGATTTTGTATTTCAGGTTTTCACGTTACGAGAACTGTCAGGAAAAATCCAGAAAATTTATATAAAAAATCAGCGTTCCGGAACCTACCCTGCGCCCGAAGTACAGCCGGGGGGGCACCATGGCTCCAGGCGCCCTGGCGGCGCGCCCCCCTTGGGCCGCGCCGGGGGGGCGCCTGGGCCCCCCGAAGCCCGTCTGGTGCCCCCCTTTGGCATATATTTAGAGCGTCCCTCGAAACCCTCGGAAGAGGAACTCTTTTTCGCGATCTCTTCTATGTTCCGCCGCCGCCGCCGCTTCCAAGATCGGGAGCACCAGGAGAACTCTTCCCGGCACCCTGCCGGAGGGGAGGATCACCGCCGGGAGCTTCTCCACCACCATGGACGCCTCCCGGATGAGTTGTGAGTAGTCTCCCTTGGACCATGAGTCCATGACCAGTAGCTATGTGATGTTCTCCTCCCGTTCTTGTGCTTCACTAATTAGTCCTCGTGAGCTGCCCTACATGATCGAGGCACATATGTAATCCTTATGTTGTTGCTATGATGAGTTTGCTGGGATCCGATGGATTATGAGATTATGTTCAGATTGTGATTGAGTAATATATTTGATCTACCTCTTTTATATTTATGTTCATAAGTAATTCTTGCATGTTCTCCGTTGTTATTTATTGCTTTGGCCGAGTAATACGTAGTGACTCCAAGAGGGAACGTTATGCTTGATTGTGGGTTCATGCCCCTCGATGACTAGCTTGAGTGACAAACATGAGTCTAGGGGATGTGCTGTTGCCACAAGGGGGAAAACAACGGTGCTTGTGCCCGCGGGTGCAAGGATTGTTTACTTTACGCAAAGCTCTTTTAATGCAGTTGTTTGTTGCTTTGAGTTTACACTATGGATGGGGCTCGCAACTTAATACCAGCGAGATGTTCTGGATAGATATCTCAAGGTGGATGATTAGTAGTAGATATTGATGGATTTCGGTCTACTTACTTTGGCGTACCGCCCATGCTTTGAACCTCAACCTTTCTTGCAATGTAGTCAGCATTGGTTTGCGTTCGTGGTCCTGTCAATTGCCCAGCTGTAATTTGTTTACCTCACATAGCTGTTTTATCGTCTTTTGGGAGAGAGACATCACTAGTGAACATCATGTGACTCCGGTCCATATTACCATCATTGATCACATCCGCTATTTACTTTTCGTTATTATTTACTATTGCAAAACATTATCTATCACTACTATCATTTGCTTTTAATCCTTTGTGAACTACAAGGCCGGAGGGATTGACAACCTCTCTGTACTCGTTGGGAGCAAAGTTATTTGTATCTGTGTGCAGGTCCACGTTGATTGCTAATATCTGGCGCCGTTAGCAGTTGACACCTACTTGTTGAACCTAGGAGTCTCTGGGGATTCGATCATTGGCATCTTTGCTAAGGGAAAACACTTCCACAACACTGCATCTTTCACCTTCCACTTGGGGTAACCAACGAGGGGTTAGAGGCCCATCAAGGAGTATTTTCTGGCGCCGTTGCCGGGGACTCCACTCTTCAGGATAGGGGAGTTGCATGCTATCTTTTACCTTTGCTTTTTAGTCTTGTTAGTTTACCTTTCTGTTTTTGCTTTAGTATCCTTTATCACAAAATTACAAAAAAATATATTTTACCTTCCTGTTAGTAGTCCTATCTGTTTAGCTAAACATGTTAGGACATGGTGCTTTGAGGGAATCAGAAGTTCTAGATTTCCATCAAAGGGATGGAGAAAATATGAAGAAGGCATGGGACAGAATTTCTGATGCACATAGGAGAATTATGCCTTGGATACCTATAAAAATTGTGCTTAGGAATTTTTACCAGGGCCTTTTTAAATGGTGTAAACACTCTCTTGATATTATAGCCGAGGGAGATTTCCTAGAGTGTGATGAAGCTAAAGCTCTTGAAATTATACATGGTCTATCTAGTTACTTTGTTTATGATCATAATTTTGATACTGTCATAGATAGACTTGCTACTATTGAAAAGAGAATGGATGCTCTAGACTTAATGAAGGTAGAGAAACCCAAACCCAATAAGAGAGATATTTTGGAAATAGATAATGACTGGGAGCCTCTTGTTAGGATTAGCATCTCTAATCAAGACTTCCTTGCTTATTGTGATATTGGATCCATGGTTTCTACTATGCCAAAAATTGTTCATGATTCTTTAAAATTTAACATGGATAGATTATCATCTTATCATGAACACACTAATGGAGATATTTCTGAAATCCAGGGAAGAATAAAAGATGTGCCAGTCAAATTCCTTAAAGGGATTGCAATGGTTGATTTCTTCATCATGGAGCCAAACCAAGGATATATAGTGCTTGGAAGGGACTTCCTCCGAGCGGTAAAAGGCTTCATTGATATAGGTAAGGGACAAATCCGCTTGCGCGGAAAGGCAAAAGGTGTGTACCCCTTTCCTAGAAGGAACAAGAGTGAACTTGTTGAGGAACCATATGAATCAATTTATAACTCCGATTATTATGATGGTTATTGATTTCTCTATGCATTATGCCTAGCTTAAAGGCATAAAAGAAAGCGCTTTTGGGAGGCAGCCCACATGAATAAATTTTTTGCTTTTGTTGTGTCTTGATGTTGTTTACTACTGTAGCATCATCATTGTATCTTTGCTTTTCAAATTTGTGCCAAGTATAGCCTCTGATTGCTAGAAAGTTCAAAAGTTGTGAGGTGCTGTCCAGGAAACAGATTCTGTCCTCGGATAGAAAAATTCGTATAAAATCACCAGATCATCTTTTTGGTCTGAATTTTTTCGACAGCGTTCTCTATATAATTGTCTTTCGTGCGTCTGTTCTGAGTTTTTTGATTTGAGTTGCAGAAGTACCCCGAACAAATCATTTACTACCTGCTGTTCTGTTTTTCACAGATTCTGTCCTGTTTTGCCTTTCCTTCAGTTTGCAAACCAAGAGCTTGCTTTTTCTTTGCACAAACCTTTTGGCAATCTTGAGAAACAATAGAACTTCAAGAATATCTTTATTTCCAGCAAGGAACAATTATTTTATTAAGGGTACTAACCTCGCTAATCAGATTATGATGAGTTATGTATGAAGGGAGTTTTCAAGTGTGCGAGGGAAGATGATAAAAAGATTCAGGAGTGTCAAGCGCTCAAGCTTGGGGATGCCCCCGTGCACCCCCAAGAAATATTCAAGGAGACTCATGCGTCTAAGCTTGGGGATGCCCCTGTGCATCCCCTTCTCCATCAACATTATCAGTTCGTCTTTCGTTCCGCTATATTTTTATCACTTCATGTGTTATGTGCTATGCTTGGAGCGTCTTGCTTTTAGTTTTCTTTTTAGTTTTTCATAACGAGTCGGAACTCAGCATTCCTTTATGTGGGAGAGAAACACGCTCCACTTCTACCTAGAACATAACATAGAATTTTCATGTTTATCTTTGTTGTGTCTGTTCTTTGTCTTTTAATAGCTACTATCGTGCTCTGCTTTTAGTATTCATGCTTATCATTTCAAAGAGCTTTTGTTTAGTTGGTTGCTTGAACTCTCTTTAATTATCATGCTCACCTTATTAAGAGAGTTTGCTTCCGTTGCATTGGTTAATATGTCTATGATAAAGATGCTACGTGCATAATGGTGCTTAGTAGTTCAGGTTTTCTTATGGTTAGTCTCAAATAGCTGGGGGATTCCCAATGTGTTATTGGAGTACCAACATGATTTGTTTACCTATGATGTGGTATGGTTTAGTAATATCTTCCTTCGAGAATTTATTTTGATTGACTTGGCGTATGCTCATGCATATTTAAGACTGTAAAGAAAGTCTGTCAAGCCTTGATGATCTTTTATTTCTGAGTAGCGATATAACTACCATGCCCGATTCAATGTTGCTTTGTCGCTCTGCATGATTATGACCGTCATTGCTCTCTTAGTTGGTCGCTCCCAGTCTTTTGCTAACCTCCACCTGTGCTAAGCGGACTGACTGCTTGTGCATCCATATCCTTTTAAACCAGTTATGCCATATGAGTCCACCATATCTACATATATCTGGTATTTCACCGCCACTCCAAGTAATTTACATGTGCTACCTTTAAAACCTTCAATTTTTGCAATTCATAGCTCATGGGAAAGTAGCTTAAAAACTATTGTTGTAAAGAATATGTTGCCTATGTATCTTATTTCTTATAAGTTGCTTGCTGAGCGGTAACCATGTTTCTGGGGACGCTATCAACTGTTACACTTTTGTTGAATATCATGTGAGTTGCTATGCATGTTCGTCTTGTCTGAAGTAAGGGTGATTTGCCGTGGGTTGAATAAGTATGCATATTGTTAGAGAAGAACATTGGGCCGCCAACCAAAGCCATGTATCATGGTGGAAGTTTTAGCTTGGACTTAATCCTCAATCTCTTATGAGAATATGCTTATGCATTAAAGAGGAGTCCATCATCTATTTTCTATGTTGTCCCGGTATGGATGTCCTCAAGTTGAGATCTATCAAAAACGAGAAATCAAATGCGATTTATCTCCTTGGACCTTTGTACAGGTGGCATAGAGGTACCCCTTTGTGACACTTGGTTGAAACATATGTAATGCAATGATAACCCATGGAAATCCGAGCTAATTAGGACAAGGTGCGAGCACTATTGGTATTCGATGCATGAGGCTTGCAACTTATAGGATGTCTTATGCATGACACATATGAAGTACTACTACCGTTGACAAAATTGCTTCTATGTTTTCAAAATAAAAAGCTCTATCACATGACCATTCTTTTACTTTTATGTTGAGCCTCCACCTTCTTTTAAAAGCACCAACTACTGAGAGCATGATTGTCATTCTGAGTGTAATGTGCATTGTCCCAAAGTAGCATTGTCTTTTGCATGATTGTGATATCGTTTATTTTGAAATCATTGTATCTAGTCATCACTTAAACCTTGAAGGTGCCCCTGCATTTATGTTTTGCATCACTAAAGGGGGCAAGCTAGATATCACTTTATCATATTTGCACATCATGTTCATTGCAAATCTTTTTGATGTTTCAGTTTCATATTGTAAAACTTTCAGTCATTTGTGATTTTCTCATGAGGCAACTTAATTACTATAGAATCATTGTCTCAGTAAGCTTTTGTCATATGACTATAAAAAAAGTCCTATATGGTTAATAGCATGTCACCACAGAAATTATTCTTGTTATCATTTACCTACTCGAGGACGAGCAGGAATTAAGCTTGGGGATGTTGATACGTCCAAAACGTATCTATAATTTCTGCTTGCTCCATGCCACTTTTGGGTGATATTGCTATGATATTCATACACTTCCATACACTTTTGATCATATTTGGACTAACCTACTAATCCAGTGCACCCCGGTGCCAGTTTCTGTTTTCGGCTGATTTTGTATTTCAGGTTTTCACGTTACGAGAACTGTCAGGAAAAATCCAGAAAAATTATATAAAAAAATCAGCGTTCCGGAACCTACCCTGCGCCCGAAGTACAGCCGGGGGGGCACCAGGGCTCCAGGCGCCCTGGCGGCGCGCCCCCCTTGGGCCGCGCCGGGGGGGCGCCTGGGCCCCCCGAAGCCCGTCTGGTGCCCCCCTTTGGCATATATTTAGAGCGTCCCTCGAAACCCTCGGAAGAGGAACTCTTTTTCGCGATCTCATCTCTGTTCCGCCGCCGCCGCCGCTTCCAAGATCGGGAGCACCAGGAGAACTCTTCCCGGCACCCTGCCGGAGGGGAGGATGACCACCGGGAGCTTCTCCACCACCATGGACGCCTCCCGGATGAGTTGTGAGTAGTCTCCCTTGGACCATGAGTCCATGACCAGTAGCTATGTGTTGTTCTCCTCCCGTTCTTGTGCTTCACTAATTACTCCTCGTGAGCTGCCCTACATGATCGAGGCACATATGTAATCCTTATGTTGTTGCTATGATGAGTTTGCTGGGATCCGATGGATTATGAGATTATGTTCAGATTGTGATTGAGTAATATATTTGATCTACCTCTTTTATATTTATGTTCATAAGTAATTCTTGCATGTTCTCCGTTGTTATTTATTGCTTTGGCCGAGTAATACGTAGTGACTCCAAGAGGGAACGTTATGCTTGATTGTGGGTTCATGCCCCTCGATGACTAGCTTGAGTGACAAACATGAGTCTAGGGGATGTGCTGTTGCCACAAGGGGGAAAACAACGGTGCTTGTGCCCGCGGGTGCAAGGATTGTTTACTTTACGCAAAGTTCTTTTAATGCAGTTGTCTGTTGCTTTGAGTTTACACTATGGGTGGGGCTCGCAACTTAATACCAGCGAGATGTTCTGGATAGATATCTCAAGGTGGATGATTAGTAGTAGATATTGATGGATTTTGGTCTACTTACTTTGGCGTACCGCCCATGCTTTGAACCTCAACCTTTCTTGCAATGTAGTCATCATTGGTTTGCGTTCGTGGTCCTGTCAATTGCCCAGCTGTAATTTGTTTACCTCACATAGCTGTTTTATCGTCTTTTGGGAGAGAGACATCACTAGTGAACATCATGTGACTCCGGTCCATATTACCATCATTGATCACATCCGCTATTTACTTTTCGTTATTATTTACTATTGCAAAACATTATCTATCACTACTATCATTTGCTTTTAATCCTTTGTGAACTACAAGGCCGGAGGGATTGACAACCTCTCTGTACTCGTTGGGAGCAAAGTTATTTGTATCTGTGTGCAGGTCCACGTTGATTGCTAATATCTGGCGCCGTTAGCAGTTGACACCTACTTGTTGAACCTAGGAGTCTCTGGGGATTCGATCCTTGGCATCTTTGCTAAGGGAAAACACTTCCACAACACTGCATCTTTCACCTTCCACTTGGGGTAACCAACGAGGGGTTAGAGGCCCATCAAGTGGGTGCATAAAGGCGGTATGTAAGGGTGCCGAGGAAGAAGACAACGAAGGCGCCGAGCATGATGGCGCAGAGCATGCCAAATCCAATTCCCCAGCCTAGGTTCTCCTGAATGTAGCCGACTACACCAACAGAAATAGTGATACCTACAGCCAGGGAGAAGTACCACCAGTTGAACAAGGAGCTGCGGGCAGCGCATTCTCTAGGGTGGTTGGGATCGAACTGGTCGGCGGCAAAGGTCAATGCATTTGGATTGTCTGCGCCCTGTGCGATGGCGGTGAGGTAGAGGGAGGCATAGAAGAAGGCCACCCGCCGCGGCAAAGGATGGGAAGAGGTGTCGCCCGACAATGATAGACGTTGTGCCGAGAGCACGGTTGCTAGAGTAATCATGGCATAGCCCTACACATGTAAAAAAAATAGTTGTCAACGTTTGCTTAATGGTGTACCCATAAAGAACTACTCCAAAACTACAAGAAACATTTTCTACGTGTATAATTTGAGGATATGTTCAAAACCAGATCAGTGCCGACGGGGAAAAAAACTCCCACACTTACCAATCAGCTTCTTAAAGGGGTGTGTGAGAAAATTATCAGATTTAAGCGAACATGTCTAATACTTGTGTTTATTTATTCCATGGTTTTCATAAATGAAAACTTAATGAGAAGCCAGGCTCATCGGGCAACTATAACTCGGACACAAATATGAATGTCTTGTCATAGATAATAGAAATTAATATAGTGATTGTCTTAAATCCATACAATCGCATCTCATCCATTCTAACTTCAAATTGTATTTTCTCAAAACATAATCTAAAATACAATAGAAACTACGTGTTTCCTATATTATTATTAGTACTCAATTTTTTATTTAGGTTGGAGTGGATGGATAGGAGAATCCCTCGTCTTTCACAAAATCTCTAAAGTACATCGTAAAAAGTTTCTACTTCCATTAAATTGCAAAATTTCAAGGCAATCTAACTACAGATCTTTATTAAATTAAATTAGGCCTTAATCCTAACTCTTTATCCACTATAAAATCTCCGAAATTGTGCTCCCTTTGTTTGGGTTTGTGGGGTCTGAGAATCGGTTCAGTGTTGCCATGGGAGATAACTGCTTATTAATGTAGAATAGCGGACAACATTGAGCTTGCAATGGATAAATCAGTTGATCATGTTACACAATTAATAACTACTACACAGAGTGGGTGTTTTTCATGAGTACTTAAATATGCATCCTAATATTATTGAATCGGCCTCGACGGTCCTCTGGATTTACAAACATCAAATATTTGCAAAATGGTTAGACCCGCTTGGTTGGCAACTAATTTTCTTCGATGCAAAGATCATGATCAGTCAACTACAAAATGCATGCAACTAGATCTCCACCCAAAAAAAAAAGGTTAAGACATGAAGGTGAATCGCGATTGAAGAGAGGATTGCGGACTGAGGCGGACTGGAATCATCTTATGTAGTTGTACCAAATCTATGCACTACTTCAAATATTGTCACCAGAGTTTGTCATGCGAGGAGGGCTTAAAAAAGGGAATGAACAAACAACCCGGAAAATCTAAAAGAAAACCCTGGATGTTCAAAGGGAGCTTCTTTACATGATCATCGAAGGGAGTTGCCAGCCAAATATTTGACAAAGGATGTCCGGTGCACGCACTGACTGGGCTGGGCTAGCTAACTTTTTGGTGTCAGTCCAAACACTCGCAGAAGTTGTGGGCATGCTAATATTTTGGTAAGGCAGGCATTGGCTTGAAACCAAAAGTGCGTAATTGATGTTGCCCGTATGATGTTCAATAGTGCAAAGTTGAGTCATTTTTGCGTCACTTATTTTGGGACGGAGGGAGTATAACATAATCTGTACACAAGAAAATGTTAAATTCAAAGTATTTGTACTATAATGTGTAAGGTCATCATGGTCAATCTTCCGAAGGAAAAATGGCAAGAATAATTAAAGCCGAACACATGAAGGACATTTAAATGACATGTACAATAAAATGTAGTAGAAATTCATAACTCGAAAATAGAAAATAAATAATATTGAAGTATGACTTCCATGATAGGAACACATATTATTTAATTTGAATTTCAAACAGGCCTACATTGGACTATAGCTTTAGGATCATAAACTTGTTAGACTGTCGCCACGAGGCGACACTAAAACCTTGTTATTTTTGTTTTAGATCTGTAGGAATTAATAGTCCTTCCAGCACACAAAAAAATAAAATCAATGCCCCTGCCATTGTTCTTTGGTTGCTTAAAGATAGTTCATACAACTATTTTCTTATACTATATAACAAGTACATCACGTCATTATATACCAAATACATACATGATGGATCCGTATCAGAAAAGATCCATGTTTGGTGATCAACCTACCGTTAGTTGAGTGGAAGACATCAGCCTTTTTGGAAGTTGCATTATTCCATTCTACTCCTAGTCATGAGTCATGACACTTCTTCTCTCCACACAATCGATTATTTTTAGATTAAATAGATTTGAAAGCGACCGAGTTTCAGTATTCAAGGTCGTCGGCTACTGATTGTGCTGTACGTAGAAATGTAGAAATGGTAAAATAAGGAGGATTTCTACTTGGTTTCCATACCAGGACGTAGAGAGCGCCGGCGAGGATGATGGATCGGTAGCGCCCCAGCCACGAGTCGGCGACGAAGGCGCCCAGCAGCGGCATAAGGGTGGCCGTCCCTGACCAGACATTTACGGCGGCAGCGGCGGCGGCGTTGTAGTGGCCCAGCGGCCCCGTCAGGTACGTGATCAGGTTCGCCGACACGCCGTAGTAGGCGAAAGCGCTGGCGACCTCCATCACTTCATGCATGCGGCCGGCCCGTATCCATAGCAGATTAATTAGATGGCGCCACCCAATCAAAAGCTTAGCTAAGACAGTGCGTGCGCGCGTGTCGTACATACCGGCGACGAAGAGAGCGGAGCGCCACCCGCCGGAGGTGTTGCGGTAGACGGGGCGGCCACGGAAGTCGGAGACGCCGGCGAGCGGTGGCTCATCGTTGGCGTCCTCAGTAAGGAAGGGTGCCTCGGCGTCCACCATTGCCATCTTGCTACAACCCTCAGTACTCTGTCGGAGCTAAGTAAGCTCCAGCTGTGTGTGCAGAATCTTGCGGTTGGGTGTCACCGTCAACGCGAGTCAAAAATCCTTGCCAGCTGAGCTTATATATAATTATATATGCTGCTTGCCTGCTTGTATGGTTTATCTTTCTTTTTTTCACTAAATAGATTTTCCCTTTTTTTTTGGTTGGTTGGATTGGTTGCAACACTTCCTTTTCTTTTCTTTCTGAAGGAAAAAAAAAAGTCTAATTAAGTTATAAATGGATATAGAAAGAATAATGCACTAGCCTGGCATCACGGCGGAGCTTGTTTCACCTAGCACCTAATCCCTTGTTTCAAATATATAAACATCTAGAAGATCAAAATTAGTTGCATCAAATCCATTATTAAATATACTTTCTATGTGTTGTAGATATTAGTCCTTTTTTATAGATCCAGTCAAATTTACAGATGTTTGACTTGGTGAAATCTAGAACTTTAATTAATTGGAACGAAGGAGTGCTTTCACATCTGTTATAGAATTGTTGTTGGTCAATATCTTGTGGCCTTACCATGTTGCTGGGGTGTAATTAGGTGTTCAAGATGACGATAATGTGCTCACCATGTTCATCCAGACTGTCTGTATGTGCAATCACATAGAGTACCAACAAGCATTCGTTACCTTCTCGCCCCGATAGAGGCATCTTTTCAAGGGGTTTTTAAAACATTATTTGTAACACTTAAACACATTCACGGTCTCGAAAGGTTCATCTTCCTACTCATAGATAGTGAAAAAGCTTTCCTTTTTAACGTGTTCAAGTGGCTTACATTTTTTCTTTGATTACCTCTCTGGACTCTTCCATATCCTTTAGATGGTAAGCTTTGACCTCATGTGAGTTCATCGGGCTTTTCAACATACCATTGTTCTCTGGTAGTAATTATTCTTCTTATAAGCTTTTCTCCAACCTCTAGTGTTAAGGACATGAGTAGTTCTCCTGCACTCATGCCCAAAATGGATTGATATTCATCTTTATTCCAATATAAAATATGTGCAATATTGCATCCTCATCAAATTCATGGTTCAGATAGAGATATTAAAGTTTAGATAATATCCCCCAAGGTTCAAATAAGTTTTCCAAGTTTCCGCCTGAAGGTAGATAGTTCCTCATTAAGTTTAGCTATCTTGAAGAAAGGGAAAATTTTATGCATGAATTTATTAGAACAAGCCTTCCAACTAGTTATGGAATTATGTTGGATTATGTTGAACCACTCTTTTGCTTTGTCTTTCAAAGAAAACTTGAAATGTTTAATCAACACAAATTCTTTTGACACATCTTTCTATTTAAAAGTACCACAAAGGGCGTCAAAGGTTGTTGCATGTGCATGGGGTCTTCGTCTTCTTGTCCACGAAAAAGTGTTATCTAGTACTTCTTGGAAAAGATCTGCATCTATTGAAAACTCTTGAACATAGTATATGCAGGATAAAGAATAGGAGATCTACCAATGATGCCCGGTGGGGCACCATACTCTCTTAGTGTCTTTTCCACTTTAAGACTTATAGCCATTTCTACAAATAAATATCCAATATCGACGGTAGTGGATCTTTTTAGTTTTTCTATAACTTTTGGCTGAACTTCGGTTAGAAATCTTTCAATAAAACTTGCTAGATACAGTATCTCCCGCATCGCGTAAACCCTTGGTCTGACATTAAGGGCATCTCCAACTCTAACCCAAAGTTGGACACCGCAAATGTCCAGACATGGTCCGCGAACATGATGCGGGAGAGTGTCATCCAATTATATGCACAAATTAATCCAGTTGGGAGGAGAGAGCGTAGAGGGGGGCCATCCATGTGGTGGGATATTGTGGTGTGGTGTCCGGTAGGAAGGATTTCGAGTACGGGGGGCATGCATGTTAAGAGAGAGAGAGAGAGAGAGAGAGAGAGAGAGAGAGAAGAGAGGAGGACTGGGGGTGTGTTGGTCAAGTGCAATGTCCGGACTTTTGCATCCCGTCCCACCCCCTCCCCCGCCGACACACACACGTTTGTTACTAGGGTACCGAAATCCGTACATCTGGAATACTAAGCAAACATATAGTGGTCCGTTAGATTGTGAAAGTGGTCCGGACACTACGGTCCGGACATATAGCGGAGGTTTGAGGGTCTTCTTTGGAGAAGCCCTAACATCTAGGACAATAAATAAGCGGCTAACTCTGCGCTTAACTCCTCGGCAATGGCGCCAAATAGTGCTTGATGTCTTGCAAGTGCACATGCTTAGAGCATCTCCAGCCGTTGCGCCCCCAAGATGCGCCGAAAATCGCCGCTTGGGGGCGAGCCGGTGTTTTTTTCGGCGTGGGGGCGAGCACGTCCTCAGCAGTCGCCCCCAGGTCGGGCCCCAGACGTCCCCATGGTTCGGCCAAATTTCAGCAAACACGACCAAATTTTGACGAAATTTAGGCGGTTTTTTACACGAATGAAAGGGACGAAAAAACCCGTAAACTACGGCTGATACTTCTCTTCCTCGCCACGGCCGCTGCTCGACCCTTCGCCCCGGCGCGCTGCTTCACTCGAGCGGCGGGTCGTTGCCGCCCTCAACGCGCGCGAGGACGCCGCTGAGCGTGCGGCCAGGGACGCCCCACCACAGGCGGCGTCCCTCGCTGTTGTTGCGGCCGCGCGGCATCGGCACGTTGTTGGTGGAGACGAGCCGCTCCTCCTGCTAGCGTTCGAAGTACGCCGCCCACGCCGCGTGGTTATCGGCGGCATACTCCTCGAGCGCCCGATCCACGACCGTCAGGGACGCCCGCGCACGCTCGATCTCGGCGTGGAAATAGGGCGTCTCGGGGACGGACAGAGGTGGGACTGGGACTCGTACGGCGGAGAGAGGGGAGGAAGTGCGGCGGCGAGGAGGGGGAGGACTGTCGATGGATGGGTGCCTCACCGGTGCGGTCAGGGGCGCCTTTTATAGCGGCTCGGGGGCGGCCGCGTAGTGCGAACGCGTGGCGGAAGGCGGGGCGGCGTCGCCGCACAGCGCCGCCCGTGAATCAATGGCAGGCTGACCGGCGGCAGCCTTGGCATTGATTCACCGCGGGAAAACCGAGACGATGAGGACGACCAGCCTTCTTCTCGCTGACGCGCCGATCCCGCCACTCTTTCGCGCCAAAACGTTCGCGCCGGCGCCCCCGGGCGCCCCCCAGCGTGTCGGGTTCGGGTTGGGAGCACCGGCGCCAATTTCGGCCCAATCCGGCGAAAAACAGACTCGTGGGGGCGCGACTGAGCCGATTTTTCGGCGCCGGCGCTAAAAAACGGCCTTGGGGGCCTGTTGGGGGCGCGGCTGGAGATGCTTTTAGTTATAACACCATTGTGTACATATCCCAAATAGTATTGTTCCCAACGGAGAGCAGAGGAGAGTATTAATATGAGTCGTTTTGTCAACACAAGTTGCCACATGTATCATTAATTGTCTGAGTCTCTGTAGGGATTAGTGTGGCTGCTAGAGAAAGACTAGTAAATTGCGAAAAGAAAGTAGCAAGTGTGAAAAGTATACAACATAGCACTAAGTTACAGGAAATTCATGTCATGGTGTTCATCAAATGTGTCGGTGCAGTAGTAACACATAGTTACATTCTTATGTGATTTTACCTCCTGGATTATACGTTTCGGTAGGCGAGTCACCCTTGAATTGTCAAACTCCTCCATGTAGAAATTGTTTAACTCTATTGTCCTGCATCACCGTTGCCATATTCATGGCCATTTCACCAATTAAGGTCGTTAGATCGGACCAACGGCGCTTTACATGTCATAGCTTTATCTTATTCTCGTATTGTCTTTGCTCCTAGATACCGACACTTGTCGCCTAGTGATCAAGGATTCATTAAAAATATGCGTTACCTGTAGGTCTTCGGAGTCCGAGCCATTAAATTGGACAGCAAGCATTACACTCATCATGTATAATCAACCTAAATAATAATTAATCATAGGGGTAGTTTAACTATTGATGATACATGTTATTTTAAAAATTCATATATTTATTGAAAAATAAAATAGTCAAAACCAAAGCTGACCATGAAGACCAAAATTTGCTATGAACGCGCTTTGCAATCAACGTGTGGCGTCCTCATAATTGTGCTGGCAATCCATGAAGCAAGGTATGTACATTTTCTCAACTATATGTTGCACTGAGCAACGTATAGGAGTACTCGCCTTGTAAGGCTTAGAGCATCTCCAGCCGTTCGCCCCCCAGCGCATATGCTGGCGCTGTTTTGGGCTCCCCGGCGAATATTAGGCCCTGGGAGCGATATAGGCCCCAGCCACGCCCCAGGAGCCGCCCCCATGGCGAATAAATTTCAAACATTGTCCATTCTCACTCCCAAAAAATGCCACAAGTCCGGCGATCACGGCGCCACAGATCGGCGCTCTTGCCACAGTTCGGCAATCAAAATGAGAAGTTCGACCGCAAAAAGGCAGGGCACGTAGGCAACTGCATCAAACGGCTTTGTCATCACCGCCATTGGGGTGGTCGGCGTGCGAGGGCTGTTTCGGGGCTCGGCGTCGGCGCGGCTTCAGTGCTGGGCGGCGGCGGCGCGGCATCTGTGCTGCTGGGCGTCGCGGAGGCATCATCGACGGGGCTTGTTAGCGGCGTGGGCGTCGGCGGTGTTGGTGGCGCCGTCGACGACATCTCGTTCAGGATGAGGCCGCGCTCCGCCAAGTACCACGCCTTGAGTTGTGGGTCGTCGCTTTGGAGCATGTTCGCCCCTTCCATCAGGAATGCTAGGTCGGTGTTCCTCTTCTTCGCGGCGACGTTGGTGTGGAGCAGGTCGAGCTTGACGACGCTGTTCGTCATCAACGCCGACCACCGCGCCTGGGTCTTCTCTTCCCGCAGGGCGGCCCAGATCTTGGCATCGGCGAGGCAATTCTCGATGGACTCATGCACACGCGCGGCAGCCGCGTCGGCTTGTTTCCCCTTCTTGGCCCCTTTTGGCCATCAGGACGGCCATTGGACGCGCCCGGCGTTGGCGCGTCCGGCTTGTACGTCTCCTTGGCCTTGGCGAGGGTGCGCTGGACTTCCGCCCACTTCTCGCACTTGTCGATCCGCCGGAAGACGTGGAGGTACTTGAAGTCTTGGTCGCTGTTGCCCAGACGAAACATGGTGAACATCCGCACCAGCTGATCCTCGATGCTGGCGCCGCTCTCCGGACGAGCCGCGATCTCTTCGTGATGATGCCGTCCATGTCGGCATCCGTCGCGGCCGTGTCGTCGAGGTGCGACGACGATGCTTGCGAGAAGAGCAGCGCCCCACGGCGGAGAGGCGGCGACAGTGAGGCGGCGTAGGCCGGCGGCGAGTAGTTGTACGGTGGGTACTGAACGCCGGCGAAGCCGGGTGAGGGCGTGCGCTGGACGGGCCGACCATGGGGGAAGGTGGCGTTGGGGTTGAAGCCACCATGCGCGTCGCCGTCGCCGTAGCCCGACGGTGATGTGCAACCCCAGCCGGCCGGAGACCCGACGGTCTGCTGGCTCCAGGACGCATATGGGCCTTGGCCGCCGGGCGGATGCATCATGCCCGCGCGAGACAGCTTGGTTTGGTCGTGCTCGAGCGTCACCGAGGCCGCCGCCGCCGAGGCCGCCACGTCGCGGGCCCTCTTGGCGTTCGCCCTGTTCCGCCTGTCAGCGATGACAGCTTCCCGGCGTTGAACTTCCGCCTTCCTCTGCTTCCTCTGCTTCGGCTGGGTGGGGTCATCCGTCGCGGCATGGGGTGTTGCGTACTTCCTAGGCGGCACGGCGGCGGGCTGGAGGGAGGGGAGAGGGGGCGAATGGCGGGAGGGAGGGAGAATGGGAGGGAAGACGAGGGGAAAAGTGGGAAGAAACGGCTGGAAAAGGCCATCATCTCGCCGACAGAGCGGCCCCACGCCGCTTTTCACTTGTGCCGGCGCCCCTAGGCGACCCCCGGGCGCTTGGGTTCGGCTCGGGACCGCCGGCTGTTTTTCGGCCCAAACCAACGCTAAATGAGATTCTGGGGGCGCGGCTGGGCCGATTTTCGGCCGCCGGTGCAAAAAGAAAAGGCATGGGGAGGGCGTGTTGGGGGCGCGGCTGAGATGCTCTTAGTCTCTCGAGTGATGGATCGCATAATTCGGCCTCCTTATATCTTTCTTGGGGTGAGAAGTCACATTGCTTGCTGGATACTCTCTAGAGAGTAGCTAACCCGTGTCTAACATAGGGGGGAGAGGTTCATAATTTACATGGGCTATACATGAGTTTTACAAGGTAAGAGTAAAATTTAACTGGACATCGTCGTTGTTCCCAAAATATGGACATTGCTGCATCGTGAGAAGATCAACGATGAGGTTGGCCATTTCCAACATAGCCGTATGCCCTCCTCGCCATACCTACTTTCTACCTTTGTGGTTGTATTGATCATAGCCTCGTATGTAAGCCAGGGTTTTGTCTTTACAATTGTGTGTGAGATGAAAATGAAGAGGTACCGATCAGGATGGTCGGGCATTGCTTCCTTGCCCTATATAGGTGGACAAAGCTAGGGTTATAAGAAAACATAGCAGTTACAATAACTAATCCTAGGCAGTGGCGACTCAACATATATCTACTCTAAACTTTTTATATCCATTCATAATATAATGAGTGCATTTTTCTATTTTTATATATTTCTTCTTTATTTTCAAATTACAAAAACTTCTAATATATATTTCAAAAACTACTTGTATTTTTTTTTAAAATCACATCATATTTAGTAATGTTAATGCAGTGTAAAACTATTGTCTACTTCTATGTAATATATAAAATATCTTATCATTTAACAAATGTTGACACGCTTCAAAAAACAATTGTAACATTCAAAATTAATTATTTATTATAAAAAAGTTTCAATAATTTGAAAAAAAATGGACAATTAAAAAATGTTCGCCACCTTTAAGTAAATGTCACGTGTTTCATAAAAATGAACATGCCACTTTAAAAATTATACTTATACAATGTAAAAATATTGTTCGTGTAATTAAGAAAATGTTTCATACCATTCCAAAAAATGTCAACGTGTGTTTGAAAATTGTTTATCATGTATTCAGGAAAATGTTCAAACATGTATTTGGAAAATGCTCTGTGTCTGTATGAAAAAATATAAAAACATTTATAAATTTTATTGGCATGTATTTGAAAACACATAGAGAAGAAAAGAAGATCACATGGAGGTTCCATAAAACCTATTCAAAACTGCTCTGGGAGCTACAGTGTAGGGTCAACCCGTTAGTAGAGCGCAAGAGTGGAGACGATGGCACTATTCGCAATAGCAGAGACATAACTCACCCGCAAAATAAAAAAATAACAGAGACATAGAGCTAGTTTGAATTATGACCTGGGCATTGTGCCTGGGAAAAAATAGCATCTGGCCTGGGCCTGAGTTGGTGTTGATATCCGCCTGGCTAGGCTGGCCTGGGTATGAAGCATTTGGTTGGTGGCCTGGATGTAATATCACATTGGTTGATAGTAATTCTGAATAAAGCAGTAATAAGAGCTCTAGACAAAGCCATTTGCATTGGATATGGCAAATGCTCCAGGCCAGGCGGACTTTTCAGTACATAGGACACCATCCAAACACCCTATAGTCTAGTATCAAGCAAGCTCCAGGCCAGGCATAAAGAGGTGCGGAAGCGAACCAAACTGACCCATAACCCTAACGTTCTGGATTGACACAGTTCAAGGCGTGTGTCTACGTCTTGTGCGAGACAGACAAACGGCTTGTTTCAAGGTCGACCTCTACTGGGCCGGCCCACTATAGGATTTATTTTTCTTATCGTTTTTCTTTTTTCGATGCAAGGCCTTTTTTATTTTTATTCTCTTACATATATTAAAATTTAGAAAGTCCTCCCTTTCTTCTCTCTCTCTCTCTCTCTCTCTCTCTCTCTCTCTCTCTCTCTCTCTCTCTCTCTCTCTGAGTACTTTGTTTAGTTTGGGAAAGATGTTCACTGTGTATTATATATTGTTAGGGAGAGTTATTCTCGCGGTTTTTAAAGAATGTTCAAAGATTTAGGAAAAAGTGCTTATAAATTTTAAAGAAAAGGCCACACATTTATTCATGCAATGTTAAAAGTAATTATAATCTATATAAAAATGTTACGCATATCAAAAAATTGTTAGTGAAATTAAAGAAAATACAATGTGAAAATGGTGTGCAGGTACTTTATCAAAATTATTGCCTAAAATTCGAAAAATGTATTGGCATTCAAAAAAATTCTAACAATTAACAAGTATTTGCATGTTTAAAAATTGTTAAATGTGTGTTAAAAATATCCATCTTGAATTTAAAAACTTCAACGTGCATTTGATAAGTTCAACGTCTATTTCAGAGAACTGGTCAACGTATATCTGAAAAATGGTAACATGTATATGGAAAATGTTCAACCTGTACAAGAAAAATGTTTAACATATATTTGAAAAAGGTCTGCATGTATTTAGAAAATGAACAAGAAATGATAAAAATTAAACAATTGCACCATGGCAATTTTGCAACAACAATCTACAAACAAAGCCTAAGCAAATGTAATCAAGATATAGATAAACAGAAAGCTGAACCAATATATTACATTATGCATCAACACTGTAGCCATGAAATTCACAGTTTTATATAGGAAAGAAAAAACAAATGGATTGCTCATTGATTTGCTCAAATTGTGCAATGAAGACATTTCATACCTCGTCTTCCAAGACCAATGGTATGGCATCACCCGTGCACATCGCTTCCCCATGCTGTCATGATGGATGGGTAAGGTTCTATATGGTCGTGCTGGGCGAGTACGAGCAGCCCTATGAAGTCGCGGCAGACCGGTGGAGTTTGGGGAGGAGGACCGGGGCACCACCAGGCGATACGGCGGTGAGGGGAGGGCGCAAAGCACAAATGCATTTGACGGCAACGGTTAATATGTGGTGCACATATACATGAAGTTTTTTTTAACTTGTGAGATAGAGGGAGAGACATATACGTGAGTTTTTTTTTGCGGGATGGTTAGTTTTTTATGGAGAGACATATAGGTGATTTGACAAACTAGGCTTAGAGGAAATCCGCAAAGTTTTTTTTTTTTTGCGTAATCGCACATGTAGGTAGTTTTCTTCAAGTTTGATGTCGAAAGGCTGTTGGCATGATCTGATGGCTGTAATTTTCTTATGTATCAAATTTACGGTTAGATGTTTCTAGTTTTTATGTGATTTTCTGGCATATTTCTCTTTGTACTGGTGCTACCACACCTTTTTGTTACATTTAGTATATACATATATGGGATAAGTATATTTTTCGTCCTCAAACTCTTCCCAAAGTTGAGAAATTGTCCCTCAACTCCAAAACCACCAAAAGTCAGTCCCTGAACTATTTAAACCGGATACTTTTCGTCCTTTAACTATTTAAACCGGATACGTTTTGTCCCTCATAATGCTTAAGGTGGTTTTACTGTGACTTGGACCCTGTTTTGATTGAAACGGGCCACGTTGACTGGTTTGACTTTCACGTCAATTAAGTGTTTATGCATAAGTATGTGTGTGTGCGCACGCGTGTACAAGTGAGAACAAGACAAAAGGAAAGTGTTTGCACTTCTTCTACTTGTGTGTGAACAAGAGAAAGGCAGCTGTACTGAATATAGCTTAACAAAATCTGAATATAACTGAACATACTTTGGATATTTCACTTAATTTAGTTGAACACAGTCTGAACCCAATTTAGTTGAAAATTGTCTGAACATAGTCTCGACCCAATTTAGTGAACATTGTCTGATAAAGTACTAAATGTGAAAGGGAAATAGTCCTGAATATAGCTTACAATCAATGAGGCCTCACATAAGAATAGACAACAGCAAATAAGCCATTCATAAGAACAGACAACAGCATATAAGTCCGTGCCCAGCGAGCAGTCACAACGCAGCCGTATCAACCAGCAACCGCATGCCTCAATCACCGTCGGCCATGAGGGAATCGTTGTCGTCGTCATCGCCGCCGCCGCCCAGGACTGGTAGTGCTCAAGGTCGCCGCCGCCGTGCCCTGGCAACCACCACCACAACAGCCATGCTCAACCAGCAATCACCGACAGGCCACGCCGCCACCGCCGCCGTAGCCACGCCTCACTGCCCGCCGCAGGCGCCGCCGCTCGGTTTAGGGTTCGCGAATGAGAAAGGGGATAGAAAGAATGCGAGAGAGAGTCGGCAGGTGTTGTTTAGTCAAAACCAGGCCACGTGGTCCTTTTAGGTCAAAACAGGGTCCACGTCACTTTAAAACCACCTTAGAGCATCTCTAGCAGACCCCTTATAACGCGGACCGTTATAGGGTCAGTTTTAGCTGCGGCAGAATAGACCCCTCAAACTTAAATTGTAAAACCGAATATTCGTTTATATTCTTTCCCACGTCTTCTTCCTCTCGTCCGTGTTCATGGTCAGCTAGCTTGCTACCGTGAAACCGACAGATAGCTGATACGTCCCCGTCGTATCTATAATTTTTGATTGTTCCATGCCAATATTCTACAACTTTCATATACTTTTGGCAACTTTTTATACTATTTTTTGGGGCTAACATATTGATCCAGTGCCCAGTGCCAGTTCCTGTTTGTTGCATGTTTTTTGTTTCGCAGAATATCCATATCAAACAGAGTCCAAACGGAATAAAAACGGACGGATATTTTTTTGGAATATATGTGAATTTTGGGAAGCGGAACCAACATGAGACGATGCCCGAGTGGGCCACGAGGCAGGGGGCGCGCCCACCAGGGGCAGGCGCGCCCTGGGCCCTCATGGCCACAACGTAAGGCGGTTTATACCCTTCTTTCGCCGCAAGAAAACTAATATCCGGTAAAAATCGTGTCAAAAAAACAGCCCAATCGGAGTTACGGATCTCCGGGAATATAAGAAACGGTGAAGGGCCAGAATCTGGGAACGCAGAAACAGAGAGAGACAGAGAGACAGATCAAATCTCGTTGGGGCTCTCGCCCCTCCGCCGCCATGGAGGCCATGGACCATAGGGGAAAGCCTTCTTCCACCTAGGGAGAAGGTCAAGGAATAAGAAGAAGGAGGGGGGCTCTCTCCCCCTCGCTTCCGGTGGCACCGGAGTGCCACCGGGGCCATCATCGTGTGACGGTGATCTACACCAACATCTCCATCACCTTCCCACATCTATCTACAGCGGTCCACTCTCCCGCAACCCGTTGTACCCTCTACTTGAACATGGTGCTTTATGCTTCATATTATTATCCAATGATGTGTTGCCATCCTATGATGTCTGAGTAGATTATCATTGTCCTATCGGTGATTGGTGAATTGCTATGATTGATTTAATTTGCTTGTGGTTATGTTGCTGTCCTTTGGTGCCCATCATATGAGCGCGCGCGTGGGTTACACCATAGGGTTAGTTGTATGTTGATAGGACTACGTATTGGAGGGCAAGAGTGACAGAAGCTTCAACCTAGCGTAGAAATTGATGCATACGGGATTGAAGGGGGACCAATATATCTTAATGCTATGGTTGGGTTTTACCTTAATGAACGTTAGTAGTTGCGGATGCTTGCTAATAGTTCCAATCATAAGTGCATAGAATTCCAAGTAAGGGATGACATGCTAGCAGTGGCCTCTCCCACGTAAAACTTGCTATCGGTCTAGTAACGTAGTCAATTTCTTAGGGGCAATTTCGCAACTCCTACCACCACTTTTCCACACTCGCTATCATTAACTTTATTGCTTCTTTGTCTTAACAACCCCTAGCTTTATTTGTGTGCTCTTTATATTCTTGCAAACCTATCCCACAAAAACTACAAAGTACTTCTAGTTTCATACTTGTTCTAGGTAAAGTAAACGTCAAGCGTGCGTAGAGTTGTATCGGTGGTCGATAGAACTTGAGGGAATATTTGTTCTGCCTTTAGCTCCTCGTTGGGTTCGACACTCTTACTTATCGAAAGAGGCTACAACTGACCCCCTACACTTGTGGGTTATCAAGACCTTTTTCTGGCGCCGTTGCCGGGGAGCAATAGCGTGGGGTGAATATTCTCGTGTGTGCTTGTTTGCTTTATCGCTAAGTAGATTTTATTTGATGTTCTAAGTTGTTTTCTATCTTTAGTTATGAGTAGGAAATGAAAAATACCAAAAAAATAGTGGTACCTGCTGAATCAATGGTTTAAGAACCACTCAAAATCTATCACACTCCTGAAGCTTTCTACTTGGATCATCCTCGATCCATATGTGCTCAGGCTGAAACCCCAACTAGCTTAGTTGAGGGCAAATATTTAGATGAGCATGCTTATTATGTGCGACACCGCATATCTGAAAAAGGAAACTTTACTGGATCAAATTCATTGTTTGCAATGCTATGCTTGGAATTTATGTGAAATATATGATTTTACTTGTTGTTCTGAAGACCCTAAGAAACACCTTCCCTACCAATGTGAGTTTAGTGATAATGGAATCGTATCTTCGTATTAAGGGTGTTTATAGTTACTATGATGTTCAACAAATTGAAGAATTTGCTGCTTTTAAGGGTGCTTATGAAATTGCTTCTTTGATTGAAAAGTATGATGCTACTCTTTACAAATCCAAAAAATTTGCCATATTTAAATATTGTTATGATAATTATCCTTCTAATGCCTATGTTCAACCATATATTGAGGACTCCTCCGCTGCCCAAGAAGAGACTAATATTTTGCAGGAGTCTATGGAAGAAGAAATTAATGATATTGTGAGCTCATTGGACGAAAAAGATGAGGAGGAGGGCGAAGAACAAAAGGAGGAAGAGTGGATTGATCACCCGTGCCTACCTTCTAATGAGAGTATCTCTTTACCCATACATTGTTTAATTTCCCTTAGTGCTTACCGAAGGATGAATGCTATGATGATTGCTATGACCCCTTCGATTCGTTTGAATTATCCCTTTTTGATGATGCTTGCTATGCTTGTGGCCAAGATGCCAATATGAATTATGCTTATGAAGATGAACTTCCTATAGTTCATTATGTTAAACATGAGATAGTTGATATTGCACGCACACATGATAGTCCTATTATCTTTTTTTGAATTCTCCAAACTACACTATATTGGAGAAGTTTGCACTTATTAAGGATTATATTGATGGGTTGCATTTTTCCGTTACACATGATGATTTTGATGAATATAATATGCATGTTCTTGCTGCTCCTACTTGCAATTATTATGAGAGAGGAACTACATCTCCGCCTCTCTATGTTTCCAACATGATAAAATTGCAAGAAACTGCTTATGCTATGCATTGGCCTTTACTTGATGTGCATGAATTGTTCTTGTATGACATGCCTATGCATAGGAAGAGAGTTAGACTTCGTTGTTTCATGACACATATCACTTTGTGCTCACTACTAAATGTCAAATCATTGCTAATTAAAATTGGTTTTGATATACCTTGGGATCCGGGTGGATCCATTACTTGAGCACTATATGCCTAGCTTAATAGCTTTAAAGAAAGCGCTGCCAGGGAGATAACCCGGAAGTTTTAGAGAGTCATTTATTTCTGTTGTGTGCTTTTATGAAGTTTAAAAACAAAAAAATAAAGAGGGGAACCTAAAACTTTTACAAAAAGAAAAGTGACAGTAAGAAGGACGAACACCGTTGAAATGGGGGAGCTCCTTGAACTTTGTTCATGCCCATGGAAACTTTGCAAATCTTGAATTACAGAAACTTTTCATCAAAAATAATGACCCCTTTGTACAATTCCATTGTATTATAAAAATAATGTGCCAAGAGTTTCCTTTAGGATGATTAAACTGCTTGTTGGTTTGTGCGGTGCAAAAACAGAAACTTTGGCTGTAGTGCGCGATTTTACATTTTTTACTGGAACATCGAAAGGATCTGAAACTTTTTGCAAAGTCCTGCTATACAAATTGTTGATTTTCCCTAATTTTTCCACAATATTTAGGGTTACAGAAGTATGGTTAATGTTCAGATTACTACAGACTGTCATGTTTTCACATATTGCTGGTATAGCTTCATTATTTGCATATTTTTGAATTCTTGTTGATGCCTCATTGACTTGGGGCCATAGAATTGTGATAGCATGTAGTAGGTAATGTTTGTTCATAATTATACAATAATGTTAGAGCAGTACATGATGGGATTTTATTGATCATATGCACTAACCCCGCCACTAAAAGTTCGGTTAAGTTTTGTGTGGATGAAGTGTTCGAAGATCGAGGAGGTCTCGATGCAAGAAGAAGGAGGAGAGGCAAGAGCTCAAGCTTGGGGATGCCCGAGGCACCCCAAGTAAATATTCAAGGAGACTCAAGTGTCTAAGCTGGGGGATGCCCCGGAAGGCATCCCATCTTTCTTCAACAAGTATCGGTATGTTTTCGGATTCGTTTCGTTCACATGATATGCGTAAACTCTTGGAGCGTCGTGTGCTTTTTATTTTTCCTTTTAATAAATGCACCATGCTGGTATGAGATAGTCCTTGGTTGATGTAATGCCCCGGATGTAACACTTTCCCAATATGGCAATATATAAACTTTGGCTTCATCTTTCCTTCCGGGCTCTTCTCTCTTTTCGGGTTTCTTCGTTTTGTCGTGTGCGTGTGTGCATTTCATCCATGTCATGTTGACATGTGCATTGCATTGCATTTGTGTTGTCATTTGCATCCGGTCCCACTCGTCTCTTTCCGTTGTCCGTTTCGAGTTCCGACGCTCTCACACGTGCCCGTGGCATCCCCGAGTCCTTCTTTCGTGTGTGACCAAGTAACGTTTCTGGAATGACGTGAGACTTGTCGTGCGATGTTGTTTTGATACGTGTAGGCCGCCTGTCAAGTTTCGTCGCCTTTGGAGTTCGTTTGATACTCCAACAGTTAATCTAGTGGGCTAAAAGTACCTCCTCTTTGAGGACCAAGACCCCCTCCACAACAGCCCACCAACCCAGCACAACCCTTCCCATCATCTCGGTCGTCGAATTGTGATCGTGTGGCCAAAAACCCCTCCTCATTTGGAGTCTCCTAGCTCCTTGTGCCTATAAAAACGTCCCCCTTGCCATTTTTTCGTCCAAAACCCTAGCCTCCTCCTAGCTCCAGCCCCACCTCGAAATCCGCGCCGGGCGGACGTGTCCGACCCAGGCCGGACAGATCCGCCGCCGCTCTCACCGCGCGGGCCCACCGGGCCCGAGGCCGGCCCCCACGGCCCGCATCGCCTCCGCCCGCCGCCCGCGACCTCCGCCGCCGTCCTCCTTTGCTCCACCGGAGTGCCCCGCCGCCGCGCCATCGAAGCTCTTCTGCCGCCCCAAGCCCGAGGCTCCTCCGGCCGGCGAGCTCGCTGCCGCTCCGGGCCGCGCCGCCGGGCCCTCGCCGCCGGGCCCTCGCCGCCGGCCATCTCCACCAGGCCGCCGCCCTTCAGCCTCCTCCGGCGGGACCCCTCGCCGCCAGGCCTCGCCGGCCCCCTCGCGACGCCGTCGGCGTCGACCACCGACGGGATCGAGCGCGATCCAAATCGAGCCTCCAGCCAGATCGCCCGATCCAGCGAAGCCCTAACGGGTCCCGCCGCAACCCACGGACCTGCGCGCCCGATCCACCGCTTCGACCCGCCACCCGTTTGACCGATCCAGTGAGGTTGACCCTTGTCTTTGTTTGGCTAAGTCTTTTGCTCTTTTTTTTGTTGTCTGATGCATTATTGTGATGGCTATAACTTTTACTGTGCTTGTCTGATTTGTGCATATAATAAGTCAAAATGATTGTGGTGACATGTACTATGTTTTGTTCCATTGTGTTATGCTTGTTTGAGTCCATCTAGATGTCTTAATCATCATGACAAGAGTGCTACATGATATAAACTGTTGCTATTAGTTGTTTTCATGCCATGTTTGAGATGTGATAACTTGGTGCATGTTTATCCAAATGAAGCAAATGATATGTCCAAATATTCATCATGAGATGCTCTACATGTTGGTTGCTATAGCATGCTTGTTAGAGTTCTTATTGCCATGTTTATCCCTATTGCAAAAGTGCAAGTGGCTGTTAGGTTTTGTAACTTGTTACGAGATGCCTAGTTGAGGAGCTCGTTGCTATTGATGTGTTTGTCCTTATGTTGCATGCTCATATGTTTTAGATTCCCCAGCATGTGATCTTTGTTGTGGTGCAAACCATTTGTCATGTTATGCTATAAGATGACTTAAACATGCTTGCAAACATGCCATGATAATGTTACTGTTTTAACACTTAGTGAAATTTCACTAAGTCTGGAATCTGTAATATCCTGATGCTATGTTTGCTTGTTGTCCTAGGAAAATCCATGATAGTTTTGGGGTGGCTATTGATCATTCCTTGTTTTATATGTTGTTGGCTATCCATCCATGCCCTCACATGCTCATCTGGGTGGCTGTAGCATATTTAATTCTTGCTCCCAAGTTGCTATAAAATATTACTGTCAGGTTTTTATTGTCATGATCAAAATGTTGTAGCTTGTTGCTATTGATCCATGCCTCCTATGGAGATGCTCCAATGGAGTTGTTTGCCGTAGGATATGTCTACTTCATGTCCATGCTTCTTATCACCATGTTTGAGTGTTGTAGAGTATATATTTCTTGCTCCGAAGTTGCTATGTGGTTGTTAATTTCAGCTTTGCATTGTTTCTTGTTTCGGGTGTATCTTCTAGACCGTAGCTCCGTTTTAAACAAACTTTATATGAAACTTGACTAGAATTTCGTGTAGATTGTCATGGTGCATGTTAACTTGCCGTTTAACAACTTTAACTTAAGGTTTAATCAGATCTGGACTAATTTCAAACTATGCATATGAGGACTTACCGGATTTGTCTTAAGTAGTTTCCGGCCTCATTTAAACCTGCTGTTTCTTGTGTTGTTTCTCTGTGCTTCCTATGTTTCATGTTTTGCATCCTAAATAGACTTGTCTTGCATCCTACTTGCTTGAGTAAATTGTCTTGTTCTTGTGCTGTTTCTCTGTGCTTCCTATGTTGTCATGTTGTGCATCGTAAGTGCATCTGCAGTGCATCCTAAGTGCATCATTCATGCATCCTGTAGTTTGCGCATTGCACCTTGTTTGATTTCGTGCCTCGTGTGTTCTTGTGTTGAGTAGAGCCGGAAGCCGAGACCGAGTACGAGAACGAGGTTACTACCGAGGTTGAGAACGAGGAGCCGTCTTACGATCCCATCGACGACTCGACAGGCAAGATGACCTGACCCAGATATCATTACTATCTTTGCCTATTGCTAGAAGTCTCGCTCTTTTGCTTATTTGCCTCGATGCCCATGTTTGTTTGTCAGCCTCCTATTGTAACCATGAATCTGTTTAACCACCCAACCTATGCAAACCTTTGCTTGGCTACGTAGGCTTCGCTCAGCCCCTCTTATAGCATTGCTAGTTGCAGGAGAAGATTTGAAGATTCTTGCTTCATGTTGAAACTTGTTGGGATATCACACTACTTAAATTCTTAAATGAATTCATCTATATATTGGTAATGGGTGGAAGGCTAAGCCTCTTGCTTGGTGATTTGTTCCACTCATGCCGCCCTAGGAACCGCATAAACCGGTGTTATGTTCCTTGATTATGCGTTCCTCACACGGTTGGGGTTATGGGACCCCCTCGATAAACCGCTTAGCGCTAAGGCTTTTCCAGCAAGTCCCAACATTGGTACTCCATTTGCCTAATAACTAAAAACTTGCATAGGGACTAGCTATCCCTTTTTTATTAATCAACAACCCCCGGGCCAGTGCTCCACATGAGTGTTGGTCCGAACTGGGCAACCTGCGGGGCCGCCTTGGGGAAACCCGAGGTATTTGGTATCCACCCGTAGCTTGTCCCATCCGGTCGTGGCCTGAGACTAGATACGCGCGGCTACTGTCAGGGTGTCGGCACGCCGGGAGGATTTGCTGGATTAGTCTTACCTTAGTCGGAGTATCTTGAGCACGGGATTCCGAGAATACTCGGGCCTTCCCACCTTGGAGTTGCGACTCCGCGGATCGTGGGCTTGTAATGGGCCAAGTTGGAACACCCCTGCAGGGTTTTGAACTTTCGAAAGCCGTGCCCGCGGTTATGTGGCTGATGGGAATTTGTTAATATCCGGTTGTAGAAAACTTGACACCATGTACAGAACACACTACCAGCGTGAGTAACCGTGACGGTCATTTTCCGAAAGGGGTTCGGGAAGTGAACACGGTGGGGTTATGATTGACGTGCTTAGTTAGGATCACTTCGTGATCACTTTATCGCTCGTGGCACTCCTCTTCTCGCTCTTATCACGTAAGCTAGTGCTAGTGCAGCTGCAGCCTTTTATTCTTTCTTCAGCCTTGTTCCACACCCAAGGCTTAGATAGTTCTGTTACCCGGGAACGGGATTGCTGAGTCCTCCGTGGCTCACAGATTCTACACCACACTGATACGTCCAAAACGTATCTATAATTTCTGCTTGCTCCATGCCACTTTTGGGTGATATTGCTATGATATTCATACACTTCCATACACTTTTGATCATATTTGGACTAACCTACTAATCCAGTGCACCCCGGTGCCAGTTTCTGTTTTCGGCTATTTTTGTATTTCAGGTTTTCACGTTACGAGAACTGCCAGGAAAAATCCAGAAAAATTATATAAAAAATCAGCGTTCCAGAACCTACCTTG
>LR738710.1:934521786-934598349 GCA_902687465.1 Secale cereale
CGCCCCCCCCCTGGGCCGCGCCGGGGGGGCGCCTGGGCCCCTCGAGCCCCGTCTGGTGCCCCCCTTCGACATATATTTAGAGCGTCCTTCGAAACTCTCGGGACGGGAACTCTTTTTCGCGATCTCATCTCTGTTCCGCCGCCGCCGCCGCTTCCATGATCGGGAGCACCAGGAGAACTCTTCCCGGCACCTTGCCGGAGGGGAGGATCACCATCGGGAGCCTCTCCACCACCATGGACGCCTCCCGGATGAGTTGTGAGTAGTCTCCCTTGGACCATGAGTCCATGACCAGTAGCTATGTGATGTTCTCCTCCCGTTCTTGTGCTTCACTAATTAGTCCTCGTGAGCTGCCCTACATGATCGAGGCACATATGTAATATATTTGATCTACCTCTTTTATATTTATGTTCATAAGTAATTCTTGCATGTTCTCCGTTGTTATTTATTGCTTTGGCCAAGTAATACGTAGTGACTCCAAGAGGGAACGTTATGCTTGATTGTGGGTTCATGCCCCTCGATGACTAGTTTGAGTGACAGAAACATGAGTCTAGGGGATGTGCTGTTGCCACAAGGGGGAAAACAACGGTGCTTGTGCCCGCGGGTGCAAGGATTGTTTACTTTGCGCAAAGTTCTTTTAATGCAGTTGTCTGTTGCATTGAGTTTACACTATGTTGGAGATATGCCCTAGAGGCAATAATAAAAGCATTATTATTATATCTTCTTGTTCATGATAATTGTCTGTTATTCATGCTTGAATTGTATTGTACGGAAACAGCGATACATGTGTGAATACACAGACCACAATGAGTCCCTGGTAGGCCTCTAGTTACCAGCTCGTTGATCAGCAGATGGTCACGGTTTCCTGACCATGGACATGAGATGTCGGTGATAACGGGATCACATCATTAGGAGAATGATGTGATGGACAAGACCCAAACTTGAGCATAACACGAGATCGTATAGTTCGTAATGCATAAGCTTTTCGGTGTCAAGTATTTATTCCTTAGACCATGAGGTTGTACAACTCCCGGATACCGTAGGAGTACTTTGGGTGTGCCAACCGTCACAACGTAACTGGGTGGCTATAAAGGTATGCATCGGGTATCTCCGAAAGTGTCTGTTGAGTTGGTACGAACCGAGACTGGGATGTTGTCACTCCGTATGACGGAGAGGTACCTCTGGGCCCACTCGGTAATACATCATCATAATGAGCTCAATGTGACTAAGTAGTTAGTCACGGGATGATGGATTACGGATCGAGTAAAGAGACTTGCCATAACGAGATTGAACAAGGTATTGGGAATACCGACGATCGAATCTCGGGCAAGTACCGTACCGATGGACAAAGGGAATAACATACGGGATTGAGTGAATCCTTGACACGGTGGTTCATCCGATGAAGATCATCGAGGAACACGTGGGAACCAACATGGGTATCCAGATCCCGCTGTTGGTTATTGACCGGAGAGTGGTCTCGGTCATGTCTACGTGTCTCCCGAACCCGTAGGGTCTACACACTTAAGGTTCGGTAACGCTAGGGTCGTAGAGATAAATGCACGTGGAAACCCAAAAGTTGTTCGGAGTCCCGGATGAGATCCCGGACGTCACGAGGAGTTCCGGAATGGTCCGGAGGTAAAGATTGATATATGGGAAGTCCAATTTCGGCCAACGGGTGATCTCCGGGGGTCACCGGGAGCGTCCCGGGACCACCGGAGGGGCCCCGGGGGTCCACCGGGTGGGGCCACCCATCCCGGTGGGGCCCCTAGGCCGCAAGGGGAAGTGTCCAGCCCTCAGGGCTGGCGCACCACTAAGGGAGGCCCACCTCCCCTGCGCCTAGGGTTCAAACCCTAAAGGGGAGGGGGGCTCCACTTGCCTTGGGGGGCAAGGAACCCCCCTTGGCCGCCGCCCCCTTGCAGATTGGATCTGCAGCGGGTCCAGGCGCCCCCCCTGGCCCCTATATATATGTGGGGGGGGGGAGAGGGCAGCCGCACCTCAGCCCTGGCGCCTCTCCCCCTCCCGTCACACCTCCCAACTCCCACGCAGGGCGCCCGGCGAAGCCCTGCTGCGATCTCCACTGCATCCGTCATCACGCCGTCGTGCTGTCGGATCTCTGACGACTTCTCCTCCCCCCTTGCTGGATCAAGAAGGAGGTGACGTTGCTGCACCGTACGTGTGTTGAACGCAGAGGTGCCGTCCGTTCGGCGCTAGATCATCGGTGACGAAGAACGTGAAGAGTACGACTACTTCATCCTTGCTTCGTTGAAAGCTTCCGCACGCAATCTTCATAACGGTATGTAGATGCACTCTTACTTGCTCGTTGCTAGATGCATCCATAGTTGGATCTTGGTGAAGACGTAGAAAATTTTGAATTATGCTACGTTCCCCAACAGTGGCATCTGAGCCTAGGTTTTATGCGTAGCATCTTGCACGAGTAGAACACAAAGCAGTTGTGGGCGTATGATCTTGTTCAACTTTCTTACCGTTACTAGTCAATCTTGATTCGGCGGTATTGTGGGATGAAGCGGCCCGGACCGACCTTACACGTACGCTTACGTGAGACTGGTTCCACCGACAGACATGCACTAGATGCATAAGGTGGCTGGCGGGTGTCTGTCTCTCCTACTTTAGTCGGATCGGATTCGATGAAAAGGGTCCTTATGAAGGGTAAATAGAAGTTGACAAATCACGTTGTGGTTTTGGCGTAGGTAAGAAACGTTCTTGCTAGAAATCCTATAGAAGCCACGTAAAACTTGCAACAACAATTAGATGACGTCTAACTTGTTTTTGCAGCATGTGTTTTGTGACGTGGTATGGCCAAGAACGAAGATGTGATGAATGATATATGTGATGTATGAGATTGATCATGTTTTTGTAATAGGGAATCACGACTTGCATGTCGATGAACTTGACAACCGGCAGGAGCCATAGGAGTTGTCTTTATTATTGTATGACCTGCGTGTCACTGAATAACGCCATGTAATTACTTTACTTCATTGCTAAACGTTAGCTATAGTAGTAGAAGTAATAGTTAGCGTGACGACTTCTTCGAGACACGATGATGAAGATCATGATGATGAAGATCATGGTGTCGAGCCGGTGACAAGATGATCATGGTGCCCCGAAGATGGAGATCCAAGGAGCAAGATGACATTGGCCATATCATGTCACTTTAATTGATTGCATGTGATGTTTATCATGTTTTTGCATCTTGTTTACTTAGAACGACGGTAGTAAATAAGATGATCTCTCACTAAAATTTCAAGTATTGTGTTTCCCCTAACTGTGCACCGTTGCTAAAGCTCGTTGCTCCGAAGCACCACGTGATGATCGGGTGTGATAGGTTCTAACGTTCGCATACAACGGGTGTAAGACAGATTTACACACGCGATACACTTAGGGTTCACTTGACGAGCCTAGCATGTACAGACATGGCCTCGGAACACGGAAGACCGAAAGGTCGAACACGAGTCTTATAGAAGATACGATCAACATGAAGATGTTCACCGTTTTTGACTAGTCAGTCTCACGTGATGATCGGACACGGACTACTCGATTCGGATCGTGTATCACTTGGATGACTTGAGAGATGTCATTCTGAGTGGGAGTTCATTATAATTTGATTAAGATGAACTTAATTATCATGAACTTAGTCTAAATTCTTTACAATATCTCTTGTAGATCAAATGGCCCACGCTCAGGTTTCCCTCAACTTCAACGCGTTCCTAGAGAAAACCAAGCTGAAAGACGATGGTAGCAACTATACGGATTGGGTCCGTAACCTGAGGATTATCCTCAAAGCTGCCAAGAGATCATATGTCCTAGAAGCACCGCTAGGTGATGCACCTGCTCCCGATGCGGACCAAGACGTTTTGAACGTCTGGCAGTCGCGTAGTGATGATTACTCCCTGGTTCAGTGCGGCATGCTTTACAGTTTAGAATCGGGGCTCCAAAAGCGTTTTGAGCATCATGGAGCATATGAGATGTTCGAAGAGCTGAAAATGGTTTTCCAAGCTCATGCCCGAGTCGAGAGATATGATGTCTCCGACGCATTCTACAGCTGTAAGATGGAGGAGAACAGTTCTGTCAGTGAGCACATCCTCAAGATTTCAGGATTGCACAACCGCTTGTCTCAACTGGGAATGAATCTCCCAGATGAAGCGGTCGTTGACAGAATCCTCCAGTCGCTCCTACCAAGCTTCAAGAGCTTCGTGTTGAACTTCAATATGCAGGGGATGGAGAAGTCCATTCCCGAGGTGTATTCAATGCTGAAATCAGCGGAGGTTGACATCAAGAAAGAACATCAAGTGTTGATGGTCAATAAAACCACTAAGTTCAAGAAAGGCAAGGGTAAGAAGAACTTCAAGAAGGACGGCAAGGGAGTTGCCGCGCCTGGCAAGCCTGTTGCTGGGAAGAAGCCAAAGTATGGACCTAAGCCTGAGACAGAGTGCTTTTATTGCAAGGGAACGGGTCACTGGAAGCGGAACTGCCCCAAATACTTAGCAGACAAGAAGGCCGGCAACGTCAAAGGTATATATGATATACATGTTATTGATGTGTACCTTACCAGCACTCGTAGTAGCTCCTGGGTATTCGATACCGGTGCAGTTGCTCACATTTGTAACTCAAAACAGGAGCTGCGGAATAAACGGAGACTGGCGAAGGATGAGGTGACGATGCGCGTCGGGAATGGTTCCAAGGTCGATGTGATCGCCATCGGCACGCTACCTCTACATCTACCCTCGGGATTAGTTTTAAACCTCAATAATTGTTATTTAGTACCAGCTTTGAGCATGAACATTGTTTCTGGATCTCGTCTTATGCGAGATGGATATTCTTTCAAATCGGAGAATAATAGTTGTTCTATTTATTTGAGAGATATGTTTTATGGTCATGCCCCGCTGGTCAATGGTTTATTTTTGATGAATCTCGAACGTAGTGATACACATATTCATAGTGTAGATGCCAAAAGATGTAAAGTTGATAATGATAGTCCCACATACTTGTGGCATTGCCGCCTTGGTCATATTGGTGTCAAACGTATGAAGAAGCTCCATTCGGATGGACTTCTAGAGTCT
This sequence comes from Secale cereale, assembly GCA_902687465.1. NCBI lineage: Eukaryota > Viridiplantae > Streptophyta > Magnoliopsida > Poales > Poaceae > Secale > Secale cereale. The sequence goes on from LR738710.1 coordinate 934,526,862, forward strand.
CTTGATTATGAATCATTTGACACGTGCGAACCATGCCTCTTGGGCAAGATGACCAAGACTCCGTTCTCCGGAACAATGGAGCGAGCAACCAACTTGTTGGAAATCATACATACCGATGTGTGCGGTCCAATGAGTGTTGAGGCTCGCGGAGGCTACCGTTATGTTCTCACCCTCACAGATGACTTGAGTAGATATGGGTATATCTATTTGATGAAACACAAGTCTGAGACCTTTGAAAAGTTCAAGGAATTTCAGAATGAGGTTGAGAATCAACGTGACAGAAAAATAAAATTCTTGCGATCGGATCGTGGGGGTGAATATTTAAGTCATGAATTTGGCACACACCTTAGGAGCTGTGGAATTGTTTCACAATTGACACCGCCCGGAACACCTCAACATAACGGTGTGTCCGAACGTCGAAATCGTACTCTGTTGGACATGGTGCGATCTATGATGTCCCTTACCGATTTACCGCTATCTTTTTGGGGTTATGCTTTAGAGACTGCCGCATTCACTTTAAATAGGGCTCCGTCAAAATCCGTTGAGACGACTCCATATGAACTTTGGTTTGGCAAGAAACCGAAGCTGTCGTTTCTGAAAGTTTGGGGTTGCGATGCTTATGTCAAGAAACTTCAACCTGAAAAGCTCGAACCCAAATCGGAAAAATGCGTCTTCATAGGATACCCAAAGGAAACTATTGGGTACACCTTCTACCACAGATCCGAAGGCAAAGTCTTTGTTGCCAACAATGGATGCTTTCTGGAGAAAGAGTTTCTCTCGAAAGAAGTGAGTGGGAGGAAAGTAGAACTTGATGAGGTGACAGTCACCCCTCCTGGAACGGAAAGTAGCGCAGCGCAGGAAACTATTCCTGAGGTGCCTGCACCGACAAGGGAGGAAGTTGATGATAATGATCATGAAGAAACAGATCAAGTTACTACTGAACTTCGAAGGTCCACAAGGGCACGTTCCGCACCAGAGTGGTACGGCAACCCTGTCCTGGAAATCATGTTGTTAGACAACGGTGAACCTTCGAACTATGAAGAAGCGATGGCGGGCCCAGATTCCAATAAATGGCTTGGAGCCATGAAATCCGAGATAGAATCCATGTATGAAAACAAAGTATGGACTTTGGTGGACTTGCCTGATGATAGGCACGCCATAGAAAATAAATGGATATTTAAGAAGAAGACAGACGCGGATGGTAATGTGACCATCTATAAGGCTCGGCTTGTCGCTAAAGGTTATCGACAAGTTCAAGGGATTGACTACGATGAGACTTTCTCTCCCGTAGCGATGCTGAAGTCAGTCAGAATCATGTTAGCTATTGCCGCATTCTATGATTATGAGATATGGCAAATGGACGTCAAAACAACATTCCTTAATGGCTTCCTCAAGGAAGAATTGTATATGATGCAACCGGAAGGTTTTGTCGATCCAGAGAACGCTAACAAGGTATGCAAGCTCCAGCGCTCGATTTACGGGCTGGTGCAAGCATCTCGGAGTTGGAATATTCGCTTTGATGAGGTGATCAAAGCGTTTGGCTTTATACAGACTTATGGAGAAGCCTGTATTTACAAGAAAGTGAGTGGGAGCTCTGTAGCATTTCTCATATTATATGTGGATGACATATTGCTGATGGGAAATGATATAGAATTCTTGGAAAATGTAAAGGCCTACTTGAATAAAAGTTTTTCAATGAAGGACCTTGGAGAAGCTGCTTACATATTAGGCATCAAAATCTATAGAGATAGATCGAGACGCCTCATTGGTCTTTCACAAAGTACATACCTTGACAAAATATTGAAGAAGTTCAATATGGATCAGTCAAAGAAAGGATTCTTGCCTGTTTTGCAAGGTATGAGATTGAGCAAAGCTCAGTCGCCGACCACGGCAGAAGATAGAGAAAAGATGAGTGTCATTCCCTATGCCTCAGCCATAGGTTCTATCATGTATGCCATGTTGTGTACCAGACCTGATGTGAACCTTGCCATAAGTTTGGTAGGGAGGTACCAAAGTGATCCCGGTACGGAACACTGGACAGCGGTCAAGAACATCCTGAAGTACCTGAAAAGGACTAAGGATATGTTTCTCGTTTATGGAGGTGACGAAGAGCTCGTCGTAAAGGGTTACGTCGATGCTAGCTTCGACACAGATCTGGATGACTCTAAGTCTCAAACCGGATACGTGTATATTTTGAATGGAGGGGCAGTCAGCTGGTGCAGTTGCAAGCAAAGCGTGGTGGCAGCATCTACATGTGAAGCGGAGTACATAGCTGCTTCTGAAGCAGCGCAGGAAGGAGTCTGGATGAAGGAGTTCATCACCGACCTAGGAGTCATTCCAAGTGCGTCAAGCCCGATGACTCTCTTCTGTGACAACACTGGTGCTATTGCTATTACCAAGGAGCCCAGGTTTCACAAGAAGACCAAGCACATCAAGCGCCGTTTCAACTCCATCCGGAATTATGTTCAGGATGGAGACATAAATATTTGTAAAGTGCATACGGATCTGAATGTCGCAGACCCGTTGACTAAACCTCTTTCACGAGCGAAACATGATCAACACCAGAACTCTATGGGTGTTCGATTCATCACAATGTAACTAGATTATTGACTCTAGTGCAAGTGGGAGACTGTTGGAGATATGCCCTAGAGGCAATAATAAAAGCATTATTATTATATCTCCTTGTTCATGATAATTGTCTGTTATTCATGCTTGAATTGTATTGTACGGAAACAGCGATACATGTGTGAATACACAGACCACAATGAGTCCCTGGTAGGCCTCTAGTTACCAGCTCGTTGATCAACAGATGGTCACGGTTTCCTGACCATGGACATGAGATGTCGGTGATAACGGGATCACATCATTAGGAGAATGATGTGATGGACAAGACCCAAACTTGAGCATAACACGAGATCGTATAGTTCGTAATGCATAAGCTTTTCGGTGTCAAGTATTTATTCCTTAGACCATGAGGTTGTACAACTCCCGGATACCGTAGGAGTACTTTGTGTTGGAAATATGCCCTAGAGGCAATAATAAAAGAGTTATTATTATATTTCCTTGTTCATGATAATCGTTTATTATCCATGCTATAATTGTATTGATTGGAAACTTAAATACATGTGTGGATAAATAGACAAACTATGTGTCCCTAGTAAGCCTCTTCAGGACTAGCTCGTTGATCAAAGATGACCGTGGTTTCCAGGTCATAGACATGAGTTGTCATTTGATAACGGGATCACATCATTAGGAGAATGATGTGATGGACGAGACCCAAACGTTAAACATAGCTTTTGATCGTATCAGTTATCGCTATAGTTTTCTGCATGTCAAGTATGAGTTCCTATGACCATGAGATCATGTAACTCACTGACACCGTAGGAGTGCTTTGTGTGTGCCAAACGTCGCAACGTAACTGGGTGACTATAAAGGTACTCTACAGGTATCTCCGAAGGTGTCCGTTGAGTTGACATGGATCGAGACTGGGATTTGTCACTCCGTGTGACGGAGAGGTATCTCCGGGCCCACTCGGTAATACGTCATCTCAATGAGCTCAAAGTGACTAAGTGGTTAGTCACGGGATGATGTATTACGGAACGAGTAAAGAGACTTGCCGGTAACGAGATTGAACTAGGTATAGAGATACCGACGATCGAATCTCGGGCAAGTAACATACCGACGAGACAAAGGGAACTGTATACGGGATTGCCTGAATCCTTGACATCGTGGTTCATCCGATGAGATCATCGAGGAACGTGTGGGAACCAATATGGGTATCCAGATCCCGCTATTGGTTATTGACCTGGGAGTGTCTCGGTCATGTCTGCATAGTTTCCGAACCCGCAGGGTCTACACACTTAAGGTTCGGTGACGCTAGGGTTGTTAGTGAGAACAGTACATGGTAACCGAAGGTTGTTCGGAGTCCCGGATGAGATCCCGGACGTGACGAGGGTCTCCGGAATGGTCCGGGGACGAAGATTGATATATAGGATGAGAGTGATCGGAGTCCGGAAGTGTTCCGGGGAGTACCGGGGAGTCATCGGATGACCGAAAGAGGTTTCGGGGGTCCCGGCAAGTGTTGCGGGCCCTATGGGCCACAAGTGGGAGACGCAACAGCCCTCATGGGGCCGTGCGCCCCCCCTTGGGCCCTCTCCACCTGCGCCAAGGGGCCTGGGGGGGGGAAACCCTAGCCCTGGCCGCAGCCCTGCCCGCCGCCCCCCCATCTCCCCTTGGCCGCCGCCCCTAGGGGGAAACCCTAGGGCGCCCCCTCCCCTCTCTCCCCCCTATATAAAGAGAGGCAGAGGGAGGGCAGCCACACACGTTTGTGCCTCGGTGTTGCCCTCCCTCTCCCACGAATATCTTCATCCAGTCCGCGGTGCTTGGCGAAGCCCTGCTGGAATTCCTCCACCACCATCTCCACCACGCCGTCGTGCTGCTGGGTTTCTCCGTCAACTTCTCCTTCCCCCTTGCTGGATCAAGAAGGAGGAGACGTCCCCGAGCTGTACGTGTGAAGAACGCGGAGGCACCGTCCGTTCGGTGCTAGGATCTTCGGCGATCTGAATCGCGGCGAGTACGACTCCATCAACCGCGTTCTTGAACGCTTCCGCTTAGCGATCTACAAGGGTATGTGGATCCAACTCTCCCCTCGTAGATGCATCTCCTAGATTGGTCTTGGTGAGCGTAGGAAAAATTTTTGTTTCCCATGCAACGTTCCCCAACAGTGGCATCATGAGCTAGGTTCTTGCGTAGATGCTTTCACGAGTAGAACACAAAGGGGTTTGTGGGCGTTGATGTTTAGATTGCTTCCCTCCTTGGTCTTTCATGATTCAGCGGTATTATGGGATGAAGCGGCCCGGACCAACTTTACATGTCCACGTACATGAGACCGGTTCCATCGACAGACATGCGACTTTTGTTGCATAAGATGGCTGGCGGGTGTCTGTCTCTCCTATCTTAGTTGAATCGGAATAGACAAAGGCGGTCCTTGTAGAAGGTTAAATAGCAACTTAAATATCACCGTTGTGGCTTTGCGTAGGTAAGAAGCGTTCTTGCTAGATACCCATAGCAGCCACGTAAAACATGCAACAACAAATTAGAGGACGTCTAACTTGCTTTTGCAGGGTATGTATGTGATATGATATGGCCAATGACATGATGAGATATATTTGATGTATGAGATGATCATGTTGTAATAGTTAATATCGACTTGCATGTCGATGTATACGGCAACCGGCAGGAGCCATAGGGTTGTCTTTAATTTTTGTATGACCTGCGTGTCAATCATTAAGCGCTATGTAATGCTTTACTTTATCGCTAAACGGTAGCAATAGTAGTAAGAGCATGGTGGGCGCGCGACAACCCCGATGGCGACACGATGATGGAGATCATGATGATGGGGATCATGGTGTTACGCCGGTGACGATGGAGATCATGTCGGTGCTTTGGAGATGGAGATCAAAAGCACGAGTTGATGGCCATATCATGTCACTTATGATTTGCATGTGATGTTAATCCTTTTATGCATCTTATTTTGCTTAGGACGACGGTAGCATTATAAGATGATCCCTCACTAAAATTTCAAGATAAAATTGTGTTCCCCCGAGTGTGCGCCGTTGCGAAGGTTCGTCGTTTCGAAGCACCACGTGATGATCGGGTGTGATAGACTCTACGTTCGCATACAACGGGTGCAAGCCAGTTTTGCACATGCAGAACACTCGGGTTAGACTTGACGAGCCTAGCATGTACAGACATGGCCTTGGAACACGGAAGACCGAAAGGTCGAGCATGAGTCATATAGTAGATATGATCAACATGAAGATGTTCACCATTGACACCACCTCATCTCACGTGATGATCGGACTTGGGTTGGTGGATTTGGATCATGCCACGCTCGAATGACCAGAGGGATGTCAATTTGAGTGGGAGTTATAAGTAATTTGATTAGTTAAAACTCACTTATCATGAACAATAGTCTAAGATGTCTTTGCAAATCTTTGGTTGTAGATGGCTCCCGCAATAGCTCCCCTGAATTTTAATGCGTTCCTAGAGAAAACTAAGCTGAAAGATGATGGGAGCAACTTTGTGGACTGGCTCCGCAATCTGAGGATCATCCTCACAGCTGCCCAAAAGGTTTATGTCCTAAATGCACCGCTAGGTGAACCCCCCGCTCCGGCATCTGTGGACGTTATGAACGCCTGGCAGTCGCGTGCGGATGACTACTCAGTAGTGCAGTGTGCCATGTTGTATAGCTTGGAAGGAGGACTTCAAAGGCGTTTTGAACGTCATGGAGCATATGAGATGTTCCAGGAGTTGAAGTTCATCTTTGAGAAGAATGCCAAGATCGAGAGGTATGAGACCACCGATAAATTCTTTGCTTGCAAGATGGAGGAGAATTCGTCTGTCAGTGAGCACTTACTGAAGATGTCTGGGTACTATACCCGCATAGCTGATCTGGGACTTGTGTTCCCGGAGGAGGCTATCATTGACAGAATTCTCCAGTCACTCCCACCTAGCTACAAGAGCTTCGTGCAGCAGTATAACATGCAAGGGATGAACAAATCCATCGCCGAGCTGTTTTCAATGCTGAAAGTCGCTGAGGCAGACATCCAGAAGGAGTATCAAGTGTTGATGGTCAATAAAACTACCAGTTTCAAGAAAAATGGCAAGGGCAAGAAGGGTAACTCTAAGAAGGGTGGCAAGGTAGTTGCTCATCCAGTGAAGAAACCCAAGGCTGGGCCCAAGCCAGAGACTGAGTGTTTCTATTGCAAGGGGAACGGCCACTGAAGCGGAACTGCCCCAAGTATCTGGCAGACAAGAAGGGGGCCAACAACAACAACAAGCAAGGTATATGTGATATACATGTTATTGATGTGTACCTTACCAACTCTCGTTGTAGTGCCTGGGTATTTGATACCGGTTCGGTTGCTCACATTTGCAACTCTAAACAGGAACTACGGAATAAACGGAGGCTGGCGAAGGACGAAGTGACGATGCGCGTGGGGAATGGTTCCAAGGTTGATGTGATCGCCGTCGGCACGCTCGCTCTTCGATTACCATCGGGATTAGTTATGAACCTGAATAATTGTTATTTAGTGCCTGCGTTGAGCATGAACATTATATCTGGATCTTGTTTAATGCGAGACGGTTACTCATTTAAATCAGAGAATAAAGGTTGTTCTATTTATATGGGTAATATCTTTTATGGTCATGCACCCGAAGTAGGGGGTTTATTCTTACTGAATCTCGATAGTGATGATACACATGTTCATAACATTGATGCCAAAAGATGTAGAGTTGATAACAATAGTACCACTTTCTTGTGGCACTGCCGTCTGGGTCATATCGGCGTGAAACGCATGAGGAAGCTCCATGCTGATGGACTTTTGGAGTCTCTTGATTTTGAATCACTTGACACATGCGAGCCGTGCCTCATGGGCAAGATGACTAAGACCCCGTTTTCAGGAACAATGGAACGGGCTAGTGACTTATTGGAAATCATACATACTGATGTGTGTGGTCCGATGAGTGTCACGGCGCGCGGTGGATATCGTTATTTTCTCACCTTCACTGACGACTTAAGTAGATATGGGTATATTTACTTGATGAAGCATAAGTCTGAAACGTTTGAAAAGTTCAAGCAATTTCAGAGTGAAGTTGAGAATCATCGTAACAAGAAGATCAAGTTCCTACGATCTGATCGAGGGGGAGAGTATCTGAGTTATGAGTTTGGCAATCACTTAAGAAAATGTGGAATTGTTTCACAGTTGACGCCACCTGGAACACCACAGCGTAATGGTGTGTCCGAACGTCGTAATCGAACCCTATTAGATATGGTGCGTTCTATGATGTCTCTTGCCGATTTGCCACTATCATTTTGGGGATATGCGTTAGAGACGGCTGCATTCACTTTAAATAGGGCTCCATCCAAGTCCGTTGAGACAACACCGTATGAACTGTGGTTTGGTAAGAAACATAAGTTGTCTTTTCTCAAAGTTTGGGGTTGCGATGCTTATGTCAAAAGGCTTCAGCCAGAAAAGCTCGAACCCAAAGCGGACAAATGTGTCTTCATAGGATACCCAAAAGAGACGGTTGGGTACACCTTCTATCTCAGATCCGAGGGCAAAGTGTTTGTCGCTAAGAACGGGTCCTTTCTCGAGAAAGAGTTTCTCTCGAAAGAATTGAGTGGGAGGAAGGTAGAACTTGATGAGGTTATTGAACCTCTGCTTCAACCAGAGAGTAGCGCAACACAGAAAGATGTTTTTGTAGAGCCTGCAACGGTTGAAGAGGAAGCCAATGATGATGATCAAGAAGCTTCTGATCAAGTTACTACCAAACCTCGTAGGTCGACAAGGGTACGCACTGCACCTGAGTGGTATGGTAACCCTGTCTTGGAGGTCATGTTGTTGGACAACAGTGAACCTACGAGCTATGGAGAAGCGATGGTGGGCCCGGATTCCGACAAATGGTTAGAGGCCATGAAATCCGAGATGGGATCCATGTATGAAAACAAAGTATGGACTTTGGAAGTATTACCTGAAGGGCGGAAGGCCATTCAGAATAAATGGATTTTTAAGAGGAAGACGGACGCTGACGGCAATGTCACCGTGTATAAAGCTCGACTTGTGGCAAAGGGTTTTTCACAAGTTCAAGGAATTGACTACGATGATACTTTCTCACCCGTAGCGATGCTTAAATCCGTCCGAATCATGTTAGCAATAGCTGCGTATTTCGATTATGAAATTTGGCAGATGGATGTCAAAACAGCGTTCCTTAACGGTTTTCTTAAGGAAGAGTTGTATATGATACAACCGGAAGGTTTTGTCGATCCAGAGAATGTTGACAAAGTTTGCAAACTCCAGCGTTCCATTTATGGGCTGGTGCAAGCATCTCGGAGTAGGAATCTTCGCTTTGATGAGGCGATCAAAGCGTTTGGGTTTGTACAAGTTTACGGAGAAGCTTGTATTTACAAGAAAGTGAGTGGGAGCTCTATAGCGTTTCTAATATTATATGTGGATGACATATTGCTGATTGGAAACAATATAGAACTTTTGGATAGCGTGAAGGGGTATTTGAACAAGAGTTTTTCGATGAAGGACCTCGGTGAAGCTGCTTTCATATTGGGCATCAAGATCTATAGAGATAGATCGAGACGCCTGATAGGACTTTCACAAAGTACATACCTTGATAAAGTTTTGAAGAAGTTCAAAATGGATCAATCCAAGAAGGGGTTCTTGCCGGTATTGCAAGGTACAAAGTTGAGTAAGACTCAATGCCCAGTAACTGCGGAAGATAGAGAAAAGATGAGTGTCATTCCCTATGCTTCAGCCATAGGCTCTATCATGTATGCAATGCTGTGCACAAGACCAGATGTCAGCCTTGCCATAAGTATGGCCGGAAGGTTTCAAAGTAATCCTGGTATGGATCACTGGACAGCGGTCAAGAATATCCTAAAGTACCTGAAAAGGACTAAGGAGATGTTTCTCGTTTATGGAGGTGATCAAGAGCTCGTCGTAAAGGGTTACGTCGATGCAAGCTTTGACACTGATCCGGATGACTCTAAATCTCAAACCGGATACGTGTATATTCTCAACGGGGGAGCGGTAAGCTGGTGCAGTTCCAAGCAGAGCGTGGTAGCTGACTCTACATGTGAAGCGGAGTATATAGCTGCCTCGGAGGCGGCAAAGGAAGGTGTCTGGATGAAGGAGTTCATGACAGATCTTGGAGTTGTGCCTAGTGCACTGAACCCAATGACTCTGTTCTGTGACAACACTGGTGCCATTGCTCTAGCCAAGGAACCAAGGTTTCACAAGAGGACCAGACACATAAAGCGACGCTTCAATTCCATCCGCGATTCGGTCAAGGAGGAGGACATAAACATTTGCAAAGTACACACGGATTTGAATGTTGCAGATCCGTTGACTAAGCCTCTTCCACGGGCTAAGCACGATCAACACCAAGACTCTATGGGTGTTAGATTCATTACCTTGTAATACTAGATTATTGACTCTAGTGCAAGTGGGAGACTGTTGGAAATATGCCCTAGAGGCAATAATAAAAGAGTTATTATTATATTTCCTTATTCATGATAATCGTTTATTATCCATGCTATAACTGTATTGATTGGAAACTCAAATACACGTGTGGATGAATAGACAGACTTTGTGTCCCTAGTGAGCCTCTACAGGACTAGCTCGTTGATCAAAGATGACCGCGGTTTCCAGGTCATAGACATGAGTTGTCATTTGATAACGGGATCACATCATTAGGAGAATGATGTGATGGACGAGACCCAAACATAAACATAGCTTTTGATCGTGTCAGTTATCGCTATAGTTTTCTGCATGTCAAGTATAAGTTCCTATGACCATGAGATCATGTAACTCACTGACACCGTAGGAGTGCTTTGTGTGTGCCAAACGTCACAACGTAACTGGGTGACTATAAAGGTACTCTACAGGTATCTCCGAAGGTGTCTGTTGAGTTGACATGGATCGAGACTGGGATTTGTCACTCCGTATGACGGAGAGGTATCTCCGGGCCCACTCGGTAATACGTCATCTCAATGAGCTCAAAGTGACTAAGTAGTTGGTCACGGGATTATGTATTACGGTAACGAGATTGAACTAGGTATAGAGATACCGACGATCGAATCTCGGGCAAGTAACATACCGACGAGACAAAGGGAACTGTATACGGGATTGCCTGAATCCTTGACATCGTGGTTCATCCGATGAGATCATCGAGAAACATGTAGGAGCCAATATGGGTATCCAGATCCCGCTATTGGTTATTGACCTGGGAGTGTCTCGGTCATGTCTACATGGTTTCCGAACCCGCAGGGTCTACACACTTAACGTTCGGTGACGCTAGGGTTGTTAGTGAGAAGAGTGCATGGTTACCGAAGGTTGTTCGGAGTCCCGGATGAGATCCCGGACATGACGAGGGTCTCCGGAATGGTCCGGAGACGAAGATTGATATATAGGATGAAAGGTTTCGGAGTACCGGAAGTGTTCCGGGGAGCATCGGGAAATCGGCGGAGTACCGGGAAGGTTTTCAGGGGGTCCGGAAGGTGTTCTGGGCCTATTGGGCCACAAGGGGGGACACCACAGCCCTCAGGGGGCTGTGCGCCCCCCCTGGGCCCTCTCCCCATGCGGCTAAGGGGGTGGGACCCCCTAGGGCTGGCCGCACCCCTTGGGACTTGGGGGGCAAGGCACCTAAGGGGGAAACCCTAGGGCCTGGGCGCCTCCCCCTGCCCTGGCCGCCGCCCCCCTCCCCTTGCCCTGGACGCCGGCCCCTAGGGGGAAACCCTAGGGCGCCCTAGCCTCTCCACCCCCCCTATATATAGTGGGGCAAAGGGAGGGCAGCCAACACAGTTCGTGCCTCGGTGCTGCCCTCCCTCTCCCGTCATATCTTCTTCTCCCGCGGTGCTTAGGCGAAGCCCTGCTGGAGTTCTTCTCCACCATCACCACCACGCCGTCGTGCTGCCGGTTCTCCATCAACCTCTCCTCCACCCCTTGCTGGATCAAGAAGGAGGAGACGTCCCCGAGCCGTACGTGTGAAGAACGCGGAGGCACCGTTGCTTCGGTGCTAGGTCTTCGGCGATCTGAATCGCGACGAGTACGACTCCATCATCCGCGTTCACAACGCTTCCGCTTAGCGATCTACAAGGGTACGTAGATCACACTCCTTCCTCGTAGTTGCATCTACTAGATTGATCTTGGTGAACGGTAGGAAAAATTTTTGTTTCCCATGCAACGTTCCCCAACAAAAACAGCATTCCTTAATGGCTTCCTCAAGGAAGAGTTGTATATGATGCAACCGGAAGGTTTTGTCGATCCAGAGAACGCTAACAAGGTATGCAAGCTCCAGCGCTCGATTTACGGGCTGGTGCAAGCATCTCGGAGTTGGAATATTCGCTTTGATGAGGTGATCAAAGCGTTTGGCTTTATACAGACTTATGGAGAAGCCTGTATTTACAAGAAAGTGAGTGGGAGCTCTGTAGCATTTCTCATATTATATGTGGATGACATATTGCTGATGGGAAATGATATAGAATTCTTGGAAAATGTAAAGGCCTACTTGAATAAAAGTTTTTCAATGAAGGACCTTGGAGAAGCTGCTTACATATTAGGCATCAAAATCTATAGAGATAGATCGAGACGCCTCATTGGTCTTTCACAAAGTACATACCTTGACAAAATATTGAAGAAGTTCAATATGGATCAGTCAAAGAAAGGATTCTTGCCTGTTTTGCAAGGTATGAGATTGAGCAAAGCTCAGTCGCCGACCACGGCAGAAGATAGAGAAAAGATGAGTGTCATTCCCTATGCCTCGGCAATAGGTTCTATCATGTATACCATGCTGTGTACCAGACCTGATGTGAACCTTGCCATAAGTTTGGTAGGGAGGTACCAAAGTGATCCCGGTACGGAACACTGGACAGCGGTCAAGAACATCCTGAAGTACCTGAAAAGGACTAAGGATATGTTTCTCGTTTATGGAGGTGACGAAGAGCTCGTCGTAAAGGGTTACGTCGATGCTAGCTTCGACACAGATCTGGATGACTCTAAGTCACAAACCGGATACGTGTATATTTTGAATGGAGGGGCAGTCAGCTGGTGCAGTTGCAAGCAAAGCGTGGTGGCAGCATCTACATGTGAAGCGGAGTACATAGCTGCTTCTGAAGTAGCGCAGGAAGGAGTCTGGATGAAGGAGTTCATCACCGACCTAGGAGTCATTCCAAGCGCGTCAAGCCCGATGACTCTCTTCTGTGACAACACTGGTGCTATTGCTATTACCAAGGAGCCCAGGTTTCACAAGAAGACCAAGCACATCAAGCGCCGTTTCAACTCCATCCGGAATTATGTTGAGGATGGAGACATAGATATTTGTAAAGTGCATACGGATCTGAATGTAGCAGACCCGTTGACTAAACCTCTTTCACGAGCAAAACATGATCAACACCAGAACTCTATGGGTGTTCGATTCATCACAATGTAACTAGATTATTGACTCTAGTGCAAGTGGGAGACTGTTGGAGATATGCCCTAGAGGCAATAATAAAAGCATTATTATTATATCTCCTTGTTCATGATAATTGTCTGTTATTCATGCTTGAATTGTATTGTACGGAAACAGCGATACATGTGTGAATACACAGACCACAATGAGTCCCTGGTAGGCCTCTAGTTACCAGCTCGTTGATCAACAGATGGTCACGGTTTCCTGACCATGGACATGAGATGTCGGTGATAACGGGATCACATCATTAGGAGAATGATGTGATGGACAAGACCCAAACTTGAGCATAACACGAGATCGTATAGTTCGTAATGCATAAGCTTTTCGGTGTCAAGTATTTATTCCTTAGACCATGAGGTTGTACAACTCCCGGATACCGTAGGAGTACTTTGTGTTGGAAATATGCCCTAGAGGCAATAATAAAAGAGTTATTATTATATTTCCTTGTTCATGATAATCGTTTATTATCCATGCTATAATTGTATTGATTGGAAACTTAAATACATGTGTGGATAAATAGACAAACTATGTGTCCCTAGTAAGCCTCTTCAGGACTAGCTCGTTGATCAAAGATGACCGTGGTTTCCAGGTCATAGACATGAGTTGTCATTTGATAACGGGATCACATCATTAGGAGAATGATGTGATGGACGAGACCCAAACGTTAAACATAGCTTTTGATCGTATCAGTTATCGCTATAGTTTTCTGCATGTCAAGTATGAGTTCCTATGACCATGAGATCATGTAACTCACTGACACCGTAGGAGTGCTTTGTGTGTGCCAAACGTCGCAACGTAACTGGGTGACTATAAAGGTACTCTACAGGTATCTCCGAAGGTGTCCGTTGAGTTGACATGGATCGAGACTGGGATTTGTCACTCCGTGTGACGGAGAGGTATCTCCGGGCCCACTCGGTAATACGTCATCTCAATGAGCTCAAAGTGACTAAGTGGTTAGTCACGGGATGATGTATTACGGAACGAGTAAAGAGACTTGCCGGTAACGAGATTGAACTAGGTATAGAGATACCGACGATCGAATCTCGGGCAAGTAACATACCGACGAGACAAAGGGAACTGTATACGGGATTGCCTGAATCCTTGACATCGTGGTTCATCCGATGAGATCATCGAGGAACGTGTGGGAACCAATATGGGTATCCAGATCCCGCTATTGGTTATTGACCTGGGAGTGTCTCGGTCATGTCTGCATAGTTTCCGAACCCGCAGGGTCTACACACTTAAGGTTCGGTGACGCTAGGGTTGTTAGTGAGAACAGTACATGGTAACCGAAGGTTGTTCGGAGTCCCGGATGAGATCCCGGACGTGACGAGGGTCTCCGGAATGGTCCGGGGACGAAGATTGATATATAGGATGAGAGTGATCGGAGTCCGGAAGTGTTCCGGGGAGTACCGGGGAGTCGTCGGATGACCGAAAGAGGTTTTGGGGGTCCCGGCAAGTGTTGCGGGCCCTATGGGCCACAAGTGGGAGACGCAACAGCCCTCATGGGGCCGTGCGCCCCCCCTTGGGCCCTCTCCACCTGCGCCAAGGGGCCTGGGGGGGGGAAACCCTAGCCCTGGCCGCAGCCCTGGCCGCCGCCCCCCCCCCCATCTCCCCTTGGCCGCCGCCCCTAGGGGGAAACCCTAGGGCGCCCCCTCCCCTCTCTCCCCCCTATATAAAAAGAGGCAGAGGGAGGGCAGCCACACACGTTTGTGCCTCGGCGTTGCCCTCCCTCTCCCACGAATATCTTCATCCAGTCCGCGGAGCTTGGCGAAGCCCTGCTGGAATTCCTCCACCACCATCTCCACCACGCCGTCGTGCTGCTGGGTTTCTCCGTCAACTTCTCCTTCCCCCTTGCTGGATCAAGAAGGAGGAGACGTCCCCGAGCTGTACGTGTGAAGAACGCGGAGGCACCGTCCGTTCGGTGCTAGGATCTTCGGCGATCTGAATCGCGGCGAGTACGACTCCATCAACCGCGTTCTTGAACGCTTCCGCTTAGCGATCTACAAGGGTATGTGGATCCAACTCTCCCCTCGTAGATGCATCTCCTAGATTGGTCTTGGTGAGCGTAGGAAAAATTTTTGTTTCCCATGCAACGTTCCCCAACACTTTTGGTGTGCCAACCGTCACAACGTAACTGGGTGGCTATAAAGGTACGCATTGGGTATCTCCGAAAGTGTCTGTTGAGTTGGTACGAACCGAGACTGGGATGTTGTCACTCCGTATGACGGAGAGGTACCTCTGGGCCCACTCGGTAATACATCATCATAATGAGCTCAATGTGACTAAGTAGTTAGTCACGGGATGATGGATTACGGATCGAGTAAAGAGACTTGCCATAACGAGATTGAACAAGGTATTGGGAATACCGACGATCGAATCTCGGGCAAGTACCGTACCGATGGACAAAGGGAATAACATACGGGATTGAGTGAATCCTTGACACGGTGGTTCATCCGATGAAGATCATCGAGGAACACGTGGGAACCAACATGGGTATCCAGATCCCGCTGTTGGTTATTGACCGGAGAGTGGTCTCGGTCATGTCTACGTGTCTCCCGAACCCGTAGGGTCTACACACTTAAGGTTCGGTAACGCTAGGGTCGTAGAGATAAATGCACGTGGAAACCCGAAAGTTGTTCGGAGTCCCGGATGAGATCCCGGACGTCACGAGGAGTTCCGGAATGGTCCGGAGGTAAAGATTGATATATGGGAAGTCCAGTTTCGGCCAACGGGTGATCTCCGGGGGTCACCGGGAGCGTCCCGGGACCACCGGAGGGGCCCCGGGGGTCCACCGGGTGGGGCCACCCATCCCGGTGGGGCCCCTAGGCCGCAAGGGGAAGTGTCCAGCCCTCAGGGCTGGCGCACCACTAAGGGAGGCCCACCTCCCCTGCGCCTAGGGTTCAAACCCTAAAGGGGAGGGGGGCTCCACTTGCCTTGGGGGGCAAGGAACCCCCCTTGGCCGCCGCCCCCTTGCAGATTGGATCTGCAGGGGGTCCAGGCCCCCCCCCCTGGCCCCTATATATATGTGGAGGGGGGAGAGGGCAGCCGCACCTCAGCCCTGGCGCCTCTCCCCCTCCCGTCACACCTCCCAACTCCCACGCAGGGCGCCCGGCGAAGCCCTGCTGCGATCTCCACTGCATCCGTCATCACGCCGTCGTGCTGCCGGATCTCTGACGACTTCTCCTCCCCCCTTGCTGGATCAAGAAGTAGGTGACGTTGCTGCACCGTACGTGTGTTGAACGCGGAGGTGCCGTCCGTTCGGCGCTAGATCATCGGTGACGAAGAACGTGAAGAGTACGACTACTTCATCCTTGCTTCGTTGAAAGCTTCCGCACGCAATCTTCATAACGGTATGTAGATGCACTCTTACTTGCTCGTTGCTAGATGAATCCATAGTTGGATCTTGGTGAAGACGTAGAAAATTTTGAATTATGCTACGTTCCCCAACACACTATGGGTGGGACTCGCAACTTAATACCAGCGAGATGTTCTGGATAGATATCTCAAGGTGGATGATTAGTAGTAGATATTGATGGATTTCGGTCTACTTACTTTGGCGTACCGCCCATGCTTTGAACCTCAACCTTTCTTGCAATGTAGTCAGCATTGGTTTGCGTTCGTGGTCCTGTCAATTGCCCAGCTGTAATTCGTTTACCTCACATAGCTGTTTTATCGTCTTTTGGGAGAGAGACATCACTAGTGAACATCATGAGACTCCGGTCCATATTACCATCATTGATCACATCCGCTATTTACTTTTCGCTATTACTTACTATTGCAAACATTATCTATCACTACTATCATTTGCGTTTAATCCTTTGTGAACTACAAGGCCGGAGGGATTGATAACCTCTCTGTACTCGTTGGGAGCAAAGTTATTTGTATCTGTGTGCAGGTCCACGTTGATTGCTAATCCGGCGCCGTTAGCAGTTGACACCTACTTGTT
Organism: Secale cereale; assembly: GCA_902687465.1. NCBI lineage: Eukaryota > Viridiplantae > Streptophyta > Magnoliopsida > Poales > Poaceae > Secale > Secale cereale. The sequence goes on from LR738710.1 coordinate 934,543,834, forward strand.
GAACCTAGGAGTCTCTGGGGATTCGATCCTTGGCATCTTTGCTAAGGGAAAAACTTCCACAACACTGCATCTTACACCTTCCACTTGGGGTAACCAACGAGGGGTTAGAGGCCCATCAAGGAGTTTTTCTGGCGCCGTTGCCGGGGACTCCACTCTTCAGGATAGGGGAGTTGCATGCTATCTTTTACCTTTGCTTTTTAGTCTTGTTAGTTTACCTTTCAGTTTTTGCTTTAGTATCTTTTATCGAAAATCACAAATATAGTTATCTCGCTTGCTTGCTACTATGGGTTCCACCGAGAACACCAAGTTGTGTGACTTCACTAGTCACAACAACGATGACTTTATCAGCACACCTATCACTACACCTGCCACTTCAGCACCTTCATATGAAATTAAACCTGCTTTACTGAACTTAGTCATGAAAGATCAATTCTCCGGTGCTGGAGATGATGCTGCTTTACACTTGAACAACTTTGTTGAACTTTGTGATATGCAAAAGTACTAAGAAATAGATGGTAATATTGTTAAGCTTAAGCTTTTTCCTTTCTCCTTGAGAGGAGGAGCTAAAATATGGTTTCAGTCTTTGCCTAGAAATAGCATAGATTCATGGGACAAGTGCAAAGATGCTTTTATCGGAAAATACTATCCACCTGCTAAAATTATCCAACTTAGATGTAACATAATGAATTTTAAACAATTGGATAATGAACACGTTGCCCAAGCTTGGGAACGTATGAAGTCTCTTATCAAGCACTGCCCTACTCATGGTTTGACTACTTGGATGGTTATCCAAACTTTTTATGCAGGCTTGAACTTTACCTCGCGGAACTTGTTAGATTCGGCCGCGGGAGGAACTTTTATGTCAACTACACTTGGTGCTGCCACAAAGCTTCTCGATGAGATGATGACCAACTATTCCCAATGGCACACCGAACGCGCTCCAACAGGTAGGAAGGTAAACTCTGTCGAGGAGATTTCCTCCCTTAATGAAAAAGTTGACTTAATCATGTCTCTACTTTCGAAGCAATCTTCTGTTGATCCTCGTGATGTTCCCTTAAATTCTTTGATTGCTCAAGAACAAGTAGATGTGAACTTTATCTCTAGAAACAATTTTAACAACAATGCTTATAGGAGTAACTTTGGTAGCAATCCTAGACCATTCCCCTCTAATTCTTATGGGAACAACAATGCTTATCCTATCACCAAGAACTCCACTACTGAACTAGAGATTATGCTTAAAGATTTCATCACTACCCAAAAGGCCTTTAATAAGAGTGTAGAAGAAAAACTACATAAACTAGATGATCTTTCTTTTAAGGTAGACCATTTAGCCAATGAGGTAAAATTGCTAAATATTAAAACTTCTCCTCTTGAGGAGAGGGAAGTCACTCCTATAAATGCTATTCAAGTGCAAATTAATGAAAATATTAGGATGATGGCTAAACTTAAAGAGAGATGGGATAGAGAAAGGGAGGAAGAAGATAGAATTAAGAGCCTTCCTACCCACCACATTGTTGCTACTATCCAAGTTGTTGAGGATATCCAAACTCTTAGCACCCAATGTACTCCTGGTCCCAATGGACCTATTAATGGTGATGCTATGACTATAGAAACTACCAAACAAGTGAACCTAAAGGACACCACTACCACTTTACTTGATGCTAATGACCTTGATTTTGATAATTGCACTCTTACCGAAGTTATTGATTTCCTTCACAAGATGTCTAGAGACCCCCGCACTAGCACGCTTAACCTTGCCTTCACAGAGCATATCACTAATGCTCTCATCAAAGCTAGGGAGGAGAAACTTAGAGTAGAAGCCTCCATACCTAGAAAGCTAGAAGATGGTTGGGATCCTATGATAAAAATTAAATTGAATGACTTCTCTTGCTATGCATTATGTGATGTTGGAGCTAGTACCTCTGTTATGCCCAAAAGAATATATGATATGCTTAAATTGAAACCTTTTGATTCTTGTTCTTTTGGTGTTCGTCTCGTTGATTCTTCCATAAAGAAACCTTTGGGGAGGATCGACGATGTTCTTATCATTGTTAATGATAATTATGTTCCCGTTGATTTCACTATTATGGATATTGAATGTGATCCTTCATGTCCAATTATTTTGGGACGTCCCTTTTTGCGCACCGTTGGTGCTATCATTGACATGAAAGAGGGTAATATAAAATTTCAGTTTCCTCTCAAGAAAGGGATGGAACACTTCCCTCGAAAGAAGATCAAGTTACCTTTTGAGTCCGTTGTACGGACTAGCTATTCTTTTACTCTTGATAAAACTTGATCTCTATGCATTATGCCTAGCTTAAAGGCATAAAAGAAAGCGCTTTTGGGAGGCAGCCCACATGAATAAATTTTTTGCTTTTGTTGTGTCTTGATGTTGTTTACTGCTGTAGCATCATCATTGTATCTTTGCTTTTCATATTTGTGCCAAGTATAGCCTCTGATTGCTAGAAAGTTCAAAAGTTGTGAGGTGCTGTCCAGGAAACAGATTCTGTCCTTGGATAGAAAAATTCGTATAAAATCACCAGATCATCTTTTTGGTCTGAATTTTTTCGACAGCGTTCTCTATATAATTGTCTTTCGTGCATCTGTTCTGAGTTTTTTGATTTGAGTTGCAGAAGTGCCCCGAACAAATCAATTACTACCTGCTGTTCTGTTTTTCACAGATTCTGTCCTGTTTTGCCTTTCCTTCATTTTGCAAACCAAGAGCTTGCTTTTTCTTTGCAAAAACCTTTTGGCAATCTTGAGAAACAGTAGACCTTCAAGAATATCTTTATTTCCAGCAAGGTATAATTATTTTATTAAGGGTACTAACCTCGCTAATCAGATTATGATGAGTTATGTATGAAGGGAGTTTTCAAGTGTGCGAGGGAAGATGATAAAAAGATTCAGGAGTGTCAAGCGCTCAAGCTTGGGGATGCCCCCATGCACCCCCAAGAAATATTCAAGGAGACTCAAGCGTCTAAGCTTGGGGATGCCCCTGTGCATCCCCTTCTCCATCAACATTATCAGTTCGTCTTTCGTTCCGCTATATTTTTATCACTTCATGTGTTAAGTGCTATGCTTGGAGCGTCTTGCTTTTAGTTTTCTTTTTAGTTTTTCATAACGAGTCGGAACTCAGCGTTCTTTATGTGGGAGAGAAACACGCTCCACTTCTACCTAGAACATAACATATAATTTTCATGTCTATCTTTGCTGTGTGTGTTCTTTGTCTTTTAATAGCTACTATCATGCTCTGCTCTTAGTATTCATGCTTATCTTTTCAAAGAGCTTTTGTTTAGTTGGTTGCTTGAACTCTCTTTAATTATCATGCTTATCTAATTAAGAGAGTTTGCTTCCGTTGCATTGGTTGATATGTCTGTGATAAAGATGCTACATGCATGATGGCGGTTAGTAGTTCATGTTTTCTTGTGGTTAGTCTCAAATAGCTGGGGGATTCCCAGTGTGTTATTGGAGTACCAACATGATTTGTTTGCCAATGATGTGGTATAGTTTAGTAATATCTTCCTTCGAGAATTTATTTTGATTGACTTGGCGTATGCTCACGCATATTTAAGACTGTAAAGAAAGTCTGTCAAGCCTTGATGATATAACTACCATGCCTGATTCAATGTTGCTTTGTCGCTCTGCATGATTATGACCGTCATTGCTCTCTTAGTTGGTCGCTCCCAGTCTTTTGCTAACCTCCACCTGTACTAAGCAGACTAACTTTGCAATACATAGCTCATGGGAAAGTAGCTTAAAAACTATTGTGGTAAAGAATATGTTGCCTATGTATCTTATTTCTTATAAGTTGCTTGCTGAGCGGTAACCATGTTTCTGGGGACGCCATCAACTGTCACACTTTTGTTGAATATCATGTGAGTTGCTATGCATGTTCATCTTGTCTGAAGTAAGGGTGATTTGCCATGGGTTGAATGAGTATGCATATTGTTAGAGAAGAACATTGGGCCGCCAACCAAAGCCATGTATCATGGTGGAAGTTTTAGCTTGGACATTAATCCTCAATCTCTTATGAGAATATGCTTATGCATTAAAGAGGAGTCCATCATCTATTTTCTATGTTGTCCCGGTATGGATGTCCTCAAGTTGAGATCTATCAAAAACGAGAAATCAAATGCGATTTATCTCCTTGGACCTTTGTACAGGTGGCATAGAGGTACCCCTTTGTGACACTTGGTTGAAACATATGTAATGCAATGATAACCCATGGAAATCAGAGCTAATTAGGACAAGGTGCGAGCACTATTGGTATTCGATGCATGAGGCTTGCAACTTATAGGATGTCTTATGCATGACACATATCAAGTACTACTACCGTTGACAAAATTGCTTCTATGTTTTTAAAATAAAAAGCTCTAGCACATAACCATTCTTTTACTTTTATGTTGAGTCTCCACCTTCTTTCTTCAAGCACCAACTACTGAGAGCATGATTGTCATTCTGAGTGTAATGTGCATTGTCCCAAAGTAGCATTGTCTTTTGCATGATTGTGATATCGTTTATTTTGAAATCATTGTATCTAGTCATCACTTAAACCTTGAAGGTGCCCCTGCATTTATGTTTTGCTTCACTAAAGGGGGCAAGCTAGATATCACTTTATCATATTTGCACATCATGTTCATTGCAAATCTATTTGATGCTTCAGTTTCATATTGTAAAACTTTCAGTCATTTGTGATTTTCTCATGAGGCAACTTAATTACTATAGAATCATTGTCTCAGTAAGCTTTTGTCATATGACTGTAATAAGTCCTATATGGTTGATAGCATGTCACCACAGAAATTATTCTTGTTATCATTTACCTACTCGAGGACGAGTAGGAATTAAGCTTGGGGATGTTGATACGTCCAAAATGTATCTATAATTTCTGCTTGCTCCATGCCACTTTTGGGTGATATTGCTATGATATTCATACACTTCCATACACTTTTGATCATATTTGGACTAACCTACTAATCCAGTGCACCCCGGTGCCAGTTTCTGTTTTCGGCTGTTTTTGTATTTTAGGTTTTCATGTTACGAGAACTGCCAGGAAAAATCCAGAAAAATTATATAAAAAATCAGCGTTCCAGAACCTACCTTGCGCCCGAAGGACAGCCGGGGGGGGCACCAGGGCTCCAGGCGCCCTGGCGGCGCGCCCCCCCTGGGCCGCGCCGGGGGGGGCGCCTGGGCCCCCCGAGCCCCGTCTGGTGCCCCCCTTCGGCATATATTTAGAGCGTCCTTCGAAACCCTCGGGACGGGAACTCTTTTTCGCGATCTCATCTCTGTTCCGCCGCCGCCGCCGCTTCCAAGATCGGGAGCACCAGGAGAACTCTTCCCGGCACCTTGCCGGAGGGGAGGATCACCATCGGGAGCCTCTCCACCACCATGGACGCCTCCCGGATGAGTTGTGAGTAGTCTCCCTTGGACCATGAGTCCATGACCAGTAGCTATGTGATGTTCTCCTCCCGTTCTTGTGCTTCACTAATTAGTCCTCGTGAGCTTCCCTACATGATCGAGGCACATATGTAATCCTTATGCTGTTGCTATGATGAGTTTGCTGGGATCCGATGGATTATGAGATTATGTTCAGATTGTGATTGAGTAATATATTTGATCTACCTCTTTTATATTTATGTTCATAAGTAATTCTTGCATGTTCTCCGTTGTTATTTATTGCTTTGGCCAAGTAATACGTAGTGACTCCAAGAGGGAACGTTATGCTTGATTGTGGGTTCATGCCCCTCGATGACTAGTTTGAGTGACAGAAACATGAGTCTAGGGGATGTGCTGTTGCCACAAGGGGGAAAACAACGGTGCTTGTGCCCGCGGGTGCAAGGATTGTTTACTTTACGCAAAGTTCTTTTAATGCAGTTGTCTGTTGCATTGAGTTTACACTATGGGTGGGACTCGCAACTTAATACTAGCGAGATGTTCTGGATAGATATCTCAAGGTGGATGATTAGTAGTAGATATTGATGGATTTCAGTCTACTTACTTTGGCATACCGCCCATGCTTTGAACCTCAACCTTTCTTGCAATGTAGTCTGCATTGGTTTGCGTTCGTGGTCCTATCAATTGACCAGCTGTAATTCGTTTACCTCACATAGCTGTTTTATCGTCTTTTGGGAGAGAGACATCACTAGTGAACATCATGAGACTTCGGTCCATATTACCATCTTGATCACATCCGCTATTTACTTTTCGCTATTACCTACTATTGCAAACATTATCTATCACTACTATCATTTGCGTTTAATCATTTGTGAACTACAAGGCCGGAGGGATTGACAACCTCTCTGTACTCGTTGGGAGCAAAGTTATTTGTATCTGTGTGCAGGTCCACGTTGATTGCTAATCCGGCGCCGTTAGCAGTTGACACCTACTTGTTGAACCTAGGAGTCTCTGGGGATTCGATCCTTGGCATCTTTGCTAAGGGAAAAACTTCCACAACACTGCATCTTACACCTTCCACTTGGGGTAACCAACGAGGGGTTAGAGGCCCATCACACACCAGTTGCAGGTACTCAGGTGAACTACTCAGGTGACGGCAGAGAGCTATACGGGAGTACGATGAGGAACGTAGCCGTTACTATGTGCACTATCCCGATGATCAGTAGTGGTTTCTACTAGGGGCGATCCCAACCTGTGGCTTTATGTATTTTGGTATCTTTCATTTGGATCTTCACCCGTAGCCGGGTTGTGATGTTTTGGATGATGTTTTGCTATGTAATGAATTGTGTGACGTGGCGAGTGTAAGCCAACTATTTTTCCTTTTGCAATTTCATCCCTATTTTTACATGAGTCGTGCAAAGATACCGAACTTGAGATCATTCCAGAATGGGCTTATACCTTTAAGTCGTCCCTCGACACGTAGGAGGTATAGTCCCATCCTGGGCATTACAAGTTGGTATTCAGAGCCTTCTCCGACCTAGAAGCCCGCACTGATTGATCGGATCGTTGACGGTTGAGTCTAGGCACACACTTAAAATGTTTTGAGTCCTATATATATATATATATATATCGGAGAGTAGGATTTCTTTTGCTCCTCATCTCTTTTCACTCTGGTGAGGACTCCTGACGATTACTATTGCCTCTTCTACTCTCAAAATTTCACCAAATTTTTTTTAGGAATCTCACGAGTATTGTTTAGATTGTTCCGATGTCTTTGTGACAAGAACATTGTTCTCGATGCCTCCTGTCATTTAGGGGTTGTGGCAGTGTCCCGGGGAGTTGAGCTCCGAGGTGTTGTCGTCACAAATATATCGCAGCAGTTCTGGAATACTTAAGATGGCCGACATCGAAAACTCTCCTATGCGGTTAGTGGCAAGATAACCCCGATGTCACCCAGTACTGGGGAGGTAGTTCGAGAGTATTGCCATAGCTTGTATAGTAGATGTGTTTTGAAGGTACGAGGTAGACGGTTTCCGGAAATAATTGGTTATGTGTTGAAGGATGGATACAGCTGGATGTAGGATTAGAGTTGAGTGCGCGATGCTTCCCTTGTATCCCCAACACCTGATTGCATAACTGGAAACTTTGGGAAATTAATAGGTGGGTTCATCTAGTAGCTCATGGGCATTCTTCCAACGAATGCATGATATGGAGTTCGGGGTTCTACATGGAGTGAAGTGGTTTTATGGCCGTTGTTCCGATCGGGAGTTGCATCTTAAAGGGTCCTTGGCTATGCTGATCCGGGGATTGCAAAACCCTTTTGTAACACGTCCATAAGCTTTCAGCACGAATATGTCGAACGAAGCTTCTATCTTGTATTTGTTCTATCTGCTCCTTGTTGTTTTATTTACCTTTTGTCTCCCAACTGGCTTCTCGCGAAGATTGTTGTTACTATTAAACTGTGAATTTCATTCGTTCCTCTTGTTCGAATGATTCTTGTTAAGACTTATGTTGCAATTCTAGTCGTTGATTCAGCTTATATATTCTTTCAATCAATGGCTAATAGTTGTCATCTCATTAAGGATGGCTCCTAAAAGGGTTCCCAACGCTAACCCAGAGGGTGAAGAGGTTCCTGATCGTCCTCCTTCCCCTCCTCCTCCGTCTGAGGCCTGGAGAGCAATTATGCAAGCTACGAATCAGAACACCCAGATGCTTATGCAAATGATGCAGAATATTCAAGCAAATCAAGCAAATCAGGGTGCTCATGGGAACCAAGGCCAAGGCAATTTGTTCAACCAACCTCATTTTGCTACGCTCAACTAGTTACTGGCAAACCAACCAAAGGCATTCAGTTACTGTGTTGACCCTCTAGATGCTGAAGACTGGATAACAGATATCAAGAAGCATTTCGAGTGCAGAAACGTCAGGCCCGAGGACTATGTGAAGTTTGTAGCCTTCCAACTCAAGGACCAAGCCGCTGATTGGTGGCAGCAGTACAAAGACTCTAGAGCAGGGCGTGAAATCTCGTGGGATGACTTCTGCAAGGACTTTCGCTCTCACCACATTCCAACAAGTGTCGTCGAGGGTATGCGTGAGCAATTCCGCAACCTGAAGCAAGGCTCAATGTCTGTCTACCAATATAATGTCAAGTTCCAGAACCTTGCCCGCTATGCCAAGCAAGACATCCCAGATGCCAAGAGCAAGACCTATCAGTTTCGCGGTGGTCTGAAGGATGAACTCCAACTAGCTCTCACCTTGTTCGAGCCTGAAGAGTTTGATCAATTCTATAACATGGCACTTAAGCAAGAGGCAGCCCAGCTCAAGATGGAAGCTTCCAAAAAGAGGATCAGAAACGTTGTTCACTCCTCCTCTTCTTCTCAAGTGGTCGCAAAGCAACAGAAGTTTTGGCTTCCACCTCCTCCAGTGATCCGAGCTCCCAACAACAACAACAAGAATTCTGGTGGCCGTGCTTTCTCCCACCCACCCAACCCAAGCAACCAGTCAAAGAATCATTTTCAAGCTTCGAAGTCAAGTGCTCCTTTTTACCATCCTCTCTCAGAAGTGGTTTGCAACAAGTGTGGCAAGAAGGGTCACTATGCAAACAAGTGTACTCAAAGGCACCTTCCGCCTCCTCCACCTGTCAGCACTGCTATTGTCAAGCATGATCCGAAGGCAGCAAGAGTGAATCTGATGAATGCAGCTCAAGCAGAAAATTCGTCAGACGTGATACTTGGTAATCTTCCAGTCAACCTCAAACCTGCTAAAGTGTTGTTTGATTCGGGTGCTTCATGTTCCTTCATGTCATATCCATTTGCATCCAAGCATAATGTTCACACCGAAGCATTACCAAGAGCTTTGAGTGTTATATCTCATGGCAAGAGATTGAGTTCTAGTATGGTGGCTCCGAATGTATCTATTCGCATGGGTGATTACCGCTTTCTGGCTTCTCCGGTTGTTCTCGGCAACTCCGACATCGATCTAATTCTTGGGATGGATTGGCTTTCTCAGCATGATGCTCACATTGATTATGCAAATAAGGAAGTCAAGATTCCTCATCCTAACGAAGACGTGATTATCTTCGCCTCTCGAGATAACACAATCAGGCTATTCTCTCTCAATGACAAGGGCGAGATTAATGCTATCTCTCAAATTCCGGTGGTCAATGAATACGAGGATGTTTTCCCTGAAGAGCTTCCAGGCATGCCTCCGCATCGTCAAGTTGAATTCGTCATTGAACTCGAGCCTGGTACTGAGCCAGCATGCCGATGTCCGTACAAGCTCTCCCCTGAAGAGTTGAAGGAGTTGAAGAAACAACTTGATGAACAAGAGCGTATGGGTCTGATCAGGCCTAGCACTTCTCCTTGGGGCTGTGGTGTCTTATTTGTCAAGAAGAAGGATAGCACGGAGCGCCTTTGCGTTGATTACCGGCCATTGAACAAGAAGACAATAAAGAACAAGTATCCGCTCCCAAACATCAATGAATTGTTTGAGCAGCTCAAAGGGGCTAAAGTGTTCTCAAAGCTCGATCTCCGAATGGGTTATCACCAAATTCGCATTCGTGAAGAAGATATCCACAAGACTGCCTTCAGAACAAGCTACGGTTCCTATGAATATACAGTCATGTCTTTTGGCCTCGCTAATGCTCCACCTACCTTCTCGAGAATGATGCACTACATTTTCAACCCCTACACCAACAAATTTGTGCTTGTGTATCTGGATGATATCTTGGTATTCTCCAAGAATGAAGAGGATCACGAAAAGCACCTCCGTCTGGTTCTCGACAGACTCTGTGAACATAAGTTCTATGCCAAGTTCTCCAAGTGCGAATTCTGGCTCGATAAGGTCTTGTATCTGGGCCATATCATTTCCGCTGACGGTATTGCGGTCAACCCCGAGAAAGTTGAAGCCATTGTCAACTGGGAACCTCCTCAGAATGTCAAGCAACTCCGAAGCTTTCTTGGTCTTGCTAGCTATTGCAGAAGGTTCGTTGAGAACTTCTCCAAGATTGCCAAGCCTCTCTCCAACTTGCTGCAGAAGAATGTCAAGTACAACTGGTCTCCGGATTGTGATGTGGCATTCAAAACTCTCAAAGAAAAGCTCATCTCTGCTCCAGTGCTTACCCCTCCAGATGAGTCCAAGCCCTACGAAGTATTCTGTGATGCTTCTCTTCAAGGACTTGGTGGTGTTCTAATGCAAGACAAGAAAATTGTGGCATACACTTCTCGTCAATTGAAGCCAAGTGAGAAGAACTACCCCACACATGATCTCGAGCTAGCAGCTGTGGTACACGCCTTGATCACGTGGAGACACCTTCTGTTGGGCAAAAAAGTCGACATCTTCACCGATCACAAGAGCTTGAAGTACATCTTCACACAGCCGAACCTGAACCTCCGCCAGACTCGTTGGGTTGAAATGATCCAAGAGTATGATCCAAGCATCGAATACACACCTGGCAAGGCCAATGTCATTGCAGATGCCTTCAGTAGAAAGGCATATTGCAACAGTCTCCTTATCAAGACGTTTCAGCCTGAGCTTTGTGAAGCATTCAGGAAGCTCAACCTCTAAGTTGTTCCGCAAGGCTTTCTTGCAAATCTTCAAGTTGCTCCTACCTTGGAAGATCAGATCCGTGAGGCCCAACTCAGTGATGCTATGGTGCAGAAAGTGAAACATGGTATTGCAAAGGATACTCCCAAATACAAGTGCTATCGCGTTGATGAGAGAGATACCTTATTCTTTGAGGACAGACTTGTGGTTCCCAAGGGTGATCTCAGGAAGCTCATAATGAACGAAGCACATGACTCCCTCCTTTCGATTCATCCTGGAAGTTCTAAGATGTACCAAGACCTCAAGCAATCTTACTGGTGGACTCGCATGAAAAGGGAGATTGCCCAATTTGTGAATGAATGTGATGTCTGCAGAAGAGTGAAGGCAGAGCATCAACGTCCAGCCGGTCTTCTCCAACCTCTTCCGATTCCCGAGTGGAAATTCGACCACATTGAAATGGATTTCGTCACTGGGTTTCCTAAGTCCAAGAAGGGGAATGATTCTATCTTTGTGGTGATTGACAAGCTTACCAAAGTAGCTCACTTCCTTCCAGTCAAAGAATCCATCAATGCAGCTCACCTGGCAGAGTTGTACACTTCCAGAATTGTGTCCTTACATGGCATTCCTCAAGTTATCTCCTCAGACCGTGGAAGTTTGTTCACATCCAAGTTCTGGGACTCATTTCAGTCTGCCATGGGCACTAAGATCCGTTTCAGCACTGCATTTCACCCTCAGACTAGTGGTCAAGTCGAAAGAGTGAACCAGATCCTAGAAGACATGCTCAGAGCTTGTGTCATCTCTTTTGGCATGAAGTGGGAAGACTGTCTTCCGTTTGCCGAGTTCTCTTACAACAACAGTTTCCAAGCAAGTGCCGGCAAAGCTCCGTTCGAAATCCTTTATGGCAGAAAGTGCCGTACTCCTCTCAACTGGTCCGAGACTGGTGAACGTCAACTTCTTGGCAATGACTTGATCTCAGAAGCCGTAGAAATGTGCAAAGTCATACGTGAGAATCTCAAGGCCGCTCAGTCGCGTCAGAAGAGCTACTATGACGGCAAGCATCGTGATTTGGCCTTCAACATTGGTGATCATGTCTATCTCCGTGTTTCTCCTATGAAAGGAACCCAAAGATTCGGTATTAAAGGAAAGCTTGCTCCTAGATACGTGGGCCCTTTCAAGATCCTTGGCAAAAGAGGCAATCTAGCCTATCAACTTGAGCTCCCTTCCAACTTTGCAAATGTTCATGATGTGTTTCACGTGTCTCAACTCCGCAAGTGCTTCAAGGCTCCTGAACGCACTATTCCGTTTGAGGAGATTGATCTTCAACAAGACTTGTCTTATCGTGAGCATCCCGTTGCTATTCTTGAAGAAACCGAGCGCAAGACCCGCAACAAGTCAATCAAGTTCTTGAAAGTCAAGTGGTCACACCATACCGACCGAGAAGCTACGTGGGAACAAGAAGATCACCTTCGTTCCGAGTACCCTTCCTTCTTCCAGTCCTAGATCTCGGGACGAGATCTTTTCGTAGTAGAGGAGAGTTTGTAATGCCCCGGATGTAACACTTTCCCAATATGGCAATATATAAACTTTGGCTTCATCTTTCCTTCCGGGCTCTTCTCTCTTTTCGGGTTTCTTCGTTTTGTCGTGTGCTTGCGTGCATTTCATCCATGTCATGTTGTCATATGCATTGCATTGCATTTGTGTTGTCATTTGCATCCGGTCCCACTCGTCTCTTCCCGTTGTCCGTATCGAGTTCCGACGCTCTCACACGTGCCCGTGGCATCCCCGAGTCCTTCTTTCGTGTGTGACCGAGTAACGTTTCCGGAATGACATGAGACTTGTCGTGCGATGTTGTTTTGATACGTGTAGGCCGCCTATCAAGTTTCGTCGCGTTTGGAGTTCGTTTGATACTCCAACAGTTAATCTAGTGGGCTAAAAATACCTCCTCTTTGAGGCCCAAGACCCCCTCCACAACAGCCCACCAACCCAGCACAACCATTCCCATCATCTCGGTCGTCGAATTGTGATCGCGTGGCCGAAAACCCCTCCTCATTTGGAGTCTCCTAGCTCCTTGTGCCTATAAAAACGTCCCCCTTGCCATTTTTTCGTCCAAAACCCTAGCCTCCTCCTAGCTCCAGCCCCGCCTCGGAATCCGCGCCGGGCGGACGTGTCCGACCCGGGCCGGACAGATCCGCCGCCGCTCCCACCGCGCGGGCCCGCCGGGCCCGAGGCCGGCCCCAGCGGCCCGCATCGCCTCCGCCCACCGCGCGCGACCTCCGCCGCCGTCCTCCTCAGCTCCCGCGCCACCAGAGTGCCCCGCCGCCGCGCCATCGAAGCTCTTCCGCCGCCCCGAGCCCGAGGCTCCTCCGGCCGGCGAGCTCGCTGCCGCTCCGGGCCGCGCCGCCGGGCCCTCGCCGCCGGCCATCTCCACCAAGCCGCCGCCCTTCAGCCTCCTCCGGCGGGGCCCCTCGCTGCCAGGCCTCGCCGGCCCCCTCGCGACGCCGCCGGCGTCGACCACCGACGGGATCGAGCGCGGTCCAGATCGAGCCTCCAGCCAGATCGCCCGATCCAGCGAAGCCCTAACGGGGTCCCGCCGCAACCAGCGGACCCGCGCGCCCGATCCACCGCTTCGACCCGCCACCCGTTTGACCGATCCAGTGAGGTTGACCCTTGTCTTTGTTTGGCTAAGTCTTTTGCTATTTTTTGTTGTCTGATGCATTATTGTGATGGCTATAACTTTTACTGTGCTTGTCCGATTTGTGCATATAATATGTCAAAATGATCGTGGTGACATGTACTATGTTTTGCTCCATTGTGTCATGCTTGTTTGAATCCATCTAGATGTCTTAATCATCATGACAAGAGTGCTACATGATATAAACTGCTGTTATTAGTTGTTTTCATGCCATGTTTGAGATGTGATAACTTGGTGCATGTTTATCCAAATGAAGCAAATGATATGTCCAAATGTTCATCATGAGATGCTCTACATGTTGGTTGCTATAGCATGCTTGTTAGAGTTCTTATTGCCATTTTTATCCCTGTTGCAAAAGTGAAAGTGGCTGTTAGGTTTTGTAACTTGTTACGAGATGCCTAGTTCAGGAGCTCGTTGCTATTGATGTGTTTGTCCCCATGTTGCATGCTCATATGTTTTAGATTCCCCATCATGTGATCTTTGTTGTGGTGCAAACCATTTGCCATGTTATGCTTTAAGATGACTTAAACATGCTTGCAAACATGCCATGATAATGTTACTGTTTTAACACTTAGTGAAATTTCACTAAGTCTGGAATCTGTAATATCCTGATGCTATGTTTGCTTGTTGTCCTAGGCAAATCCATGATAGTTTTGGGGTGGCTATTGATCATTCCTTGTTGTATATGTTGTTGCCTATCCATCCATGCCCTCACATGCTCATTTGGGTGGTTGTATCATATTTAATTCTTGCTCCCAAGTTGCTATAAAATATTACTGTCAGGTTTTTATTGTCATGATCAAAATGTTGTAGCTTGTTGCTATTGATCCATGCCTCCTATGGAGATTCTCCAATGGAGTTGTTTGCTGTAGGATATGTCTACTTCATGTCCGTGCTTCTTATCACCATGTTTGAGTGATGTAGAGTATATATTTCTTGCTCCGAAGTTGCTATGTGGCTGTTAATTTCAGCTTTGCATTGTTTCTTGTTTCGGGTGTATCTTCTAGACCGTAGCTCCGTTTTAAACAAACTTTATATGAAACTTGACTAGAATTCCGTGTAGATTGTCATGGTGCATGTTAACTTGCTGTTTAACAACTTTAACTTAAGGTTTGATCAGATCTGGACTAATTTCAAACTATGCATATGAGGACTTACCGGATTTGTCTTAAGTAGTTTCCGGCCTCATTTAAACCTGCTGTTTCTTGTGTTGTTCTCTGTGCTTCCTATGTTTCATGTTTTGCATCCTAAATAGACTTGTCTTGCATCCTACTTGCTTGAGTAAATTGTCTTGTTCTTGTGCTGTTTCTCTGTGCTTCCTATGTTGTCATGTTGTGCATCCTAAGTGCATCTTTCATGCATCCTGTAGTTTGCGCATTGCACCTTGTTTGATTTCATGCCTCGTGTGTTCTTGTATTGAGTAGAGCCGGAAGCCGAGACCGAGTACGAGAACGAGGTTACTACCGAGGTTGAGAACGAGGAGCCGTCTTACGATCCCATCGACGACTGGACAGGCAAGATGACCTGACCCAGATATCATTACTATCTTTGCCTATTGCTAGAAGTCTCGCTCTTTAGCTTATTTGCCTCGATGCCCATGTTTGTTTGTCAGCCTCCTATTGTAACCATGAATCTGTTTAACCACCCAACCTATGCAAACCTTTGCTTGGCTACGTAGGCTTCGCTCAGCCCCTCTTATAGCATTGCTAGTTGCAGGAGAAGATTTGAAGATTCTTGCTTCATGTTGAAACTTGTTGGGATATCACACTACTTAAATTCTTAAATGAAATCATCTATATATTGGTAATGGGTGGAAGGCTATGCCTCTTGCTTGGTGATTTGTTCCACTCATGCCGCCCTAGGAACCGCATAAACCGGTGTTATGTTCCTTGATTATGCGTTCCTCACACGGTTTGGGTTATGGGACCCCCTCGATAAACCGCTTAGCGCTAAGGCTTTTTCAGCAAGTCCCAACATTGGTACTCCATTTGCCTAATAACTAATAACTTGCATAGGGACTAGCTATCCCTTTTTATTAATGAACAACCCCCGGGCCAGTGCTCCACATGAGTGTTGGTCCGAACTGCGCAACCTGTGGGGCCGCCTTGGGGAAACCCGAGGTATTTGGTATCCACCCGTAGCTTGTCCCATCCGGTCGTGGCCTGAGACTAGATACGTGTAACGCCCCGGACACACCCGCCAGTGGTCGTTACTCCTGGCGGGATCTAGACTGGCCTCACATATCAATACTAGTCTTTTCTGCGCACTTTGTCCTCACTCGACCGACCGGGAAGTTGCTCCCGGGTGCGCACGAGTGAGGACAAAGTGCGCAGAAAAGACTAGTATTGATATGTGAGGCCAGTCTAGATCCCGCCAGGAGTAACGACCACCGGCGGGTGTGTCCGGGGCGTTACAAGTTGGTATCAGAGCCGACCCTCGCGGTTACACGGATGTTTGTGGACAGTTTGCACTCATGTTGGGCATGACGTTTGTGACCCGTCGTGGCACACGACATGGCACATGTGATGTCCTGGAAGCACAGACGGTTGTGCCAAGAGGAAACGTTCCTGTGGCCCGACGAGGACGTCGGTTCCACTGAGTGAGGGTGTATGTGATGGCCTGGCTTATTAGGGATGATAGACTACTCATATCAATAAGGAATTCCTTCTTTTCCGGGAGCTCATTCAGATAGAACTCCAAAGTTAAGCGTGCTCAGCTTGGAGTAGTTTCAGGATGGGTGACCGGCCGGGAAGTTGCTCCCGGGTGCGCACGAGTGAGGACAAAGTGCGCAGAAAAGACTAGTATTGATATGTGAGGCCAGTCTAGATCCCGCCAGGAGTAACGACCACCGGCGGGTGTATCCGGGGCGTTACAAGTTGGTATCAGAGCCAACCCTCGCGGTTACACGGATGTTTGCGGACAGTTTGCAGTCATGTTGTGCATGACGTTTATGACCCGTCGTGGCACACGGCATGGCACATGTGCTGTCCTGGAAGCACACGGTTGTGCCAAGAGGGAACGTTCCTGTGGCCCGACGAGGACGTCGGTTCCATTGAGTGAGGGTGTATGTGATGGCCTGGCCTATTAGGGATGATAGACTACTCATATCAATAAGGAATTCCTTCTTTTCTGGGAGCCCATTCGGATAGAACTCCAAAGTTAAGCGTGCTCAGCTTGGAGTAGTTTCAGGATGGGTGACCGACCGGGAAGTTGCTTCCGGGTGCGCACGAGTGAGGACAAAATGCGCAGAAAAGACTAGTATTGATATGTGAGGCCAGTCTAGATCCCGCCAGGAGTAACGACCACCGGCGGGTGTGTCCGGGGCGTTACAATACGCGCGGCTACTGTCAGGGTGTCGGCACGCCGGGAGGATTTGCTGGATTAGTCTTACCTTAGTCGGAGTATCTTGAGCACGGGATTCCGAGAATACTCGGGCCTTCCCACCTTGGAGTTGCGACTCCGCGGATCGTGGGCTTGTAATGGGCCAAGTTGGAACACTCCTGCAGGGTTTTGAACTTTCGAAAGCCGTGCCCGCGGTTATGTGGCAGATGGGAATTTGTTAATATCCGGTTGTAGAAAACTTGACACCATGTACAGAACACACTACCAGCGTGAGTAACCGTGACAGTCAGTTTCGGAAAGGGGTTCGGGAAGTGAACACGGTGGGGTTATGATTGACGTGCTTAGTTAGGATCACTTCGTGATCACTTTATCGCTCGTGGCACTCCTCTTCTCGCTCTTATCACGTAAGCTAGTGCTAGTGCAGCTGCAGCCTTTTATTCTTTCTTCAGCCTTGTTCCACACCCAAGGCTTAGATAGTTCTGTTACCCGGGAACGGGATTGCTGAGTCCTCCGTGGCTCACAGATTCTACACCACACCAGTTGCAGGTACTCAGGTGAACTACTCAGGTGACGGCATAGAGCTATACGGGAGTACGATGAGGAACGTAGCCGTTACTATGTGCAGTATCCCGATGATCAGTGGTGGTTTCTACTAGGGGCGATCCCAACCTGTGGCTTTATGTATTTTGGTATCTTTCATTTGGATCTTCACCCGTAGCCGGGTTGTGATGTTTTGGATGATGTTTTGCTATGTAATGAATTGTGTGACGTGGCGAGTGTAAGCCAACTATTTTTCCTTTTGCAATTTCATCCCTATTTTTACATGAGCCGTGCAAAGATACCGAACTTGAGATCATTCCAGAATGGGCTTATACCTTTAAGTCGTGCCTCGACACGTAGGAGGTATAGTCCCATCCTGGGCATTACAGTTGATTTATAGAATGCTCTTTGCACTTCACTTATATCCTTTGAGTATGGCTTTATAGAATGCTTCATGTGCTTCACTTATATCATTTGAAGTTTGGATTGCCTGTTTCTCTTCACATAGAAAACCGCCATTTGTAGAATGCTCTTTTGCTTCACTTATAATTGTTAGAGTGTGGGCATAACTTTTGTAGAAAGAATTTAAAACTCTCTTGCTTCACTTATATCTATTTAGAGAGTTGACAGGAATTAGTCATTCACATGGTTAGTCATAAAATCCTACATAAACTTGTAGATCACTGGATATGATATGTTTGATTCCTTGCAATAGTTTTGCGATATAAAGATGGTGATATTAGAGTCTTGCTAGTGGGTAGTTGTGGATTGTAGAAATACTTGTGTTGAGGTTTGTGATTCCAGTAGCATGCACGTATGGTGAACCGTTATGTGACGAAGTTGGAGCATGATTTATTTATTGAGTGTCATCCTTTGTGTGGAGGTCGGGGGCGCGCGATGGTTAACTCCTACCAACCTCTCCCCTAGGAGCATGCGTGTAGTACTTGGTTTCGATGGCTAATAAATTTTTGTAATAATTATGTGAGTTCTTTATGACTAATGTTGAGTCCATGGATTATACACACTCTCACCCTTCCACCATTGCTAGCCTATCTTGTACCGCGCAACTTTCGTCGGTACGATACACCCACCATATACCTTCCTCAAAACAGCCACCATACCTACCTATTATGGCATTTCCATAGCCATTCCGAGATATATTGCCATGTAACTCCACCGTTCCGTTTATTATGACACGCATCATCATTGTCATATTGCCTTGCATGATCATAAGATAGCTTGCATGATATTTCCAGGGCTTGTCCGTTTTTTGATGTCATTGCTACGCTAGATCATTGCACATCCCAGTACACCGTCGGAGGCATTCACATAGAGTCATATTTTGTTCTAGCTTCAAGCTGTAATCTTTGAGTTGTAAGTAAATAAAAGTGTGATGATCTTCATTATTATAGCATTGTCCCATGTGAGGAAAGGCCAAAAAAAAGAGATGGCCTAAAAAAATTAGAGGGGGGCTAAAAAAAGAAAAAAAGAGAGAGAAAGCCCCTCCAAAAAAACAAAAAAATGAGGGAAAAGAGAGAAGGGACAGTGCTACTATCCTTTTCCACACTTGTGCTTCAAAGTAGCACCATGATCTTCATAATAGAGAGTCTCTTGTTTCGTCACTTCCATATACTAGTGAGAATTTTCATTATAGAACTTGGCTTGTATATTCCAACGACGGGCTTCCTAAAATGCTCTAGGTCTTCATGAGCAAGCAAGTTGATGCACACCCACTAGTTTTCTTTTTGAGCTTTCATATACTTATAGCTCTAGTGCATCCGTTACATGGCAATCCCTACTCACTCACATTGATATCGATTGATGGACATATCCATAGTACATTGATTTGCCTAGTTGATGTGGGGCTTTCTCCCACCTTTTGTCTATCACCACATTCTATTCCACCCATAGTACTATGTCCATGGCTCACGCTCATGTATTGCATGAAAGTTGAAAAGGTTTGAGAATACTAAAGTATGAAACAATTGCTTGGCTAAAACCGCGGTTGTGCATGATTTAAATACTTTGTGTGGTGAAGATGGAGCATAGCCAGACCATATGATTTTGTAGGAATAACTTTCTTTGGCCATGTTATTTCGAAGAGACATGATTGCTTTATTAGTATGCTTGAAGTATTATTGTCCTAATGTCAAATGATAGACTATTGCTTTGAATCACTCGTGTCTTAATATTCATGCCATGATTAGATTACATGATCAAGATTATGCTAGGTAGCATTCCACATCAAAATTTATCTTTTTTATCATTTACCTACTCGAGGACGAGCAGGAATTAAGCTTGGGGATTCTGATACGTCTCCGTCGTATCTATAATTTTTGATTGTTCCATGCCAATACTCTACAACTTTCATATACTTTTGAAAACTTTTTATACTATTTTTTGGGACTAACATATTGATCCAGTGCCCAGTGCCAGTTCCTGTTTGTTGCATGTTTATTGTTTCGCAGAATATCCATATCAAACGGAGTCCAAATGGAATAAAAACGGACGGAGATTTTTTTTTGGAATATATGTGAATTTTGGGAAGCAGAACCAACATGAGACGATGCCCGAGTGGGCCACGAGGCAGGGGGCGCGCCCACCAGGGGCAGGGGTTCCTTGGGCCCTCGTGGCCACACCGTAAGGCGGTTGATACCCTTCTTTCGCCGCAAGAAAGCTAATATCCGGATAAAAATCGTGTCAAAAAATTAGCCCAATCGGAGTTACGGATCTCCGGGAATATAAGAAACGGTGAAGGGCCAGAATCTGGGAACGCAAAAACAGAGAGAGACGGAGAGATAGATCAAATCTCGGAGGGGCTCTCGCTCCTCCGCCGCCATGGAGGCCATGGACCAGAGGGGAAACCCTTCTCCCACCTAGGGAGAAGGTCAAGGAAGAAGAAGAAGAAGGAGGAGGGATCTCTCCCCCTCGCTTCCTATGGCACCGGAGTGCCACCGGGGCCATCATCGTGTGACGGCGATCTACACCAACACCTCCGTCATCTTCACCAACATCTCCATCACCTTCCCCCATCTATCTACAGCGGTCCACTCTCCCGCAACCCGCTGTACCCTCTACTTGAACATGGTGCTTTATGCTTCATATTATTATCCAATGATGTGTTGCCATCCTATGATGTCTGAGTAGATTATCGTTGTCCTATTAGTGATTGGTGAATTGCTATGATTGATTTAATTTGCTTGTGGTTATGTTGTTGTCCTTTGGTGCCCATCATATGAGCGCGCGCGTGGATCACATCATAGGGTTAGTTGTATGTTGATAGGACTACGTATTGGAGGGCAAGAGTGACAGAAGCTTCAACCTAGTGTAGAAATTGATGCATACAGGATTGAAGGGGGGCCAATATATCATAATGCTATGGTTGGGTTTTACCTTAATGAACGTTAGTAGTTGCGGATGCTTGCTAATAGTTCCAATCATAAGTGCATAGAATTCCAAGTAAGGGATGACATGCTAGCAGTGGCCTCTCCCACGTAAAACTTGCTATCGGTCTAGTAACATAGTCAATTGCTTAGGGGCAATTTCGCAACTCCTTCCACCACTTTTCCACACTCGCTATATTAACTTTATTGTCTCTTTATCTTAACAGCCCCTAGTTTATATTTGTGTGCTCTTTATATTCTTGCAAACCTATCCCATGAAAACTATAAACTACTTCTAGGTTCATACTTGTTGTAGGTAAAGTAAACGTCAAGCGTGCGTAGAGTTGTATCGGTGGTCGATAGAACTTGAGGGAATATTTGTTCTGTCTTTAGCTCCTCGTTGGGTTCGACACTCTTACTTATCGAAAGAGGGGTTCGACACTCTTACTTATCGAAAGAGGCTACAACTGATCCCCTACACTTGTGGGTTATCGATAGCACACGAAGCGGTCAAAAGCGAAGCCGCATACGACCAAATACGAAGCACACGAAGCGGCCAATCGAAGAGCTAGCTCCTCCGCCAGATCTAGGTAGCTAGGTCAGCTCGAATCGATTGAGAGCTAGCTAGGTAGCTCAACTTGAATCTCCTTTGTCGCCCTAGCAAGAGATGCGGTCGGAGCGGACGACCTGGGCGGGCGGCCGGCAGCTAGGGCACCGGGGCGGACGTGGACGGGCTACCGGCGTCTAGGGACGTGCGGGGCGGTGTCCAGGGCAGCGCAGACGGCGGACGCGGGAGTTTCCGTGGTAGCTGGGCTCACGCCAACTGCTTTTCCCCGATATAGGGCACCGTAGAAGCGGACGCGAAAACTGCGTTTTTGCGGTTCGTGGGGAGTTTTTTACCGCACCCCTTAAAAAAATTAGAGGTCGAAGGTGAATAAGGGGTCTATTCGGGCTACTTTTTCCGCGCGAAACTGAAAACTAGCGGTTATTTTACAGATCCGTGAGATATACGGGCTGTGCTAGATATGCTCTTAAATCTTATTAGGGACGAAATGTATCCGGTTTAACTAGTCGAGGGACTAACTTTTGATGGTTTTAGAGTTGAGGAACGATTTCTCAATTTTTAAAAAAGTTCATGGACGAAAAATATATTTATCCCTAAATATATAGATAAATAGTACAGTAGTATATATGCATCCATTGTCAGAAATTTCAGTACGTAACAACATGGTACTCAACTAAAAAAACATTGTATTAGTGCACATCCACTGGCCGGTAGGCCCTTACTTCAGCGGAGCCTCTTGTGGCTGTAGATATAGGTACTTGCGCAGCGGAGGTAGAGCGCGAGCTCGGCGGCGCTGAAGCCGGCGAGCAACCAGTAGAAGTAGTCGAGGTGCGCACGGTTAAGATTGTCCGTGAACCAGCTGTCGCCGCCACCGCTGCTGGTGATGCGGTCGATAAGGGAGATGAGAGCGCCGCTGATGAAGTTGCCCATGCCTATCACGCTACAGTAGAGCGCCATGCCCAAGCTACGCAGCTCGCTGGGCATCTGGTCGTAGAAGAACTCCTGCATCCCCACTTCCGCAAACACACCTGCCACCCCGATCAAAACGTATTGTGGCACCAGCCACGCCCAGCACATCGGCACTGTTGCCTCCGGGTCGTCCACTAGGCCGTGCTCCCGTGCCGTCTCAAGGCGACGTGTTTCCACCAATGCCGCCACCGACATTGAGGCCAGGGTCAGGGCCATGCCCGTGCCCACACGCTGTAGCAGCGTCAGCCCCGACAGGGTACCGGTGGTGCGCCTCATCGCCGGCACCAGCACACGGTCATATATGGGGACAAACAATAGGACTGATGCAGGCCCCAACGTTTGCAGCGCCGCCGGCGGCAGCTCTAGGCCGCCAAAGATGCGGCGGTCCAGGGTGCGGCCCTGCTTGTTAAAGAGCGTCATTACTTGCGCAAATGCCACACCATAAGCCAGACACGCAGCCCAAATCGACAACAACCGCAGCACGGCACGTGCGTCCTCCTTCTTGGTTGCAACGTCTTTGGCTTCTAGCTGGCATTCTATTTTTGTACCATGCATTGAGCTTGAAGTGGCACTGTCATGCTGGGCTAGCGCAGCGAGGCTACGAGCAAGGAGCACGAAGGGGCTATCCGTGCCGGGAGTGGCCTCATAGAGGCGATATGTAGGGGTGCCGAGGAGGAAGACAACAAAGCCACATAGCATGAGGGCACAGAGCATGCCAAATCCAATTCCCCAACCAAGGTTCTCCTGGATGTAGCTGACTACACCAACAGAAATGGTGATACCTATAGCCAAGGAGAAGTACCACCAGTTGAACAAGGAGCTGCGGGCGGCGCACTCCCTAGGGTGGTCGGGATCGAACTGGTCAGCAGCAAAGGCCAGTGCACATGGATTGTCTGCACCCTGCGCGATGGCGATGAGGTAGAGGGAGGCGTAGAAGAAGGCCACCTGCAGTGACAAGGGGTAGGAAGAGGTGTCGCCGGGCAATGATGGATGATGTGTTGAGAGCACGGATGATAGAGTGATCATGGCATACCCCTGCAGATGTACAAATTTTAGTTGTCAGTATTTGCTTAATGGTCAACCCATAAAGAACAAATCCAGAACTACTGGAAACATTTTTGATGCGTATATTTGAAGACGTGTTAAAGACCAGATTAGTACCGAGGAAAGAAATATCCCGCACCTTACCGACTGGCTTCTTCAAGGGACACAGACACTTTCTCGACCTTGATAGCCCCCGTTGTTTCATAGTGTGAAACAATTATCACATTTAGTTGAACTTGTCTAATGCTTATGTTCATTTATTGTTTATTCCATGAAAAAAAAATTGGGGTGTATTTATTCTGTGATTTTCATACATCAGAGAGACGTACCGAGATGCCAGGCTCATCAGAGAGAGAGAGAGAGAGAGAGAGAGAGAGAGAGAGAGAGATGGCAGGCGCATCGAAGGACTAACTTGGACACAAATATGGATGGCATGTCACATATATTAGAAAATAATTAGTGGTTTTGTTAAATTCATACAATCACATCACACGCATTCTAACTCGAAATTATATTTTGTCAAAACATTTGAAAACATATAACCTAACTTACAATAGAAATCACCTCTTTCTATATTATGTTTAGTAGTCAAATTAGAATTTACGTTGGAATGGATGGATAGAGTAGTCCCTTATCTATCACAAAATCTCTAGAATATTCTACTACATCATAGTAAGATTCTACTTCCTTTCAATTGCAGAATTTTACTTAGAATATATCTATGGTAATTTAATTACATATCTTTAGGAAATTCAATTAATTTTAATCCTAACCCTTTATCCACTATGAAATATCCTACACTGTGTTCCCTATCTTCGGGTTTGTGAGGTAAGAGAACCGATTCGGCAGGGCCAAGGGAGATAACTACTTATGTCATTAATCCATCCCTCTCTCTATCTAACTAATGTAAAATGGCAGGCAACACTTGAGATTGCATTGGATTAATCAACTAACCAAGTTATGCAACTAACAACTAATACACGAAGTGGCCGTTTTTCATGTAAAAATAACTATAACATCCAAGCATTAGCTAATCAACCTCGGTGACCCTTTGGATTTGTAAACATGAAAGCACTAGTACTTCAAACAATGAGTGTTTTGAATTATAAATACATTATCTGCAATGTAAAAATTTAATGGCCTCAAATTCTTTTCACAAAACCAAAAGGTAAATGTCCTAAAACACTAATACCATGACCTCATTTGTACCCCCAAAACCACCTCTTGGTTTTAACCCTCCAAGACATCTACCCTACCTCCGGCCCACACTTTCCTCACTCGACGCCGCTTTCTCCAAACATGAAGGGCGTGTTTGGTTCATTGTATGGCATCTGGCTCGCACCAACCATGCAAAAACTAGACGTTTGGTACCCTGCATGCCTAACTGGGCCTGGCCCGACGGATGCAAAAATGGGCTCGCAGCCAGGCTGAGCGAAAACGCAGGTTTCTCGCGTAGCATGCGTGCAGGCTCGAGCGTTGGCTTTTTCTTCGTCCCTCTTCCATCTTCTCGCGTAGCAAGCGCCGCTGCCGGCTTCCCACATCAACGCCTCCGCTCCTGCCCCCTTCCAGATCCGCCGGCGCCGACCGCGCCCGTCCGCCGCCTGTCCGAGGCTGCCGCCGGCTCCCCACATCAACGGAGCACCGCCCTTCACATCCGCCGGCGCCGACCGCGCCAGTCCGCCGCCAGCTCCCCACATCAACGCAGCCCTGCCCTCCACATCCGCCTGCGCCGACCGCGCCCGTTCGCCGCCTGTCCGAGGCCGCGGCCGGCTCCCCACATCAACGCAGCCGCTGCCCTCCCCGTTTGCCTCTGCATCCTCTGCCGCCGCCGTGCTTGGTGAGGTGACCTCCGCATCCACATCCTCCGGCAACGGACTCAAGCCAACCTCCAAGCTCCCCGCTCCTTGACGCCATCTTCCCCGTGATGCTCCGCGCTGCCGATTTTAGCTTCATTTGGAAGAATCTGCAGCTCATACAACCATATCATACAAGTTCACCAAACAGTCACCTGAGTTCATCCTTGCATCAGCTCATTCAGGCCAGGCTCAGCGAGGATCTCCCATACGATGCAGGCAAAAGATGCCCAGGCAACCAAACACGCCCGAAGTGTATGATGCTTTTCTGCATATGAAAACCGATGATAGCCCTACACTAGATGGTTTTCGCCTTAGTTTCTACTGAAAGTATTGGAACTCCATTAAACTTGTAGTTCTCCCCTTGTTTCGGAACTTCAATAACCAGACGGCCCATGTAGAATATTTCAAGAGAACGTATCTCCTCCCCATGGGCGACAATGACAGGCCCGCCAATGACTTTTGACCCATCTTTCTCCAAAATTGCATGTCGCAAAGCCATTGTCAAGCTTCTAACTAAGAGCATCTCCAGCCGCGCCCCCAAGACGCCCCCCAGGACACCTTTTTAGGCTCGGTTTTAGGCTCGGACGGCGCTTTTCGCCGAAAAACAGTCCAGCCACGCCCCCAACGCCCCCCAGGACGTCAAAATAGCGCCGGCAATCCCAGGCGAAACCCAGTGCGCTGGGGGTCTCTTGGGGACGCCGGCAGAAGTTTCGGCGAATCGCGTCTCACCACATGTCCTTTTTCTTGGCCCACTTACCCATTCTCCTCACAAACTTTCGCTTGGGGTCGGTTGTGACTGGGAAGATGCCCTCTTTATTTCGCCGAATTCCGCCGGATGACCCCCAAGACACCGGCGCTTTTGGTTCGGTGATGTTCTTGGGGGTGCCAACGGCTGGAGATGCCCTAACAGACTGAATTCATCAATGGCAGGTCTACCGCAGAGAATTTTAGTTATGCCTAGATTTTCTTAGCTGCTATCACTGAAGAAAGCTACCTAGTATGACCTTCAAAATCTATTCCCATAAAGTTTTTGACTCCATCTTGTGGGATTTTTGTCTCCTCATTCTTACCCATAAGAGTTTCCTACCAGCCTTAAGCTCTTGGATTCTCACAATACTCTCTTCCAGTGAAACTGTGCCTAAATGGTGTCCCTGAAATTTGATCAACTGCTAAAATGAACTAAGTCAAGTTGAATCGCTCTCCCGTTGCATCTTCGTCATTGTTGCAGACTTAATACAACACCAAATACTCATGCCCACTCAGATGACCTTCTACATCACCTAATTGACCCTAACTTACCCCTGTCGTCCTCCAATACTCCGAAGACATGCTGATTCTAGCCCACAATTCCATAGAGGCCGACAACGAGCTTAAGACCATCCTTGGTGACTTTGCAATAGCCATTAGTCCAGACATGGCCATAATCTTCCACAAAACCACCTTCGTGCCCATTCACTCTAACCCCTACTGTGCTCTGACATTGCCACTATTTTTATTTACACGGCCTCATCCTTCCCACAGACGTACCTAGGATTCCGAGTTTCATCCCATAGCCCGCACAACAAAATTGGCCATCTAGGCATGAAAATTGTGCTTCCCAAGAATAACTAATTGTTCAGGTGGGCCATTGTATAACCTATGGATCCTCCTTCCTATATTTTTGGCCAAACTCTCACCTTCTATATAACTTAGAGCATCTCGAGCCGCGCCCCCAAGACGCCCCCCAGGTCGCTTTTTTTAGCGCCGGCGCCGAAAAAACGGCCCAGTCGCCCCTCCAAGACGCCGAAATCCGCCGGATCGGCCCGTTTTCTGAGCCGGCGCGCCCAGGCCGAACCCAGTGCATTGGGGGCGCTTTGGGGCACCGGCGAAAGGGAAAATCGCCCGGGACCCCACTGTCAGGCGAAAAGTCACACTGATTCGCCCCGTTTTCCCCTCTTCTTCCCCGACACCTTGCCGATCCCGGCGTCGCCAGCCACCTCTCCGCCGCCGCCGCCGCTATCTCGCCGTTCCTCGCCATGAAACATAGAAAGATCCCCCCGACGCCCTCTCCCCCCACTTTCCCCGAGTTCCCCTCGCCGCTCCGGCGCCTGCCGACGAGTCTGCGCACGACGCCCGCTACGTGTTCGGTGCTTTGCCTGCTCCGGCCGTGATGGACTCCGACGACGAGGAGGTCCTCCCGGCGTTGCTCGAGGAGGAAGCCGACGCCGCCGCCCAGGACGAAGAACACCTCATGGTCCTCGCCGCCCTGGCCGGCTTGCTTGCCGGCGATGCAAAGCCGAGGCGAGGCGGCTCGGCGCCGGGGCGACGGAAAGCAAAGAACCGGCATCGGCTCAAAGGGCTATTGCATGCTCTACTCAGACTACTTCGCCGACGCTCCACTACACGGCGACAAAGTTTTCCGGCGCCGTTATCGGATGGGCCGAAAGCTTTTCCTCAGGATAGTCAATGAACTCAGGGAGTACGACAACTACTTCAGGTGCAAGAAGGATTGCACCGGCACACTTAGATTCACCTCAATCCAGAAGTGCACGACAACTATGAGAATGCTTGCATACGGGGCTCCAGGTGATTCACTCGACGACTATGGGCACATGGCCGAGTCCACGATCATTGAGTGCACCTACAAGTTCTGCAGGGCTGTGGTGGCAGTGTTTGGACCGAGGTACTTGCGATCACCCAATGCTGAAGACACTGCTCGGATCCTGGCACAGAATGAAGCAAGAGGATTTCCTGGTATGCTTGGAAGCATCGACTGCATGCATTGGGCATGGAAGAACTGCCCGTTTGCTTGGCAGGGGATGTACAAAGGTGCCAAAGTAGCTTGCAGTGTGATACTTGAGGCAGTGGCCACACGGGAACTCTGGATTTGGCACGCTTTCTTTTGTATGCCAGGAACTCACAATGACATCAGCGTGCTGCAGTGCTCTCCTGTTTTTGCCAAGCTCGTCGAGGGCCATTCTCCTCCGGTGAACTTCGAGATCAATGGGCACCAATACAACAAGGGGTACTACCTAGCAGATGGCATCTATCCGAGATGGTCAACATTTGTGAAGACTATCTCAAGCCCTGTGCTAGGAGGCAAGAACTCCCACTTTTCAAAGGTTCAGGAGGCTTGCAGGAAGGATGTCGAGCGAGCATTTAGCGTGCTCCAATCTCGATTTGCTGTTGTCCGGTACCCCGCTAAGACTTGGTCGAAAGATCAAATGTGGGAGATCATGACTTGTTGTGTCATTTTGCACAACATGATCATTGAGAGCGAGCAGGAAGAGCCAGTGTTTGACACTGAACCATATTACAGGCAGGGTCCTCTTGCCCAAGTGGAACACCAGCTCCCTGCAACATGGACGGCCTTGCTCAACATGCGCCAGGAGATCCGAGACCCACAGGTGCATCATCAGCTGCAGCATGATCTAGTGGAGCACCTATGGAGGCTCAAGGGCAACGCCTAGCTCGAATTGCAATGAAAGATGAGTGTTTTTATTATTTGTTTGAACTATATAATTTGTAGAACTATGTGGTGAACTATTTGATTTTCTGTTATGATTATAATTCCTTCTGTGATGATTTTTGTGATGATTTTATTTAAATGAGCGCCGAAACACGTCGAGCCTGGGCCGTTTTGCGTCGGAAATTGGGCCAATCCAGCGCCGAAAATGGGCTTAAAGCGCAGATACTGACCCATATCGGCGCCTCTGGGGGCGACCTGGGGGGCGTCGGCTGGGAACGCACTAGCACCCAAGCCTAAAATAGCGTCGGCTCGCCCCCAAGCGGCGGTTTTCGGCGCATCTTGGGGGCGCAACGGCTGGAGATGCTCTTACACCATGTTTTATATTATATACAAAGGGATTCAATATTCTAAAGAGTATATTTTTTGGGACACATAGTTTACATATTTATAGTTAACTTTTTCCGGAATAGTTTGGATTGCTTACCACATGTGTCACGTGGTTATCTTTAGTTAACTTTATGGTCTAAGTTAAGTTGGCACTAAATAAAAGGAAATCCATATTTTTTATCAACCTACCGTTAGTTGATGGCACATGAGTTAATTTTTTGGAAGTTGCATTATTGCATACTATCCTACTACTCAGGCACATCTCATCCGCGCAATCATGTTTCAGTGGTCCAGGTCGTTGTTGGCCATCGCCTACTGATGGCGTTGTACGTTGAAATTTATAGTAGAAAGAATTAAATGAAGGAAAATTTACCATGACGTAGAGGATGCAGGCGAGGATGATGGACCGGTAGCGTCCCAGCCACGAGTCGGCGACGAAGGCGCCCAGCAGCGGCATCAGCGTGGCCGTTCCCGACCAGACATTCACGGCGGCGGCGGCGGCGGCGTTGGAGTGGCCGAGCGGCCCCGTCAGGTACGTGATCAGGTTCGCCGACACGCCGTAGTAGGAGAAAGCGCTGGCGACCTCCACCACTGCATGCATGCCGCCGCCGGCCGGCCGGTCATGTTGATAGCAGATTGATCAGTTGTCGCCAATGAAAAGCTTAGCTAGCTAGGACGACGGTTCATGCTTGGGTACTTACCAACGATGAAGAGGGCGGAGCGCCACCCGCCGGAGGTGCTGCGGTAGACGAAGCGGCCGCGGAAGTCGGAGACGCCGGTGAGCGGTGGCTCATCTTCCGTGTCCTCCGTAAGGAAGGGAGCCTCGGCGTCCACCATTCCCATCATGCTACACCTCTCAGGACTCTGGCGGTGCTAATTAAGCTCCACCTCTCTCTCCAGAATCTTTAGGTGGTGCGTCGCTGTCAACGCGAGTGTTGAAAAAATTCATTGGCAGCTGAGCTAATTAATATACATGATGGTTGTACGTTTGTTGGTTGGTACTCCCTCCGTCCGGGTTTATTGGGCCCTAAGACCACTTTTCTTGGACCAAGGCACACAGTAACTTGTTCACATTAATCCTTTCATCTTATTCCCAAAGCATTCTCTCACATGTCAACTCTCACATGCAGCCAATAGAAAAGCATGCATGCAGCATATTTATTATTTAATCATGGGACTAGCAACAATAACTCTCTTTATGGCCAATGAAATAGATGCATGCATGTATGTTTCCAAAGTAAGGCCTTATAAAAAGGGACATGCTCGTGGTGCTTTTAGGCCTAATAAACCCGGACGGAGGGAGTACTGTACAACACTTCCCTTTCTTTCCCTTTTTTCTTTCTATCTACTTCCTCCATTTCTAAATATAAGTTTTTATAGACATTTCAAATGGACTACAACATACGAATATATGTAGATATTTTTTATAGTGTAGATTCACTTATTTTGCTTCATATGTACTAGTCACTTATTGAAATCTCTAGAAAGACTTATATTTGGGAACGGAGGGAGTATTTCCCATTGGAAGGGAAAAGTCTAATTAAGTTACATAAATGGATATAAAAAGTTAAGGTATTAGCTTCACATCACCGCTAAGTTTTTAACCTAGCAACTACTCTGTTGTTGCAAATATGTAAACATCTATGAGATCAAATTAACTACATCAGATCCATTATTAAATATACTTTCGTTGATGTTGTATATAGCCAAAAGAAATTATAGATTCGGTCAAATATACAGATGTTTCAGTCAGCACAAAACTAGAACTTCCATCAATTTCGAATGCAGGGACTGCGTTCACATCTGTTAGCATGGTGTTGGTCAATATCTTGTCAGCTTTATCACATTGCCTGCATGTGATTAGATGTCCAATAATGATTGTAATGCAACCAAGTCGTATGTGCAATCATATAGAGCGCCAGCGAGCATTTGAAGACGAATCCACATACCTTATAATTAAATGCATCTTTTCTTGGTGGTTTGCATCAGGGGTACAAGTAAGTATGACCATTCACAAAGAAATACTTTGCATTCTTTATTTTCTTAATAATCTTAGACTTAATGGCAGAAGCAAGCAAGTGTATCAAGTCATTCTGATTCTTACAATAAAAATAATGAGTAGGAGTTTCTTCATTTGTAAATTGTAACACGACTAACATGCTCTTAAATACTTGTGTCAAATTGCAAAAACATCTCTACCAAACCCAAGAGATATGCATTGATATCTTAATACCTTGTGTTGTTAATAGCATGAAAGTCTAGATTATGCTTGGCAAGAAATTTAACAATGCACCAATTCTAAGAAAAACTTCTCTCCCGCGCTCTTTCGCATTTTCAAGTTGTCGCCGAGCATCTTTATCAATAGTTTGATACATTTTCAATCTGGTACGCAACTCCTATATACCAAGTGATCATATTCAAACCATAATCTGCACTTGTCTCATGCTATTTAAGTCTACTGCCAAGATGTATCCACTCATCATGCCCCTCATTTGGCAACTTGCCTTTACAACCAAATCAAAAGACTCCGTTGAGGTCCTTAGAATAGACAAGCCAATCCCTATCAAAATGCTTCCCATTTGAAAGAATCCAAAACGCTTCTAGAATATCAATCCATAGGACCTTTCAAATTTTAGAAGTCACTTTTAGTGCCCTTTTGTGCTAAAAAAATGTCAATTTATTTAGGATCAAGAAAGCCCCAAATTCTTGAATCAAATAGATCAACATGAAAGAAAACACCAACATCCGCAATAGGTGAAGTATCCAATTAACATCAATACTAGTTGTCCTGATGTTATCATCATTATTATCAATGTCGACGTTTGTGTTATCAATAAGCACTTCCTCAACCGAGACATTATTTTTTGATTTCTGTCTGTCCATCTCTAGGATCATTGTCAGCATTACAAAGGGAGGACACGTGTAATTATTGTATAATAAACCCATATGTGTCTCCTTTCTGAGATTGAGTTAAATTCTCTATTTCTTGTTTTTTTTCTCATGCTTTTGGCAACCAGGTTCAATTTTGTAGTCCGAAAAGACATGGCTATCTTGAAACATGTATACATAAAGTGAAAATAACAGAATTAACAACAAGCTATTGGCATAAATGACAATTGCTAGGTGGAGTGTACTCTGCGAAACCCATGGATCAATGGTCGACAACTCATAGAAGTCATCATGTTGAACTGTGCATGACTGAATTGGATCAGATTGCCGTACGGCAGACGTAGTGCTCAACATGTCTCATCCTGGTCGTCTAGTGTCACCCATGGGTTGGATGCTGGATGGCGCTCAAGCAATGGAGGGGCAACTCATGATCCATGTTGGGTGATGGGTGGCAGCTCTGCAGTCGAGTTGGGAGGTCTGTTGGTGCGATGTAGTGGCCCGTTTCTTGTCGGCCTTCTCCACCAGGCCAGATTACGGTGATTTTCTATTTGCTGTATTCTGCGGCAAAGTGTCAACGCTGTGTATAGGGACTGAATGAGCGTCAAGATATGAGCCGGCCAATTTTAGGAGGTAAGCGCTCCAGGTTTTGGGAACTAGGTTCCATCGTGATTATTACCGGTATCCAAAAATGTGTTCGTGTTTTTTCAAAATTTGTTCCGATTTTTCGAAATCATTTAAATTTCTAAAATTAATTACTATACCAAAAAAATGTTCAAATTTTTTAAAACTGATTGTGTTTTAAGAAATTTCCGGGATCTTAATTTTTTTCTAAATTTCATGAAATGTTAATAATTAAATAAATTGTTCGGATTTTTTAAAATTGTACTGAATTAAAATAATTGTTTTTTTCGTAAGAAAGGATCAGATATATTATAAAAATTTACCGAAAGTACAAAACACCTCAAATATAATAAAAATTACTCCGAGGTCCATGGACCACCGAACAACTATTGCCGCCGCTACAACGAGTCGCCGACGCGCCGTTGACACCGCTCCCATACCGCAGCCTGCCTAACATTGCCGATAACAGACGGAAAGTCTTCCTACACATGCCTCTAAGGACCAGCGCCTCGAAGCCGCAGTCATCGCCATTAAATCCTTGAATAGATCAAAAGAACCTGACACCAAATATCGATGTTGCGTATGCATGCCGAGAAACCTAAGCTCACTGGTCCGATGAGCAGGTAGGAATCGACGCCAAAGCTCCATCTAATTCGTCCCAATGGATGAACCTAGGAGGATCGAAGACCAGAACACTGACTCGAAGAAGAAGCTTCCCCAGCCGTCCAATCGCCGCCCCTACGGGAACTAAAACCCTACCTATCTACTAGCCGGATTTGAGGCACCAGAAATCCCCTCCTCACCATCGGCTGCCGGCGCGGCGGGCGGAGGGGATACGAATCCACGGGCTCTCTGATGGAGATCCAGGGTGACAGGCTTGCCCTAGTCGCATTGCAAGAGGGGAAAGAAAATCTAAAAGAAAAATTGTTCACTTTTTGGAAAAATGTTCGAGAGTTACAAAAATATCCCAATTTTCTAAAACGTTCATAATTCAATGAAATTAAAAACACATTAAAAATGGTCACCTTTTATATAAAATTGTTCATAATTTCAAAAAAAAAATCACAATAAAGAAAATCCTCTGCGTATCGGCTCACTACACGCAATGGGATGGGTCCGGTCCATCAGCATACACATTGTGCACTTTTCACCACTTTGTAATAATTAGTTTCAAATAGGCGAAACTATCGTATATCGCGGAAGCTATATCTCCCTTAGTACGAGTGTTCATTCCATCCCGCCTGTAGCTTCATCGCTGCATTGCAGCTACTATGTGGCTTTTTTGTCTGTCGTTTTTTCAATTCATTGTGATTTGTTCAGGTTGGCTGAGTTTCACGAGCTGGGTTTACTTTCTGGTTTTCTTCTGTTTTTTTGTGTGTGCTTTTCTACTCCAGTTTATGGCCTAATTTTTATTTTATTTTATTTGGGGGTTTTGATTTCTTCATCAGAATTTCTTTTTTCCTTTTCCTTTTATTGTTTTTCTGTTTTATTTTCTTTTTTTTCCTTTGATTGCATTTGTTTTCTGCACTGTTTTCTCCAGCTCTTCTGTGTTCCTTTTTCTCTTTGTTTTTCTTTTGTTTCTTTCATTAGTTTTTTTTGGTTTCTTAAATTAGTTCTCTTTCTTTTATGTTAAATTTATTTTTCTTTGTTTTTTTGCTCCTTTCTTATTTTTCTTTAATTTACTTCATTTTTTGGTTTAGTTCTGTTTTCTTAATTATTCTTCGTTTCCTCATGCGTTTTCGTGGCTTTCTAGGGTTTTATGTTATTTTTCCATTTCCGAGGTGTTCTTTTTCTTTCATTCATTCATTTCTTTGGTGTTTACAATTTTTCTTAGTTTTTTTTCTTCAGCACATATTTATATTTTTCATGCACATTTGTACATATTATGTATGCACCCGAAACATTTTTTTGTACATGTTTACTATTAAAAAACAGACGATTAACATTTTCCAAACTAATGTTTGATGACTACTTTTTCATATACGTTGTACATTCTCCCCATACACCAGGACCAATTTTTTATACAATTTTATAATTTTCTATAAAGAAGATTAGAAAATTATACACGACCCACTTTTTTATAACTAATATTTTTATTCTATCTTTTTAATACACATTCTGCATTTTTTATACACAAGGAACATTTTTCTACATAATTAACATTTGCTGAATAGTAGATGAATAACATCTTTTGAAATATTTGTGTTTTGTGGATTACTTTTTCCTGCAAATTCACTTTTTTGGTATGCATCAGGAACATTGTTTAAGCACGTTCTACATTTTTGGTATAAATCAGGAACCATTTTTTATAGACATTTAACATTTTTGACACAAATGATGAACAAGTTTCAAAGGATATATTTTGGATGTCTACACTTTTCCATACGCATTATAAATTTTTTTGTGTACGGAGGTACCATATTTTTATACATGTTTAAACGTTTCCAAATAAATGAGTAACATTTTCTGAAAAACTAAATTTTTTATGTCTATGTGTTTTCATAGTCAATGTTTATTATTTGTCTGATACATTTTTCTTCAAATATTAAAAAATATCAAATGCATTATTAAAAAAATTCAAAATGTATGTAAAGTATATTTTTGTAATGTTTAGAATATCTGGAAGTATAAACAAAAGTAAAAAAGGAAAGCAAAACCGAAAAAAAGAGGCACTAGACTCCCGCACCCGTGGGCCAGCCTTGTATGGCGCTGGCTTCGGGTGAGGCTAGCGTGGAGCGAGATATAGATGCGCCCGCGTGAGCGTTAAGTGTCCGATCACATGGACTTGGCTGGGCAATATATCATTCGAGGCGTGCTCACTAGGTAGCTCGTTTTACTTGGTTTTATTTTTTGCTTTTCATTTTTTTAGACTGTTGTCAATTTAATATTTACTTTTATCCTTTTTATGTTTCCCAATTTTATAAACGTTAATATGATTTTACCAAATATTCAAATGGTTCATGTCTTTTTAGCGAATTACTTGAAAGTTTTTCTAAAAATGATGTTCCCGCT
This sequence comes from Secale cereale, assembly GCA_902687465.1. Taxonomy (NCBI): domain Eukaryota; kingdom Viridiplantae; phylum Streptophyta; class Magnoliopsida; order Poales; family Poaceae; genus Secale; species Secale cereale. Next base: position 934,579,517 of record LR738710.1, read on the forward strand.
TTTTAATGTTCAGAATTACAAATGTTGTTCAAAATTTCAAGAGATTGTTCTTAAATTTTAAAAATTGTTCTTAGTTTTGAAAACCTTTGTTTGGTGTTTCAGATATTGTTCACCTTTTTCGAAAAGGGTTCATTTTTTAGTTCAGGAAAAGTTTTAATTCAGGATTTTTTCCAAACTGGTGACCATTTTTTAAATTTCCAAACTGGTGACCATTTTTTTAATTTCAAAAAAAAATCAAATCTTTATTTATTTCATGAATATTTGAAAAATTCTCCATGGAGATTTTTTAAATTCTTGAGTATTATTTGAATTAATCATTTTTTAAATTTCACAAAAAAAATCCTGATTGTTTTTTGTATTTGTGAACTATTATTGAATTCAGAATCTTCTTTTTAATCATGAATCATTTTTAATTCAGGAATTTTTTTCAACTTGTGATTTTTTATGTACATTACAGTTTTTGGTGTAGTGGAATAAAAAACCAGAAAGAAACCAACCCACATATTGATCTATGTTAGACTAGACACTACAGGAGCTAGGCGAATGGAGGTAACGGGCCAGCCGTATCCAGCGAGAGGGAGACGGCTGACGCGAGTCATGAAACGATATATCTATTTTTGCCGAATACGCAAGAGCTTCCGTATCTTTCATTGGCAGAAGAAAGAGAGTATATAGAGTACAAGGTGCCCAAGCAATGTTCTAATACCGAAGCTAGAGAGGGCAAGGAGGAAGAGCATTACATGGGGCGGGGGGGTGCCTCGTGCGAACTACTGACGTAGAATGTTAGCCAAGCCAATGTTGCTGGCGTCAGCCCAAAGGCGTGCGCCAACAATTATGAGGTTAAGGAGGCGACTTAGAGATGGAGCCTAAGTGACTCATTTTCTGTAATCTGGGAGTATGTACTTCCATCTTTAATATACCTCTTGTACGCATTGATTATACATCTCTATCATTCTCTATATACTTCATTAAATATTTTAAGATACCCAATATTGTTAGAGTTGTTTCGAATATAATGTACAAGGTATGTTGCAGTTGGACTATGAGTTGTATTCTGTTTAGATAGGATACAGAGGCGTGTCCTAGTAGGACACCTGCATCCTAGATTCCTAGGCCTCTTATATATAGTGAATGTAGATACACGGTGTAACATGCCAACATTATAGCATAGGAACGCAGGGGAAGCTGGCAGCATGTGCCGGCGTCCACGGCGACCGGGTACGGTATTGTAGTGGTATCATGGGGAGGAGCGCCCATAGTCTGGCCCAAGGGATGTAGTCATATCGGTGAACCTTGTTAGAAAATCTCGTTGTCCTGCTCGTGTGATTGCTTGGTCTTGGATGATCGACGGTAGCCTCAGATTTATTCTAACAAGTGGTATAATGAGCTACGTTTTTTGGAGGTTGTGGATTATTGATCTAGAGAAAGTATCGAGTTTGAGATGCAGCCGGCTACGTCGTGGTTTAGTTAGAGATTTGTTTTGGACAAAAAAAATGACCGAGTCCTCGTATGCGACGCGGACGGAGGCAGCAGATCAATCGGGAAGGAAAATCCATCAAACCAGGGCATTCTCCAGGAATTTGGGGCCCCGGGACGGTAAAAAAAACTTTATATTATGGTTCGGCTATCAAGTCATCATCGCTGTCAAGATATCATCACTCTGCTAAGCATCGCATGGCATGAATCGTGTGGTGCGGAGTACTCCAGGTTGCACAGTTACGTCGTATGATCATCGAATATAAAACAGGACCTTAAAATTTTAAAAATTCAGAATCTTTTTTTCGTCATATTATTAGGTGTGTACTAATTTTTAGAGAATTCTAAAATATTAGGCATTTTCTTATTTTCACTTATTTGATTCCTTTTGATAGATTGTTTCCACTAAGAAGATACGGTAAAGAAAATGGCCCTACGAATGGAATGATCTCCATGGTGATTTCCTTAATTCCTTTCCTCCCTAATCCTCTCGCATGCAATTGCAGCGCCAAAAAATCCGGAAATAAATGCCGTACGTAGAAGTACCTTGCTTGGGAGAACACTTATCACGTGAGATGGAAACAAATCCCGCGCATGCAGTGAAGAAAATCAAGGCCCCCGTGCATGGGGTGCGTAGAAGGAAATAAATCATTGACTGATGAGATCATGCCTAACATGCAATATAATTAGCGTGCGATTAATGATTTTGGGGCCCAAATTTTTATGGGGCCCTGTGCGGTCGCCCACCTCGGGCACCCTCATCGACGGCCCTGCATCAAACGTTACGCATCCATTGAATGGCATGGCATTGGCAGGACAAGGCAATAGCTAGCACTGAGAGTTGACCCTAGGAGCATATCACGTGGAAGATTAAGTGTGGTTGGATTTTGCTATTAGTAGACGGGGGTGTACCTCATCAGGTATTGCTTGTGTACTTGGGGCATTGCGATGGATGCTTGGTTAATTTTTCACACAATCAACCGCATAAAGAACCATGGCACCAATTGGTACCAGGTTTGAGGTGGAGAAGTTCGACAAGACTGGAAACCTTGGGTTGTGGCAGACAAAGATGGAATTTTTTGTTGGCGCAACAGGGATGCTTGAAGGCGTTGCGGTAAGTCATGTCAGCTAAGATGAAATTATCATGTGATGGACGGAAATTCATGGAAGGCGATTTGGAAGCCTCGTGTGTGTCGTGCAGCCGGACATGTTGGACTGGTCGGGCTAGATAGTCTGACAGATCGACGCGAGTCGGTTGGTGCAGAAGACAGTGGTGGGATCGGCGACGATGACATAGAAACGTGATGCTGATGGTGACCGTAATGCATGCTTGAGGGCTTGTGTGGCTTCGACAAGCATATGACGCATGGTTGATTCAAGGTGGTGTACACACAGAGCTTGAAGTCGGCGGGGCACGGGGTGGACTGATCATCTACCATGGAGTCATGTTGAAGGTGAGTTGGAGTCTGGAAGACATCGCTCAGTGCTGATTGAGGGGCTATGGCGCAGGACATCAGAGAGTCGAAGCCTATTTCAGCGGGAGGAAAACAAGGGACTCATAATTCGGACTAGAGCCCAGTTGTCTGGTGGAAACGTGAAACTCGTCATCGGTCGGTCATGACCGATGGTACTCTGCTGTGGGGGTTGAGTAGTGGGGGTTCGCGACCCTTGAGACTTGACCAGGACAGTGGATGCTCGACGCGATAATAGCGGTGAGGTGTGCGGTATGCAAGGGACATGGAGACGGGCCAGGGCTCTGGTGGTTATACAAGTGGTGAGACAACTGTGAATTTGACATGGAATGACTACAAGCAACGGTGATTTTTTTTTTCAAGTTTCAGACAGGCGGTCAAGAAGTAGTGATGTTGAGTTTAGGTTGTTATGTGTCACACCCAATATGTGAGTTGTTCATTGTCACGCAGGTCAGTGATAAGTGTATGATGGTGTTGGACTAATACTCTAGAAGTTGGGAGCACAAACTAGAGTAAGGGAAAAGCTCGAGCGTTGACTGTGGTCAAGAAAATGAGGGACTACAAGTTGCAGGTGGAGTCACATGGAGTCTTTGGAGTAGCAACGGTACTCATGGGATAAGCTCTAGTCCAATGCATGAAGTTTCACACATAAACGAATTCAAGATGGTGAAGAATATTTATCGAGGTAGAGTTTGTTAGAGTTGTGCCGAATATAGTGTACAAGGTAGGTTGCAGTTGGACTCTGAGTGTATTGTGTTTATATAGAATATCGAGTCGTGTTCTAGTAGGACACTCGTATCCTAAATCTCTCATATATACTGAGCTCATCCTTGTTCCATAGTTCACGCCTTCTTTCTTGATCTTAGAGGAACTCTAGTAGACCCCGCAAAACGCCGGCCCGCAAAACGCGTATGCAGTTCGCGCAAAACAGCTTTTGCGGGCCGGCGCGGGCTGGCACAGATGCAGACCCCCTAAACGGATCCGTAAAAAAGTATATTCGTGGAATATGCCTTTTTACGGGTCGCCTATGCGGGCTCTGCTCTTTGCGCCGCTGCATCCCCGCAAATCATCAGCCCGCAAATCTCAAATCCAACATAATTCAAGAATCGAAAACAAACTGAATTATTCAAATCAAACATAAAACAATAACCATCCGCATTACAAATAATTATTCATATCACCGTAGCAAACTAAAAATAATGCAATACAAAACTTGTCATGAATACAAATACAAATGAGTACAAAAATTAGTCACTGTCCAGCCCTTTGCCAATGGTGCTCAATGAGATCTTCCTGAAGTTGAAAGTGTGTGTCTGCATTTTCAATCTGCTTGTATGTCTGAAGAAAAACTCTAATGCGGTTTGGTTCTCTAGATGATTTGACACGGCTATCCACATTATCGTAAAAGAATTCTAAGTCCATTCCTCTCTCATCTTCAAGAATCATATTGTGAAGGATAACACAACAAGTCATGATGTTCTTCAGGGTTTTCTTATCCCAAAAACGAGCAGGACCTCGGACAATGGCAAACCTAGATTGCAAAACACCGAATGCTCTTTCAATGTCTTTTCGGGCTGCCTCTTGCACCTTTGCAAATTCACATTGTTTTTTTTTTGTTTTGGGTTCTTTGATGCTCTTGACAAATGTGCACCAAGAAAGATATATACCATCTGCTAGATAGTACCTCTTTGTGTATTCATTGCCGTCGACGCTGAGGTGCTATAACATATTGTCATTGTGCGAGGTTGGCCATTGACATACTCCGATCCCAGAAGCTTACAGGTTCTTGATGGGCACCATATGTGTCTTGCAGTGTGGTGGGAGGTCTAGCACTAAAGCGCCAGAGTAGGAGTCTAGACGATGATGGAGAATAAAGAGAGAAGTTGGTGGTTTGAAAGAAAAAATCTGGAGGATCCCGACAATAATATTGGACTAGGGCTCACGCCAACCATGGTACATCATTTTCAAAACAAAAATTTAAATGCCAAAACTGAATACACCGAAAGTATTACAGGTATTTTTGGTTAATTTGCCACAAATTTTTAGTATATGATACTTCGCAAAATTGTGTTGAAATTATCGGTCGGTAAAACTGTGGAAATGTTTGGCAACACTATTAAAGAGTATGCAAAACATGTGACAATAAAATAGTCAGAGAGATGCCACACTTATGACAAAATTTTGCAGCATCTGGCCTATGATGAAGAGTAGTCGTAGCTTGAGGACCCATTAACGATACATGGTGGAATGGTGGAATGGTACACACATAACGACAGCTAGCGAGCTGACTGATTACAAGTGCTTTATTAGTGCATCAAATGCTACTAGTGCTCGAGTAGCCTAGATATGATTTTCCTAGCAACTAAACTAATGGAGTGACAAATTCTTAGTAGATCATGGATGAAAAATCACCTCGAATGATTAATGTGCCCCATGTCGCAGAAAAATATGCTCCACTGCACAAAAAGAGGGCTTTTGAGTCGTTTATCTTGAATATTGTTGGGGCATATTCTCTTCTTATGCCAGGGTACTGGTCTCATTTTAGTCCATTTTTCGGGCCGCTTTTAATATTTTGTCTCGAAACTACTAGAAAGTTGGCCCAAAAGGTCGTTCTCATAGAACACGTCTAGGTCTTGCTGTTGCGAGACCGACCCTAGCTCACCTTAAGTGCCTCCTTACATGGCCTGGCCTAGCACTTGCACGCTCGCTAGCTCTAATCAGCGCTCACTCGCTTGTGGTTATGCCTGTTCATTTTGTGTCCTTTGGACTTCTGTTTTATTTTTATTTTTTAATCCTTACTTTTGTTTATATTTCAAAATACACACACACCAAAACATAATATTCCGAAATTTTACTTTGGTTATCATTCAAAACTTTACTGCATTAGAAAATGTTCATGTAATGTAAAAGTTATTTGTCTAATTCATAAAAACAATGTTCATATCATTCAAAAAAATATTCATCACTTTTTCAAATAAAAAATGGTCATATCATTCATAAAATGTTCATGTATTTGACAAATATGTTTATAACATTGTAAAACAAGTTCATGAAACATAAAAGTTAGCTAGCAACTTAAAAAAATGTTTCTACCATTCGTGAGATACCAAAAATGTTCAAACATTTAATAAATTTTCATTATATTTTTCTAAATGTTCATGTAATATAAAAGTATGTACGCAAATATTTAAAAAAACAATCGTATAACTAAAAACATATACACGGATATTAAGAAAGTTTCAAACATTTTAAAACATGTTTTTTGGAACTTAGAAAAAAAATCATAGAATCGAAAAAATCAAATAATTTTTATAAACTATTTTGTGTGTGTTTAAGAATGTTCATTGTCTATTCAAAAAATATTGAACGTACATCTTACAAAAATGTTCAACATGTATTCAAATAAAAATGTTCAATATGTATTTGAAGAATGTTCAATATTTATTTTAAAATGTTTAAACCTATATACAAAAAATGTTCAAGGTGTATAAAAAAGGAAACATGTATTTAGAAAAAATGTAAAACAAAATTAGAAAAAAAAAACTTAAGAAACCAATAAAGAAAAACACAGAAAATAAGAAAATTATGTGGAACCTTCACAAAACCGGGTGGAAGGTTACACGAACTGTTGTGCGAAGCTTCAAAACCCTGCTCGTATCACATTTATTGTGTGAGCCCACATCTTTGATCCTGTAGGCTAGACCGATGGATCTCTCGCAGTAAGCGAGATATGGATTTTCCATGTCGTGTATGTATTAACCAGTCAGGGGGCGGGGCATGGATTTTCCTCCTTATGATTCCTCCTTTCGTGTAATCCATGTTTTCCTGAAAGTTCTTTATCATCCAAACTATGCACATTTCGATATGGTAAATCTTGAATCGGTTCATCTAAAAGTCTATCATGTCTTTAGTGGTGATTTGTCAAGGATATTATTGAAGTGTTGGTGCATTTTTGGACGAAGACAAAATCTTCGGTTTGGCAGGCTGTGAACCTAAGAATCAATCTAGAACATGACAAGCCAATACCCTCAAATAAAAGTACAATGAGACTTCGGGTCTTTGTTATTTGTTGGCACTTTTATAGTTCAAAACAACAAGTTGAACATGATATCATTGAAGGAAAGAGTTATGTAGTTCATAGAGTTCAGTTAAGGGGCCCTCACCCAGTTAAGCAACGTGATATCGATAGGCTAGATTGCACTCTTAGTTGTTAGATCCCTTCATAGCAAATGGCTCAGCTCCCAATAATGCCCCCTTCATAGCAAATGGCTCTGCTTCCAATGCCATGATTCTCTGTGACAATCTTGGGCAGGTGATTTTCCCGACTTGGTGTCACATGCTCAACTATGCTGACATGCTTGAAGCCAAAACTTATGCATCCATGGAAGGTATGGCACTTGCTTTACAATGGTATGACAAACTAACCATCATGAAAACTGACCGTGCAAGTTTATTATTTTTAGTAGTGAACATGAAGGCTGATAGATTGGGGAATCCCCATGTTTTTTTAAGAAACCTAAAGGTTTAAAGTGTTGCAAAATTCTATATTCTATAAGATTATTAGAGATAAAATAAGGTTGCACATTATAGAAAAAATGCTTCACTTTGACTTACGCCCCCTACTCATTATTTTTATGAAATTCAAAAGTCATGACTTGATGCAGAATGTACCAAGTACCATGCCATACCATAGAACCACACACATGATACGAATAATCTACACGCTCGCGTAGCCGCGGGTACAAAAAAAGTTCCCACCAATGTTGTAGTGGTATCAATTTAGCCCAAGCAGATATAGAGTTGGGTATGACCCTTTGGTTCATAGCACGCTACCGTTCATCAAAAGAAAAGTCTCTTCAGAATATAGAATGATAAATATGACAACACTTGGATGTGCCGTCTAATTACAACTTCATTATAAGTACATATTATCTTCAAAGCACTATCATCATGATCCATGAACATGCAGAGGGTATTGTAGGGTTACTTATGTTGTTTTCAAATCGGTTTCTTTACATGTAGCATACATTCTCAAGTTGTTACAAATCCCAGTGGCAGAAAAATAATAAAATGAAACATGTTTCTTAATCAACCAAAGATGTGTAGTTTTCAAGTATCACATAGGTGACCAAAATCCAATAGAGTGACAAATTGTTTGTTGATTATCCAACTCTAGTTCTATGTTATCACCTTCAAAAGTCTCTCTTTTCCTTGTAGGCATATGCTCTAGCGAAGAAGATGTAGAGCGCGAGCTCCACTGCACTGAGGCCAGCAAGCAGCCAGTAGAAGTAGTCGAGGTGGGCGCGGTTGAGGTTGTCGGAGAACCAGCTATCCGCACCTCCTTTGCGTGTGATACGGTCAATGAGTGAGATGAGAGTGCCGCTAATAAAGCCGCCGATGCCAATCACACTGCAGTAGAGCGCTATGCCAAGGCTACGAAGCTCGCTCGGCATCTGATCATAGAAGAACTCCTGCATCCCAACTATCACGAACACGTCCGCCACCCCGACCATCACGTACTGCGGCACCAACCATGCCCAGCTCATTGGGACAGTCGCCTCGGTGTCTTCAACCAAGTTGTGCTCCCGTGCCATCTCTAGCCTGTGGGTCTCCACCAATGCCGCCACGCACATGGCAGCTAGCGACACGGCCATGCCTGTGCCTACTCGTTGAAGTTGTGTCAGCCCAGACGGAGTACCCGTCACACAGCGTAGCGCTGGCACTAGAACACGATCATAGAAGGGAACGAACAACAAGACAGATGCTGGCCAAAAAGTCTGCAAGATTGCTGGTGGCAGCTCTAGGCCACCAAAAATATGGCAATCTAGGGTGTGGCCCTGCTTGTTAAAAAGCGTTGTGATCTGCACGAACACTACACCATATGCTAGACATGCAATCCAGATTGGCAGTAGCCGTAACACGCCGCGCGCTTCCTCCAAGTTGGTTGCGGCGTCTTCATCTTCATGCAGGTGTCTTTTTGCTTGGAAGGAGAAGCCTGAGTTCCCGGCTAGCGTGACGAGACTACAGCCGAGACGGATAAAGGGGCTGCCGGAGCCAACAATGGATGCTTGGAGGCGATAGGTGGGAATACCAAGGAGGAAGGTGACAAAGGCGCAAATCATGACGGTGCAGAGCACACCAAAACAAATTCCCCAACCAAGATTCTCCTGGATGTAGCTGACAACAATGATGGCAAAAGCAATACCAATGGCTATCGAGAAGTGCCACCAATTGAAGAAAGAGCTGCGGGCGGCACACTCCCTGGGGTGGCCGGGGTCGAATTGATCGGCGGCAAAGGCAAGTCCGCAAGGCTTGTCAGCACCCTGTGCGAGGGCGATCAGATAGAGGGAGACATAGAAGAAGGCCACCTGCGATGATAAAGTGCGAGAAGAGGAGTTGTTGTCGAGGGTCGATGATGGTCGCTTTGTCAGCAGTGTGGATGCTAGAGTGATCATCCCATAGCCCTGCATGTATATGAGTAGTTGTTTCTTGTGAGTATTTGTGGAAAATATGGTCTAGTAGCACTCCCTAATGTGTAATGCACGTGTAACCAATCATATTCAAAGCTAGCACAAATAATCTGAAACTACACCTATATATTCTGAAGCAAAATGCCCAATTATAAATTTAGAGAAATAATTCAAGTGTTATTAATAAAGGAAGAGGAGAGCATGGAATTAATATTATCTAGAAATGTGGGATCTTTTTAATATTGTGAATATTGATGTCTACTTATTCTACAAAGTTCTCCACTCCTTTATATTTAGTTGGATAGCTAGGGGAAACTAAGTCAAGCCATAATTGTACTACCACCGGTCCACAAAATTACAAAAAATTTGGCACAGTGCTGTTCAAAACTTAAATCCTGAACCATCAATTATTCTTTATATGGGAGTACTAGTGTTAGTGTGGTTGTACATACTAGAAAATACCATTTGAGTACTACTTCGATCTTCGGATTGCAAACTTTGAATCATAATGTACTTGATTTGTATTGTTTTGAATTGTGACTGTATAATCAAAACATGAAGAGGAACAGTACATTTGAGAGATCAAATGTTTTGAATTTTGGATTCTAGTAACATGACTGGTGTGGGCGATCAACGACATCTTCCACGACAACAAAATGAACTGGTTTGTACTCCTCCTTACTCGAGTATCCTCGATTGTTGTCCTACTATTTAAAACCTCACAAGCATGCTCGCAAATGTCGACACCCCTATCGACGACGAGACCTCGTTCTTCAGTATCTTCATGACCTCAGTGAGCAGCTGGGCAACAACATCGCCGTCCTCATACCTTTTACAGACCCATTCTTGATGTTTGCTTGCAGACCCTTGCCAATGACTGTCTATCAGATGAAGAAAAATCACCACCACCAAGCTCTTCACAAGTGCACCCATCCGACGGTTCTCCTCGCGGTGCCAACCCTATTCCATTTTGCATCACAAAATACTGGCCTACCCTCTATGGGAAATGGCACAACAAGAACAAGAAGAGCAAGAGTGGCACCAACATCGTGCGGTAACATGGGCAGGTTCGAGCACCCTCACCCTCACGGCCACGACATAGTGCATGGTGCACCTCAGCATCGTGCCCTTTGCACCATCCAATCATAAGGCAGTTACCCAGGTGTTGCGCACGCCACCTCTGGCATCACGTCTAGTTGCCTCATATGACTCGACAACATTCATGATCCAGTTTACATCCACCACCGTCCGACATTGGTACATGAACATCAGTGCCTAGGTGTACTTGGCATCCAAGCCTTATATACTCACCACCTGAGCGTGCGGGTGTTTACTTGCCATTCAGGCTGTATAGACGAATATGCATCATTTTTACTGGTGAGTTGTTTGTGATTGATCTAGTTGTAATCCTAAATGTACAATATACAAGTGGCAACTGACATACCAAAATCTAGCACAGATAATTTGAAACTCTTTTGAATTATGGTACACATACTTCCAAATGTAAAAAAATACATATATGTATCTTGGAGAATAATGCACAATTATTATTCTGGAGAAATAATCTAAGCCTTATTGATAAGGGAAGAGAAGAGCATGCATGTAGTACAGATACTCTAGACCATATTATTTGAGGGGCAATCATCACTTAATTTTGGAGTAAGTAAGATGTTATTTCAGTGACATTTAAGAGAAGTTCATACACATTTTGGAGTAACGTTCAACTTATCCCTAATTACACAACTAGCTTATGCTAAACACATCATCCACAGCGAAAATGTTGTACACTTTGCTATTGCTGACATCGATGTCACAGTGAAACGTACCACACCCTTGAGATCGGCCTACAGTTCCACTGATTGCGCTCAAGGACTAGATTTTAAAGCAACGGGTTTGACGTGACAAGGCCGTGGCCTACTCTACTAGAGGTAGTGTCAAAATTAAGACAAGTCTCACGAAACCAACAGTTGGATGGATGACCACTAGAGGTAGTGTATTAGTCTTTGAAAAGTCAAACCTATTTAAGTTTGACCAATTTTGTAGACAAATATATCAATATCCATAAATATCTAATCGGGCATCATTACATTCGTCGTGAAATAATTTTTCATATTTTACTTATTTAGTATTGTCGATGTCGATGTTTTTAGCTCTGAACTTGGTCAAAGTTAAAGAAATTTGACTTCTTAAAAACAGATACCTTATATTCTGAAACTAAGGGAGTATTTGGTTAGGCGAGTGGGGGAGACCAGGAAGTGTGTGTTCTTATTTATTTATAATGTGGTGTTTTGGTGGCTCTATCGCTGGATGATTCTGTATTATCTGCTAATCAACCCATACATTTAGACTTGTGAAGAAATTATGTGATTTTTTCTTCAATCTCATGAAAAAGCTCCAAATTATGGAGCATATATTGAATTAAAAAAAATGAATGAGAGAGCTTCTTGAGAAGAAAAAAAATATGGTTCACCCGGTCAAAATTGGGTGAAATCTTAATTAATTGCGAAGGCTTAAAAATTAGGAAGCATAGTGTTTTTTTAGATTTCTTTTCTCTGGAATATGGGTAGTTGGGTACAGACGTTGTGTGAGTTTTTACGTGTGGTGATGTGCATGAAGATATGCGTTGTGCATACTCCTAAGAAAAGAATATGTGTTGTGCATCCAGGCGTGGTAATTGGTATTCCTCAAGCAGCAATCAAGACGAGTATGACCAAAAAAAGATGACATGGAGATTAATTTCCGTAATTATTACCAGGACGTAGAGGGTGCAGGCGAGGATCATAGACCAGTATCGCCCCAGCCAGGAGTCGGCGACGAAGGCGCCCAGCAGCGGCATGAGCCTGGCCGTCCCCGTCCAGACGTTCACCGCCGCGGCCGCCTCCGCGTTGGAGTGGCCGAGCGGCCCTGTCATGTACGTGATCAAGTTCGCCGACACGCCGTAGTAGGCGAAGCTGCCGGCGCCCTCCACCACTGCACACATCGATCGCTACCTAGTTAGTTTGCTGGGATATTATTACTGGATCTAGTAAAGAGCTCGCGGTAGGACATGCAGTGCATACCGGCGACGAAGATGGCGGAGCGCCACCCGCCGGAGGTGGCGCGGTAGACGGGGCGGCCGCGGAAGTCGGAGACGCCGGCCAGCGGCTCATCCTTGCGCTGGAGAAAGGGAGCCTCGGCGTCCACCACTGCCATCTCCGAGTTTGCTTTGCACATATAGCTTAAGCCTTGTTAGCGATATATATCATCGTGCGTGGTTTGTTCCTGTCTCGGAGCAGTTCATGTTGCCGGACGGACTAGACCGCTGTGACTGTGATGCTGCCTCACAAGCGCTCTTAACGTCGGCACCACGTCGGTACGTACCTTTGCTCCGTTTTCATCCACACAAGCGCTCTTAACGTCTCCATCCATCGCTCAGAGACAGCTTGCTTCTCATGTCATCCATCCTTCAGACGTGTCGATATATTACTCCGTGCCTTCTCAAATAAAAAGGAAAAAAAGGATAGATTACTCGGTGAAAACTACGAGAGAACACAAATCCATCGCCAAGGACGTGAAAGGACAGAAATCAAATGTGAGTTATTCACCATAGGAATATCCATTTCTGAGTCCAGGCTCATGTGCACCCGGTCAAGAAAAAATTCACAAACAATTTTAAAAAAATCCAAACTTTTTTTCTGGTAGTAGATAATTTGGTGTGTGAGGTGCGCTCTAAATTTTAAATCATTTGGATGTGTGAGTAGCTCTCAGCAAAAAAGACAAAGTGAGGTCAGAACAGTACACTATTTTACAGACTCTAATTTGTCTTTTTTGCTGAGAGCTACTCAGATGTCTAAATGATATGAAATTTGGAGCGCACCTCACGCACAAAATGATCTACCACCAGAAAAACATTTGATAAATTTTTTGAAATTTTCTAGTATTTGTTTTGATGTTTTTCTTGAGCGCGGGTGCAGATGAGCCCGGGCACCGAATTGCTGTCTTCACGTCCTTACTTTAGCACCGGATTTTTAGAGCATCTCCAACAGCCGCGCTATACTAGCGCCGCGCCGCAAAAAACGCCATTTTAGCGCGCGCGCAACGCGTCGGACAGCTCCAGCGGGCGCGCAAAAAACGCGCGCGCGCTAAAACGAGTTGGACGCGCTGGTGAAAGCCCCATCCCGCGCTGTTGATTTCGTGCGTCCACTTCCGCGCGCGGCACACTCGAGCGCGCGCGCGAACTCTCCTTTCTTCTTTCTTCCCACCCGCGCGCGCCGGCTCTCCCGCGCTCGCTCGCCCTCATCCGGCCGCGCCGCCGCCGCCGCTCGCGCCCCCGGCGACCTCAGCGCTTCCCCGGCCTATCCCGGCGCCGCCCCCACGCCCGCCGGCGACTCGCGCTTCCCGGTCTGCCTCCGCTGGCGCCCGCCGCCCGCGCCCGCCGGCGACCGTTCAGGCGCTTCGCCGGCCTCCCCGCGCCGCTGCGCTTCCGCCCCACCCCCTCCTAGTCCGACCGGACCTCGCGCGCCTCCGACGTCCGAGGAACAGCGCCCGACGGCTCGCTGCCACGCCGCGCCCGCAAGGTGTTCGACAAAACACCTACAAGGTATGTATTGCTCCAAACTGAATTTGGTGCATATTTTGAATTGTAGTTTTGATAGTATAGTATTGAACATTGTAGATGAGTTCGTCGCATGATTCTTCCGAAGATGAATTTGATATGGAAGAGGAGGAGGATCTTGCAATGATCATAGCTATGCATATCAATAAAAAACCGAAGCACGGTGGTTCGGTTATGGGTCGGGAAAATTTTTGGAGAGATAGGATTGATGCCCATAACAGATTGATGAAGAACTATTTCGTGGAGAATCCCACATACCCGGAGTCATATTTTTGTCGCCGGTTTAGGATGAGCATAGACTTGTTCAAGCGCATTGCAGAGAAACTAGCGATTCATGACCGTTTTTTCCAGCAAAGGAGGAATGCTGCTGGAGAGCTCGGGCATAGCACCTTTCTGAAGGTGACAGCCGCTTTGCGTATGTTGGCATACGGTATCCCGGCCGATCTAGTTGATGATCACTTGGCTATGGGTGAGAGCCAAGCCATCATGTGTGTCAAGCGCTTTGCAGTGGGAATTGTGCAAGTGTTTGGCGAGGAGTATTTGAGATCTCCCACTGCTGAAGACGCCGCAAGGCTATTGGCGATGAACAAATCTCGCGGCTTTCCTGGCATGCTTGGCTCAATAGATTGCATGCATTGGAGTTGGAAGAAGTGTCCAAAGGCATGGCATGGGCAATTCCACGGCCAAAAAAAGGGTTCCACTATAATCCTTGAAGCGGTGGCCGATCAGGAGACTTGGATTTGGCATGCATTCTTTGGAATGCCTGGATCTTTGAATGACATCAATGTTGTCAACCGGTCACAACTGATGAATAAGATTGCGAATGGTGAGTTGCCACCGGTGCAGTTTGTAGCAAATGGCCATACGTACAACTATGGCTATTATCTAGCGGATGGCATCTATCCAAAGTGGCAAACCTTCGTGAAGCCGTTGAAAAAGCCAGAAGGTAAGAAAAATCTTGATTTCCACAATGCTCAGGCAGCTGCTAGAAAAGATGTCGAGAGAGCATTTGGGATTTTGCAAGCCCAATTTGCTATTGTGAGAGGACCGGCTAGATTTTGGGATCAAAAAATGCTTTGGTACATCATGCACGCTTATGTGATCATGCACAACATGATCATCGAGAATGAGCGTGGCCAAGATTTAGACTACTCACAGTATGAGCTCTTGGGACATCCCGTGCGAGTGCGACGGAGGGCTGAAAGGGTAGCCCGTTTTGTTGCCTCCTATCATGCCATTCGGCGTCCCGCAACGCACAATGATCTTCAGAAGGATCTGATTGAAGAGTGGTGGGCATGGCATGGACGACAAAGAGCATGATTTCATTGCATTTTATGTATTGTATTGTTCATGAACTATTGATTGTGTTTATTGCATTATTTGTTGTACTGAACGATAAACTATTTGTTTCAGTTGTAATAACTATTTATTGTTGATTTATTTTGTTTGTTTGATCGTTTTTCTTCTATTTGTTGAATTGTATATGTGGTTTGCGCGCGCTGCATTTTTGCGCACCGCTGGAGCGGCGTGCGCGCGCTGCTGCTGGAGCCAGCGCTGCGCGGCGCGGCAAACCAGCCGAAGCGCGCGCGGCAAATGCGTTTTTTGGGCGCGGCGCGTAGCGCGGCTGTTGGAGATGCTCTTAGTCACGTAAATTTTATCTTAGTTGTAAATCAATATATGTAAGGAAATGTATATAGGCAAAATTGTGTCTATGATAGCTTGCTAGGGAAATAGCTATCATGGCCACACAACACATGCGCCGTGATCGGTGCTGACCATGTGGGTGTTAAACTAAAAAGGTGCTTGTGGAGTGTTTTGCAACCCATGTGCTAGAGAAAAACTATGCATGGTCAGCATGCAGTGGTCCATGCGGTTGTACATCAGGAAAGGGAGGAGGGGCAAGGCTCCATGTGCATGATGCATGCGGCAATTTTGGAACATGAAGCCAAAAGGGAGAAAGCATGTGTAGGAGTGTCACGTGACAAGTACTTGAAAGTTGAGCGACTGAAGGTCTTGGGCTTCTAGAGTTTTGCACTAGATAAGCGCATTTATATGAAGAGTACAGAGACACGGTGGCACTGCTTAATTAACTCCATAAATTAGCTTGTTCACTTCATGTATCAGCAAGTTAGCTAGTCTAACTTCATGTATTTGCCAAGCTAGACAAAAGTGCATAAACGAGGTCAAAAAGTATGCTTCAAATGAACCGTCGAGATCAACGCTGTAACTGACGTATGTGAAGAGCCCCAAAGAATTTTTTCTTTGGAAATGAAAAGGTAGATAGAGATCTACCTTATTTCAAAATAGAAGAGCGCCAAAAAATAATTATCTTAGGTGGAACCGTCGAGATTAACGACGGTACCGGCGTATGTGAAGACCGCCAAAGAAGAACTACCTTAGGTGGAACCGTCAAGATCAGCGATGGAACCGACGTATGGGAAGAGCGCCAAAGAAGAACTATCTTAGGTGGAACCGTCGAGATCAACGATGGAACCGACGTATGTGAAGAGCGCCGAAGAATAACTATCTTAGGTGGAACCGTCAAGATCAACAATGGAACCGACGTATGTGAAGAGCGTCAAAGAACAACTATCTTAGGTGGAACCATCGAGATCAATGACGGAACCGACGTATGTGAAGAGCGCCAAAGAACAACGGAACCATCGAGCAATTTTGAACTTTTAGTTCAATTTTAGATTAAGCCAAGCGCGATAGTTATATTTATATTTTTTTCTACCGGGTGGCAGAAGGGTGTGCCTATATACATGACAGATGGTAAGGCACGCGTCTGTTTTAGCAAGGGACAACGTGGAGTTCAAAAAAGTGGCACAACTTGCACACGCTAAGAGACTAACCAAACTCCCTACAAGCTAGGCATGCATGTGTTCAGATAAGAGAGAGAAGAGGTGCATGTACGGGTGCTTGATTCCAAAACGTACTATGGTAGACCACGTCCGTCTCGTTCGATGGGCGTCACGTGCGAAAGAGGAACCTGCACAAAATGTCGCTCGTGTGACGGCCACACCTCTGTACGCACATGCAAGACAGGCATTTCGCCAGTCCATTAGGGCATGTTCAATGGTTCTAGCTTAGCAATGACACGTAGGATAAATGATGAGGTGTAGGAGAGAGAAATCATAAGAGAAGGCTTGTCTTCTCTTAATTAAGAGAAGACAAGAGATGATCTCTTAGCACAATATGTCTCACCATGTTTTTAGGAATAACTAGTTATTGAAGATAAGACTAAGAGATGACCCATTGTAGACATGCTTTTTTGTCATCTCTAAATTACATGCAAGATTTAAGATAAGACTACCTTATCAACCATTGTACATGCCCTTAGGCATAAAGCAGCAAAGACCGGCCGGCCAAGGCAGCTAAATTAGCACAGCACATGGGCTTCAGACATTACCACACCAAATAGCTAGTACGAATCACAAAGCATATCAACGGTACCAATAGCTATTTCTAGGGCAAGCTATGATAGAAAATCTCTCTCCAATGTATATAATACTAGATATAATTTTTTTTACCTACGTAAAATTGCAAACCGAAAACACCACGTAGAATATGCATATCAACGTAATTTGTGTGGTATGACTTGTATCTTGCATTTCTTATGATGATTTTTGAGTTGTAAGTCGGCATGAAGCATACGTAACTTGGGTATCCTAACCATAAATTATGGATGTGAAAGCTTAAGAACCATGGGTGCAAAATACTTCCTCCTTTTCTATTAGTTTGCATATAACTTTGCGGGGTCTTTTTTCCGTAATACTCAGCATCTTCCTATTTTTCCTACTGGCTCTTTTCAACTTTGCCCCTAAAATTCTGTTTTCCATGCAACCTCTCATTATTAGTTATACGCCATGGGAGGAGACCCAATCAAACGTGGTGCATTTAGAGTGCGTGCAATTGTGCTATCTTAGAAGTGCCACATAACATAAGTGTTGAGATGAAGGTGAGAGAAATTATTTAAAATGACTTATCTTCTCTTAATTAAGAGATGATCTCTTAGCACGAGATCTCTCACATATTTAGGTATATATATTTACTATACAACACTAAGGGAGAATACATGTATTTTTATTGCCATCTCTAAATTGTATGGAAAATTAAGATATGGCTTCTTTATCAACCACTATACATTCACTTGTTGGGGGGAAGAGATTTTGGAAGCATATACGAGAAGGAAACAATTTGTCCACACATCCTATCCCCGTCCCGATGGTGCGAGTAATGTTGTCGGAGGATGTGTGGAGTTTACTGTCTACGAGTTGAAATAACAAGTTTACTGGTTAACATGTCACCGTCATAGTTATACACCAAGATGGTGGCAGCTATCTGGAAATTTCAGCCAATTTAGTTTTCAATGCTCGAATTCATACGACTTACACACGATTATTCATTATAAGCTACAAACTTATGGTGGGTTTGCTACGGAACTAACTTACAGGGTTACGTGTATGGCCACGGAGAAACCAGTGGAAGTCTTCCATAAGTTAAGCATTTTCGATGCACTAAAGACTTGATGTGAATGTGCGCGGTGCACAAATTAGGATCGGGCTAATTAACTTATCACTGCAAGTGCTGGGTGGTAAACAGAAAGCTGGCCAGCTAGATAACTGCTCCAACATCAGTGGAATAGTTGCTCGTTAAGCAAAACAGACCACGACCGGTCATTGCCGACTATTCCAATCATACACTAGTTTAAATAATATCTCTAACACAAAGTAGTGATCTAAACGCTCTTATATTAGTTTACAGAGGAACTACAAACTTACAGTGGGTTTGCTATGGTATTATCTTACAGGGTTACGT
>LR738710.1:934598454-934619835 GCA_902687465.1 Secale cereale
GCAAAAAAAAAAAAAAAAAAGACTTGATGTGAATGTGCGCGGTGCACAAATTAGTATCAGGCTAATTAACTTATCACTGCAAGTGCTGGGTGATAAACAGAAAGCTGGCCAGCTAGATAACTGATCCAACATCAGTGGAATAGTTGCTCGTTAAGCAAAACAGACCACGACCGGTCATTGCCGACTATTCCAATCATACACTAGTTCAGATATGCAAATTAAATAATCTCTCTTTGTCCACATCAAATTTGAGTTTTTAAAATCGGTATCGTGAGAGCACAAAAGAGACTGTATCACCTGGTATTTCCCCGCGGCAGCGCCCTGGCCAGGAGTTGGTGACGAAGGGCTTCCGGTGGCGGCACGAGCCTAGTCAGTCGTCCCCATCCAGACGTTCACAGCGCGGTGTTGGAGTGGCCGAACAGCCCCATGAGGTAAGGGACCAGGTACGACGATAGGCCATACCTGGCGAAACTGCTGGCCACCTGCAGCATTGCATGCATACCGCTGACGGATTATATAAGAAAATTAACCGATACTCTCATGTTTTTTACTCCGTCCATTCCTAAATATTTTTTTTAGAGATAATACTATGGATAACATACAGAGCAAAATAAGTGAATCTACACTCTAAAATGCATCTACATACATTCGTATGTGATCCATAGTAAAATCTCCACGCTGGAGCCGCATCCCGCCCGCATCAGCCGTTGTTCTCTACAACTTTACGGTTGTCTGTAGCCGCCGCCCGCACCAGCCGCTGCCCATCTACTGCCCATCAAATTGCACGGCTGTATAGTGGTTGTACACAGCCGCGTGACCGTTAACTAGTTTTACATCTCCAATTTGCGTCAGCTATTGGACTTGGACTTTTATATCACGAATATACATTATCTATTTGAGTTGCCTATTTTTTGAAGATGTAAAATGCACTTTATGGAGATGTAAATTTTACATCACCTAGTTTTACATGTTCAAATTTGCATCATCTATTGGAAATGCTCTTATGCATTAGCTGGTAATACTATCTCCATTCCGAAATAATTGTAATTTTGGACTTGGCTCAAGTCAAACTTGTTTAGGTTTAACTGAGTTTATAGAAAATATATATTAAAATCTAGAACATCAAATTAGCCTCATGAACTTCTTTATAAAATTTATTTTCGTATTATTTGTGTTTGGTAGCAAATTTTCTATGAAGTCGATCAAATTTACGCTAATTTCACTTAGGACAAACCTAGATCTTTAAGGCCTCCTTTGGTTTATAGGTTAGAAAAATCATAGGGATAGAAAAATCATAGAAAATGAGATGACATGTATCCCAAATCATATGTATAGGAATAGAAAAGAAGAAGTCATTTGATTCACATCATAGAATTTTTACCACTGAGTCCAGGCTAATTTTTATTTTCCTATGAAATGTGGAGAATAGGAAGAATTCCTTTATAGGAATAGGGTTTCATTCATACAAACCAAAGGGCTCTAAAGAAAAAAAAAATCTATAGAAATCTTATCCGATGGAAATCCTATAAAATTTCTCCAAACCAAATAATGCCCAATTAAGTTGAAACGGAGGGAGTATATAATATTGGATCAAGTAAGCAGCCAACTCTGGCACATGCAGTGCATCACCGTCGACGAAGAGGGTGCAACGAGGTGGCGCGCGCGCAGCCATGGAAATGGGTGAGGCCGGCGTCCATGATTGTCATCATCTCCTAGCTTTCTTCTTCAGAGCTTGTTCGCCGTATATCTTATCGTGGGGATCGAAGACAACTGCCGATTGGGTGGTCCTTGTCACACAGCAGTTCCGATTGCTGGTTGGACTAGATCGCTTCGACACCGACACTGCACTATACTGCAACCTAGAGCTCGTATGCACAGTTTCAATGCTCCATCAGCATCAGGCACGTACTCGCTCCTTTTCATCCACACATATTTTCATGTCTTCATCTGTCAGTCAGGCTTGTAGACTCCTTTGTCATCTAGCTACTCAGACGTGTCGATAATTTACTCTCTGCAAAAATGCACATCAAAATGCACATCAAATGTACATCAAAATGCATAGGAGAAGGAAAAATTGTACTCCCTCCGTCCGGAAATACTTGTTATCAAAATGAATAAAAGGCGATGTATTTAGATGTATTTTAGTTCTAGATACATCCTCTTTTGTCCATTTTGATGACAAGTATTTTCGGACGGAGGGAGTACAATTTTAGGTGATCCGCTTATTGGTTACTCGCAGCCTGCTCAAGTTACACCCTCCTACGACAAAATTGATAAGGGATAAGATAGAATAGTTTTTTTTTTATTTCAGTCGACATTGATAGCGTTCAATCAAGATACTTGGATATTTTATAATTGTGTGGATATAAAATTGAATGAAAATTTTAAATTTATCAACCAGCTCAGATGGATAAGGGATGAAATAGTTCAGTCAACTACAATTAGTTATTTTCCACTCGACATTGATGGCTGTTGGATCAAGTGATTTGGATACTTCTATGATTGTGTGAATGTCCGATAGTTGTCAGTGTTAGATAACGAAAACTACCTCCGATCTAAATTAAATGTGGCAGTATCGCAGCTTTAGTATAACTTCATACTAAAGTTGTACTAAAACTGCGACAGTTAATTTGAATCGCCGGTGTAGTTAAATAACAGTCTCTTGAGAATAGTAAATTTGCTATACTTAAGAGTATTGATGGATACAAAGAACCCTTTGAGATGGTCATCTACATCTGACTTTTGATGAAAGGATAAAGTGGAGCAACGCTCTTTAGCCGGCCACTCCTGTCAAAACAATTAGGGGTCCTCTGCCTCCCAATGGCGCCGCCGTCGGCCTGCCTCATCTCTGGTGGCCTTAGGGCCATGGAGGCACAGTGGACACCGACCCTTGGATGTGTGAAGGCTCTGTTTTTAGACGTTTCTTTGAGATTTGTTAGGGTATATGTGTCCTGCTCATGAAGACAAGATGGTGGCGGCTACCTAAAGATGGAATAAGGTTCTCCCCGCCTAGCCCCTGTTCCGGTGGTGCGTCTAGCATCGTCGATGGGCGTGTGGAGGTGTGTCTCCGGCGGATCTGTCTTTGATGGATTTGCCCGGATCTGGTTGTCGTTCGCCTACGTGTGTGTGTGTGTCTTCAGGTTAGATTCTTTTGATTGACGCTACGCTTCATCAGCGGCAGTTGCTATTCTGGTGCGCTGGTCCAATGGGGTCTTAGCACGATGACTTTCTGACTGCGTAGTACAACAAGTTTTGCCCGACGGGGGAGGGGCAATGACAGCGATGCGCCTTCGATTCGCTTCCGTGCTTGTAGTCGTCGCTAGGTGGTCTATGGATCTAGATGTAATTTCTTTTATTTCTGGTGTTCGTTGTAATGCCATTCTTGAAAATGAATAGATCGGAAATTTTCCCGAAGAAAAGAACCCTGGAGTTTATTGTACCCATGATGGTGGAAGATTTTACAATCATTTAGTAAAATCAGTTGAGCTAAAAAAAAATATGCCCTAGAAGTTGAAACGACAAATCTATTCTTCGCCCAAATCGCCTGACGCGTCGCTTAATGGGTTGGCTGGGATAAAAGTTCATTTCTACGCTATGGGTTCTTCTGTCAATTTTCTTCGGTTCATTTATTGTTGGTTTTTTGCCTTTTCATTTTTCATTCCTTATTTCTTTTTACTTTCTTTCCATTTTTAAGTTTTTCATTTTCCATTTTTCCATCTTCGTATTTTTTTACTTTTTCATAACATGTGAACCTTTTAATTCATGACAACCTTTGAAATTCACAAAAAATTCTATTTTCATTAAGAAAATTAAAAATATATATTATTGTTTTAAAATGTATGCTCATTTTTACATAATCTTATAATATATTTTTTGACGAAATGGGTTTTCCTATAATAGCATTAACACGAGTTGTTCTTATGAGCAATCGAGTTATTGAGGCTGCCATATAGGATCATGTCTGAGAAGAATTGATGCATAAAAGGAACAATCGGGTAAAATCAGAAAAGCTTGTACTCTGCTGTTGCCACTATTGATACTCTGCTGTTGCCACTATTGATACAACTAGATGATAGCACACGAGTTTTTATTGATGCATTGAGAAATATAAACAGTCATTACATAAAAAAAGTACAATTTGTATCGAATTAGTAGACATCAAAAAATAGAAGTTTTAAAAAATATAAATCACGCTTTTGGAAAATGTTGAAGATGTATACCAAAATTCTTCCCGGTGTCTATGGGAAAAAAGCCAAAAAATAACAAAATAATGAAAAAATGAGAAGAAAAAAACGGGTAAAAACCAAAAAGGAAAGAAAAAATATAATGAAAAGACAAACCGATGAAAACTGAGAAAGAATAGAAAAATACGGCCGAAATAAAACAGAAAACCTTGAAGAAACAAAGGAAACGGAAAGAAAAAACAAAATAAAAAAGGAAAAATATAAAGAAAAGCGGACCAATGGCACGCACATGACAGCTATCGAGCAAACGGAAGAAAAAGTCTAAACAGGCCAGCCCAGAAAAGGACAGGAGATTAAAATCCTTCAGCGAGATGAGCTACCATCTCGTGGGATATCGTATTCGGCGTGTAGGCGAAATCAGTGGTGCACTGCGTGCGCGTCATTTTGTCGCAGTCTGTGAGTTTTTTCTTTTTCTTATATCTATTTATTCAAAACATTTAATCTCTTTAACCGTGAGTTCAAATTTAGAACCATTTTCATCATTGGATCCCACGCGTCGAGATCTTCAAAATTAGATTCCATATTAATAGGTTTTGATAAACTTTTTTTCACAAAAAAATGGACCAAAAAACAAATGAAGAAACACAAGCGGGAGCACGATTTTTTTCCCTTTCCAAAAAAGGCGCAGCCGTCGAGTTTCATAAAACACTCCGCGAGATGAAAACAATTTATCTGACAAGAAAAAAATGAAAAGATTTCATAGGAGGCACGGTTGTGCTTTCGCGAGAGGCACGGCCGTGCCTCTTTCGGAAAGCACAACCATGCCTCCTACGGAAGAAACACCGAGTCTCTCGCAGACAGAAAAAACAGGAAATGCGTTTTTTCGGTTTATGCTTTTTGTTTTTTCTTGCCAGATAAATTGTTTTCATCTTGTTGAGTGTTATTTGAAATTAAAACATTGATTTTTAAAATCGGGGTGAAAACTTTTTGAATTCAAAATTTGTTCATCGAATTCAAACATTATTCATGTTTTCTGCGATAGCTAACAAATTTTAAACTCGTGAACATTTTTCTAAATTGTGCATACTTTCTGAATGCACGAACATTTTTAAAAACTGTGATCATTTTTTTAAAACCGTGATCATTTTTTAAATTCAGCAAATTTCCTTGACAATTGTGAACATTGTTTTGCAAATTCGAAAAACAAAAATCGTGAAACATTTTATTGAATTAAAAAAATGAAATGCTGTATTTTTTGAATATTTTGAAATATTGCTAAAGATATTACAGTTTTTTTCTAAAATTTATGAATTGTTTTTTAAAATAATATATAGTTTCTAACTGATCAAATTTATTTTAAATGATGATCATTTTTTGAATGCGTGGGAATTTATCATTTCATGAACCGTTTTCAAATCATGAATATAGTTTGAATTCATGAACAGTTTTTTTCATAATTCGCAACTTCTATGAAATTCAAATTGGTTTTTAAAACCAAAAACAAAAAAAGAAGGGGGCTGACCCATTAATTGTGCTAGGGGCGCTCAGAAGACAGCCGGTTCTGGGTAGTGGGTTCCTCGCATCTGGCTCGCCCCTGCCATGCAAAATCGTGGATGTTTTGTGCCCTGTGCGGCCTCCTCAGCCTGGCCCGACTCATGCAAAAGGACATCTCTCAGCCAGACTGAGGGGAACGCAGGTTTCGGGCATTTCCCTCGTGCAGGCCCAACAAATGCAAATTGGCTGCACCTGCAATGCATGCGTGGGGCAACGATCTCTCACAGTCGTGGGGTTAGAGCGTCACCTCGCCACTCGTCGCTGTCCCCAAATACACGACGGGATTGCCGAGTCCGCCATCCGTCGTCCTCTGTGCTAGCTCCACCGTCCGCCGTCCCCAAATACACGACGGGATTGCCGAGTCCGCCATCCGTCGTCCTCTGTGCTAGCTCCACCTTCCGCGGTCAAACTCTGCTGCCAACGCTAGCCTTCACAATGGCTGTTGCTCTACAAGATCCACACCCCATCGATTCGAGAGAGGTGGGTGGGAGCTGGAGGCCCGCCGCCACCGGCGCCTTCCCGGCGCCCCTTGCTCTGCCAGATCTACCGCCCCATTGATCGGAGCAGCGAGGATGTAAGGAGGCGGCCCATGAGGTTCCAAGTCGCTGGTCCATCCCATCCAAAAAGCAGCAGGAGCTGCTCGATGTCTCCCACGTTCGTGTATTTTTTTTACTTGTGAGATCGCCCCTTGTGATTTGCCCATGGATGGCGCATGTGCTTCGTGCTTCTTACATATTTGTTTCCAGATCTGGTATTTGGTATTCTCAATCTCCCAATCTCCCAATCTTGACCTCAGTTTTGCTCTGAATTGTGAGTGACAATACGGTTTAGTTAATCGCAGCTAGTCTCTTCATCGTCGGTTGTGTTAGTATCTAGGAGTACATTCGTTGTACTAATTGCTAGCTAGTGGTATAATGGAACTTGATTTTTGGTTCAGCTTGGTTTTACTTGTTTGAGGAATTTCTGATAAATATCATTGGAACTTGAGTTTTGGTTCAGAAGTTCTAATGCATAGATTTCCTACGGTCTACCAAACATTCATCTCAATTCAACTTTTCATCAGCTCAATCAGGCCAGGCTCAGCTAGGATCCTCCATGCGATGCAGGCTGCAGCTGCCCAGGCAACCAAACATACCCTGAAGCTTCGCAGCCATTTTTTGAAGCTTCCAGGCCGATTTTTTGTTGTTGTATTCTTCGCTGTTTTACTCGGTTTCCTTTTACTTTCTTTCTATTTTCTAATTTTATATTTTTTCTAAATTGATTTTTTCCCATGAAATTGTATGAAATACCGAAAAATGTGTACTTTTGAAATTTTGTTGAGTTATTTTAATCTTGAAATTAAAAAATTATTCAAAATTTCAAAATATTCCTATTTTCAAAAAATGTTTCGAATTTCAAAAGTTGTTCACAATTTCAAGGGAATGTTGGTAAATTTGAAAATTATTCATATTTTTTCGAAAACAATTTTTCAGGGTTTCAGATGATCACCTTATTCAAAACAGTAGACAAAATGTTGGGTCGCATGTCCATGGGCTCGGGCCTGAGCACATAGGGTAAGCTTCAGTGTGCAAGTATGCGTGTGCGTGCATGCTTCACTCCAAGGAAACCAGCTATAAAGCAACACATATTCTATAACGTTTTGACTGTATGTTGCAAAATTGACAGTAGATACGGATAATAAGCATTGTAGCATATGTGTTGTAGATTGCAGCCGGCCCTAACCCAGCCTATGTCTAGCCCGGCCCAAGGTTGGCTTTCCCGATTAATCTAGGTTACCTTTCCCCAGCCTCCTATTCCTCTCGATCCTATAGGCTCTCACGGCGGCCGCCGCCCCTCGACCTACCTGCATCCCGGAGAGCCGCCCCTCACAACTCCGTTGCTATCATCCGTCCCGGCAGGCCACCCCTCACCACTCCCCATGTGATCCTCCGTCCCGACGCGCCGTCCCTCGTCAACACTCCCTTGCGACTCTGCTTCCCGGGGCGCCGCCCCTCGTGAATATTGTATTAAAATAGTATTAATCTTATATTTAGAATATGTTCATTGTGCAGTAAAAAAATGTCATGTAAATAAATAATTGTTCATCGTGTAACGAGAAAATGATATCATATATTAAAAATGGCCGTCACATATTAAAATTTTGTGAGGCATGTGTTAATTTGTCTCGTAGTATATTTTGATACTCATCTTGTATAGAAAATGCTGATCTTGTATTTCTTAAAAATGTTCCATGTGTATTAAAACAAATTTGTCTTGTATTGAAAAAATGTTTGTCATGTATTAATAAATAGTTATTTGTATGAAAAAATCATTATGTATTTGAGAAAAGGTTCATCGTTTAACAATTTTTTAATTGTGTATTGAAAATATGCATGTACATTGGAGAAAGTTAAATGTGTGATTGAAAAATGTTAGTCATGTATTAAAAAGTGTTCATCATGTATCAAATGTACAACGTGTATTTTTCAAGGATTTGTTTTTATTTATCTAAGAAATAAACTTGAAAAAAATAAAGTTTTTTAAAAGGGGGAAAATAAAAACAAGGAAAAAACGAAAAGAAACAAAAACTAGAAAATAATACTGGAGAACAAAAAATTGACAAACTGCAGCCACAAAAGGTAAAAGGAAAACAAAGTAAAAACATGCATAAAACCCCCAAAGAAATTGCCTCGTTCCCAATTTATTGTGTCGGCCCGCCTAGGGATGCGCTTAGGAGCTCATTGTACCCCACAATAAGTGAGGTATATGTTTTGCAGTTTCTACAGGTTGA
The DNA here is from genome assembly GCA_902687465.1 of Secale cereale. Taxonomy (NCBI): domain Eukaryota; kingdom Viridiplantae; phylum Streptophyta; class Magnoliopsida; order Poales; family Poaceae; genus Secale; species Secale cereale. Next base: position 934,606,963 of record LR738710.1, read on the forward strand.
GAATAGTGATTAAAACACTAATGTGGGATCATATAAGGGCCTCCTCAATAACTGCGTTGTCCACTATGATAGAAAAAAGTAGTTGCTCGGAAACTATAAGAATTTGTCACTCCATCGGTTGGTTGCTTGGAAATTTATTTCCCAGCCGCTGGACCACCAGTTGCATTTGATGGGTTAATAAAGCACTTGTAATGAGTCTGCTCGCTAGCTGTCGTCATGTGTATATCATTCTACCGTGTATTGTTAGTGGGTTTTTCCTATTACCGGTCCTCAATATGAGGCTACTCTTGATCATAGTCACATGCTGCAAAATTATGTCATAAGTGTGGCACTTCTCTAACTATTTTGTCACGTGTTTAGAATGCCTCTTTAATAGTTTTGCCAAACACTCCCACGATATGGATGACCGAATTGTCAAAACAATTTTGTGACTTGTCACATCAATGAAAAATTCTTGCAAATTAACCAAACATGCCTAAATATTTTTTGTGTTTTGGGTTTCGACATTTAAAATCTTGTTTACAAAATGAAGGTCCGGGATTGTGGTGAACCCTAGTCCTAGCGCCACCAGGATGCTCCAGCTCTTTTCTTCCAATCACCAGCTGCTCTCTTTATTATCCATCATCGTCTAAACTCCTACTCCGACGCTTTAGTGCTAAACCTCCCACTACGTACACCAGGAGGCACATGTGTTACTCATAAATCATCAGTGAGCTCATGGGTTTGGCATATGTTAATGACCTACCTGGTGCATTGACAATTTTTTATGCCACCTCACGATCAATGGATATGGTTCAGTCGTGCTCCTCACTATGATCTGTTGCACATCGCCATACAGCTTGCAATAGACCATTTGTTTCACCACTAGAAGCAACCCCGGCGATGGAACAAGGGCGAGCTTGGTACACTTTGGACCTTGCGAGGATATAACTTCGCTACTTGGAATCATCGACTTCAAGCCCAACATATTGTGAGGCCCCGCTCAATAACTAGGAGTTTGGAAAATTGCATGTTGTCTTTGATTTTGCATGTCGCATACATGCATGGCTTTGCTGCATATAAAATGAAAAGGATGGTGTAGTGATTGCGCTTCCGGCCTACATTTCAGTTGCACGGTGTCCATATATGTTGAACACATAATGTTTTTTATTGATGCTGAAAATAATATTTTTGTGTTGTTTTCTGGTTATCTTCTATGCCCCCCCCCCCCCCAACATGGGGCTAGAAAATTATTCTTTGATGTTGCACATGGTGCGATCACCTTTTAAAAATGTTTATGCGATGGTATTTATTGTACATGTACAAAAAAATGTTGAATAGAATAGTTTCTTGCATTTTATTTAGACGTTGCCAACACTAGAAGCATTTTTCCGCCTCCTTTCGGGCAAAGGATAAACATGCTATTTAGGCATATGAAAAACTTGGATACATAGATTTTATTTTAAAAAAAAATCTGTTCACTTAAGTGAGATCGGAAGATCGAGGTGGCATCCAATTGTGTGCTCTACTCATAAGCTCGATGTCGACCCTTTGTCGGTGTGCACACAACAAGCAGGTTGATGAGCCATTGTCATGTCGAGAGAGCGGTCAATTGGGAAGGTATACCCTCCTTAGAATTACATTTCTTGAAATTCAATTCAAAATCGAAAACAAAGAAGGGAAAGTGGAGATTAATTAAATGGCCCGACACATGTATATTCAGAACTCAAACGAGCCGAGCACTATGTGCCTTATCCTGCTATCATTAGCTTATCGTGAAAGATAGTCGGCACTCGTGGTTGTGTCATGGGCTAGCTCATTTAATGCTCCGGGGAGTGCTGAGTTCTCCTGATTTTATTCCTTGGGTTTATGTTCTTGCCACTTGATGGAGTTTTTTTTGACAATTTTATATTTGAAAATTTTGTCAGCAATTTTTAAAGAAAATGTGAAATTTTATGAATGTATTCATTTCAAAAATTTCTTAAAATTCCAAAATATTCAAAAACATAGTGATTTTTTAAAAATAATCTTCATGATTTTTAGAAAAATATTCATGAATTAGAAAATAGTAAGAAGGAAATTGGAAAATAAAAAGGAAAAAGTAGAAAAGGTAGAAAAATGGGGAAACCAAAAGGAAGAAAGAAACTAAATAAACCATGGAGAAACTGAAGTATACCCGGAACATAGCGACAAATTAAAAACCTGGTGCCAACTCAGTGCGCTCACCCTGTGCATTTGCGCGTCAAAATGTCACGCAGAGCGACAAATATGATTCCCCTATGTGTCAAAAGGGAACATGGCCTAATGATTTTGAGGTTCAATGCCCAAGAAGTCTTTTTATCTGGCCCGACCCATGATACGATCCACGATTTAGAACAATCTTATACATTCATGTATGAAGAAGAAGCACACCACCCTTCATTTCCCCCCTCTTGATGGAGTCACCGCGTTGGTGCCGGACAAGCTGACGACGATTTCTCCCGATCCACAACCACCGCCACCAACCCAGACACTTCGAAATGCACCACCCCACCAGCCGCCCACCAGCCTGTGCCACCACGGTTACCAGACTACCCTCGCCGCCTCTCTAGAGTTGCCAACACGAGACCTGGAGAGGGAAAGGAGACACCAGCCACATGAGCGACCACAACGCGACCGGAAGGCGGGTTAACGTCCTCCGCCTCCGCAACGGAGCCGACCGGACGCGGCTACGAGGACTTGCCGGGCCCCGACGGCCCGGCCAGACCCACTTGGACCCGGACAATCCTTTCACCACGCTGCAGCTCGCCGACCGATGTAGTCTTCACGACTCGCAGACCGCCGCCACCTCGCCACCAGCAAGGAGCACCGCCGTAGAACGCCGAGCCATCGGCCCGCCCGAACCCAGTTGGGGCCCCAAAGAGACATAGAGAGAGAGGAGAGAGGGAGGTGGCACAATTATTTATTGGGATAAGTATATTTTTCGTCCTCGAACTCTTTCGAGAGTTTAGAAATCGTCCCTCAACTCAAAACCGGGTAGTTTTCGTCCCTCAACTATCAAAACCGGATAGTTTTAGTCCCTGACGCCGCTTCGGGCGGTTTTCATCTGCATGAATAGTAAACCAATGAACAGTAAATTAAAAAAAAAACTGAAAACTTGTGGGATCAAAGTTTCTTGGGTGTGCAAGGTGCGTGAATTTTTTTGTGCTATGTAGACATTCCAGGAGCTCGTGACAAAGGAAAAAACCATAAATATGTACGTCGATGAACAGTAAATTCCAAAAAAAGAAAAAAAGAAAAATGTTGACATACAAGATGCTCGGGTGCACAATGTGCCTGCAAAAATTCATGGTGTTTGGACATTGTGGGAGCTTGTGGCAAAAAAAAAAGGCTGGGGAAGAAACTTTGAAAAAGTGCAACTATTTTTTTTGCTAGAGCTCCTCCTATGTTATTTGAGCACGAAAATATGCACGCACCTTGCACACCCAAGCATCTTTGATGCCAAAAAAATTCATATTTTTTGCTATTTTTTATTTACGTTTCACCGACGTACATATTTACAATTTTTTCTTTGTCATGAGCACGTGGAATGTCCAAACAATATGAAAAAATTTACGCACCTTGCGCACCCGAGGAACTTTGATCCCACAAATTTTCAGATTTTTTTGCTATTTTTTCGAATTTAATGTTCGTCGATTTACTGTTCATGACGGACGAAAACCGCCCGAAACGGCGTGAGGGACGTAAACTATCCGGTTTTGATAGTTGAAGGACGAAAACTATCCGGTTTTGAGTTGAGGAATGATTTCTAAACTCTCGAAAGAGTTTAAGGACGAAAAATATACTTATCCCTTATTTATTGGGCCGTGCTACGCGTCCGCCGGCTGATCTTTTTAAAAGATCAGCCGGGTCGCGAGCCGTCGGATATTCCACATCACACGGCTGAACGTGCCTTCATACCGCAACACGGGTCTTGTTGCGGAATTATTTCTGCAACACATGTCTTGTTGCGTAATTATTTTTGCAACGCAGATTTTGTTGCGGAATTATTTCTGCAACACAAGTCTTGTTGCGTTTTTTTTGCAACAACAATTTATTCCTATTTTTTGCAACTGAGATCTTGTTGCAGAAAAATCACAACAGAAGTTTTGTTGTAAAACGTAGACCCGTCATAAAATATTGCAACATCGCAAATGTTTCGGAAGCATAGCTCCTGTTGCAAAAGCTCTATTGAAGGACGGGACGCGTGTCACGCGGGGAAGATGGCGGACGCGTACGTGTTATCCGCCGGTAGACGGTAGACGCGTACGTGTTATCCACCTTGTTATTTATTTCATAGATTTGAAATACTAGTACTATACATTATGGGCATAAGTGATCGGTAAGGACCATTGGCCTGTTTTCCTTAATTACGGACTGTTGCAATGAGTTGGAGTACACATTAATTAATGAATAAACGTGCCACGGTCCGAGGGAGTATGAATTCTCTAGAGCACGGTACTTGAATTATAAAATGAGAAAAAATTCCAGATAAACGGTCACCACCGCGTGCTATTTAGATATATTAAAATTGAGCACTCTCCCAGCCCTCTCAGGGCATCAGCGCTCCCAGCCGTCAGATCCCACCTCTAAGTCATTTTTGGTCGTCTGATGCACCTCTTCGCTAACGTGTGGGCCGCTACTCTGAAAACAAATTCAGAGGCCTCGTGTTAATTCAGCGATGGATGGTTGTCATGGACTGTTTTTTTCTCTATAAAAAAATCAACAAAATTGCGTTGGGCGAGGCCCACCCCCTCCATCTCCCGCAACGCAATCCGCCCTCCGCCCTCCCCGCACCCAGCGTACCCCATCCCCTTCCGATCTCGGCGTGGAACGAAGCCTAATACGCCGCCGCTGCTGCCCTCATCGGCGCCGAGAGAGAGCCCCCTTGATTGCATCCTGGAGATAGGAGATACCGCTTCACGCTCGGCCCGAACTCGGCTTGAGGCGACGGCGGCTGCGAGCAGCACGGCAAGGACTGCCATGGAGGTAGCTAGAGACGGAATATAATCCGTGGGCGTCCTTTTTCCTTTCCTCCCGTGAACGTATGGCGCCGTGGTAATTAAATCCTAACTCCGTTGATGAATTGATGTGTTCTTGAGGATTTTGTCCTCCATCCCTCCTATTGATTTCTCAGCCCATGTCCCCAACTCAAAACTTCTAACCACAAGTTTGTGCGCATATTCGTTGGGGATTTTTTTTGTTTGGGTAGTTGGGTAGATGCGAGATTTCGCCCAGATTGGTCGAAGAGTGTTCCCTGCTATTACGAAACCAACTAGGATTTAGGGAGAAATATTAGCATCTATCGCACTTGATTCTTGTGAAAAACACTCTTATACTCAAATTTACCTGCTGCTTGTAGATTACCAATACTTGTAGCCAATGAGTCACCTGCTAGCTCTCTATAGGTGCCTATTTATTGAAATATGATTGCTTGTGCTGGCATGAAATCTATCAACAAATTGCATACATAAATAGTACTACTATCTGAAATCCCTGTTTTTCTTTGCTTTGTGCTTTTTCATGTATCCATCCATTCAGTGACTTTGTTTCTAGAGGGAGAGAACTCTTTAGCAATCTTTCATCCGTCAAGCACCGAGATGGTTTTTTTTTTCTACAGAGAGCCACTGCAGTTCCAAGTGTGTCTTTTTTGACAAGCATCAACGAACAATGAGATATCATACTTTATCATTACAGGCACATATACATGCACCGAGATTCAACATAGGGAATTCCATGAGTGGGTTAGGATTTTATTTTCCTAGCATTGAAAATTTTCACGAGGGCTGTTTCATAACCATACTAAGCATTTTTTGCCGTTGGATGAGTTGTGAACCGCTCCTAATCCGGTACTCTTCGCTAATAACGACCGCTAACCATCGCGGGCCGCTGCTCCGGTCACTTTTTTGGGCGCTCCGGATGAATTGGTCCTAATGGGCCTCTAGCAACCTCCTTACAGACCAACACAGAGCGAATTTGCACGGTGCGGAGAAAAACCTACCAAGTACGAGAGGCGGCACGACGATGCGGGTCTCCTGTTCCCTAGGTAAGCCGCCACCGCCGCCTCCGATCTCCTTCCATCTCGGCCGCTGCTACTCTTGCAGCCGTCGGTTCCACTCATCCGCAAACCCCGTCCCTCCCGACCCATCACCTCTTATGACCGAGGGTGAATCATTGGTCTGCTGCCAGCTTGAGCGAGATGCCGCCGATGCGCAAGGAAGATACGAAGGGGCAGCAGCATCACTACACTCGCAACCCTATTGAGGTGGCGGCGGCAGACACCCCTTCATGAAGACGTCCTTGAAGGTAATGGGCAGGCGACGACAATGGCGCGGTGAAGAACTCTTGCGTCCTGATTCCAGTTTGGTGTCCCGGCTATCGATGCATTTGGGTATTTGACAGCCGGCCGCAGGGAGAAGGTCAAGGCTAAGGTATGTCGTGAAAGTCTGCTTTACACATCTGATTCCATTTCACTTCATGATGATGCCACTAACGCACATTCTGAATTTAACAGCACCCAAGCAGTAGGATTATCCCTCGGGTTCTATCAATTTTTGCAGTCGTTGTGTTCACGTTGTGTTCGTTGGCTGGTGACCGGTAAGCATTCACGTTTCCCTCCCCCTTTCATTTCAGATGTTTGATTTTTTGGTACAAGGTACTGTGGTTGAGGTCCTACTTCACAATACTAATTTACACGTCAGTCAAGTAACTATTTGTATATATTGTGCACATTCAGTTTCGCATATGGGGATTCTAATGTTGATATTTGATTTTCAGTTCAAGTAATTGGGTTCCAGGTTTTATTGCCATTTATATCTGTGCATACATCCAATTTCTAAGCAGCAGTTGTACACAGTCAAGTCAACCAGAAGGCTTCGATTTTCTGCCCGTCGGCATTATTCTGTAGTGTACTCTTGTGCCTGTTTTCTCCCTGCATGTCTCCTCTATGGCTTTCTGAATCCTGCTGGCATGTAGATGACTTATGGCATTATGGAAGATGTCTCTTGATTCATGTAAGTATTTTTTTATCAAGCTTACCTGTTAAATTTTCAGTTGGCTCTTGATTCATTTCAGATTTCACACATGCTCTAGCTACTCATTAGTCCAAGCTAATTGGTGTTTCATACACAGATCCATGTTGAATGTGACGTATAGATGAAACCAAACAAGAGGCTCAAAACTATATTCTATTTGATACAACATTTTTTAATGCCTAATATATTTGGCAGCTGATGCAAATTTAGTTCTATGTTTCAAAATATTGCAGAAACTCGAGATGATTATGAGCACGCACGCACACCTTGCCGCTGGTTGGTGTGGATTCATGATGCAGGAGACTCGTCTTCACAGAGGCGGCAGGTGGGAGAAATATTGACAAAGTGGTGGTGTCCGGTGGCTGGGAGGATCACGGTGAGCACCCCCCTCCTTCCTCCAATTTTTTGTATGTGCTACAAATTTCTCATGGATGGCTGTGAGATTGTTAATTAGGCTTACTTTTGGGTTCACATGAATAATGCTCACGGAGAAACTTTGTTCCTTCAGTTGATCACATAGCTGAACAAAATAACATGTGAAGATATTATTTTATTAATGTTCATACAACATATGTTAGTTTCTCTGAAGAAAATAACATGTGAAGATACTTTTTTATTAATGTATAGCATATGTCGACTTTGATGATTTGTGCCTATCAAGTGTTAAGATTTTATTCATTTTTCTTTTATGGAAGGAAGCTATTTTCTGTACTGTAGCAATATATTCCATGGTTCTTTTATTATTGTAGATCATATATATGTCGACTTTGCTGATTTGTGCCTATCAAGTGTTAAGATTTTATTCCTTTTCTTTTAGGAAAGGATGTTCCTTTCTGTACTGTTTACTCATACAGAAGGGAGTTTGCTGATTTGTGCCTATCAACTATCCCTATGCTTTGAATTTATGGAATCAATATGGACACATAATGTTGAGAAGTGGAAGCGTCATGATTTATAGTTTTGAATATTCTTAGTTGTATATATAGTTGTGTATTTTGCAAAAAATACATGTAAGTTGTATACTTTCATCTGTTACCAACACTAGCTAGAGCAGGTGATGACTTTCGATAGGAACTGGTCTCCTTGTGCTTCAATAGTAAGTTTTTGTCTACTGCATTCTATTTTATGCTGCTGTAAGTTTTTCAGAGCTGCTGATATATGTCAGTGCATGACATAACTGACATGATAAGGTTTTTCTTAGTAATTCAAGCTCTTTAGTGCTTAGAGAGGTCGTTCGAGGCCAATCGTGTGTCGCCTTCAGAGTTCTCTGTGTTTTCGCTAAAACTTCTAGCATATAAGAACACATCTATGATAAGGCTTTGGTGATCTATCTTATAGGTGACATTTGCTATATGTTTCATTCTATATATTTAAATAAATTCCTCGAATGCTACCAGAAAAATAGACGTGCATGGGTGCTCGGGCGTCGACATACTAATAGAGCACTTTTGTTTGCAAGATGTGATTTCTGGGGAAAATACCCCCTATTTTTTGTTTAGTTATACTACCTTAATGATTGATGATGATGATAATAATAATATCTTTCTACATATATGGTATGGGGGCTAATAATGTTTAGATTTTGTATCAGAAGCAACATTGTTGTTTTACTGCCCTGGTTGGACTCCACTAACATATTCCTACAAAAGAAAAATACTAATTAAGTTACATGCCATATCATAATTCATATACTAATTTGGTTAGATTAAAATACCTCTAATATAATCCATCTATAAATAATATTATAGTGCCAAAGTAGACGGGCGCAGCAATGCGCGCCTTCAATGATCTAGTATATAGTTAAGCTTGACCACAATGTCAGGATGGATTGCAACTAATAACGCTATGCATGGTGTATAACTCTGACGGTGATACTATATTGTTTGCAGTAAATTTGACCGTGCCACGCATTTGCAGCTATAAATTAAAACTACAATTACGTGTTTGTTATTCTTCAAGCGACACAGTTGCACCAAGTCAGAGACAGAGAGACCGTGGCTGGCCGCGAGGGCGTGCGAGGATCGAGCCGGAGTCTGGGTCTCTGGGACATCATAGCTGACCACGACGTCACCGGTGGAGTCTAGGCAGAGTGCTAACGGGTGCTGGGTGGGGCCGCGGAAGATTTAGACTGCTTGGGCAGGAATGGACAACGGAGCGATGCCGGCCGTGGGTGATAGGATCGGCGGCTGGGAGGATAGGTGGATGGGGACGGGAGGAGGAAGACGAAGTGAAAGAAAAAGAAAATGGTGCACACGGAATGTACAGACATAAGTTTTCTTTAGGTGACAGAGGTATATTCATCCCAAATTTTAATGATGCACGCCACGGCCATGGCAAAAAGAAAAAAAAGGATGCACGCTATGTGTTGTAACTCACTCGCGTGTGTAGCCTATAATGCCATGCATGCACGTGCACATAAATGAATTGTACACCAGGGATCAGATCCCGGGCTTTACATGTGTCTCTCATAAAGGAGAAATATGTTTCGGTGGGAGGCAAAATTTACAGCGACGTCGAGGCGCTGGTGGTGGCTTCGTCGATCTCAAGAACCAATGCGACTCAGTTTCTCAAAGGTTCTCATCAGCGGTACGGATATCCGGATATGGTGTGTATTATATGTGTATTCATAGTGTCTGTATATGTGCATTTATGTGAGCGTCTGCATCTGTCTTGAAAAAAGAATGAATGAAGCACATTCACATGCCATCACCAGCGGTCCTATGACTAAACCCGCACAAAATTATCGCTATGTATCCTTTCGTTAAGATTCCACCTCAACTAAGATGGCAACAATTCATCAACAAAATGGAAGAAAAAACTGGCTAAGATATACTCCCTCCGTAAACTAATATAAGAGTGTTTAGATCACTACTATAGTTATCTAAACGCTCTTATATTAATTTACAGAGGGAGTATCTATTAATTAGTGCATACATGTGTCTAAAATTATGCTAAGTTTAAAATTAAATTCTAAAAACAGTATCTTTTTTTGGACAAGGTATATCTGGTTGCTAGATGCATGTAATTTGTCACTGAGTTTTCAGTTGATAGAAAGTATAAGAACAAAAGGTTATTCGACCAAAAGTATCACGATAAGGATTACATGTCACACTTATGCATCACAAATCCTATTACTATAAAGTCAATCAAATCACTTGGAGAAAGCCTTCGCCACCATTTCCATGTGGCTGCACCAAGAGTCTAGCATAGCCCACACATCCACTTGTTGAAGTAATGACCACGTATAGGTCGAGTGCACGGCCAAGTGTATATAACCCCTTAAACTATCAGGTATATAACCCCCTCAACTCAAGAACCGGTTACTTAATCGAGAAGTAACTGGGGATATCTGGTTCTTGAGAAAGTTAAACGGGCATTGACTTCTCGATGAGCTGCATCCATGCCGTCTCACTTTCTTCCCAGTGAAAGCCCTATGCAAATAAATATTCAGAGATACCCCTGCAAGTACTTTTTTCGACAAAGGGTGAGTTTTATTGGCTTAAAATGGAGCATCAATAGGATACATAATACAATGAGCACACAACCGACCTCTGCATAGTTACGATGCAAAAAGCCAACACCAAAATACACAAAAACACACCGGCAGCTAGCAAAGTCGTATAAGGCCGAAACTATGCGCGGATGTGCAAAAAAGGCAAAATACAACACTGGCCTATCCGCACCAACCATCTCGTGATACCACATGGATGACGATATTCTTCAATAGCAACACTTTCAGGAAAGGAGTGACACTCGAGCGTCGCCATCACCAGATTCAACCACCAAGGCCAGAATATAGATCTTCACCCAGACGAATCAAACTGAGCATATCCAAGCAGTGCCTTTACCAAGGTAACAAGGTAGATAAAAAACATCACCATTATTAGGTATAACCAGCTTGGGTCAGACGTAGGCTTCCACGGCGGAGCTATAGTCTGGACCACCATCAAAGTTACTGAAGTATTTTCGCCGCCATTTTTCCACAATCCGAGCAGCTACATGTGATGTGAAGGCCGCTACAGCACAACCATCCCTCTGCATCAAGCCTTCGTCCATAATTTGCATCTCACCGATATCAACCACGAAATTTTGAGAGACGAACACTCCCGAAGATATGTCGGTGACCACCACCGTTGTGGAGCCGTAGGAGGCTGGTGTAGTGCAATCACCCCCACCCAGCCAACTGAATCTGGATCACCATCACCAAGCACCATGTGAGGGCGCCCATCTGAGCCATGAACTGGGCTGCTCAAATCTATGTAACCCAAGGACCCTTGCACCAGATTCGAGAGAGAGCCACACACCCGAGGACATAGATTACCCCATGGTCAGGTATGATGTCCGATGGCTCCAGAGAACATGTGCGAAAACTGGAGTCCCAGCTACAAGCACTAGGCCGGAGTCTCTAGATGCATCATTGGCAGACACATATGAGGGAGGGGGAAGACGGTGCCATGGCATGACGTGGCATCCCAACCCGCCTAGAACAAAACAGTGTAGGCACATGATGAAGCACGGGGAGAAGATGGCTTGGAGGACACATGGGCGGAGGAGGAGGCGAGGGAAGCCTCGCCGCCTCTATGGGCCGACCGGCGGCCTCCAGCGACGGCGTGCAGGGAATGAGGGTGGGGCGTGGCGGCGCTTGGAAGGAAACCTAGTTGCCCAGAGTCGCCCATGGTAGACGGCGCGATGTGTTTTCTCGTGCTTCATTTAGGAGAGATAATTTCAGTTCCCAGCCTTTGCACCATTTAGGGATCCACACAACCATTTTAGTATGAGTACCAAGATAAGTATGGTCCGCAAAGATTTTTCTTTAATGAGCACCAAGATTTTATCTTGATGAGTGGTCATGCCACACACCAAGCTTGGTCCTCAATAAATGACCCTGTGCATCACTTGTCAATTTTAGGGATTGAACCCGGGTGGTTAGGCTGCACAACCGCATGCCTAACTAAGTATGGGATACATATGATAGAATATGAGTCAAGGTGGCAACGGGGACGGGGATTACTCCACCATCCCCGCCCCGATCCCCGCCAATCCCCATACCCGTGAGCCCCGTGAAGCTTCGCGGGGACAAAACGCCCCCCATCCCCATCAATGTCGGGTACCTGTTACCCGTCGGGTATCCATGGGGATCTCAAAAGTGACTGGGATGGATGAGATTGGAGAGGACATGGTTGTTGGGGGAGGTGGAGAAAAATAATTATGTGAAATATCTAGGTATTAATGTATATATTGTGCATTTATAGTACACATGGCACAGTTTTTCGGGTATCCATGGAGTCCCCATGGGGGAATTTCATCCCCATTCCCGGCCCGCGAGACTAACGGGTATCTACCAGACAATACCCATGGGGCGTGTGCAGTCGGTTTTTCGGTTTGGCTTATACGGCTTTATACACAAATATGGTTGGATTTTTGGTAATAACCAATTACTTTCGATTCGGTTTCGGTAATAACCCAAGTTGACGCGAATTTTTGAGTCAACACATAACTTTTCCACGTGTAAGTCCATGATATATATCATAATAAGGAAAAAAACAATTAGAAAAGGATAAAGAATGGACGTTGGACAAGTAGTGGGGCTAATCACGTAAACCGAAGCACTAAATGGGCTAGAAAATACTGTACTATAGCTGGCGACTACGCTTTTGAACCCCAAAACCCTCAATTTTGATTAATTCAGCTAACCAAATAGTTATAGGTTTCTAACTGAAAAATCAAAATGCAAGTGGTTCTCATATTTCAAAACTGAAATAGAAACTGAAACCTAAGAAAACCAAAATATTAGTTCGGTTTAGTTTGTTAGTTCGGTTCGGTTTTCCACACCCTAAGGTGG
>LR738710.1:934619997-934655590 GCA_902687465.1 Secale cereale
CTCTCTCTCTCTCTCTCTCTCTCTCTCTCTCTCTCTCTCTCTCTATTTTCTTGCGCCGTTACATTCAAACTCTGTTCTTGTTATAGAAATAGTTAGTACTTTCATGCAACCAAAAAAAATCATAAGAAGCCCAAAACCAAAAAAGGTCCCACAGAAATTACATCAATATGTATATTTTATGTCATATTTGTACGTTTGCAATTTTACACCGTGTAAACAAAAATTTGTGCCTGGTATACATTTGCTCACGCTTATGTTGGCTAAAATAACAGCGCGTATACGATTTTTCACCCTGATGCTGAATACTCCCTCTGTTCATTTTTATAAGACCTTGAAGACATTTCAGACAATGTACAAAACAACCCATTTTGAGTTGTCTGAAACGACTTACAAAAGTGAACGGAGGGAGTAGCTTATTTGATTTATGTCTTTTCATGAATTGTAGCACATAGGACACCAGCCCAGTATCTGCTTATGTTTTCGTATCCAGTAGTACATGCGTTAATAGCAAAACACCTATAATGTGCATTAACATTCAAGGTTATTAACCATGAAAAAAATGTGCTATGACAAAATAATGCATGCAACCCTTAAAATCCTCTATCGCAAAGCTATGTCGTGCTATAGCAGCGCAATATCACGCTAAAATGAATGATTGTACATGTTTAACAAGACATTGTTCAGAAGAGAACTCTATATAGCGTGCTATTTTTTTCATTGCCTATGTGCCAAAAATGGATTTATAAATGTTATTGTTTTTTGAAAAAAAATAGATGGGTTCATGTCCCTGTTTCAAGGCGTTTTTAGGGTCTTTTAAGGCGCCTCCTACCAGATACAGTGTTGTAAGCTCAGCTAAAAAAAAAACAATAGCTAGCTGGAGTAGAGTGCAGCATCACAGTCGGAGCGAACTGGTCCAACCGGCCACCCTGTGATAATATATACTGCATCCAGCTAACGAGATACGAGCAAGCAAATTAGGAGATGGCAATGTTGGACGTCGATGCTCCCTTTCTTGAGGATAAGGAAGAGCCGGTCGCCGGCGTGTGCGACTTCCGCGGCCGCGCCGTCTACCGCGCCACCTCCGGCGGGTGCCGATCCGCCCTCTTCCTCATCGGTATGCACTGCATGTCCTAGAGCTGGCTAGCTGTTCACTAGCTCTAGTTAACTAACTTGGCAGCGATACATGCAGTGGTGGAGGTCGCCGTCATCATCGCCTACTACGGCGTATCGGCGAACCTGATCACGTACATGACGGGGCCGCTCGGCCACTCCAACGCGGCGGCGGCCACGGCAGTGAACGTCTGGACGGGGACGGCCAGGCTCATGCCGCTGCTGGGTGCCTACGTCGCCGACTCCTGGCTGGGCCGCTACCGCTCCATCATCCTCGCCTGCACCCTCTATGTCCTGGTAATTAAGGAATTCACCCTGTTACCAATTTGGTTTAGCTTGTCTTAGTGGCTGCTTCGGAAACGACGCATGGACGTACAATATACTCATATTCATGCACAAGACAAAAAACTGTGGTACAGTACGAAATTTGAAGATTAATTAACAGTCACCACACTCGTCTTACTTCGATGAAAACGACGACTCTCGTTAAAAATAAGATAATCCAGCTTTTGATAGTACAAACAAAACGTCAAACCTAGAATTACCTGTTCATCCAGCTGTTTGGTTCGTTAGACTAGTCTTAATTTAAAATTAATGCACCAGCACCGTACAGTTGAGTACATGACATGTCAAACTCGTCTATTTAAATATCCAGTCGACCTAATTAATCACGCTCAACCCTCTTTCCTCCTCCACAAGAAAAGATCCCAGCCTTTCCGGTCGGCATCACCGGTCTACCCCATCTCCCATGGCCTTTGGGCTATGAAGGTGCGGAGAACCTCGGCCCCTCGTGGGCGGGAGGGACCATGTTTTTGTTCTTGTTAGGTTCATTGTCTTGGTTGGCCTGTGTGGCGGTGGTGATGCCCCTCAGTAGGAATAATTTCTTTCACGTTCTATCTCCGTCCAGATGTTGCATCTAGCATCGTCGGGGGCCGTGTGAAGGTGTGTCTCTGTGGGATTTCACATGATTCAATTAGTCCTGGTCTTCGGTGAATTTGTTTGGGTCAGGTCTTGGTTCGTCTTTGTTTTGATGTTTACAAGTCTGATCCTTCAAATCCACGAATTTCTTCATTGGCGAAGCTTGCTCCTCTTGTGCTCTGGTCCTACGTACAGGGCCTTAGCACAACGATTTTCCGACTGTCTACTACAACAAGGTTTGCCCGGCTCTGGCGAAGGAGTGGTGGTGATGGCAGCGCTCCTTCGGCCCGCTCCAGTGCTCGTAGTGGTTGCTGGGTGGTCTACGGACCTAGTTGTAATATTTATTACCTTTGCTTTGTACTGTCATGATTGAACATGAATAGACTACAAGTTTCTCGCACACACACAAAATTAATCATGCTCGATCATGGGGACCCTGAGTGCAAAGAGTGAAATGACAGGTCGATTTTGATGTTGGAAACTCACTATGAGTAATACTTACTCCCTCCGTTCCATAAAATAGTACATATAGATTTTTTTAAGGAAATTATGTGTATCTACAATATCAAATATATAAAATATGAAACTATGTCTTATGATGAATGTAATAATATATGGTTAGCATTCAATTTATGAATGTTTTTCTCCACACAATTGGTGAAAGTTGGTGAGGGTTGACTTCCCAAAAAATCTATATGCACAACATTATGGAACGAAGGGAATACTATGTTTTAGACCATGTGTGCCTCTCTTTTTTACGGGAAGATTATCTATTCCGCATTAAATTGTATAAATACAAAGAGACAGAAGACGAACACAAACACATGAAAAATGTCTTAAACAACTATAAGTCCTAGAAGTCTCCCGTATAAACAATTAAGCCCTAGACGTACATTAGCACACCAGGGCCTCCGATTTCCTGTGCCGCCCCATCACCTGCCAATCGATGGTGTTCTGCCTTCTTCGTTGTCGGTACACACACACACGCACTCTTCTAGCTAGTTGGCCCCAACTAACTTTAAGCAAATCTGCATCAATTCGGCAGGGTCATCAATGTCCCTATCTGACCTCGTCTCGCCCAAGTTTGTACTCCCTCTGTAAACTAATATAAAAGCGTTTAGATCACTACTTTAGTATTTTAAACGCTCTTATATTAGTTTACGGAGGGAGTACTAATTATTTACCCAAGTTTGTAATTGGGCATTTTGCTCCAAAACTGTACATCAATTTTTTACTTAATTTGAATGTAGCTGTACCATAATCAACATAGTTTCAGATTATTTGTGATAGCTTTAAGTATGCCTTAGCTTTTAGTATGGCGGGTAATATGTGCATTTCACACATAGAAGTGTTTCTCGACCATTGATTCTACAAACACTCACAAGTCTAAATTACTCATGTACATGCAGGGCTATGGCATGATCACTCTAGCATCCACACTCCTGCCTCAGCGACCATCTGCAACCCTCAACGAAGACTCCTCGTCTGGCCCTTTTTCGCTGGAGGTGTTCTTCTTCTATGCCTCCCTCTATCTCATCGCCCTCGCCCAGGGTGCCGGCAAACCTTGTGGCCTTGCCTTCGCTGCAGATCAATTCGACCCCAACCACCCTAGGGAGTTCACCGCCCGGAGCTCTCTCTTCAACTGGTGGCACTTCTCCATAGCCATTGGGATCTGCTTCGCTGTCATCGTTGTCAGCTACATCCAGGAGAATCTTGGTTGGGGAATTGGCTTTGGCATGCTCTGCACCATCATGATTTGCGCTTTTGTCATCTTCCTCCTTGGCATTCCCACCTACCGCCTCCATGCGCCTGTAACTGGCTCTGATAACCCTTTTGCTCGTCTTGGTCGTAGTGTCTTTGCGCTTGCTAGGAACTCAAGCTTCTGCTTCTGCGCTAAGAGACATCATCATGTAGATGAAGATGTCGCAACCAGCTTGGAGGAGGCACGTTGCATGCTACAACTACTGCCGATCTGGGCGGCATGCCTAGCTTATGGTGTGGTGATCGCGCAGATCATGACACTTTTTAACAAGCAGGGCCGCACTCTAGATCGTCATATTGGTGGCATGGAGCTACCTCCGGCCACATTGCAGGCGTTCTGGCCGGCAGCCGGCTTGCTGTTTGTGCCCATCTATGACCGTGTTCTAGTTCCAGCACTACGCTGCACGACGGGCACCCCATCGGGGTTGACGCTATTGCAGCGAGTAGGTACGGGCATGGTTGTGTCGATGGTCGCCATGTGTGTTGCGGCATTGGTGGAGACCCATAGGTTGGAGATGGCACGGGAAAACAACCTGGTTGACAACGCCAGGGCGACGATACCAATGAGCTGGGCATGGCTGGTTCCGCAGTACGTGATGATTGGGGTGGCCGACGTGTTTGTGTTAGTCGGGATGCAAGAGTTCTTCTATGACCAGATGCCCAGTGAGCTTCGCAGCCTTGGCATAGCGCTCTTCTATAGCGTGATGGGAATCGGCGGCTTCATCAGCGGTGCTCTCATATCACTCATTGACCATATTACCCGCAGCGGTGGGGGCGAAAGCTGGTTCTCTGACAACCTCAATCGTGCCCACCTCGACTACTTCTACTGGTTGCTCGCTGGCCTAAGTGCCGTCGAGCTTGCGCTCTATATCCACATCACTAGAAGCTATGTCTACAAGGAAAATAGAGTCAATTGAGAGTGACAACCTAGCACTAGCACTTATATGCATCGATCACATGATATGGTGTATGATCTGCAAACAAATTTCCACTCCATTGGACTGCGGTCATCTATGTGACAATTCAAGAATATGTATATCTTTGATTGGTTTATGAAACCAATTTCATTTTATTTTTATTTTTTGTGTTGAGTGGCACTTGGCTTTATAATAAACTTGATATCATATGCGAAACAATTTGACATAAGATGTACTACTTATTATAAGGCAATTATAATCAGCTTGCGACTATTCTGTCACTGAAATATGTAACGACTATGAGCGCAAGTGTGATGAAAAGCTTGCGACTATTCGATAAAGTGGGTTTTATTATTTAAAATTTTTAAGTATGACACCCCGGCTCTGCATAACTAAGATGCACATAGTCAAACCAAGTCCGAACTTCGGAATTAAAAAACAAAATACAAGTAATCATGAAAAGATTGTATGATGCCTAAACCATGGGAGAGCCAATCCTAAGATCATGTTCTCATCCATGTTCGGTAAAAGTATCCTCATCGTATTCGTCAAGCGTGTACACACCTTTGTAAATAGGTATCGATTCTCCACACATTATAGAGACAACCATAAACAGAGTGTACCGGTGCATCTATAGATAACCTGCATAAGAGAAGTGTTTTTGTCATTAAAAATCTTATCATTTCCACATAGCCAAAGCGACCAAATACTGGCAAGCACACCCAACCTGAGAAGAATTCTAAACTTGTGATCAATCCCATGTAATCAGTTGCCAAAATTATTAGCAACATTACATGGAGGGTACAAAGCTAGGAGCTACTTGGATGATTGGTTATATATAGAAAGCCAATTTGCAATGGAAAACAAGTGTTTTATTGTTTCATCCCGATGACAAGAAAACACAATGCGTACTTTCATGCCAATCTCTTTTAGTAAGGTTATCCTTGGTAAGAATGACTCATCGACGAAGATATCACACAAATATTTTATTCTTAACCGGTATAGATACCACACAAAGATTTTATTCTTAAGCGATATCTTCATCCTCCAAATCTTTTTCTTACTATCAACTGACACCTCTTACTGGATCAGAGCTCTATACATAGAGTCCACCATGAATTTACCATTCACATGTAAGTTCCAACGAAATTCATCGGCTCCTTGTGACAGTTGTATCGTGGACAGTCTTTGTCACAAAGTGTTCCATGATTCAAGTTTGGGACCAATTAAATCTCTTCTGAACGACACATTTGTGAAAGGATTCCAAAACCGTGGCGATAGAGCCGGAAACTGTTCTCGAAGTGTAGCATTGCTTAGCCACTTATCCTCCAAGAATCTAATTTTCGATCCATCTTTAATAGAGAAGGATCCATATGGAAAGAAGTATTTCATCATAGCCATCAGAGTTGCCCAAAAGTGTGAATCTTAATTATAGAAGTATTTTAGTTGATTCTTCTTGCTATTGAAGAACATTATAGTTTTGTTTTAGTTGATCATATCAGGGTTTCATACGAAAACTCATCTGTTACAAAATGATTTTATTTTTTAAACTTATTTGAACTCCAGACTTTTTGTGTGTTCAAAATGCACCATTAAAGCCACATCATAAATTTTCAAACATTTCTGACTTCATTTGGTATTTTTCATGCATTTATTGATTTTTTAGCTAAATGACCCTGAAATTGAAAATGGCTTCAAATGAACTCTGAAAATGTTGAAAGTTGGTATGGTATCATCATTTCACCCACATAGCATGTGCTAAAAAATTGAGACGGTTACGACAGAAACTGGATGCCCTTCGTGTACAAAATGGACAATCTCTTTCGAAGTATCAGGGTTTCATACGAAAACTCATCTATTGCAAAGGGATTTATTTTTTAAAACTTATTTGAACTCCAGACTTTTGTGTTTTCAAAATGCACCATTCAAAGCCACATCATCGAGTTTCAACCATTTCTGTCTTCATTTGGTATTTTTCATGCATTTACTGATTGTTTTGAGCTAAATGACCCTGAAATTGAAAAGCACTACAAATGAACTCTGAAAAGGTTGAAAGTTGGCATGGTATCATCATTTCACCCACATAGCATGTGCTAAAAAGTTGAGAGGGTTACGGCAAAAACTGGATGCACTTCGTGTACAAAATGGACAATCTCTTTCGAAGTATGAGAGTTTCATACAGGAACTCATGTGTTACAAAGGTATTTCATTATTTTCGAACTTATGTAAACTCTAGACTTTTTGTGTGTTCAAAATGCACCATTCAAAGCCACATCATCAATTTTCAACCATTTCTAACTTCATTTGGTATTTTTCATGCATTTACTGATTTTTTTAGCTAAATGGCCCTGAAATTGAAAAGCACTACAAATGAAGTTTGAATAGGTTGAAAGTTGGCATGGTATCATCATATATTCTAGATCAAAGGCATCATCCTAATAGTTGTGGATAGAAAGCGTTCACTTTTTCTTTGATTGTGTCATTTGCTTATTGCGCCGTAACCATATGGATAATCTTCATCATTTGACAGGGTGCTTCGGTCAGCCTTGACTTTGTAGGGAGGAATTTCATGAAACTTTTCATAATCTTCAAACATGTCTGTCTTGCCATCCACTCCCACGATGTCACTTTTTCCAAAAAGAACTGTGTGGTGCTTTGCACTGGTAGAATAAGGCCCATTTGTCCCGGTTTATAAGGCCCATTTGTCCCGATTCGGGAACCGGGGACTAAACGATCGATACAAATGCCCAAGACCTTTAGTCAGGCGTGGCCACTGCGGCTTGCCTAGGCAGGGGGGCCTTTTGTCCCGGTTGGTAGTACCAACCGGGACAAATAAGCGTCCACTCGTCAGTAGTTCAGCGGCTAGGGTTTTTTCTGAAAGGGGGGAGGGGGGTTTGGGGGTTTTTGTAGGCTTAATTTAGGGGTTTCATATATTGTGTTAGCTAGCTAATAGAGAGAAGTGTCCTCTCTTATCTCCGTGCTTGGTCGACGCTACGTACTATACGTATAGATCGAGAGGACTCGACACACTAGCTAGTAAGCAAATGAAGGAAACCATTAACTACAGAAGATCGTCATGAACATATACAGAGAGAAGTGATGATCAACATCTCTCCTTCTTCGAGAGATTGGTCGAACAACAAGTTTCGTATATCTATCCGACGCTACTGGCTACATATATATATACAATGTGTAAGATCTCATACAATACCCTAACATCTTAACTCAAGTTCCACATGGTATTCTCCGGCTTTATTGATGATGTGGTCAAGAAAGAATCCCGCCAATTCCTCTTGAATTGCTCGCATACGATCTTGTGGTAGGAGTTCATCCCGCATCTGCCACATCTAATTTGAAGAAGGGGGTCAATACATATATATGAATGAAACTCAACAGAAATGATGGTAATAAAATAAAATTGTGAATATTTTTGCTTACGCACTTCATATTGTCTTTTAGAGTAGCCCCGCCTATTCTTGGCCGTCGCGTTGTAGATGAACTCGCAGACGTACTATCCACAGTAATTATTCCCGGCTTCGTGCCACAAGCACTTTACGAGAGATAGAGGTCAATCAAACTGATAATGAAGCATTATAAATGGCATTGATGAAAGTAGCTAGAATCAACGGGATATGCGCGCAACTAGCTAGCTAGCAGTACTTACTTTCGGGTGTTTCCATCGCAGATCCCGCGGCAGTCCCGGAACTTGTGCGGTCAATACTTTCCAAACCATGCGAGACAATGAATTACTTTATATCAGGAAATGAACAAAGTTGCCGATATGGTGCGATAATGATCGATTGAACTTACTTGTCTAGCATTTTAGACATGTCCGCATAGTCATCACGATCTTTTCGTCTCGAGTCTAAGACGGTTACTAGTCCCTGCTCAAGCTTAATCTCTAGGAGAATATAGTGGAACATGCGCACGCATTCATATAACTCATCAATTACATTAATTACTATAACCTCGAGTAATAATTAAGGGAAACCGAATATGCATAAGACAGTAACACTCACTTGAAGTTGTAAGGAAATAGTATTTTATCTTTGTTTTGCTTTACTACCAACGATAGTAGCAAGTTGGCCTCGGCTTCTTTGGCATGAAATGTGACTGTATATTCATCTGTGATATTTGTGTTAATGAACCCAATATCATAGATTTCAGCTTTACTGCATTCGACGATCTTCAATCTGCATAATATAGTGAGGATAATTATATATACATGCAATGAAAGAGCTGAGCTATATCTAACCAGAAGCTAGATGAATTATTTATTACTAAACGAAAGCAAAAGCAAAGAAAATACAATTGGGTTGCCTCCCAACAAGCTCTTTCTTTATAGCCATTAAGATAGGCTTGAGAATTCAATGATGCTCACATGAAAGATAAGAATTGAAGCACAAAGAGAGCATCATTGATGGCTTCTCGCCCCTCGTTGGTTACCCCAAGTGGAAGGTTTGAGATGCAGTGTAGCGATAGTTTTCCAAGATACCAAGGATCGAATCCCCTGAGACTCCGAGGTTCAACAAGAAGGTGTCAACTGCTAGCGGCGCAACTAGCGATTGACCGGACCTGCACACAAATACAAATAACTTTGCTCCCAACGAGTACAGAGAGGTTGTCAATCCCTCCGGCCTTGTCGTTTACAAAGGATCAAACGCAAGAGATAATAGTGATAGGTATAACTGCAACTAGTAAGTAAGAACTGAAAGTAAATAGCGGATGTGATCAGTGATGGTAATATGGACCGGGGTCCCATGATGTTCACTAGTGATGTCTCTCTCCCAAAAGACGATAAAACAGCTAAGCGAGGTAAACGAATTACAGCTGGGCAATCGACATGATTATGTGCGCAAACCAATGCTAACTATGCTGCAAAGAAATGTAGAGGCTCAAAAGCATGGGCGGTACGCCAAGGTAAGTAGACCGAAATCCATCTGCATCTACTACTAATTATCCACCTTGAGATATCTATCCAGAACATCTCGCTGGTATTAAGTTGCGAGTCCCACCCATAGTGTAAACTCAAAGCAACAGACAACTGCATTAAAAGAACTTTGCGTAAAGTAAACAATCCTTGCACCCGCGAGTACAAGCACCGTTGTTTTCCCCCTTGTGGCAATAGCACATCCCCTAGACTCATGTTTCTGTCACTCAAGCTAGTCATCGAGGGGCATGAACCAACAATCAAGCATAACGTTGCCTCTTGGAGTTACTACCTACTACTTGGCCAAAGCAATAAACAGCAACGGAGAACATGCAAGAATTACTCAAGAACATAAATATAAAAGAGGTAAATCAAATATATTACTCACACACAATCTGAACATAATCTCATAATCCATCGGATCCCAGCAAACTCAGCATAGCAACAGCATAAGGATTACATATGTGCCTCGATCATGTAGGGCAGCTCACGAGGTCTAATCGTTGAAGAACAAAGAGGGGAGGAGAACATCACATAGCTACTGGTCATGGACCCATGGTCCAAGGGAGACTACTCACAACTCATCTGGGAGGCGTCCATGGTGGTGGAGAGGCTCCCGGTGGTGATCCTCCCCTCCGGCAGGGTACCGGGAAGAGTTCTCCTGGTGCTCCCGATCTTGGAAGCGCGGCGGCGGCGGAACAGAGATGAGATCGCGAAAAAGGGTTCCGTCCTCGAGGGTTTCGGGACGCGGTGTAAATATATGCCAAAGGGGGGCGTCAGAGGAGGCCAGGGGGGCACAGGCGCCCTGGCGGCGCGGCCAGGAGGTGGGGCGCGCCCTCTGGCCGCCTGGAGCCCTGGTGGCCCCCCTCCGGCCCTACTTTGGCCGCATGGAAGCTTCCGGAACGCTGATTTTTTATATATATTTCCCGGAATTTTTCTGGCAGTTTACGTAATGGGAAAACCTGAAATACAAAAACAGCAGAAAACAGAAACTGGCACTGGGGTGCACTGAGTTAATAGGTTAGTCCAAATATGATCAAAAGTGTATGGAAGTGCATAAATATCATAGCAATATCACACAAAAGAGGCATGGAGCAAGCAGAAATTATAGATACGTTTTGGACGTATCAACATCCCCAAGCTTAATTCCTGCTCGTCCTCGAGTAGGTAAATGATAACAAGCATAATTTCTGTGGTGACATGCTATTAACCATATAAGAACTTTTCACAGTCACATGACAAATGCTTACTGAGACAATGAATCTGTAGTAATTAAGTTGCCTCATGAGAATATCACAAAGAACTGAAAGTTTTACAATATGATATTGAAACACTCAATAGATTTGTAATGAGCATGGTGTGCAAACATGACAAAGTGATATCTCGCTTGCCCCCTTTAGTGAAGCAAAACATAAATGTAGGGGCACCTCCAAAGTTTAAGTGACGACTAGATTCAATGATTTCAGAATAAACGATATCATAGTCATGCAGAAGACAATGGTACTTTGGGACAATGCACATTACACTCAGAATGACAATCATGCTCTCAATAGTTGGTGCTTTAAAGAAAAAAGGTGGAGACTCTCGAACCGTGGCTTTTGTTGGCAAGGTTTAAAACCCGTGGTCGGAAACAAAAACTAAACATGTACCAGAGCTCTTGGTTTTAAAAACAGAGGTAATAATTAATTTTTAGAATATGCATATTTCGTCAACGAATGCTAGCAGATAACTCAATCACTTCTTGAGCTGGACAAGTTTCGAGGAACGGCTCCCGCATGAGGACGATCACATCCTCTTAATCTCCTTTGTTTATCACTGCCAAAGTTTTCTGATTTCTAATGAACAAAGCGTGAAGGAGGGTTTGTTTGTTGTATAATTTTTTAATGAGCCGGGCGCACTCTTTGCCAGTTCCTTCTCGTATTATGGGTTTGCACATTAGACATGCAATCCCGGGGTGAAGCTTGTCCAACTTAAAAAGATCATGAATTAACTACTACTTCCTCATGAGCTAAAACAGAGGCACAAAAGAGAAATGCCTTTTTTTGAATAATTTCGAGATGGTACATGAAAGTCTTCGTTAGGAATGGCAGGTAAATACCATGTATAGGAAGGTATGGTGGACTCATATGGCATAACTGGTTTACAGGATTTTGGATGCACAAGCAGTCAGTCCGCTTAGTACAGGCGAAGGTTAGCAAAAGACTGGCAGCAACCAACTAAAAGAGCAATGACGGTCATAATCATGCAGAGCGACAAAGCAACATTGAATCGGGCATGGAAGTTATATCGCTACTCAGAAATTAAAGATCATCAAGGCTTGATAGACTTTCTTTACAGTCTTAAATATGCGTGAGCATATGCCAAGTCAATCAAAATAAATTCTTGGAGGAAGATATCACTAAACCATACCACATCATAGGCAAACAAATCATGTTGGTACTTCAATAACACATTAAGAACCCCCCAGCTATTTGAGACTAACCATAAGAAAACATGAACTACTAAGCACCATTATGCACATAGCATTTTTATCATAGACATATCAACCAGTGCAACAGAAGCCAACTCTCTTAACAAGATAAGCATGATAACTAAAGAGAGTTCCAGCAACCAACTAAACAAAAGCTCTTTAAAAAGTAAAGCATGAAAACTAAGAGCTGAACATGATAGTAGCTATTGAAAGACAAAGAACACACACAACAAAGATAGACATGAAAATTCTATGTTGTGTTCTAGGTTGAAGTGGAGCGTGTTTCTCTCCCACACAAAGAAAGCTGAGTTCCAACTCGTTATGAACAGCAAGCAAAGCTAAAGAAAACTAAAAAGGAAACTAAAAGCAAGACGCTCCAAGCATAGCACATAACACATGAAGTGATAAAAATATAGTGGAACGAAAGACGAACTGATAATTGTTGATGGAGAAGGGGATGCACGGGGGCATCCCCAAGCTTAGACGCTTGAGTCTTCTTGAATATTTCTTGGGGGTGCATGGGGGCATCCCCAAGCTTGAGCGTTTTACACTCCTGAATCTTTTTATCATCTTCCCTCACACACTTGAAAACTCCCTTCATACATAACTCATCATAATCTGATAAGCGAGGTTAGTACCCTTAATAAAATAATTTTTCCTTGCTGGAAATAAGGATATTCTTGAAGGTCTACTGTTTCTCAAGATTGCCAAAAGGTTTTTGCAAAGAAAAAGCAAGCTCAAGGTTTGCAAAATGAAGGAAAGGCAAAACAGGACAGAATCTATGAAAAACAGACCAGCAGGTAGTAAATAATTTTTTCGGGGCACTTCTGCAACTCAAATCAAAAAACTCAGAACAGACGCCCGAAAGCCACTTGTATAGAGCACACTTTCGAAAAAATTCAGACCAAAAAGATGATCTGGTGATTTTATACGAATTTTTCTGTCCAAGGACAGAATCTGTTTCCTGGACAGCACGTCACAACTTTTGAACTTTCTTGCAATCAGAGGCTAAACTTGGCACAAAGCTGAAAAGTAAAGATACAATGATGATGCTACTGTAGTAACAAACATCAAGACACAACAAAAGCAAAATAAAATTTTATTCATTGTGGGCTGTCTCCCAAAAGCGCTTTCTTTTATGCCTTTAAGCTAGGCATAATGCAAAGAGATCAAGTTTTATCAAGAGTAAAAGAATAGCTAGCCCGTATAACGGACTCAAATGGTAACTTAATCTGCTTTCTAGGGAAGTGTTCCATCCCTTTCTTGAGAGGAAATTGGAATTTTATATTCCCCTCTTTCATGTCAATGATGGCACCAACGGTGCGAAGAAAAGGACGTCCCAAAATAATTGGACAAGAAGGTTCACATTCAACATCCATAATAGTAAAATCAACGGGAACATAATTGTCATTGACAATGATAAGAACATCGTCGATCCTCCCCAAGGGTTTCTTTATGGAAGAATCAACAAGACGAACACCAAAAGAACAAGAATCAAAAGGTTTCAATTTAAACATATCATATATTCTTTTGGGCATAACGGAGGTACTAGCTCCAACATCACATAATGCATAGCAAGAGAAGTTATTCAACTTAATTTTAATCATAGGATCCCAACCATCTTCTAGCTTTCTAGGTATGGAGGCTTCTACCCTAAGTTTCTCCTCCCTAGCTTTGATGAGAGCATTAGTGATATGCTCGGTGAAGGCAAGGTTAAGTGTGCTAGTGCGGGGATCTCTAGTCATTCTATGTAAAAAGGTGACAACTTCTGAGAGACTACAATTATCAAAATCAATTTTATCATTATTGAGCAGAATTGTAGTGTCATCTTCTTTGTTTGAATTGCTCTCTATTATAAGAGTTGAACGTCTTCCCAAGTTTGGGGAAGTATAGGAGCAACTTTAAACTGAGGCTCATACTTTTTTCCTGGAAGACCATGCCATGGGCATAACTCTACATTAAGACTAACATAATCACAAGGTTTATTACTTTTGTAGATCCCGACAGTGGTGATTGGCATGATGGAAGAAGGGGTGTACTCCTCCCATTTAGTGTTTTTGGTGGAACCCATAGCAGCAAGCAAGCAAGATAACTATTTTTGTGATTTTTGATAAAAGACACTAAAGCAAAAACTGAAAGGTAAACTAACAAGACTAAAAAGCAAAGGTAAAAGATAGCGTGCAACTCCCCTATCTTGAAGAGTGGAGTCCCCGGCAACGGCGCCAGAAAACTTTGCTTGATGGCTTCTCGCCCCTCGTTGGTTACCCCAAGTGGAAGGTTTGAGATGCAGTGTAGCGGTAGTTTTCCCTTGGCAAAGATACCAAGGATCGAATCCCCTGAGACTCCGAGGTTCAACAAGAAGGTGTCAACTGCTAGCGGCGCAACTAGCGATTGACCGGACCTGCACACAAATACAAATAACTTTGCTCCCAACGAGTACAGAGAGGTTGTCAATCCCTCCGGCCTTGTCGTTTACAAAGGATCAAACGCAAGAGATAATAGTGATAGGTATAACTGCAACTAGTAAGTAAGAACTGGAAGTAAATAACGGATGTGATCAGTGATGGTAATATGGACCGGGGTCCCATGATGTTCACTAGTGATGTCTCTCTCCCAAAAGACGATAAAACAGCTAAGCGAGGTAAACGAATTACAGCTGGGCAATTGACAGGATTATGTGAGCAAACCAATGCTAACTATGCTGCAAAGAAAGGTAGAGGCTCAAAAGCATGGGCGGTACGCCAAGGTAAGTAGACCGAAATCCATCTGCATCTACTACTAATCATCCACCTTGAGATATCTATCCAGAGCATCTCGCTGGTATTAAGTTGCGAGTCCCACCCATAGTGTAAACTCAAAGCAACAGACAACTGCATTTAAAGAACTTTGCGTAAAGTAAACAATCCTTGCACCCGCGAGTACAAGCACCGTTGTTTTCCCCCTTGTGGCAACAGCACATCCCATAGACTCATGTTTCTGTCACTCAAGCTAGTCATCGAGGGGCATGAACCCACAATCAAGCATAACGTTCCCTCTTGGAGTTACTACCTACTACTTGGCCAAAGCAATAAACAGCAACGGAGAACATGCAAGAATTACTCAAGAACATAAATATAAAAGAGGTAAATCAAATATATTACTCACACACAATCTGAACATAATCTCATAATCCATCGGATCCCAGCAAACTCAGCATAGCAACAGCATAAGGATTACATATGTGCCTCGATCATGTAGGGCAGCTCACGAGGTCTAATCGGTGAAGAACAAAGAGGGGAGGAGAACATCACATAGCTACTGGTCATGGACCCATGGTCCAAGGGAGACTACTCACAACTCATCCAGGAGGCGTCCATGGTGGTGGAGAGGCTCCCGATGGTGATCCTCCCCTCCGGCAGGGTGCCGGGAAGAGTTCTCCTGGTGCTCCCGATCTTGGAAGCACGGCGGCGGCGGAACAAAGATGAGATCGCGAAAAAGGGTTCCGTCCTCGAGGGTTTCGGGACGCGGTGTAAATATATGCCAAAGGGGGGCGTCAGAGGAGGCCAGGGGGGCCAGGCGCCCTGGCGGCGCGGCCAGGAGGGGGGCGCGCCCTCTGGCCGCCTGGAGCCCTGGTGGCCCCCCTCCGGCCCTACTTTGGCCGCATGGAAGCTTCCGGAACGCTGATTTTTTATATATTTTTCCCGGAATTTTTCTGGCAGTTTACGTAATGGGAAAACCTGAAATACGAAAACAGCAGAAAACAGAAACTGGCACTGGGGTGCACCGAGTTAATAGGTTAGTCCAAATATGATCAAAAGTGTATGGAAGTGCATAAATATCATAGCAATATCACACAAAAGAGGCATGGAGCAAGCAGAAATTATAGATACGTTTTGGACGTATCAATCATAAAGCATGTGA
This sequence comes from Secale cereale, assembly GCA_902687465.1. Lineage (NCBI taxonomy): Eukaryota > Viridiplantae > Streptophyta > Magnoliopsida > Poales > Poaceae > Secale > Secale cereale. The sequence goes on from LR738710.1 coordinate 934,636,004, forward strand.
AAATCACATCTAAGTCTAACATACTTCATATGCATAGCATTTCATAGGAAAACAAATTAGCAAGACAAGCAAGATCTAGCATATGCAAGGAAGAAGAAAGAAACAATAGCAATCTCAACATAACGAGAGGTAATTTAGTAACATGTAAATTTCTACAACCATATTTTCCTCTCTCATAATAATTGCATGTAGGATCATAAGAAAATTCAACAGTATAGCTATCACATAACATATTCTCAACACGATCCACATGCGTGTGAAGTTGACTCTCTTCCAAAATAGTGGGATTAACATTAACTAAAGTCATGACCTCTCCAAACCCACTTTTAATATTATTGCAAACATTATGATCAATATTAGATTCATCATGGGGATTAAATAAATATTCAAGATCATAAGAAGAATCACCCCAATCATGATCATTGCAACAAGTAGTAGACATAGCAAAACTAGCATCCCCAAACTTAGGGTTTAGCATATCATTAGCACAATTGACATCAAGAGAATTTATAATAACATCATTGCAATCATGCTTTTCATTGAAGGAACTATCGTGAATCGCTTCATAAATTTCTTCTTTCAACACTTCATCACAAATTTCTGATTCACGAAATTCAAGCAAAACCTCATAAAGATAATCTAGGGCACTCAAATAACTAGCAATAGGTTCAACATAATTGGATCTCTTAAAAAGATTAGCAAGTGGATGAGGATCCATAATTTATCAAGCGAAGATGCAAGCTAATAAAGGGCACATGGCAACGCAAGTAAATAAAAAGGCGAATGGAACAGGGCGAATAAAACGGCAAAGGTGAAGTGGGGAAGAGGAAAACGAGAGGAAAATGGCAAATAATGTAATGTGAGGGATAAAAGTTTGTGATGGGTACTTGGTATATGACTTTTGCGTAGATTTCCCCGGCAACGGCGCCATAAATTCTTCTTGCTACCTCTGGAACTTGCGTTGTTTTTCCCTTGAAGAGGAAAGGGTGATGCAGCACAGTAGCGTAAGTATTTCCCTTGGTTTTTGAGAACCAAGGTATCAATCCAGTAGGAGACCACGCGCGAGTCCCTCATACCTACACAAATATATAAGAACCTTGCAACCAACGCGATAAAGGGGTTGTCAATCTCTTCTCGGCCACTTGCAAAACTGAGATCTGATAAAGATAATAAGATAATATTTTTGGTATTTTGTTTTATAGATTGAAAGTAAAGATTGCAAAATAAAAGTACAGTAAATATAAATAGTTGATGGAAGATTTATTTGATGGAAGATAGACCCGGGGGCCATAGGTTTCACTAGTGGCTTCTCTCATGATAGCAGATTTCTATGGTGGGTGAACAAATTACTGTCGAGCAATTGATAGAAAAGCGCATAGTTATGAGAATATCTAGGCATGATCACTGTATATAGGCATCACGTTCGTGACAAGTAGACCGAAACGATTCTACATCTACTACAATTACTCCACACATCGACCGCTAACCAGCATGCATCTAGAGTATTAAGTTCATAAGAACAGAGTAACGCCTTAAGCAAGATGACATGAGGTAGAGGGATAAACTCATGCAATATGATGTAAACCCCATCTTTTTATCCTCGATGGCAACAATACAATACGTGCCTTGCTGCCCCTACTGTCACTTGGAAAGGACACCAATCTAGTAGGCCAAACCATACTGATAATTCGAAGAGACTTGCAAAGATATTTAAATCGTGCATAAAATATTTTAGAGAAGAATCAAATATTGTTCATAGATAATCTTGATCATAAACCCACAATTCATCGGATCTCGACAAACAAACCGCAAAAAGAATTACATCGAATAGATCTCCAAGAAGATCAAGGAGAACTTTGTATTTGAGATCCAAAGAGAGAGAAGAAGCCATCTAGCTAATAACTATGGACCCAAAGGTCTATGGTAAACTACTCACAACTCATCTGAGAGGCTATGGTGTTGATGTAGAAGCCCTCCGTGATCGATTCCCCCTCCGTTTGAGCTTGGGAACAAGCCCCAAGATGGGTTCTCACGGGTACAGAATGTTGCGGCGGTGGAATTAGGGTTTCATGGTGCTCCTCGATGTTTTCAGGGTACGTAGGTATATATAGGAGGAGGAGGCACGTTAGGGGAGCCACGAGGGGCCCATGAGGGTGGGGGGCACGCCTACCCCCTTAGGCGCGCCCCTGCCCTCGTGGCCGCCTCGTTCCTTCCCTCGTGTGTACTCCAAGTCTTCTGTGTTGTATTTGTTCCAAAAATGACTCTCCCGAAGGTTTCATTCCGTTTGGACCTCGTTTGATATTCCTTTTCCGCGAAACACTGAAATAGGCAAAAAAACAACAATTTGCACTGGGCCTTGGGTTAGTAGGTTAGTCCCAAAAATAATATAAAAGTGTATAATAAAGCCCATTAAACATCCAAAACAAATTGTTGGGGAAAGTAGTATTTCAAAATTTTCCTACGATCACGCAAGATCTATCTACTAGATGCATAGCAATGAGAGGGGAGAGTGTGTCTACGTACCCTCCTAGACCGAAAGCGGAAGCGTTTGTCAACGCGGTTGATGTAGTCGTACACCTTCACGATCCGTCCCGATTTAGTACCAAACGTAACGCACCTCTGCATTCAGCACACGTTCAGCTCGATGACGTCCTCGCCTTCTTGATCCAGCAAGACGGGCGAAGTAGTAGATGAGTTCCGGCAGCACGACGCCGTGGTGACGGTTGTTGATGAAGAATAATCTCTGCAGGGCTTCGCCAAGCACTACAAAAACTAAACGGAGGATAAACTAGAGGGTCGGGGTTGCCGGCACACAGCTTGGTGTATCTTGATGTGTTCCAGGTGCTAGCCCCGCCCCTCTATTTATATGTTGAGCCCTGGGGTCGTAACTTGGAGCAAAAGCCTCCTCAAAGTCGGTTTTGCCCGAAAGGCAAAAGTCCCACTCGGACTCCAGGACCAAACGCCACAATCCTTGGCGTCTGGCTAGGCTAGACGCCAGGGTCTCCGGCGTTTGGCCCCCTGGCCTCCGCAAAACACATTTTGCACCAACTTAATGCCCCGTGGGCTTGACCCCTTGGCCTAACCATATCATCCTATATATCAATCTTTACCTCCGGACCACTCCGGAGCTCCTCGTCATGTCCGCGATCTCATCCGGGACTCCGAACAACATTCGGTCACCAACATACATAACTCATTCAATACTATATCGTCAACGAAACGTTAAGCGTGCGGAACCAACGGGTTCGAGAACTATGTAGACATGACCGAGACACCTCTCCGGTCAATAACCAATAGCGGAACATGGATGCCCATATTGGCTCCGACATATTCTACGAAGATCTTTATCAGTCGAACCGCATAACAACATACGTTGTTCCCTTTGTCATCGGTATGTTACTTGCCCGAGATTCGATCGTCGATATCATCATACCTAGTTCAATCTCGTCACCGGCAAGTCTCTTTACTCGTTCCATAATACATCATCTCGTGACTAACTCATTAGTCATTTGCTTGCAAGGCTTATTGTGATGTGTATTACCGAGAGGGCCCAGAGATACCTCTCCGACACTCGGAGTGACAAATCCTAATCTTGATCTATGCCAACACCACAAACACTTTCGGAAACACCTGTAGAGCATCTTTATAATCACCCAGTTACATTGTGACGTTTGGTAGCACATAAGGTGTTCCTCCGGTATTTGGGAGTTGCATAATCTCATAGTCAGAGGAACATGTATAAGTGATGAAGAAAGCAATATCAATAAAACTAAACGATCATTGTGCTAAGCTAACGGATGGGTCTTGTCCATCACATCTTTCTCCTAATGATGTGACCCCGTTAATCAAATGACAACACATGTCTATGGTTAGGAAACACAACCATCTTTGATCAACAAACTAGTCTAGTAGAGGCATACTAGGGACACTCTGTTTTGTCTATGTATTCACACAAGTATCAAGTTTCCGATTAATACAATTCTAGCATGAATAATAAACATTTATCATGATATAAGGAAATATAAATAACAACTTTATTATTGCCTCTAGGGCATATTTCCTTCACAGATAATATAATAGCATGGAACAATCAAAAATTATAGATACGTTGGAGACGTATCACGTATCTACTTTTCCAAACACTTTTGATATTGTTTTGACCTCATTCTTGCATGATTTGAACTAAACTAACCCGGACTGACGCTCTTTTCAGCAGAGCTGCCTGTATGGTTTTATTGTGTGCAGGAAAACGGATTTTTAGGTATCTCAGAAAAATCCACGAAAAATCACAGAAAATCCACGCAACCGAAGGAACCAGGTGCCAGAAGTGGGGCCAGAGGGGGGCCAGGGGGTGCCCAGGCGCCCTGTGGGCGCGCCCCCCCTGGGCCGCGCCGGGGGGCCGCCTGGGTGGGTCCCACACCCCCTGGTGCCCTACTTTGCCTCGTATTTTTACTCGCGACGCAGAAACCCCAGATCAGAAGTTCTTTCGCAGTTTTCCGTCGCGGAGCCGCCGCCACCCTCTGTTCTTCCTTGGGAGGGCTAATCTGGAGGCTGAATTGGCCTTCGGAGAGGGGAGATCGTCGCCATCGTCATCATCATCACCACTCCATCATCCCTCCATGACTTCCCCTTTCATGTGTGAGTAATTCCCCTGATGTAGGCGAAGGGGATGGTTGGGATTGGATGAGTTAGATCATGTAATAGTTTATCAGATAGTTGGGGGCATGTTGCCTATCATCTACTATGGTGTTTATCATCTTTGCTACAACTTGTTATTCTTAATGCTTGACACTTAGGGCCCGAGTGCCATGATTTCAGATCTGAACCATATGTGTTTGCATGAATATATTTGTGTTCGTGATCCTATCTATGAGTTGTTTGCACCTGTTACGGTTCGGAACCGGCGATCCCAAAAGTGACAGCTTGGGACACCAAAGGGGATGGTCCGTAGTTTGAGGATTACATGTATCCATTGAGTTCATTGCTTTGTTCCGGTGCTCTTTGACAGGAGCACCTTAATATCCATAAGTTCCTTTTGGCCCCGTTCGTAGCGGGATGGTAGGACATAAGATGTTGTGCAAGTTCTTATTGCAAGCACGCACAACTACCTACGGGATACATGCCTAATGTTTGATATTTGCCTAGATAATCATTACTTTTCCGTGTGCCGTGCCCCAAGTTAGAATCTATCTCATCCATGCAGCGCCCAACCATCCATCTCCCTAGCCTACAGTGTTTTAAATCCTGCTTGTCACTAGTTGCTATTCTTGCCATTTACTTTTGCTATTTACTTTTACTGTTACTTTTACTATCACTATCATATCACTATTACCACTTATCTTTTGTTGCAAGTAAGTATATTTCAGGTGCGGTTGAATTGACAACTCAACTGTCAAAGCTTATAAATACTCTTTGGCTCCCCGTGTGTCGAATCAATAAATTGGGTTATTCTTACCTGCGAAGACTATCTCGATCCCTTACGGTTGAGGGTTATCAAGTACCGTTTTCTGGCGCCGTTGCCGGGGAGCATAGCAATATTTACAAGTCTACTTGAGGTATCCTACCTGCTGCACTTTATCCACTATGGGTAAGAAAGGAGACCCCAAGGTTCCGATCTTACTATCCACTACAAGAAGAGGTACTGCTCTGAGCACTAGTGCTACACTTGATTCACCTTCCGTTATGAGTAAGTTTGCCTCACCACCACCGCATGATGCTCCTACTGAATCTGTTACTATGTCTGATACTCTTGATGATGCTTCTACTACTTTTGATGATATTAGCTCGCTTGGCTATGCTCTTGAGAAACAAATTGCTGCTGCTGCTAAAAAGTCTGGAATTGAACTTCCTGTTACTCGCTACCCTATTGGTGAAACTTATGATTATCCTGATTTGTGTAAACTCAAGGAGAGTCTCCTTGATGATGATTACTATATACTAGATGAAGATTTATGTAGGGAACTGACAGAGTTTTCCGGCTCTGACCCTGAAGCTATTAAGAAGTTATTTGAAAAACACTCTTTGAAGACCAAAACCGTTCCTAATCCTGAATTTGCTACATCTCCTATATGCATTGATGATCCTGATTATAATTTCTCTGTTGATCTTTCACTTATACCTATGGTTGAAGCTGACCCCTTTTATGGCAGAGAAAATGATGATGCTATTGCACACCTGACTAAACTTGGTGAGTTGGGTAGCCTGTTTACCACAGATGAGAAGATACGATGCTTTTATGTGACCAAGCTTCTTCCTTTCTCCTTGAAGGAGGGTGCTAAAGCATGGTATGATTCACTGATACGTCCAAAACGTATCTATAATTTCTGCTTGCTCCATGCCACTTTTGGGTGATATTGCTATGATATTCATACACTTCCATACACTTTTGATCATATTTGGACTAACCTACTAATCCAGTGCACCCCGGTGCCAGTTTCTGTTTTCGGCTGATTTTGTATTTCAGGTTTTCACATTACGAGAACTGTCAGGAAAAATCCAGAAAAATTATATAAAAAATCAGCGTTCCGGAACCTACCTTGCGCCCGAAGTACAGCCGGGGGGGGGGGACCACCAGGGCTCCAGGCGCCCTGGCGGCGCGCCCCCCCTGGGCCGCGCCGGGGGGGCGCCTGGGCCCCCCGAAGCCCGTCTGGTGCCCCCCTTTGGCATATATTTAGAGCGTCCCTCGAAACCCTCGGGACGGGAACTCTTTTTCGCGATCTCATCTCTGTTCCGCCGCCGCCGCCGCTTCCAAGATCGGGAGCACCAGGAGAACTCTTCCCGGCACCCTGCCGGAGGGGAGGATCACCACCGGGAGCTTCTCCACCACCATGGACGCCTCCCGGATGAGTTGTGAGTAGTCTCCCTTGGACCATGAGTCCATGACCAGTAGCTATGTGATGTTCTCCTCCCGTTCTTGTGCTTCACTAATTAGTCCTCGTGAGCTGCCCTACATGATCGAGGCACATATGTAATCCTTATGCTGTTGCTATGATGAGTTTGCTAGGATCCGATGGATTATGAGATTATGTGCAGATTGTGATTGAGTAATATATTTGATCTACCTCTTTTATATTTATGTTCATAAGTAAGTCTTGCATGTTCTCCGTTGTTATTTATTGCTTTGGCCAAGTAATACGTAGTGACTCCAAGAGGGAACGTTATGCTTGATTGTGGGTTCATGCCCCTCGATGACTAGCTTGAGTGACAGAAACATGAGTCTAGGGGATGTGATGCTGTTGCCACAAGGGGGAAAACAACGGTGCTTGTGCCCGCGGGTGCAAGGATTGTTTACTTTACGCAAAGTTCTTTTAATGTAGTTGTATGTTGCTTTGAGTTTACACTATGGGTGGGGCTCGCAACTTAATACCAGCGAGATGTTCTGGATAGATATCTCAAGGTGGATGATTAGTAGTAGATATTGATGGATTTCGGTCTACTTACTTTGGCGTACCGCCCATGCTTTGAACCTCAACCTTTCTTGCAATGTAGTCAGCATTGGTTTGCGTTCGTGGTCCTGTCAATTGCCCAGCTGTAATTCGTTTACCTCACATAGCTGTTTTATCGTCTTTTGGGAGAGAGACATCGCTAGTGAACATCATGAGACTCCGGTCCATATTACCACCATTGATCACATCCGCTATTTACTTTTCGCTATTACTTACTATTGCAAAACATTATCTATCACTACTATCATTTGCTTTTAATCCTTTGTGAACTACAAGGCCGGAGGGATTGACAACCTCTCTGTACTCGTTGGGAGCAAAGTTATTTGTATCTGTGTGCAGGTCCACGTTGGTTGCTAATATCTAGCGCCGTTAGCAGTTGACACCTACTTGTTGAACCTAGGAGTCTCTGGGGATTCGATCCTTGGCATCTTTGCTAAGGGAAAACACTTCCACAACACTGCATCTTTCACCTTCCACTTGGGGTAACCAACGAGGGGTTAGAGGCCCATCAAGGAGTATTTTCTGGCGCCATTGCCGGGGACTCCACTCTTCAGGATAGGGGAGTTGCATGCTATCTTTTACCTTTGCTTTTTAGTCTTGTTAGTTTACCTTTCAGTTTTTGCTTTAGTACCTTTTTTCGAAAATCACAAAAATAGTTATCTTGCTTGCTTGCTACTATGGGTTCCACCAAGAACACCAAGTTGTGTGACTTCACTAGTCACAACAACGATGACTTTATCAGCACACCTATCACTACACCTGCCACTTCAGCACCTTCATATGAAATTAAACCTGCTTTACTGAACTTAGTCATGAAAGATCAATTCTCCGGTGCTGGAGATGATGCTGCTTTACACTTAAACAACTTTGTTGAACTTTGTGATATGCAAAAGTACCAAGAAATAGATGGTAATATTGTTAAGCTTAAGCTTTTTCCTTTCTCCTTGAGAGGAGGAGCTAAAATTTGGTTTCAGTCTTTGCCTAGAAATAGCATAGATTCATGGGACAAGTGCAAAGATGCTTTTATCGGAAAATACTATCCACCTGCTAAAATTATCCAACTTAGAAGTAACATAATGAATTTTAAACAATTGGATAATGAACACGTTGCCCAAGCTTGGGAACGTATGAAATCTCTTATCAAGAACTGCCCTACTCATGGTTTGACTACTTGGATGGTTATCCAAACTTTTTATGCAGGCTTGAACTTTACCTCGCGGAACTTGTTAGATTCGGCCGCGGGAGGAACTTTTATGTCAACTACACTTGGTGCTGCCACAAAGCTTCTCGATGAGATGATGACCAACTATTCCCAATGGCACACCGAACGCGCTCTAACAGGTAGGAAGGTAAACTCTGTCGAGGATATTTCCTCCTTAAATGAAAAAGTTGACTTGATCATGTCTCTACTTTCGAAGCAATCTTCTGTTAATCCTCGTGATGTTCCTTTAAATTCTTTGATTGCTCAAGAACAAGTAGATGTGAACTTTATCTCTAGAAACAATTTTAACAACAATGCTTATAGGAGTAACTTTGGTAACAATCCTAGACCGTTCCCCTCTAATTCTTATGGGAACAACAATGCTTATCCTATCACCAAGAACTCCACTACTGAACTAGAGATTATGCTTAAAGATTTCATCACTACCCAAAAAGCCTTTAATAAGAGTGTAGAAGAAAAACTACATAAACTAGATGATCTTTCTTTTAAGGTAGACCATTTAGCCAATGAGGTAAAATTGCTAAATATTAAAACTTCTCCTCTTGAGGAGAGGGAAGTCACTCCTATAAATGCTATTCAAGTGCAAATTAATGAAAACATTAGGATGATGGCTAAACTTAAAGAGAGATGGGCTAGAGAAAGGGAGGAAGAGGATAGAATTAAGAGCCTTCCTACCCACCACAATGTTGCTACTATCCAAGTTATTGAGGATGTTCAAACTCTTAGCACCCAATGTACTCCTGGTCCCAATGGACCTATTAATGGTGATGCTATGACTATAGAAACTACCAAACAAGTGAACCTAAAGGACACCACTACCACTTTACTTGATGCTCGTGACCATGATTTTGATAATTGCACTCTTACCGAAGTTATTGATTTCCTTCACAAGATGTCTAGAGACCCCCGCACTAGCACGCTTAACCTTGCCTTCACAGAGCATATCACTAATGCTCTCATCAAAGCTAGGGAGGAGAAACTTAGAGTAGAAGCCTCCATACCTAGAAAGCTAGAAGATGGTTGGGATCCTATGATAAAAATTAAATTGAATGACTCCTCTTGCTATGCATTATGTGATGTTGGAGCTAGTACCTCTGTTATGCCCAAAAGAATATATGACATGCTTAAATTGAAACCTTTTGATTCTTGTTCTTTTGGTGTTCGTCTCGTTGATTCTTCCATAAAGAAACCTTTGGGGAGGATCGACGATGTTCTTATCGTTGTTAATGATAATTATGTTCTCGTTGATTTCACTATTATGGATATTGAATGTGATCCTTCATGTCCAATTATTTTGGGACGTCCCTTTTTACGCACCGTTGGTGCTATCATTGACATGAAAGAGGGTAATATAAAATTTCAGTTTCCTCTCAAGAAAGGGATGGAACACTTCCCTCGAAAGAAGATCAAGTTACGTTTTGAGTCCGTTGTACGGGCTAGCTATTCTTTTACTCTTGATAAAACTTGATCTATATGCATTATGCCTAGCTTAAAGGCATGAAAGAAAGCACTTTTGGGAGGCAGCCCACATGAATAAATTTTTATATTTTGCTTTTGTTGTGTCTTGATGTTGTTTACTACTGTAGCATCATCATTTTATCTTTGCTTTTCATATTTGTGCCAAGTATAGCCTCTGATTGCTAGAAAGTTCAAAAGTTGTGAGGTGCTGTCCAGGAAACAGATTCTGTCCTTGGATAGAAAAATTCGTATAAAATCACCAGATCATCTTTTTGGTCTGAATTGTTTCGACAGCGTTCTCTATATAATTGTCTTTCGTGCGTCTGTTCTGAGTTTTTTGATTTGAGTTGCAGAAGTACCCCGAACAAATCATTTACTACCTGCTGTTCTGTTTTTCACAGATTATGTCCTGTTTTGCCTTTCCTTCATTTCGCAAACCAAGAGCTTGCTTTTTCTTTGCAAAAACCTTTTGGCAATCTTGAGAAACAGTAGAACTTCAATAATATCTTTATTTCCAGCAAGGAACAATTATTTTATTAAGGGTACTAACCTCGCTAATCAGATTATGATGAGTTATGTATGAAGGGTGTTTTCAAGTGTGCGAGGGAAGATGATAAAAAGATTCAGGAGTGTCAAGCGCTCAAGCTTGGGGATGCCCCCATGCACCCCCAAGAAATATTCAAGGAGACTCAAGCGTCTAAGCTTGGGGATGCCCCCGTGCATCCCCTTCTCCATCAACATTATCAGTTCGTCTTTCGTTCCACTATATTTTAATCACTTCATGTGTTATGTGCTATGCTTGGAGCGTCTTGCTTTTAGCTTTCTTTTAGCTTTTCATAACGAGTCGGAACTCAGCATTCCTTTATGTGGGAGAGAAACACGCTCCACTTCTACCTAGAACATAACATAGAATTTTCATGTCTATCTTTGCTGTGTGTGTTCTTTGTCTTTTAATAGCTACTATCATGTTCAGCTCTTAGTATTCATGCTTATCTTTTCAAAGAGCTTTTGTTTAGTTGGTTGCTTGAACTCTCTTTAATTATCATGCTTATCTTATTAAGAGAGTTTGCTTCCGTTGCATTGGTTAATATGTCTATGATAAAGATGCTACGTGCATAATGGCGCTTAGTAGTTCAGATTTTCTTATGGTTAGTCTCAAATAGCTGGGGGATTCCCAATGTGTTATTGGAGTACCAACATGATTTGTTTGCCTATGATGTGGTATGGTTTAGTAATATCTTTCTTCGAGAATTTATTTTGATTGACTTGGCGTATGCTCGCGCATATTTAAGACTGTAAAGAAAGTCTGTCAAGCCTTGATGATCTTTTATTTCTGAGTAGCGATATAACTACCATGCCTGATTCAATATTGCTTTGTCGCTCTGCATGATTATGACCGTCATTGCTCTCTTAGTTGGTCGCTCCCAGTCTTTTGCTAACCTCCACCTGTACTAAGCGGACTGACTGCTTGTGCATCCATATCCTTTTAAACCAGTTATGCCATATGAGTCCACCATATCTACCTATATGTGGTATTTCACCGCCACTACAAGTAATTTACATGTGCTACCTTTAAAACCTTCAATCTTTGCAATACATAGCTCATGGGAAAGTAGCTTAAAAACTATTGTGGTAAAGAATATGTTGGCTATGTATCTTATTTCTTATAAGTTGCTTGCTGAGCGGTAACCATGTTTCTGGGGACGCCATCAACTGTCACACTTTTGTTGAATATCATGTGAGTTGCTATGCATGTTCATCTTGTCCGAAGTAAGGGTGATTTGCCGTGGGTTGAATGAGTATGCATATTGTTAGAGAAGAACATTGGGCCGCCAACCAAAGCCATGTATCATGGTGGAAGTTTTAGCTTGGACCTTAATCCTCAATCTCTTATGAGAATATGCTTATGCATTAAAGAGGAGTCCATCATCTATTTTCTATGTTGTCCCGGTATGGATGTCCTTAAGTTGAGATCTAACAAAAACGAGAAATGAAATGCGATTTATCTCCTTGGACCTTTGTACAGGTGGCATAGAGGTACCCCTTTGTGACACTTGGTTGAAACATATGTAATGCAATGATAACCCATGGAAATCCGAGCTAATTAGGACAAGGTGCAAGCACTAGTGGTATTCGATGCATGAGGCTTGCAACTTATAGGATGTCTTATGCATGACACATATGAAGTACTACTACCGTTGACAAAATTGCTTCTATGTTTTCAAAATAAAAAGCTCTAGCACATAACCATTCTTTTACTTTTATGTTGAGTCTCCACCTTCTTTTAAAAGCACCAACTACTGAGAGCATGATTGTCATTCTGAGTGTAATGTGCATTGTCCCAAAGTAGCATTGTCTTTTGCATGATTGTGATATCGTTTATTTTGAAATCATTGTATCTAGTCATCACTTAAACCTTGAAGGTGCCCCTGCATTTATGTTTTGCTTCACTAAAGGGGGCAAGCTAGATATCACTTTATCATATTTGCACATCATGTTCATTGCAAATCTTTTTGATGTTTCAGTTTCATATTGTAAAACCTTCAGTCATTTGTGATTTTCTCATGAGGCAACTTAATTACTATAGAATCATTGTCTCAGTAAGCTTTTGTCATATGACTATAAAAAGTCCTATATGGTTAATAGCATGTCACCACAGAAATTATTCTTGTTATCATTTGCCTACTCGAGGACGAGCAGGAATTAAGCTTGGGGATGTTGATACGTCCAAAACGTATCTATAATTTCTGCTTGCTCCATGCCACTTTTGGGTGATATTGCTATGATATTCATACACTTCCATACACTTTTGATCATATTTGGACTAACCTACTGATGGGCCTCGAACCCCTCGTTGGTTACCCCAAGTGGAAGGTGTAAGATGCAGTGTTGTGGAAGTGTTTTCCCTTAGCAAAGATGCCAAGGATCGAATCCCAGAGACTCCTAGGTTCAACAGGTAGGTGTCAACTGCTAACGGCGCAATTAGCAATCAACGTGGACCTGCACACAGATACAAATAACTTTGCTCCCAACGAGTACAGAGAGGTTGTCAATCCCTCCGGCCTTGTAGTTCACAAAGGATTAAAAGCAATGATAGTAGTGATAGATAGTGTTTTGCAATAGTAAGTAAATAGCGAAAAGTAAATAGCGGGTGTGAACAATGATGGTAATATGGACCGGAGTCACATGATGTTCACTAGTGATGTCTCTCTCCCAAAAGACGATAAAACAGCTATGTGAGGTAAACGAATTACAGCTGGGCAATTGACAGGACCACGAACGCAAACCAATGCTGACTACATTGCAAGAAAGGTTGAGGTTCAAAGCATGGGCGGTACGCCAAAATAAGTAGACCGAAATCCATCAGTATCTACTACTAATCATCCACCTTGAGATATCTATCCAGAACATCTCGCTGGTATTAAGTTGCGAGCCCCACCCATAGTGTAAACTCAAAGCAACAGACAACTGCATTAAAAGAACTTTGCGTAAAGTAAACAATCCTTGCACCCGCGGGCACAAGCACCGTTGTTTTCCCCCTTGTGGCAACAGCACATCCCCTAGACTCATGTTTCTATCACTCAAGCTAGTCATCGAGGGGCATGAACGCACAATCAAGCATAACGTTCCCTCTTGGAGTAACTACCTACTACTTGGGCAAAGCAATAAATAACAACGGAGAACATGCAAGAATTACTTATGAACATAAATATAAAAGAGGTGAATCAAATATATTACTCAAGATCAATCTGAACATAATCTCATAATCCATCGGATCCCAGCAAACTCAACATAGCAACAGCATAAGGATTACATATGTGCCTCGACCATGTAGGGCAGCTCACGAGGACTAATTAGTGAAGCACAAGAATGGGAGGATAACATCACATAGCTACTGGTCATGGACCCATGGTCCAAGGGATACTACTCACGAGTCATCCGGGAGGCGTCCATGGTGGTGGAGAAGCTCCCGGTGGTGATCCTCCCCTCCGGCAGGGTGCCGGGAAGAGTTCTCCTGGTGCTCCCGATCTTGGAAGCGGCGGCGGCGGCGGAACAGAGATGGGATCGCGAAAAGGGTTCCTGTTCTGAGGGTTTTGGAGGACGCTTTAAATATATGCCAAATGGGGGCATCGGGGGAGCTTCGGGGGGCCCAGGCGCCCCCCGGCGCGGCCCAGGGGGGGGCGCCCACAAGGCGCCTGGAGCCCTGGTGGCCCCCCCCCCCCGGCTGCCCTTCGGACGCACGGAAGTTTCCGGAACGCTGATTTTTTATATAATTTTTCTGGATTTTTCCTGGCAGTTCTCGTAACATGAAAACCTGAAATACAAAAACAGCCGAAAACAGAAACTGGCACTGGGGTGCACTGGATTAGTAAGTTAGTCCAAATATGATCAAAAGTGTATGGAAGTGTATGAATATCATAGCAATATCACCCAAAAGTGGCATGGAGCAAGCAGAAATTACAGATACGTTTTGGACGTATCAACATCCCCAAGCTTAATTCCTGCTCGTCCTCGAGTAGGTAAATGATAACAAGAATAATTTCTGTGGTGACATGCTATTAACCATATAGGAATTTTTCATAGTCATATGACAAAAGCTTATGAGACAATGATTCTATAGTAATTAAGTTGCCTCAAGAGAAAATCACAAATGACTGAAAGTTTTACAACATGACATTGAAGCATCAAATAGATTTGCAATGAACATGATGTGCAAATATGATAAAGTGATATCTAGCTTGCCCCCTTTAGTGATGCAAAACATAAATGCAGGGGCACCTTCAAGGTTTAAGTGATGACTAGATACAATGATGTCAAAAATAAACGATATCACAATCATGCAAAAGGCAATGCTACTTTGGGACAATGCACATTACACTCAGAATGACAATCATGCTCTTAGTAGTTGGTGCTTTTAAAAGAAGGTGGAGACTCAACATAAAAGTAAAAGAATGGTTATGTGCTAGAGCTTTTTATAGAAGCAATTTTGTCAACGGTAGTAGTACTTCATATGTGTCATGCATAAGACATCCTATAAGTTGCAAGCCTCATGCATCGAATACCAATAGTGCTCGCACCTTGTCCTAATTAGCTTGGATTTCCATGGGTTATCATTGCATTACATATGTTTCAACCAAGTGTCACAATGGGGTACCTCTATGCCACCTGTACAAAGGTCCAAGGAGATAAATCACATTTGATTTCTCGTTTTTGATAGATCTCAACTTGAGGACGTCCATACCGGGATAACATAGAAAATAGATGATGGACTCCTCTTTTATGCATAAGCATATTCTCATAAGAGATTGAGGATTAGGTCCAAGCTAAAACTTCCACCATGATACATGGCTTTGGTTGGCGGCCCAATGTTCTTCTCTAACAATATGCATACTTATTCAACCCACAGCAAATCACCCTTACTTCACACAAGACGAACATGCATAGCAACTCACATGATATTCAACAAAAGTGTGACAGTTGATGGCGTCCCCAAAAACATGGTTACCGCTCAGCGAGCAACTTATAAGAAATAAGATACATAAGCAACAATTCTTTACCACAATAGTTTTTAAGCTACTTTCCCATGAGCTATATATTGCAAAGATTGAAGGTGTTAAAGGTAGCACATGTAATTAATTGGAGTGGCGTTGAATACCACATATAGGTAGGTATGGTGGACTCATATGGCATAACTGGTTTAAAAGGATATGGATGCACAAGCAGTATTCCGCTTAGTACAGGTGGAGGTTAGCAAAAGACTGGGAGCGACCAACTAAAAGAGCAATGACGGTCATAATCATGCAGAGCGACAAAGCAACATTGAATCAGGCATGGCAGTTATATTGCTACTCAGAAATAAAAGATCATCAAGGCTTGACAGACTTTCTTTACAGTCTTAAATATGCGTGAGCATACGCCAAGTCAATCAAAATAAATTCTCGAAGGAAGATATTACTAAACCATACCACATCATAGGCAAACAAATCATGTTGGTATTCCAATAACACATTGGGAATCCCCCAGCTATTTGAGACTAACCATAAGAAACCTGAACTACTAAGCACCATTATGCACGTAGCATCCTTATCATAGACATATTAACCAATGCAACGGAAGCAAACTCTCTTAATAAGGTGAGCATGCACTAGTAGAAAACAGGGCATTGGTCCAGCCCATTAGCCCCGGTTCAATCTAGAACCGGGTCCAATGGGGGTACTGGACTCGGTTCGTGAGCCCAGGGGGCCGGCCGGGCCACGTGGGCCATTGGTCCCGGTTCGTCTGGACCTATTGGTCCCGGTTGGAGCTAAAAACCGGGACCAATGGCTCTTGCTCCTGGCCCACCACTATTGGTCCCGGCTGGTGTTATGAACCGGGACCAAAGGCACCCCTTTAGTCCCGGTTTGTAGCACCAACCGGGACCAGTGAGTTGCCTATATATACCCCCTCACTCAAGAGCAGAGCTCACTGCTCTGTTTTTTTTTCTGGCCGAGGTGGAGAGGGGTTAGTGGTGCTCTAGCTCACCTCCTATGCACACAACGTGTTCGGTGGAATGCCCGAGCCACACTAGTTAAGCTTTTCTCCTCTCGAAGCTCTATTTTCTCCGAGATTTGTCTAGGTTTAGTAGTCCGTCACGTCCCGTCCCCGTCTTCGCCGCCGTTGATCGCCCCCGCCGATCTCGTCACCGCCACCACCATGGTGAGCCTCTTGTTATGTCCATGCTTTTCTTACTTTTATTATTGCTTTAGATACATATTTGTCTAATTTTCTTACGTTTATTATTGCTTGTTATTATATAGTGCGATGGTTTTGATATCCGCCCACGTGGGCCCTCGTCCGGTCTACGATTCGGATGTGGTATATTATCTTTAATTTATAACAATTTGTTTTAGTGTTTATGATAGTTATGCCGACCAACCTGACATGCATAGATGTTTTATTATGTCTAGGAGGTAGTTGAACCGGAAATTCCAACCGACCCTCTTGTGGAGAGGTTAAATTTAGTTGAAGAGGAAAACATTTCGTTAAAGAAAAAATTGGAAAAAATGGAGGAGGAGAAGATGGAATTGGAGTTGCATGTTGCGGAAGTTATCGATGATCACAAGATCAAGATGGACCCTATTGTCGAGAGGTTAAATTTAGTTGAAGAAGAAAACAAATTCTTGAAGGAAAAAATAAAAAAAATTGTGGACGAGAAGATGATATTGGAGTTGCATGTTGCGGATGTCGTCGATGATCACAAGATCAAGATGGATGAAATGCGGTTGAAGATTAAAAAGATTAGAAAATATGCCATTAATACCGAGGCTTGGTATCATTATGCCGTTGGATCAATTGTTACCTTGGTTGCGATTATGATAGCATTTGTTTTCGCGTTGAAATGTTTTACATAGTTTCGATGTGTATGGAGAGCTATATGTTGTTAGATGAGAACTATATATGTATGTACTTTGGTTTTAATGTGATGATGAACTTTTATCCATTTGGTCACTTAATTATCTATTTATGATGTTCTGTAATGGTTTTTGACACACTTAATTATATATAAATGCACGCAGATGAACCGCCAATGGATGTACGGTGACAGACACACCTCCGAGTACATTAAGGGCGTGTGTGAGTTTCTAAATGCGGCAGAGGCAAACAAGCAGAATGGTTTTATGTGTTGTCCATGCACTAAATGTGTGAATACGATGTCTTACTCTAACCGAAAAATCCTTCACTCCCACCTGCTTTACAAGGGTTTCATGCCACACTATAATGTTTGGACGAGGCACGGAGAAATAGGGGTTATGATGGAAGACGGCGAAGAAGAAGAGTACGATGACAACTATGTGCCCCCTGAATACGGTGATGCTGCAATGGGGGAGCTGGTGAAGATCAAGAGGAACCAGACGATGTGCCCAATGATGCTGCAACGAGTGAAGCTGCTGAAGATCAAGAGGAACCAAATGATGATCTTCGCCGGGTCATTGTCGATGCAAGGACACAATGCGAAAGTCAAAAGGAGAAGCTGAAGTTCGATCGCATGTTAGAGGATCACAAAAAAGGGTTGTACCCCAATTGCGAAGATGGCAACACAAAGCTCGGTACCGTACTGGAATTGCTGCAGTGGAAGGCAGAGAATGCTGTGGCTGACAAAGGATTTGAGAAGCTACTGAAAATATTGAAGAAGAAGCTTCCGAAGGATAACGAATTGCCCGACAGTACATACGCAGCAAAGAAGGTCGTATGCCCTCTAGGATTGGAGGTGCAGAAGATACATGCATGCCCTAATGACTGCATCCTCTACCGCGGTGCATACAAGGATCTGAACGCATGCCCGGTATGCGGTGCATTGCGGTATAAGATCAGACGAGATGACCCTGGTGATGTTGATGGTGAGCCCGCCAGGAAGAGGGTTCCTGCGAAGGTGATGTGGTATGCTCCTATAATACCACGGTTGAAACGTTTGTTTAGAAACAGAGAGCATGCCAAGTTGATGCGATGGCACAGTGAGGACCGTAAGAAAGACGGGAAGTTGAGAGCACCCGATGACGGGTCGCAGTGGAGAAAAATCGAGAGAAAGTACTGGGAGGAGTTTGCAAAGGACCCAATGAACGTATGGTTTGCTTTAAGCGCGGATGGCATTAATCCTTTCGGGGAGCAGAGCAGCAATCACAGCACCTGGCCCATTACTCTATGTATGTATAACCTTCCTCCTTGGATGTGCATGAAGCGGAAGTTCATTATGATGCCTGTTCTCATCCAAGGCCCTAAGCAACCCGGCAACGACATTGATGTGTACCTAAGGCCATTAGTTGAAGAACTTTTACAGCTGTGGAATGGAAACGGTGTACGTGCGTGGGATGGGCACAAACAGGAGGAATTTGACCTAAAGGCGTTGCTGTTCGTGACCATCAACGATTGGCCCGCTCTCAGTAACCTTTCAGGACAGACAAACAAAGCATACCACGCATGCACGCACTGTTTAGATGACACTGAAAGTATATACCTGGACAAGTGCAGGAAGAATGTGTACCTGGGCCATCGTCGATTTCTTCCGACCAACCATCAATGTCGAAAGAAAGGCAAGCATTTCAAAGGCGAGGCAGATCACCGGAAGAAGCCCGCCATCACTAGTAGATAAAGGGTCTTTAGCCCCGGTTCATTTGGGCCTTTTAGCCCCGGTTCCAGAACCGGGACAAGAGGGTCGGTACTAATGCTCTGACCCTTTAGTCCCGGTTCAATCCAGAACCGGGGCAGAAGGGTGTCCACGTGGCCTGTGCACCGAGCCCAGGCAGGAGGGGCTTTAGTCCCGGTTGGTGGTACCAACCGTGACCAAAAGGCATCCACGCGTCAGCATTTCTGTGGCTGTGGTTTTTGTTTTTTTTTTGAAAGGGGAGGGGGGGTTTTAGGTTTTGGGGGGTTAATTTAGGTGTTTCATATATTGTGTTAGCTAGCTAATTTATAGAGAGAAGTGTT
>LR738710.1:934680576-934767276 GCA_902687465.1 Secale cereale
CAAAAACAAAAACCACAGCCACAGAAATGCTGACGCGTGGATGCCTTTTGGTCCCGGTTGGTGCCACCAACCGGGACCAAAGCCCCTCCTGCCTGGGCTCGGCGCATAGGCCACGTGGACACCTATCTGCCCCGGTTCTGGATTGAACCGGGACTAAAGGGTCAGAGCATTAGTACCGACACTCTTGTCCCGGTTCAGGAACCGGGGCTAAAGGCCCAAACGAACCGGGTCTGATGACCCTTTATCTATCAATGATGGTAATTAAAGAGAGTTCAAGCAACCAACTAAACAAAAGCTCTTTGAAAAGATAAGCATGAATACTAAGAGCAGAGCATGATAGTAGCTATTAAAAGACAAAGAACACACACAGCAAAGATAGACATGAAAATTCTATGTTATGTTCTAGGTAGAAGTGGAGCGTGTTTCTCTCCCACATAAAGGAATGCTGAGTTCCGACTCGTTATGAAAAACTAAAAAGAAAACTAAAAGCAAGACGCTCCAAGCATAGCACATAACACATGAAGTGATAAAAATATAGCGAAACGAAAGACGAACTGATAATGTTGATGGAGAAGGGGATGCACGGGGGCATCCCCAAGCTTAGACGCTTGAGTCTCCTTGAATATTTCTTGGGGGTGCACGGGGGCATCCCCAAGCTTGAGCGCTTGACACTCCTGAATCTTTTTATCATCTTCCCTCGCACACTTGAAAACTCCCTTCATACATAACTCATCATAATCTGATTAGCGAGGTTAGTACCCTTAATAAAATAATTATAACTTGCTGGAAATAATGATATTCTTGAAGTTCTACTGTTTCTCAAGATTGCCAAAAGGTTTTTTGCAAAGAAAAAGCAAGCTCTTGGTTTGCAAACTGAAGGAAAGGCAAAACAGGACAGAATCTGTGAAAAACAGAACAGCAGGTAGTAATTGATCTGTTCGGGATACTTCTGCAACTCAAATCAAAAAACTCAGAACAGACGCACGAAAGACAATTATATAGAGAACGCTGTCGAAATAATTCAGACCAAAAAGATGATCTGGTGATTTTATACGAATTTTTCTATCCAAGGACAGAATCTGTTTCCTGGACAGCACCTCACAACTTTTGAACTTTCTAGCAATCAGAGGCTATACTTGGCACAAATATGAAAAGTAAAGATACAATGATGATGCTTCAGCAGTAAACAACATCAAGACTCAACAAAAGCAAAAAAATTATTCATGTGGGCTGCCTCCCAAAAGCGCTTTCTTTTATGCCTTTAAGCTAGGCATAATGCATATATATCAAGTTGTATCAATTGAACCATCATCAAGATCATCAAAAAGCTCTTCAATAATACAACAAGTCTTAAGAGGACTCTCAAATAAAGGCCTCATAGAGATACTTCTAGGTAGAAGACCAAAAGGATAAAAGTCAAGGGAAGATTCATTTATAAATTCATCAAAGACAGGTGTTTCTTCCAAGGTCTTTACAGTTTCAACCCCTTTGGCAATAGTTGGATTACTTTTAGAACGGGGAGCCTTTGGAACGTGAACGAACTTAGGCTCCCTCTTTGCCGGAGTTTCTACCTTTTTGGTTTTGATCGAGGAGAAGGTAATTCCTAGGGTTTCAAATATTTCCTCAATCTTATCTATCCTAGAAGAGTCCAAGTCATGGAATTTGACAGTCTCCAAAATTTTAAAAAATTTATGCATGGAGCTATCAAGTCTATTCAAATTCCCTTGGATCTTACGATCCAACTCATTTATTTTATTAATGCTTGGCATCTCTAGCTCTATTTTTTCAAGTTTTTTCATAATGTGAGCTAGGGTGATGTCCTCTCGAATGCTAACAACAGGGAGATTCCCAACAAGATTTTCAATAATACTAAGAGACTTCCAAACTGGGGCCTCTAGGAAATTCCCATTGATAGTAGTATCTAGAATAAACCTATTCCAAGAAGTGATTCCAACATAAAAATTTCTAAGCAAGATAGTAGTAGGTTGCTTCTTGGTGTCTCTTTTTTGTGAATCATTAATTCTATACCAAGCATCTTTCAAACTTTCCCCACCTCTTTGTTTAAAGGTGAGAACTTCTGCCTCATCAAAGACAAAAGGACCCGACATAATGACAACTAAAGTACGAGATAACTATTTTTGTGATTTTCGATAAAAAGGTACTAAAGCAAAAGATTGAAAGGTAAACTAACAAGACTAAAAAGCAAAGGTAAAAGGTAGCATGCAACTCCCCTATCCTGAAGAGTGGAGTCCCCGGCAACGGCGCCAGAAAATACTCCTTGATGGGCCTCGAACCCCTCGTTGGTTACCCCAAGTGGAAGGTGTAAGATGCAGTGTTGTGGAAGTGTTTTCCCTTAGCAAAGATGCCAAGGATCGAATCCCCAGAGACTCCTAGGTTCAACAGGTAGGTGTCAACTGCTAACGGCGCAATTAGCAATCAATGTGGACCTGCACACAGATACAAATAACTTTGCTCCCAACGAGTACAGAGAGGTTGTCAATCCCTCCGGCCTTGTAGTTCACAAAGGATTAAAAGCAATGATAGTAGTGATAGATAGTGTTTTGCAATAGTAAGTAAATAGTGAAAAGTAAATAGCGGGTGTGAACAATGATGGTAATATGGACCGGAGTCACATGATGTTCACTAGTGATGTCTCTCTCCCAAAAGACGATAAAACAGCTATGTGAGGTAAACGAATTACAGCTGGGCAATTGACAGGACCACGAACGCAAACCAATGCTGACTACATTGCAAGAAAGGTTGAGGTTCAAAGCATGGGCGGTACGCCAAAATAAGTAGACCGAAATCCATCAATATCTACTACTAATCATCCACCTTGAGATATCTATCCAGAACATCTCGCTGGTATTAAGTTGCGAGCCCCACCCATAGTGTAAACTCAAAGCAACAGACAACTGCATTAAAAGAACTTTGCGTAAAGTAAACAATCCTTGCACCCGCGGGCACAAGCACCGTTGTTTGCCACCTTGTGGCAACAGCACATCCCCTAGACTCATGTTTCTGTCACTCAAGCTAGTCATCGAGGGGCATGAACCCACAATCAAGCATAACGTTCCCTCTTGGAGTCACTACCTACTACTTGGCCAAAGCAATAAATAACAACGGAGAACATGCAAGAATTACTTATGAACATAAATATAAAAGAGGTGAATCAAATATATTACTCAAGATCAATCTGAACATAATCTCATAATCCATCGGATCCCAGCAAACTCAACATAGCAACAGCATAAGGATTACATATGTGCCTCGATCATGTAGGGCAGCTCACGAGGACTAATTAGTGAACCACAAGAACGGGAGGAGAACATCACATAGCTACTCGTCATGGACCCATGGTCCAAGGGAGACTACTCACGAGTCATCCGGGAGGTGTCCATGGTGGTGGAGAAGCTCCCGGTGGTGATCCTCCCCTCCGGCAGGGTGCCGAGAAGAGTTCTCCTGGTGCTCCCGATCTTGGAAGCGGCGGCGGCGGCGGAACAGAGATGGGATCGCGAAAAGGGTTCCTGTTCTGAGGGTTTCGGAGGACGCTTTAAATATATGCCAAAGGGGGGCATCGGGGGAGCTTCGGGGGGCCCAGGCGCCCCCCCGGCGCGGCCCAGGGGGGGCGCGCCCACATGGCACCTGGAGCCCTGGTGGCCCACCCCGGCTGCCCTTCGGACGCACGGAAGTTTCCGGAACGCTGATTTTTTATATAATTTTTCTGGATTTTTCCTGGCAGTTCTCGTAACGTGAAAACCTGAAATACAAAAACAGCCGAAAACAGAAACTGGCACTGGGGTGCACTGGATTAGTAAGTTAGTCCAAATATGATCAAAAGTGTATGGAAGTGTATGAATATCATAGCAATATCACCCAAAAGTGGCATGGAGCAAGCAGAAATTATAGATACGTTTTGGACGTATCACCTACTAATCCAGTGCACCCCGGTGCCAGTTTCTGTTTTCGGCTGATTTTGTATTTCAGGTTTTCACATTACGAGAACTGTCAGGAAAAATCCAGAAAAATTATATAAAAAATCAGCGTTCCGGAACCTACCTTGCGCCCGAAGTACAGCCGGGGGGGGCAGACACCACGGCTCCAGGCGCCCTGGCGGCGCCCCCCCCCCCCCTGGGCTGCGCTGGGGGGGCGCCAGGGCCCCCCGAAGCCCGTCCGGTGCCCCCCTTTGGCATATATTTAGAGCGTCCCTCGAAACCCTCGGGACGGGAACTCTTTTTCGCGATCTCATCTCTGTTCCGCCGCCGCCGCCACTTCCAAGATCGGGAGCACCAGGAGAACTCTTCCCGGCATCCTGCCGGAGGGGAGGATCACCACCGGGAGCTTCTCCACCACCATGGACGCCTCCCGGATGAGTTGTGAGTAGTCTCCCTTGGACCATGAGTCCATGACCAGTAGCTATGTGATGTTCTCCTCCCGTTCTTGTGCTTCACTAATTAGTCCTCGTGAGCTGCCCTACATGATCGAGGCACATATGTAATCCTTATGCTGTTGCTATGATGAGTTTGCTGGGATCCGATGGATTATGAGATTATGTTCAGATTGTGATTGAGTAATATATTTGATCTACCTCTTTTATATTTATGTTCATAAGTAATTCTTGCATGTTCTCCGTTGTTATTTATTGCTTTGGCCAAGTAATACGTAGTGACTCCAAGAGGGAACGTTATGCTTG
The DNA here is from genome assembly GCA_902687465.1 of Secale cereale. NCBI lineage: Eukaryota > Viridiplantae > Streptophyta > Magnoliopsida > Poales > Poaceae > Secale > Secale cereale. The sequence goes on from LR738710.1 coordinate 934,685,270, forward strand.
ATTGTGGGTTCATGCCCCTCGATGACTAGCTTGAGTGACAGAAACATGAGTCTAGGGGATGTGTTGTTGCCACAAGGGGGAAAACAACGGTGCTTGTGCCCGCGGGTGCAAGGATTGTTTACTTTACGCAAAGTTCTTTTAATGCAGTTGTCTGTTGCTTTGAGTTTACACTATGGGTGGGGCTCGCAACTTAATACCAGTGAGATGTTCTGGATAGATATCTCAAGGTGGATGATTAGTAGTAGATATTGATGGATTTCGGTCTACTTACTTTGGCGTACCGCCAATGCTTTGAACCTCAACCTTTCTTGCAATGTAGTCAGCATTGGTTTGCGTTCGTGGTCCTGTCAATTGCCCAGCTGTAATTCGTTTACCTCACATAGCTGTCTTATCGTCTTTTGGGAGAGAGACATCGCTAGTGAATATCATGAGACTCCGGTCCATATTACCATCATTGATCACATCCGCTATTTACTTTTCACTATTACTTACTATTGCAAAACATTATCTATCACTACTATCATTTGCTTTTAATCCTTTGTGAACTACAAGGCCGGAGGGATTGACAACCTCTCTGTACTCGTTGGGAGCAAAGTTATTTGTATCTGTGTGCAGGTCCACGTTGATTGCTAATATCTGGCGCCGTTAGCAGTTGACACCTACTTGTTGAACCTAGGAGTCTCTGGGGATTCGATCCTTGGCATCTTTGCTAAGGGAAAACACTTCCACAACACTGCATCTTTCACCTTCCACTTGGGGTAACCAACGAGGGGTTAGAGGCCCATCATTCACTCCCATGCGGTTCCATTAAGAGTCCTCGGGATTTAGCTCACTCTTTTGTTGATAAGTACTTTCCTGCTCACATGCAACATGCTGCTTTACAAAGAATTTATAACTTTAAACAGTTGCAGCATGAATCCCTCCCTAAAGCTTGGGGGAGGTACTGCGGTCTGATTCGGGCTAGACCTGGACATGAAATCCCTAAGAATGAATTAATCGATATATTCTATGCTGGTCTAACTAATGAATCCAGGTCCTATTTGGACAGTTGTGCTGGTTGTGTTTTCAGGAAAAGAACTCCGGACGATGCGGAAGATTTAATGGGCAGGATTGCCAAAAACCATGAAGATTGGTCCGTCCCTGAACCATCTCCACCAACAAAGAAGAGGGGCATGTTTGTTCTGAGCCCCGAGGATATGCGAGAAGCAAAGAAGTCTATTAAAGAGAAAGGTATTAAAGCTGAAGACGTGAAGAATCTACGCCCTATTGAGAAGTTGTGTGAGCCTACCACTCACCCTCCTATGGTAGAGGTACACTCTCTTTTAGATTTCAACGCAAGTGACATCCCTCATGGTAAGCCTCCTGGTCAATGTTTAGATGAGTTTGATAATTTTATTATGAAACAGAATCATTTTAATGAGAGGATAGAAAGTCAGTTGCATGATAATTCCCTTGCTATCAAAAGACTGCTTGATGTTTTAGATAGAACAGTTAATGATGTTCAGTGTCTTGTGAAGCATTTTCATATGGTTCAAACTCAGCTTGATCAAATTTCTAATGTGCAAAGAGATTTGCTTGCTAACAATGCCAAACAAGATAATTTGCAGGCTTTCAGGATTAAGACCCGAGGAGGAACTAGCACTCAAGATCCTCTCTACCCAGAGGGTCATCCAAGGAGAATCGAGCAAGATTCTCAAATGCAGGAAGAAGAAATTGTTGTCTCTCCAAAGAAGAAGAAGAAGAAACATAAGGAGACTGACAATTCTAATGATCCTATTGCAGATGAAGAACCAGCTATTGATCCCAACAGTGTATCTATCTCCGATGCTGAGACTGAAGACGGTGCTGAACCTGAAGGTAATAATAATGAGAAGAATGATCCGCCTGAAGTGCGAGAAGAAGAAGCACCTAACAAACGTAAGAGGTACACTAAAGAAGACTTCATCGCGAGAAAACATGGGAAGGAAAGAGAACCATGGGTACAGAAACCCATGCCCTTTCCAGGTAAGTCCATCAAATCTAAAGAAGAAGAGCATTACAATAAGTTTTGTGAGTGGATTAAACCTCTTTTTCTTCAAATCCCTTTGACTGATGCTATTAAGTTACTTCCTTATTCAAAATATATGAAAGATATTGTCACTAATAAAATAAAAGTTCCTAATGATGCAATATCTACTATGCTTGCTAACTACTCTTTCAGTGGCAAGATTCCTGAGAAGCTCGGTGATCCAGGTATACCCACCATTCCTTGCTCCATAAAGAATAATTATGTCAAAACTGCTTTATGTGATCTTGGAGCAGGAGTGAGTGTTATGCCTCTCTCTCTTTACGAGAGGCTTTGTTTAGAAAAACTAATTCCTACAGATATCTCCCTTCAGATGGCTGACAAGTCAACCGCTGTTCTGATAGGTATTTGTGAGGATGTTCCCGTAGAAGTTGTTAATTGTTTAATTCTTACTGATTTTGTTGTGCTTGACATGCCCGAGGATGGGAGCATGTCCATTATTCTTGGTAGACCTTTTCTTAACACCGCAGGTGCTACTATTGATTGCAATAAAGGGAAGGTTACCTTCCATGTGAATGATAAAGAACACACGGTATATTTTCCGAAGAAGATCGACAGGAGGCATGGCCTCAACTCTATAGAGAATATCGAGACCGTGAAAATTGGAGAATGGGACTGTCCACTACATGTGCCTCACAAATACAAAACTATCATGGTAGGGACAATGTCCATCAAAGTAAAGGTTCAGTGATTACTTCGTAAGAGGTGAGACTTTTTGCTCTATATATCGCTTGTTTGTTGGTAAGACTTGATCAACCTTACTAGTGAACATGTTTTATATGGATAAAAAGTTGAGCTTGTTATATTTCCATTTGTTTTTAGTTTTGTCCTACTTGCTGTACCAAGTATTTATGTTTTTGAAGCTTCACAATACTACTAACTGCTTCAAGTTTCCAGAGAGTTTCGCAGCTTTTTGAACTTCGAAAAAATTTCAACAGTGAAGTTTTCAGAAAAATTCCAGAAAAATTAAAATAAAAATTTCCACGTCGGGAGAGACCCAGAGGGGCCTGGGGCCAGCCAGGGGGGCCACCAGTGGCCCAGGCAGCCAGCTGGCGCGGCCCAGCCCCTGGCCGCGCCCACAGGACCCCCCTCCAGGTATGTCTTCTTCCTCCCTCTCTCTCTTTCTCCAAAAACACGAGTTCTGCTCTTGTTCTTGTGTTCTTGCTGTTCTTGGAGGCGATTCTTCGATCTCTCTCTACAGCCCATCATTTGAGCTGAAATTTTGAGCAAATACTCCCTGGTATGTGACTCCTCCACCCCTCCAATTAGATTTTTGATTGGTGGCCTCATTTGTGAGTATTTAGTAGTTCTTGGTGCTGTAGAGATGAGCTTGCATGCATGTGTAGAAAGTTATTTTCCAAGTTTTGATGCAAGTTTATGCCTTGGGCAAGTGAGTTGAGTAGTTTGCCTTAGCTCACTTTGTTTTAATCCTCGTTTTTGTAAATTGTAAAAAATTTCAGAAATGAGTTTGTTAGGAAGGGCAAAAGGGTGGCTTGAGAAGAGGAGGCCCGCACACTCCGATCGAGTTACTAGAGCCGCAGCTTCACCATCGACTGCTAGGGTGAGCTATAATGAAGATCATGTGCCCCTGGAGTTGTTGGAAGATACAAGTCCAGCATGTGCGATGACATTTCCATGTGATGAATTCATGGAAGCTGCGGGAATCAAGGATGAGTTTTATAATATTTGTGCTAATGCAGGTTTGACAGGACTCGTCACGAGCCGTGTTACTCAGTATCAAAAACTCGCCTCCAGTTTCATTAACAGTTTTAGATATAATCCTGATTCAGGTGCTATTGAGTTTAAAATTTATAATGATCTTATCACCATGACTTTGGGAAATTTTTGTGAAATAATAGGTGTGCCGAACGTTGGGAGGACGGCTAGGATGGCCACTCAGCCCTCCGAGCTGAAAACCGTCATCAACTCTCTCTGCAGCATGGGTACGAGGGATATTCATCGGTCAAAGATCTCCAGCATCTTATTTTCTCACCTCAGGTATTTTGCATATTATATTGCTAGAGGGGTGTTAGCTCGTGACAACACGAGCAGCATTTCTGCTCCGGATATTGCTATCCTGGCAGCAGCCCTCTCAGGGAGGTCTGATTATAATCTGGGTACCTTAATTGCTCGACGCCTTGCTATGAACGGTAACAAGGGGGACTTATATGGTGGCGTTTACGCCACACTTATCTTAGAGCATCTTGGAGGCACCCCACACCCTGATGATACTCCTTTTACTTATTTAAGCTTTGATCTTGCTGCTATGAAAAGGCATAAGTTTGTTACCATGGGTTCTGAGCTTGATAATCTTATTTATATCTTGCATTTCGGAACTGCCGCGGAACGCGAGATCCGTCTACCTGCACCTCTTTTGTTTGATGTTTCTCGCAGGAACGGATGGTTCTTTGATGTTGTTCAGTTCGATGAGTTCATGGTCCAGCATCAGTTTCATAACCCCATGGAGGGGGTTGTGCTCGACGACGAGAGGCACGGTGAGATACCACATTTTCAGGAAGAGACCGCCACCGAGTTTGGTGAAGGGTCTTCCTCTGTTTGGCGTTCGGAACCTTCCTCGTGGGAGACTCCGAGGAGTTCGGTGTACGCGCCAGCATCCTTCTACGACCCTTGGACTCACCACCATACCCCTGGAGAAGGAGGCTCCTGGGGGCAGTAGCTGCTACCAACTTAGGCCAAAAGCCTAAGCTTGGGGGAGTACGTGCCCTTCTCACTTTTCCATTGTATTATCCGTTTTATTCACTTTGATCTTTTCGAAGTTTTTGCCCATTCTTCTTTATTTCTCTCTTTGCAAAAACAACAAAAAGATTTTCTCTTTATTTTGCTTTTATCCAACCTTTGAAAAATCCAAAAAGATTTCCTTTCTCTCTTTAGTTTGCTTTGTTTTCAGAGTTCAGCTCGAGTCCGTGATGGCATTTAATTATATTTCCTACGTTCGATCGTGCAAGTGACAAGCAGTAATGACGAAGATCGACTGAAGGGAAGCAACAGGGAAGACCGGTATGACCTCTTTTTGTTTCTACTTTTGTACATATGCATGTACTTATGATCTAGAGACCAACTTGTAGCGACATAGTGCTATGTTTACAATGCTCTTTCGGTGGTTCATGCTTTCCTTGTGGCTAGTCTCGAATAACTAGAGTATATAATGTGTTATTGAAATGATCTACATGCATTGCACTGTTCATAGTCTGGTATACTAAGGTGGTATTTCCCTTTAGAGAATTTTTGGATTGACTTGGCACATGCTTACACATGTTTAAGACTAAAAAGTCTACTCTGCCTTGATGATCTTTGAGTTTCAGAATAGTTATATCACTTTCATGCCCGATTCAATGTTGCTTTGTCGCTCTGCATGATTATGACCGTTATTGCTTTCTAGTTGGTTGCTTCCCAGTCTTTTGCTAAACCTCCACCTGTACTAAGCGGACTGACTGCTTGTGCATCCAAATCCTTAAAACCAGTTATGCCATACGAGTCCACTATACCTTCCTATACAAGGTATTTACCTGCCATTCCTAACGAAGACTTTCATGTACCATCTCGAAATTAATCAAAAGCATTTCTCTTTTGTGCCTATGTTTTAGCTCATGAGGAAGTAGTAGTTAATTCATAATCTTTTTAAGTTGGACAAGTTTCACCCCTTGATTGCATGTATAATGTGCAAACCTCTAATACGAAAAGGAACTGGCATTGAGTGCGCCCGGCTCAAAAAGATAATATAACAAACAAACCCTCCTTCACGCTTTGTTCATGAGAAATCAGAAAACTTTGGCAGTGATAAACAAAGGAGATTAAGAGGATGTGATCGTCCTCATGCGGGAGCCGTTCCTCGAGACTTGTCCACTCAAAAAGTGATTGAGTTATCTGCTAGCATTCGTTGACGAAATATGCACTTCTCAAAACATGTTTACTTCTGTTTTTAAAACCAAGAGCTCTGGTACATGTTTAGTTTTTGTTTCCGATCACGGGTTTTCAACTTTGCCAACAAAAGCCACGGTTTGAGAGTCTCCACCTTCTTTCTTCAAGGCACCAACTAGGAGAGCATAATTGTCATTCTGAGTGTAATGTGCATTGTCCCAAAGTATTACATTGTCTTCTGCATACTTGTGATATGATTTATTCTGAAATTCTTAGTTCTAGTCTCCTTTAAAACTCTGGAGGAGTTTCTGCATTTATGTTTTGCTTCACTCATGGAGACTAGCGAGATACCACCCTAGTATGCTCAAGCTATGTGCAATGTAATCTTGTCTTGATTTTCAGTAGTATATTATTTACTTTTAAGTATTTGTGACTAGTCACTTGAAAGAAGGATTGCTCCTTGCATTGTCCTCATAGTACTGTTTCAATACTTGCTAAACTCTTTTCGTAGTACATGCTTATATACATCTAATGAAGCAAAAGAGTTTGTCAAAGTTTTCTTTGTCTTAAGTCTAGTTCATTGAACTGAATTGCTTGAGGACAAGCAATATGCTAAGCTTGGGGGAGTTGATACGTCTCAAACGTATCTACTTTTCTAAACACTTTTGATATTGTTTTGACCTCATTCTTGCATGATTTGAACTAAACTAACCCGGACTGACGCTGTTTTCAGCAGAGATGCCTGTATGGTTTTATTGTGTGCAGGAAAACAGATTTTTAGGTATCTTAGAAAAATCCACGAAAAATCACAGAAAATCCACGCACCCGAAGGAACCAGGTGCCAGAAGTGGGGCCAGAGGGGGGCCAGGGGGTGCCCAGGCGCCCTGTGGGCGCCCCCCCCCCTGGGCCGCGCCGGGGGGCCGCCTGGGTGGGTCCCACACCCCCTAGTGCCCTACTTTGCCTCGTATTTTTACTCGCGACGCAGAAACCCCAGATCAGAAGTTCTTTCGCAGTTTTCCGTCGCGGAGCCGCCGCCACCCTCTGTTCTTCCTCGGGAGGGCTAATCTGGAGGCTGAATTGGCCTCCGGAGAGGGGAGATCGTCGCCATCGTCATCATCATCACCACTCCATCATCCCTCCATGACTTCCCCTTTCATGTGTGAGTAATTCCCCTGCTGTAGGCGAAGGGGATGGTAGGGATTGGATGAGTTAGATCATGTAATAGTTTATCAGATCGTTGGGGGCATGTTGCCTATCATCTACTATGGTGTTTATCATCTTTGCTACAACTTGTTATTCTTAATGCTTGACACTTAGGGCCCGAGTGCCATGATTTCAGATCTGAACAATATGTGTTTGCATGAATATATTTGTGTTCGTGATCCTATCTATGAGTTGTTTGCACCTGTTACGGTTCGGAACCGGCGATCCCAAAAGTGACAGCTTGGGACACCAAAGGGGATGGTCCGTAGTTTGAGGATTACATGTATCCATTGAGTTCATTGCTTTGTTCCGGTGCTCTTTGACAGGAGCACCTTAATATCCATAAGTTCCTTTTGGCCCCGTTCATAGCGGGATGGTAGGACAAAAGATGTTGTGCAAGTTCTTATTGCAAGCACGCACAACTACCTACGGGATACATGCCTAATGTTTGATATTTGCCTAGATGATCATTACTTTTCCGTGTGTCGTGCCCCAAGTTAGAATCTATCTCATCCATGCAGCGCCCAACCATCCATCTCCCTAGCCTACAGTGTTTTAAATCCTGCTTGTCACTAGTTGCTATTCTTGCCATTTACTTTTGCTATTTACTTTTACTGTTACTTTTACTATCACTATCATATCACTGTTACCACTTATCTTTTGTTGCAAGTAAGTATATTTCAGGTGCGGTTGAATTGACAACTCAACTGTCAAAGCTTATAAATACTCTTTGGCTCCCCGTGTGTCGAATCAATAAATTGGGTTATTCTTACCTGCGAAGACTATCTCGATCCCTTACGGTTGAGGGTTATCAACCACTCATGGAATCTTCGCATCATCGTTGTTAGAGTAGTGACATCTTTGATGAGAGGCTTCTCGTACATGTATTAGTGTTCCTCCACCTCTAACATATCAAACACTACATCATCGCCCAGGTAATCTCCAAGATTAGTACCGGGCGTGATCCCCGGATGATTAGCGATGATGTCGCTAGGCACCTTGAGCGGGGGGGGCACGATTGGTTCTCTTGTTCCCCGAGCTAGGGAATTTTTTCCCCACTTCTTCGTTTTGCTAACCTTCGATCATTGCAAGTACTTCCCAACCGCTCCGCTTCGACATATGACCTTTCAATAATGCGCTCATAGTTGGTTTTTGGCGGAGACGGTGGTGGTTTCTTCAGGGCATCGATAGTGCGCTTCGCTTTCACCGGATCTATCTTCTCCTCCGGAGGTGGAGGTTTCTTTGCAAAAAAGTCCTTCACTTCGGCTTTAGAGATCTCCGCGTTTTCCTCGTCGGTCCTCTTCTATGCTAAATTCTCTAAAGGCTTGAGAGATGGACCGTATTTGTATTGCCTCCTGCCTTTGGTTGTACTGCTAGACGCCGCAGCAGCTAGAGCGGCTGCGGCTGCCTTCTTTTGTTGCTTACGAGGCAGAGAACGAGGCGGAGTGCTACGACGCGCCGGAGCAGCCGGAGCGGCGGCGGCTCTCTTCCCACCTTTCTGATGAGGCGGAGGAGGAGGCGGGCTGCTCAGACGCGCCGGCGCAGGCGGAGAAGGAGGCGGAGTGACGCCACGCGCCAGAGCAACCGGAGAAGGAGGCGGGGTGCCCTGATCCCTCGCCAGAGGAGGAGGCAGAGTGCACTGACTCGCCGGAGGAGGCAGAGGCGTCCAGTTCCGAAGGTTGATGAGCTCCTTCCGCCATTGACATGGAGTCTTCAGAGAAGAACCCAGCCGAGTCTCCCCTTCAACGGTAGGGTGGTCAAGCTCGAGCTCCTCAAATCCCTCCGTTATTTGATCCACCATCACCCTAGCACATCCTTCAGGAATCAGACGATGGTGAAAAGTTGCGCCGGGTTCAGGAGGTAAAACAGAGCCGACAGCCGCCTTGACTTTGAATTGCTGCCATGACGTCATAAGGTGGCAATGTTGAGACTCTGTGATAGCATCCACGGGGTAGCTAGTAGGAGCCGTGAAGACAGGCTCCTGAAGCAGCTCACTGGAAGCCACGCTGCTTCTCCGCTGAGATGGCGTGGTAGCTTCGGCAGGTCGCTTGCTGCGAACTGCTTCTTGTTCGTCCTCTAGCGCTTGTACCACTGCGTGCAGTGCCTGCAGTTGGGTCAGTTCCACTTTCTTCTTCCTCTCCCGGCGTTTGTAACCGCCTGCGTCGAGAAACCCATGTTTCCACGAAATGGAGCCTGGCATGCCTCATGTCCGTCCAGGGTGCTCAGGATTCCCGAGGGCCATTGTGAGCTCGTCGTTCTCTCTCTCGGGAACGAACGTCCCTTCCTGCGCTGCTTCGATATACTCCTGAAGCTTCGTGATGGGTATTCGCAGTTGCCCGTCCGCCCAAACGCACTTTCCTATGTTAGGGTCCAAGGTTCCCCCAACCCCGAAGAACCAAGTCCTTGAACGGTCTGGCCAGTGTAATGTCTGTGGAACGACCCCTTTAGCAAGCAGGTCATTCTCGGCCTTGTGCCACAACGGTCGGGCTTTGAGGTAGCCACCTGACCCCGTGTGATGGTGATGCTTCTTCTTCACAACATTTATCTTGTTTGTTGCTGACATCTTCTTACTCTTTTCCGATTTCTTGTGGGCCACAAATGCGTCCCAATGATCTCTGATCTTCTCAAACCGGCCGTTGAATTCTGGAGTCTTGTCTTTGTCCACAAACTTTGCTTTCAGCTTATTCTTCCACCTCCTGAATAGTTCCCCCATCTTCTTAAGAGCAACCTCCTTGACCAATGGATCTATAACTGGTGGCTTCTCCGGATCCTCCTCTAGCGGTAGGGTGAAATTGGCCTTCAGCGCGTGATACGTCCAAAACGTATCTATAATTTTTGCTTGCTCCATGCCTCTTTTGGGTGATATTGCTATGATATTTATACACTTCCATACACTTTTGATCATATTTGGACTAATCTATTAACTCAGTGCACCCCAGTGCCAGTTTCTGTTTTCGGCTGTTTTTGTATTTCAGGTTTTCCCATTACGAGAACTGCCAGAAAAATACCGGAAAAATTATATAAAAAATCAGCGTTCCAGAAGGTTCCCGGTAGCCAAAGTACAGCCGGGGGGGCACCAGGGCTCTAGGCGCCCTGGTGGCGCGCCCCCCCTGTGTGACGACCCCGGCTTAATCGTGCACTAATCATACACGCAAATGCACACGATCAAGCCTAAGGACTCACGTGAAGGAATCACAGCACAACTCTAAAACATAAATAATTACATACAAGTCATATATTACAAGCCAGGGCCTCGAGGGCTCGAATACATAACATGATGTCTCACACATAGTCAGCGGAAGCGTTAGGTATCTGGGTACAGATACAACACAGCAGAAGATAGGCCTTTTACAAAGGCGGGGCAAAATAAAAGCTACGATCGAAAAGGCGCAGGCCTCCTGCCTGGGACCTCCGATCCTACTCCTGGTCGTCGTCCGCCGGCTCCTCGTAGTAGTACTCGCCGGCCGGGTAGTAGTAGTAGCCAGCCTCGGGCTGGTAGTAGTAGTCGTCGACGGGGGCTGCGGGCACCATGGCTCCGTCGTCTGATTTATCATGCGGGTAGGACAAAAGAGGGAGCAAAGCAACCGTGAGTACTCATCCAAAGTACTCAGCAAGACTTACATCAGATCTATACTAGCAATGCAATATTCTCAAAGGAGGCTTTATGTGGGTGGACTAGACTGCAGAAAGCCAGAGTAGAGAGGGGGAAAAGCCTAGTCCTAACGAAGACTAGCATCTTCAGTGTCTTGCAGCAGTTAGAAGGGAAACAGAATAGTTTCATCATAATAATATATAGTGTTTGCAGCAACATCATCTCATAACTCATATCTCAAGTCACCAGTTCTAGTTGTACCGAAGTGGATACAACTCCGAGTGTCCGTTACCGTAGGACAGGCTATCGATAGATTGTTTCTTCCCTGCAGGGGTGCACCAAGTTACCCACCACGCTCGCTTAACTCCGGCCGGACACACCATCAGGTCGTGCCCGCCCTCGGCTAAACAATACGACGCAACCCGACCGGATACCGCCAGAGAGGATCGAGCACGCCGGACTAATCCTATGCCCCCGGGGGTCATGGCCGTCGCCCCGGACACTCCGCACGTTGCGAGGCCGTTCGGTAGCAGACCTAGCAACCCCTTATACAAGCGCAGTTGCATCCTAAGTCCAATCCGAACGGGCCGCTCAATCGCTGACGTCGTGACGACTCCGGCTGATGTATACGACGCAGAGCACCCACTCACACCCACGTGGTGGTTAGTGCTATCGGACCCGAAGGCCCCTCGGATCAAATATCCAAATCGCTTAGTGTGTTGGGAGCGCGCGGTAACGAGCAGAGCCTACGATACTGTTGGCCCCGTCGTCCCGTCTCGAGGACTTGTGACAAGGACTGGAAATGACCGGCCACGCCTCGTAGTTATCTCGCGGGTACCCTCACTGGTCACCCGACTCCACAGCTCACGCCTCAAAGGCACTCGCGGGTACCCCTCTGGGTCAACCCGCCTCCATCCAACAAGTGTAGTAGTATCTTCAAAGTGTCATCAGACGCACGATACCTCTGGCCGCACGCCTTTGTTCCTGGCGACGTCCGGCCTCGGGGATCGATACGTCTTTAAACACGGTATGGTGAGTAAAGTGTCTTCAGACGCACGATACCTCTGGCCGCACGCCTTTGTTCCTGGCGACGTCCGGCCTCGGGGATCGATACGTCTTTAAACACGGTGTGGTGAAACAGGGCATCCGTGTGGTTTCCATGCCGATGAGGAATCCGAGGAATCACCCTCGTTGGACTCCTAAACGACAAGTCCCGATAAGGTGGTACCGGAGGAATCACCCTCGGCGGTATTCACCATAGCGGATGCACGACAAAAGCTAAGTCGGAAGTGGGAAGAGGAATCACCCTCGGTATCTCACAACGAGCTAGCTATGCTACAGGGACAACATCGAAAGTGAGTTCGGAGGTATCACCCTCGTCACCCGATGTTAACTCTGCGGAGTCGAGCATATTAGGGGGGGTGTGCGGTGATGTGAAGAAGGTCAGGGGAAGGGGCTCGATCGGTTGATCGAGACAAGGGTACTATGCGAGGCAACTACGAGAGTGTGGGACCATAGCAGTGCTACCCAACCTACACTAAGCAGTTTATGAATAAAGACAGGTATCAACAATTTAGCAAAAACAGGCTATGCAACAGTAATAGGAGCAATAGCAGCAGCAGCAATTCTAATGCAAGAATAAGAGAGAATAGACATAGGCGATATCGGAAATGCTCAAGGGGGGGTTGCTTGCCTGGTTGCTTGGCAAATGAAAAGGAACAACGGCGGTGAAGTAGTCGATCACCAGGGCATCGTCGGCGGTCTCGGGGTCTACCGGGAAGAAAGGGGGAGAGGAAACAATATAAATACACGGTAACAAAAGTAATCACAAAGCGTGACAAACTAACGCGGTGCTACCGATAACGGAGAAGGGGAACCCATCCGGGAATTATTCCCGGTTCCGGACGTCTGTCAGACAGATGAACCGGAGGGGGAACGGTTTCACGTACAGGTAGTTCGAGGTAGGTGACGGCCAGGATGCAGTGCAGGGTTGTCTAAAGACATGTCTAAGTCATTTAGCTATTTTAGGAATTTGTTTGGATTTATTTTATTAAAGTTGAGCACTATTCATTTATCGAAAACAGGCCGAAAGTTCCATGTTCATCTAGCTAGGGGCATCTGATGGGAATACGGAGGGCGTATCTAGATTCGTATCGAAATTCTGAGCAATTTTCATATATAAATTATTTTCATCGGAGTTACGGATTAAAAGATATGATTTTTCAAAGTTTATTTGAATTTCTGGATTTATTTAATTTAACAGAAAAAGGAAATATGACATCAGCATGATGTCATGCTGGCATCAGCAAGTCAACATGACGGCTGACCAGTCAAATCTGACATGTGGGTCCAGTGGGACCCACATGTCAGCCTCTGTTATTTTTAACAGTGAATTATTTAAACTAGAGAGGGATTAGTGAGGTGGGTCCCATATGTCAGCGAGTGTTTAGGTTAGTTAATTATTTTATTTAACTAAAACGCTTAATTAGCTTAATTAGTTGAGGGGGGCCCACATGTCATTGACACGGGGCCAGCCCGGTCAGCAGTTGACCTGGTCAACTGGTCAACTGGGCCCGCGGGACCCAGCTGCCAGCGACACAGGGACGGGGCCCACTGGGGCCAGGTCAGCGCCGGACGGGAACGCGCCGGAGTTAGCTCCGGTGGCCTCCCGCGGCGGCGAGCTCGCCGGAGCTCGTCGGAATCGAGCCACAGGGGGCCATTTCGCGCGCGCCCGGGCCCGTTCGAACCGCCATTGCGCGCCGCGTCCATCTACGGCACTGGAACGGACGGGGGCGGCCGGGATGGAGCGCAACGACGACCGCGGTGGCGCCGGAATACGGGCGCAGGTGAAACTGGGGCTGGAGGGCATGGGGGGTCACGCACGCGCGCTTGCTGGGCTCCTAGAAGCACCAGGAGCGCGGCGCAGGTCTCAGGCGATCATGGCAGCGACCACGGCGACGCCCACAAGCTCGTCGGCGGCGGGCAGAGCACGGACGCGGCGGCAGCTAGCTACGGCGGAGAAGAAGAGAAGCGGATGGGGAGAGGAGATGGGGAGCTCACCGTGTGGCTCACGAAAGGCCTGCGGGGGGCTTAGTAGCTGCCGAGGCGGAGAATCATGGCGGCGGCGGCCGGTGATCCGAGGAGGAAGATGAGCTCGCCGGGCTCGCTGCGACGGCTCCCGGCTCACGCTTGTTGACGGGGACGGGGAAGAGGTCAAGGACGGAGACGAGGGACACGACGGCGCGGCACAGGGATGACGGTGGCCGCGGAATCGACGCGGCGACGGCGACGACCGCGTTCGGGCTCCGATGGGGAAAGAGGAGGAGAGGCGAGGAGGAAGGGGGAGAGTGAACGGAGAGGTCAGGGGGAGTGGATGAGGGGGATCCTTATCCCCTCGCGGCGTCTGCGGCGTCGCGCTGTCGATCGTCGACCGGAGCGGGCGCCCTGGCCACGGCGCGCGTGACACGGCGACGGGGAGCAGGTGAGGGAGAGAGAGAGAGGGATGGATGGGCCGGGCCGGCTGGAGCGCGGCCAGGCGTCAGGTAATCCTTCTTTCTTTTTCTGTTTTCCCTTTTTATTATTAATAGAGAAAAGAAAAGATTTATTTGGGCCTCCAAAATCTTTAGAAAAATTAGGGGGCTTATTCCAAAATGTCCAATGCACCTTTAGGCACTGCTGCAACAAGTTTGAGAATTTTTGGATGTTGTTTGAATTTTATTTAAATGCAAAGGCATTTAAATATGCTGAATTGGCTCTGTTTAAATGGCTACTGCTCATTCTAGCAACATAGTGATGTTGTTTCCATAACAAATAATGGCTTTGGATTATTTGCTAAATGATGGACATTTTTACAGAAATTTTTGAGCAACTTCATTTTGTACTCATATTTGAATTTGAATTAGAAGGGAAATTTGAATTAGCCCCATTAATCTCTGTGATCAACAAGGCAAATGATGATGACCTAGCATGATTAAGAGGTGATCACTGTGGTGTGATGCTGGGGATGTTACAAATCTCCTCCACTACAAGAAATCTCGTCCCGAGATTTGAGTGGGGAAGAAAAGGAGTAACTTCGGAAGAACCGACCCTTATAAGGTCGAACACCTGACAGTTAACTCAGGGGATGAGGCAGAAGGAATCCCTCGAGTTAAAACTTAAGCAAACATCAAGAGCAAGGTGTGAAAGTTCAAGAGAAAGTTTCGAGCGGATGGACTTCCGATCGTTGCCTGATCATAGTATGAAAAGGGGTCAGGGCATCGGGAATAGATCATCACTCGAAGGGTGGCTCGTGGTAACACCCAAAGCCAAGAGCAAAGGATGCTTCGGAAATCAAGGATGCACAGAAGAGTCAGGTTCCGATCTTGTGGAACTGCGACTAGGGTCGATCAAAAGTAGAGAGAACGGTGACAACTTACACGGCCACGAGCATAAGATATATCAGCGAAAAGCCTGTCAGCTATGCTGGCGACAACGTCGGTACCAAGGGCGAGGGACGAAGAGAACCATTTTCCTGCTCGTTTAAACGAGGCGGACCAATAGGCAAAGTTCTCGTCCAGCGGTGGTTACCGGAATGTCATCAACAAGAGTAACAGGGTCTAGCTGACAGAGTTGTAGACCGAGATGTTTTCATAAGCAGGGAGTTATTCCTGCTTATGTCATAATGATCTTAGAAAGGTTAAACAAACAAATGGAAAAGAAAATGTGATTAATTGATTAATCACGCCAATGGAAAGAAATATGTGTTTACACACAAGTTTTAGGGGTATATCATTTCGCAAGAAAGAGCGGAGCATGATATACATGATAGAGCAGCAAGTTCAAAAACATTTGGATAAAGGGGCGAGGATTGTATCAGGAGATTACCCATACAACGATGTTTGGATAATAGATCAAGAAACATTTAGTATTGCGCTTCCAATTGTTCTTGTCGATATTCGTAGTACCATTGTCATGCTGCGAGGTAGCAATGACATGGTGTTTCAAATAAGGGTTGGGCCTGAAGATCTGAGGAGATATAAAGGAACACTTCCAAAATTATCTCGGAACACGAGGAATAACCGAACACAACCAGGTCTGTGCTGGTAGAAGTCAGGGTCGTCATCGACGACATCACAAATTATCGAGGGGTAGGGATGGTATTTATCATCATGAATTTATTTGATAACTTGGAACAAATCAAATATTGGTGATGACCACGACATCTTTGTCGAGAGATTTCACGAGGATGCCATCGAACAGCGACGGCATCGATACAAGGAATGATGAAGCGAGAGGGTTAATGGAGCCACTGATACGGCACAAGCTCGAAATCAAGCTTGTTGTTCGAGGTGAAATGATAAAATGAAGAAGATCGAAGTGAGCTTCGCTCTTCGTCGGAAGTTGTGCTTCGGGCATAAAGACCAGGTAACACGGTTAAAATTTAGCATGATGATGATATAGCCGATCATGCTAGGAATGAGGTGATGGAGGGAAAACTTCCCAGTAACAGGTACTAGGGGTAATACCCGGAGGTCAATCAGAGTCGAGGTTGGACAGATGAAATGATTTGCAGAGGACAAGTATTTTAACTTATCCGGGAAATGGAATCAAGGGAAGAATATAGTCGAAACCGTGATTGCAAATGACCAATTCAAAGATACAAGATGAACTTCTACCCAGGAAGTAATTATTTTTACGAGCAGCTTCCACGATAAGTTCTACATCGGTTCCATGGGCATGAACACAAAGGTTCAAGGTCGACTCCCACTTCTTCAATGCATTACCTTTCATTCACTCCTCGCTTCGAAGAAAATGTAGAGTCGAAAATTTATTCGACGGAACGCGAGTGGATATATCTCGCATAGCTTTTGATTCACACAGACTAGAGAAAGCATATGTTCAACCCATCGGGGCAACTTAAGAACATATACCACAAACTTCAGGGGGTAAGTAGCATAAGCTTGAGAAGCAGAGTATGGTTGACAAGACGGGGGATACAATTTACCGAAGGTATTATGTATCAGGGGAAACTAACAAGGTTATGGAATATGGAGGGCAGTGTCGGATATTAATCCAACAAAAGATCAGGTGGTCGGTAAAGAATCTGATGTGAGTATCGGTACTCAACCAGAAGAAGAAGGAATGCAAAGTCATCGAATTATAGAAACATTGGAATAATTCGACGTTTGGGTACAGGGGAATTATAATTTCAAGACGAAGGACCAGAAGCAAAGGCTCTGATCAAAAGAAGGATAGGCTGAATAGAATTTGATGACCAATCAATCATGGATTGATTTACCGAGAACCAGCTCATGTTCAAAATAACGTCTGAGCCGGACGGATGAGTTAGTAGGAAACAACTGATGATTGCGAATAGTCGCAACATATTGAATCAAGGGACGCAAAATGCTAGCGACAAGGATGTCAACGAAGGTTATATAGGATTTACCATGATGCAGACGGACAAAACCTTGAAAGCAATAGATTGCAGAGGATACTCGGGAGAGCGGACAGCAATAAGAAATATTTCAGGGAACATAGGAGCAACTGGGGATGAACAAATCCCCGGTGTTGTGAGGAATTAACCACAGTGCGAAAGAAGCTGCACGGCAGTAGACTCAAAGGATTCTCGGAGTACAAGGAGTACTTCGGGGTATCTTATACAGAAAGGGGTGGCTGGGAACGAAGATACAAACGGTAAGGATGTGTTGCTGTTCACGGGGATTATCGGATAGTAGAGAACTTGCTAAAGCAGTGGCATAATGGTCTCGGAAACTTCGTGGAGTATCTTCGGAGTCTTTTGATGATGATACGCCAACTTCTGGAGCGAGGGGGCTCTCCGGGAGGAATCGTTCACGAGAACCTAATGTCGATGTTAGTAAAATCATTTAACCCGAATAGAGGAGAGATTCAGAGTCCCAGAGTATAGACGAGGAATAAAAGAAGCTACACCACCCAAGTGGCGACGTGGGGCCATAAGCCACACAGCCAAGTTAGTAAAACAATTTTGGACCTCTAGACTCGACTTCGGCCAAGGAGTTGGAAAGGGGGTTCCTACAGGCAGTCGGCTCTGATACCATCCTGTGACGACCCCGGCTTAATCGTGCACTAATCATACACGCAAATGCACACGATCAAGCCTAAGGACTCACGTGAAGGAATCACAGCACAACTCTAAAACATAAATAATTACATACAAGTCATATATTACAAGCCAGGGCCTCGAGGGCTCGAATACATAACATGATGTCTCACACATAGTCAGCGGAAGCGTTAGGTATCTGGGTACAGATACAACACAGCAGAAGATAGGCCTTTTACAAAGGCGGGGCAAAATAAAAGCTACGATCGAAAAGGCGCAGGCCTCCTGCCTGGGACCTCCGATCCTACTCCTGGTCGTCGTCCGCCGGCTCCTCGTAGTAGTACTCGCCGGCCGGGTAGTAGTAGTAGCCAGCCTCGGGCTGGTAGTAGTAGTCGTCGACGGGGGCTGCGGGCACCATGGCTCCGTCGTCTGATTTATCATGCGGGTAGGACAAAAGAGGGAGCAAAGCAACCGTGAGTACTCATCCAAAGTACTCAGCAAGACTTACATCAGATCTATACTAGCAATGCAATATTCTCAAAGGAGGCTTTATGTGGGTGGACTAGACTGCAGAAAGCCAGAGTAGAGAGGGGGAAAAGCCTAGTCCTAACGAAGACTAGCATCTTCAGTGTCTTGCAGCAGTTAGAAGGGAAACAGAATAGTTTCATCATAATAATATATAGTGTTTGCAGCAACATCATCTCATAACTCATATCTCAAGTCACCAGTTCTAGTTGTACCGAAGTGGATACAACTCCGAGTGTCCGTTACCGTAGGACAGGCTATCGATAGATTGTTTCTTCCCTGCAGGGGTGCACCAAGTTACCCACCACGCTCGCTTAACTCCGGCCGGACACACCATCAGGTCGTGCCCGCCCTCGGCTAAACAATACGACGCAACCCGACCGGATACCGCCAGAGAGGATCGAGCACGCCGGACTAATCCTATGCCCCCGGGGGTCATGGCCGTCGCCCCGGACACTCCGCACGTTGCGAGGCCGTTCGGTAGCAGACCTAGCAACCCCTTATACAAGCGCAGTTGCATCCTAAGTCCAATCCGAACGGGCCGCTCAATCGCTGACGTCGTGACGACTCCGGCTGATGTATACGACGCAGAGCACCCACTCACACCCACGTGGTGGTTAGTGCTATCGGACCCGAAGGCCCCTCGGATCAAATATCCAAATCGCTTAGTGTATTGGGAGCGCGCGGAAACGAGCAGAGCCTACGATACTGTTGGCCCCGTCGTCCCGTCTCGAGGACTTGTGACAAGGACTGGAAATGACCGGCCACGCCTCGTAGTTATCTCGCGGGTACCCTCACTGGTCACCCGACTCCACAGCTCACGCCTCAAAGGCACTCGCGGGTACCCCTCTGGGTCAACCCGCCTCCATCCAACATGTGTAGTAGTAACTTCAAAGTGTCATCAGACGCACGATACCTCTGGCCGCACGCCTTTGTTCCTGGCGACGTCCGGCCTCGGGGATCGATACGTCTTTAAACACGGTATGGTCAATCAGGGCATCCGTGTGGTTTTCATGCCGATGAGGAATCCGAGGAATCACCCTCGTTGGACTCCTAAACGACAAGTCCCGTTAAGGTGATACCGGAGGAATCACCCTCGGCGGTAATCACCATAGCGGATGCACGACAAAAGCTAAGTCGGAAGTGGGAAGAGGAATCACCCTCGGTAACCCACAACGAGCTAGCTATACTACAGGGACAACATCGAAAGTGAGTTCGGAGGTATCACCCTCGTCACCCGATGTTAACTCTGCGGAGTCGAGCATTTTAGGGGGTGTGCGGTGATGTGAAGAAGGTCAGGGGAAGGGGCTCGATCGCTTGATCGAGGCAAGGGTACTATGCGAGGCAACTACGAGAGTGTGGGACCATAGCAGTGCTACCCAACCTATACTAAGCAGTTTATGAATAAAGACAGGTATCAACAGTTTAGCAAAAACAGGCTATGCAACAGTAATAGGAGCAGTAGCAGTAGCAGCAATTCTAATGCAAGAATAAGAGAGAATAGACATAGGCGATATCGGAAATGCTCAAGGGGGGGTTGCTTGCCTGGTTGCTTGGCAAATGAAAAGGAACAACGGCGGTGAAGTAGTCGATCACCAGGGCATCGTCGGCGGTCTCGGGGTCTACCGGGAAGAAAGGGGGAGAGGAAACAATATAAATACACGGTAACAAAAGTAATCACAAAGCGTGACAAACTAACGCGGTGCTACCGATAACGGAGAAGGGGAACCCATCCGGGAATTATTCCCGGTTCCGGACGTCTGTCAGACAGATGAACCGGAGGGGGAACGGTTTCACGTACAGGTAGTTCGAGGTAGGTGACGGCCAGGATGCAGTGCAGGGTTGTCTAAAGACATGTCTAAGTCATTTAGCTATTTTAGGAATTTGTTTGGATTTATTTTATTAAAGTTGAGCACTATTCATTTATCGAAAACAGGCCGAAAGTTCCATGTTCATCTAGCTAGGGGCATCTGATGGGAATACGGAGGGCGTATCTAGATTCGTATCGAAATTCTGAGCAATTTTCATATATAAATTATTTTCATCGGAGTTACGGATTAAAAGATATGATTTTTCAAAGTTTATTTGAATTTCTGGATTTATTTAATTTAACAGAAAAAGGAAATATGACATCAGCATGATGTCATGCTGGCATCAGCAAGTCAACATGACGGCTGACCAGTCAAATCTGACATGTGGGTCCAGTGGGACCCACATGTCAGCCTCTGTTATTTTTAACAGTGAATTATTTAAACTAGAGAGGGATTAGTGAGGTGGGTCCCATATGTCAGCGACTGTTTAGGTTAGTTAATTATTTTATTTAACTAAAACGCTTAATTAGCTTAATTAGTTGAGGGGGGCCCACATGTCATTGACACGGGGCCAGCCCGGTCAGCAGTTGACCTGGTCAACTGGTCAACTGGGCCCGCGGGACCCAGCTGCCAGCGACACAGGGACGGGGCCCACTGGGGCCAGGTCAGCGCCGGACGGGAACGCGCCGGAGTTAGCTCCGGTGGCCTCCCGCGGCGGCGAGCTCGCCGGAGCTCGTCGGAATCGAGCCACAGGGGGCCATTTCGCGCGCGCCCGGGCCCGTTCGAACCGCCATTGCGCGCCGCGTCCATCTACGGCACTGGAACGGACGGGGGCGGCCGGGATGGAGCGCAACGACGACCGCGGTGGCGCCGGAATACGGGCGCAGGTGAAACTGGGGCTGGAGGGCATGGGGGGTCACGCACGCGCGCTTGCTGGGCTCCTAGAAGCACCAGGAGCGCGGCGCAGGTCTCAGGCGATCATGGCAGCGACCACGGCGACGCCCACAAGCTCGTCGGCGGCGGGCAGAGCACGGACGCGGCGGCAGCTAGCTACGGCGGAGAAGAAGAGAAGCGGATGGGGAGAGGAGATGGGGAGCTCACCGTGTGGCTCACGAAAGGCCTGCGGGGGGCTTAGTAGCTGCCGAGGCGGAGAATCATGGCGGCGGCGGCCGGTGATCCGAGGAGGAAGATGAGCTCGCCGGGCTCGCTGCGACGGCTCCCGGCTCACGCTTGTTGACGGGGACGGGGAAGAGGTCAAGGACGGAGACGAGGGACACGACGGCGCGGCACAGGGATGACGGTGGCCGCGGAATCGACGCGGCGACGGCGACGACCGCGTTCGGGCTCCGATGGGGAAAGAGGAGGAGAGGCGAGGAGGAAGGGGGAGAGTGAACGGAGAGGTCAGGGGGAGTGGATGAGGGGGATCCTTATCCCCTCGCGGCGTCTGCGGCGTCGCGCTGTCGATCGTCGACCGGAGCGGGCGCCCTGGCCACGGCGCGCGTGACACGGCGACGGGGAGCAGGTGAGGGAGAGAGAGAGAGGGATGGATGGGCCGGGCCGGCTGGAGCGCGGCCAGGCGTCAGGTAATCCTTCTTTCTTTTTCTGTTTTCCCTTTTTATTATTAATAGAGAAAAGAAAAGATTTATTTGGGCCTCCAAAATCTTTAGAAAAATTAGGGGGCTTATTCCAAAATGTCCAATGCACCTTTAGGCACTGCTGCAACAAGTTTGAGAATTTTTGGATGTTGTTTGAATTTTATTTAAATGCAAAGGCATTTAAATATGCTGAATTGGCTCTGTTTAAATGGCTACTGCTCATTCTAGCAACATAGTGATGTTGTTTCCATAACAAATAATGGCTTTGGATTATTTGCTAAATGATGGACATTTTTACAGAAATTTTTGAGCAACTTCATTTTGTACTCATATTTGAATTTGAATTAGAAGGGAAATTTGAATTAGCCCCATTAATCTCTGTGATCAACAAGGCAAATGATGATGACCTAGCATGATTAAGAGGTGATCACTGTGGTGTGATGCTGGGGATGTTACACCCTGGGCCGCGCCGGGGGGGCGCCTGGGCCCCCCGAGCCTCGTCTGGTGCCCCCCTTTGGCATATATTTAGACCGTCTCCGAAAACCCTCGAGACGGAAACCCTTTTTCGCGATCTCATCTCTGTTCCGCCGCCGCCGCCGCTTCCAAGATCGGGAGCACCAGGAGAACCCTTCCCGGCACCCTGCCGGAGGGGAGGATCACCATCGGGAGCTTCTCCACCACCATGGACGCCTCCCGGATGAGTTGTGAGTAGTCTCCCTTGGACCATGGGTCCATGACCAGTAGCTATGTGATGTTCTCCTCCCGTTCTTGTGCTTCACTAATTAGTCCTCGTGAGCTGCCCTACATGATCGAGGCACATATGTAATCCTTATGCTGTTGCTATGATGAGTTTGCTGGGATCCGATGGATTATGAGATTATGTTCAGATTGATCTTGAGTAATATATTTGATTCACCTCTTTTATATTTATGTTCGTAAGTAATTCTTGCATGTTCTCCGTTGTTATTTATTGCTTTGGCCAAGTAGTAGGTAGTGACTCCAAGAGGGAACGTTATGCTTGATTGTGGGTTCATGCCCCTCGATGACTAGCTTGAGTGACAGAAACATGAGTCTAGGGGATGTGCTGTTGCCACAAGGGGGAAAACAACGGTGCTTGTGCCCGCGGGTGCAAGGATTGTTTACTTTACGCAAAGTTCTTTTAATGCAGTTGTCTGTTGCTTTGAGTTTACACTATGGGTGGGACTCGCAACTTAATACCAGCGAGATGTTCTGGATAGATATCTCAAGGATGAATGATTAGTAGTAGATGCAGATGGATTTCGGTCTACTTACCTCGGCGTACCGCCCATGCTTTGAACCTCTACCTTTCTTGCAATATAACTAGCATTGGTTTGCGCACATAATTCTGTCAATTGCCCAGTTGTAATTCGTTTACCTCACATAGCTGTTTTATCGTCTTTTGGGAGAGAGACATCACTAGTGAACATCATGAGACTCCGGTCCATATTACCATCATTGATCACATCCGCTATTTACTTTTCCGCTTTTTACTTACTATTGCAGTTATCTATCACTACTATCATTTGTGTTTGATCCTTTGTAAACTACAAGGCCGGAGGGATTGACAACCTCTCTGTACTCGTTGGGAGCAAAGTTATTTGTATATGTGTGCAGGTCCACGTTGATTGCTAATATCTGGCGCCGTTAGCAGTTGACACCTTCTTGTTGAAACTGGGAGTCTCAGGGAAATCGATCCTTGGTATTGCCAAGGGAAAACTTCCGCTACACTGCATCTCAAACCTTCCACTTGGGGTAACCAACGAGGGGCGAGAAGCCACCAAGCAAAGTAATTTCTGGCGCCGTTGCCGGGGACTCCACTCTTCAGGATAGGGGAGTTGCACGCTATCTTTTACCTTTGATTTTTAGTCTTGTTAGTTTACCTTTCAGTTTTGCTTTAGTATCTTTTATCGAAAATCACAAAAATAGTTATCTTGCTTGCTTGCTACTATGGGTTCCACCGAGAACACCAAGTTGTGTGACTTCACTAGTCACAACAACGATGACTTTATCTACACACCTATCACTACACCTGCCACTTCAGCACCTTCGTATGAAATTAAACCTGCTTTACTGAACTTAGTCATGAAAGATCAATTCTCCGGTGCTGGAGATGATGCTGCTTTACACTTAAACAATTTTGTTGAACTCTGTGATATGCAAAAGTACCAAGAAATAGATGGTAATATTGTTAAGCTTAAGCTTTTTCCTTTCTCTTTGAGAGGAGGAGCTAAAATTTGGTTTCAGTCTTTGCCTAGAAACAACATAGATTCATGGGACAAGTGCAAAGATGCTTTTATTGGAAAATACTATCCACCTGCTAAAATTATCCAACTAAGAAGTAACATAATGAATTTTAAACAACTGGATAATGAACACGTTGCCCAAGCTTGGGAACGTATGAAATCTCTTATCAAGAACTGCCCTGCTCATGGTTTGACTACTTGGATGGTTATCCAAACTTTTTATGCAGGCTTGAACTTTACCTCGCGGAACTTGTTAGATTCGGCCGCGGGAGGAACCTTTATGTCAACTACACTTGGTGCTGCCACAAAGCTTCTCGATGAGATGATGACCAACTATTCCCAATGGCACACCGAACGCGCTCCAACAGGTAGGAAGGTAAACTCTGTCGAGGAGATTTCCTCCCTAAATGAAAAAGTTGACTTGATCATGTCTCTACTTTCAAAGCAATCTTCTGTTGATCCTCGTGATGTTCCTTTAAATTATTTGATTGCTCAAGAACAAGTAGATGTGAACTTTATCTCTAGAAACAATTTTAATAACAATGCTTATAGGAGTAATTTTGGTAGCAATCCTAGACCGTTCCCCTCTAATTTTTATGGGAACAACAATGCTTATCCTATCACCAAGAACTCCACTACTGAACTAGAGATTATGCTTAAAGATTTCATCACTACCCAAAAAGCTTTTAATAATAGTGTAGAAGAAAAACTAAACAAACTAGGTGATCTCTCTTCAAAGGTAGACAATTTAGCCAATGAGGTAGAATTGCTTAAAATTAGAACTTCTCCTCTTGAGGAGAGGAAGGTCACTCCTATTAATGCTATTCAAGTGCAAATTAATGAGAATATTAGGATGATGGCTAAACTTAAAGAGAGATGGGCTAGAGAAAGGGAGGAAGAAGATAGAATTAAGAGCCTTCCTATCCACCACACTGTTGCTACTATCCAAGTTGTTGAGGATATCCAAACTCTTAGCACCCAATGCACTCCTGGTCCCGATGGACCTATTAATGGTGATGCTATGACTATAGAAACTACCAAACAAGTGAACCTAAAGGACACCACTACCACCTTACTTGATAGTAGTGACCTTGATTTTGACAATTGCACTCTTACCGAAGTTATTGATTTCCTTCACAAGATGTCTAGAGATCCCCGCACTAGCACGATTAACCTTGCCTTTACAGAGCATATCACTAATGCTCTTATCAAAGCTAGGGAGGAGAAACTTAGAGTAGAAGCCTCCATACCTAGAAAGCTAGAAGATGGTTGGGATCCTATGATAAAAATTAAGTTGAATAACTTCTCTTGCTATGCTTTATGTGATGTTGGTGCTAGTACCTCTGTTATGCCCAAAAGAATATATGACATGCTTAAATTGAAACCTTTTGATTCTTGTTCTTTTGGTGTTCGTCTCGTTGATTCTTCCATAAAGAAACCTTTGGGGAGGATCGACGATGTTCTTATCATTGTCAATGACAACTATGTTCCCGTTGATTTTACTATTATGGATATTGAATGTGAACCTTCTTGTCCAATTATTTTGGGACGTCCTTTTCTACGAACCGTTGGTGCTATCATTGACATGAAGGAGGGGAATATAAAATTCCAGTTTCCTCTCAAGAAAGGGATTAAGTTACCTTTTGAGTCCGTCATACGGGCTAGCTATTCTTTTACTCTTGATAAAACTTGATCTCTATGCATTATGCCTAGCTTAAAGGCATAAAAGAAAGCGCTTTTGGGAGGCAGCCCAATGAATAAATTTTATTTTGTTTTTGTTGTGTCTTGATATGTTACTACTGTAGCATCATCATTGTATCTTTGCTTTTCAATTTTGTGCCAAGTATAGCCTCTGATTGCAAGAAAGTTCAAAAGTTGTGACGTGCTGTCCAGGAAACAGATTCTGTCCTTGGATAGAAAAATTCGTATAAAATCACCAGATCATCCTTTTGGTATGAATTTTTTCGACAGCGTGCTCTATATAATTGTCTTTCGTGCGTCTGTTTTGAGTTTTTTTATTAGAGTTGCAGAAGTGCCCCGGAAAAATCATTTACTACCTGCTGTTCTGTTTTTCACAGATTCTGTCCTGTTTTGCCTTTCCTTCATTTTGCAAACCTAGAGCTTGCTTTTTCTTTGCAAAAACCTTTTGGCAATCTTGACAAACAGTAGACCTTCAAGAATATCCTTATTTCCAGCAAGGAACAATTATTTTTATTATGGGTACTAACCTCGCTAATCAGATTATGATGAGTTATGTATGAAGGGAGTTTTCAAGTGTGCGAGGGAAGATGATAAAAAGATTCAGGAGTGTCAAACGCTCAAGCTTGGGGATGCCCCCATGCACCCCCAAGAAATATTCAAGGAGACTCAAGCGTCTAAGCTTGGGGATGCCCCCGTGCATCCCCTTCTCCATCAACATTATCAGTTCGTCTTTCGTTCCACTATATTTTAATCACTTCATGTGTTATGTGCTATGCTTGGAGCGTCTTGCTTTTAGTTTTCTTTTAGCTTTTCATAACGAGTCGGAAATCAGCTTTCTTTATGTGGGAGAGAAACACGCTCCACTTCTACCTAGAACATAACATAGAATTTTCATGTTTATCCTTGCTGTGTGTGTTCTTTGTCTTTTAATAGCTACTATCATGCTTAGCTCTTAGTATTCATGCTTATCTTTTTAAAGAGCTTTTGTTTAGTTGGTTGCTTGAACTCTCTTTAGTTATCATGCTTATCTTATTAAGAGAGTTTGCTTCCGTTGCATTGGTTGATATGTCTATGATAAAGATGTTATGTGCATGATGGCGCTTAGTAGTTCATGTTTTCTTATGGTTAGTCTCGAATAGCTGGGGGGTTCCCAATGTGTTATTGGAGTACCAACATGATTTGTTTGCCTATGATGTGGTATGGTTTAGTAATATCTTCCTTCAAGAATTTATTTTGATTGACTTGGCATATGCTCACGCATATTTAAGACTGTAAAGAAAGTCTGTCAAGCCTTGATGATCTTTTGTTTCTGAGTAGCGATATAACTTCCATGCCTGATTCAATGTTTCTTTGTCGCTCTGCATGATTATGACCGTCATTGCTCTCTTAGTTGGTCGCTCCCAGTCTTTTGCTAACCTCCACCTGTACTAAGCGGACTGACTGCTTGTGCATCCACATTCTTTTATACCAGTTATGCCATATGAGTCCACCATACCTTCCTACATGGTATTTACCTGCCATTCCTAACGGAGACTTGCATGTACCATCTCGAAATTATTCAAAGAAAAATGCATTCCTATTTTGTGCCTCTGTTGTAAGTCCATGAGGAAGTAGTAGTTAATTCATAATCTTTTTAAGTTGGACAAGCTTCACCCCGGGATTGCATGTATAATGTGCAAACCCATAATACGAGAAGGAACTGGCATTGAGTGCGCCCGGCTCAAAATTAATATAACAAACAAACCCTCCTTCACGCTTTGTTCATGAGAAATCAGAAAACTTTGGCAGTGATAAACAAAGGAGATTAAGAGGATGTGATCGTCCTCATTCGGGAGCCGTTCCTCGAAACTTGTCCATCTCAAGAAGTGATTGGGTTGTCTGCTAGCATTCGTTGACGAAACATGCATGATCTAAAAAAAATATTATTACCTCTGTTTTAAAACCAAGAGCTCTGGTACATGTTTTGTCTTTGTTTCCGACTATGGGTTTTCAACCTTGCCAACAAAAGCCACGGTTCGAGAGTCTCCACCTTCTTTTAAAGCACCAACTACTGAGAGCATGATTGTCATTCTGAGTGTAATGTGCATTGTCCCAAAGTAGCATTGTCTTTTGCATGATTATGATATCGTTTATTTTGAAATCATTGTATCTAGTCATCACTTAAACCTTGGAGGTGCCCCTGCATTTATGTTTTGCTTCACTAAAGGGGGCAAGCGAGATATCACTTTATCATATTTGCACACCATGTTCATTACAAATCTATTTGATGTTTCAGTATCATATTGTAAAACTTTCAGTTCTTCGTGATTTTCTCATGAGGCAACTTAATTACTATAGATTCATTGTCTCAGTAAGCTTTTGTCATATGACTATGAAAAAGTCCTGTATGGTTAATAGCATGTCACCACAGAAATTATTCTTGTTATCATTTACCTACTCGAGGACGAGCAGGAATTAAGCTAGGGGATGTTGATACGTCCAAAACGTATCTATAATTTCTGCTTGCTCCATGCCACTTTTGGGTGATATTGTCATGATATTTATACACTTCCATACACTTTTGATCATATTTGGACTAACCTATTAACTCAGTGCACCCCAGTGCCAGTTTCTATTTTCGGCTGTTTTTGTATTTCAGGTTTTCCCATTACGAGAACTGCCAGAAAAATACCGGAAAAATTATATAAAAAATCAGCGTTCCAGAAGGTTCCCGGTAGCCAAAGTACAGCCGGGGGGGCCACCAGGGCTCCAGGCGCCCTGGTGCCCCCCCCCCCCTGGGCCGCGCCGGGGGGGCGCCTGATAACCCTCAACCGTAAGGGATCGAGATAGTCTTCGCTGGTAAGAATAACCCAATTTATTGATTCGACACCCGGGGAGCCAAAGAGTATTTATAAGCTTTGACAGTTGAGTTGTCAATTCAACCGCACCTGAAATATACTTACTTGCAACAAAAGATAAGTGGTAACAGTGATATGATAGTGATGATAGTAATAGTAAAAGTAAACAGCAAAAGTAAATAGCGGTAGTAAATGGCAAAAGTAGCAACTAGTGACAAGCAGGGTTTAAAACACTGTAGGCTAGGGAGATGGATGGTTGGGCGCTGCATGGATGAGATAGATTCTAACTTGGGGCACGGCACACGGAAAAGTAATGATCATCTAGGCAAATATCAAACATTAGGCATGTATCCCGTAGGTAGTTGTACGTGCTTGCAATAAGAACTTGCACAACATCTTTTGTCGTACCATCCCGCTACGAACGGGGCCAAAAGGAACTTATGGATATTAAGGTGCTCCTGTCAAAGAGCACCGGAACAAAGCAATGAACTCAATGGATACATGTAATCCTCAAACTACGGACCATCCCCTTTGGTGTCCCAAGCTGTCACTTTTGGGATCGCCGGATCCGGACCGTAACAGGTGCAAACAACTCATAGATAGGATCACGAACACAAATATATTCATGCAAACACATATGGTTCAGATCTGAAATCATGGCACTCGGTCCCTAGTGTCAAGCATTAAGAATAACAAGTTGTAGCAAAGATGATAAACACCATAGTAGATGATAGGCAACATGCCCCCAACGATCTGATAAACTATTACATGATCTAACTCATCCAATCCCTACCATCCCCTTCGCCTACAGCGGGGGAATTACTCACACATGGAGGGAGAAGTCATGGAGGGATGATGGAGTGGTGATGATGATGACGATGGCGACGATCTCCCCTCTCCGGAGGCCAATTCAGCCTCCAGATTAGCCCTCCCGAGGAAGAACAGAGGGTGGCGGCGGCTCCACGACGAAAAACAGCGAAAGAACTTTTGATCTGGGGTTTCTGCGTCTGGAGTAAAAATACGAGGTAAGGTAGGGCACCAGGGGGTGTGGGCCCCACCCAGGCGCCCCCCCGGCGCGGCCCAGGGGGGGCGCGCCCACAGGGCGCCTGAGCAGCCCCTGGCCCCCCTCTGGTCCCACTTCTGGTTCCTGGTTCCTTCGGGTGCGTGGATTTTCTGTGATTTTTCGTGGATTTTTCTGAGATACCTAAAAAATCCGTTTTCATGCACACAAATAAACCATACAGGCAGCTCTGCTGAAAACAGCGTCAGTCCGGGTTAGTTTAGTCCAAATCATGCAAGAATGAGACCAAAACAATATCAAAAGTGTTTGGAAAAGTAGATACGTTTGAAACGTATCAACTCCCCCAAGCTTAGCATATTGCTTGTCCTCAAGCAATTCAGTTCAACGAACTGGACACGACAAAGAAAACTTTGACAAACTCTTTTGCTTCATTAGATGTATATAAGCATGTACTACGAAAAGAGTTTAGCAAGTATTGAAACAGTACTTATGAGGACAATGCAAGGAGCAATCCTTCTTTCAAGTGACCAGTCACAAATACTTAAAAGTAAATAATATACTACTGAAAATCAAGACAAGATTGCATTGCATATAGCTTGAGCATATTAGGGTGGTATCTCGCTAGTCCCCATGAGTGAAGCAAAACATAAATGCAGAGACTCCTCCAGAGTTTTAAAGGAGACTAGAACTAAGAATTTCAGAATAAATCATATCACAAGTATGCAGAAGACAATGTAATACTTTGGGACAATGCACATTACACTCAGAATGACAATTATGCTCTCCTAGTCGGTGCTTTGAAGAAAGAAGGTGAGACTCTCGAACCGTGGCTTTTGTTGGCAAAGTTGAAAACCCGTGGTTGGAAACAAAAACTAAATATGTACCAGAGCTCTTGGTTTTAAAAACAGAAGTAAACGTGTTTTGAGAAGTGCATATTTCGTCAACGAATGCTAGCAGATAACTCAATCACTTTTTGAGAGGACAAGTCTCGAGGAACGGCTCCCGCATGAGGACGATCACATCCTCTTAATCTCCTTTGTTTAACACTGCCAAAGTTTTCTGATTTCTCATGAACAAAGCGTGAAGGAGGGTTTGTTTGTTATATTATCTTTTTGAGTCAGGCACACTCAATGCCAGTTCCTTCTCGTATTAGGGGTTTGCACATTAGACATACAATCCAGGGGTGAAACTTGTCCAACTTAAAAAGATCATGAATTAACTACTACTTCCTCATGAGCTAAAACATAGGCACAAAAGAGAAATGCTTTTGATTAGTTTCGAGATGGTACATGAAAGTCTTCGTTAGGAATGGCAGGTAAATACCATGTATAGGAAGGTATAGTGGACTCATATGGCATACCTGGTTTTAAGGATTTTGGATGCACAAGCAGGCAGTCCGCTTAGTACAGGTGGAGGTTTAGCAAAAGACTGGGAAGCGACCAACTAGAGAGCAATAACGATCATAATCATGCAGAGCGACAAAGCAACATTGAATCGGGCATGAAAGTGATATAACTATTCTAAAACTCAAAGATCATCAAGGCAGAGTAGACTTTTTAGTCTTAAACATGTGTAAGCATGTGCCAAGTCAATCCAAAAAGTCTCTAAAGGGAAATACCACCTTAGTATACCAGACTATGAACAGTGCAATGCATGTAGATCATTTCAATAACACATTATATACTCTAGTTATTCGAGACTAGCCACAAGGAAAGCATGAACCACTGGAAGAGCATTGTAAACATAGCACTATATCGCTACAAGCTGGTCTCTAGATCATAAGTACAGGCATATGTACAAAAGTAGAAACAATAAGAGTTCATACCGGTCTTCCCTGTTGCTTCCTTTCAGTCGATCTTCGTCATCACTGCTTGTCACTTGCACGATCGAACGTAGGAAATATAATTAAATGCCATCACGGACTCGAGCTGAACTCTGAAAACAAAGCAAACTAGAGAGAGAAGGGAAATCTTTTTTGTTTTTTCAAGGTTGAATAAAAGCAAAAGAAAGAGAAAATCTTTTTGTTGTTTTTGCAAATAGAGAAACAAAGAAGAACGGGCAAAAACTTCGAAAAGATTAAAGTGAATAAAGCGGATAATACAATGGAAAAGTGAGAAGGGCACGTACTCCCCCAAGCTTAGGCTTTTGGCCTAAGTTGGTAGCAGCTACTGCCCCCAGAAGCCTCCTGCTCCAGGGGTATGGTGGTGAGTCCAAGGGTCGTAGAAGGATGCTGGCGCGTACACCGAACTCCTCGGAGTCTCCCACGAGGAAGGTTCCGAACGCCAAACAGAGGAAGACCCTTCACCAAACTCGGTGGCGGTTTCTTCCTGAAAATGTGGTATCTCACCGTGCCTCTCCTCGTCGGGCACAACCCCCTCCATGGGGTTATGAAACTGATGCTGGACCATGAACTCATCGAACTGAACAACATCAAAGGACCATCCGTTCCTGCGAGAAAAATCAAACAAAAGGCGTGCAGGTAGACGGATCTCGCGTTCCGCGGCAGTTCCGAAACGCAAGATATAAATAAGATTATCAAGTTCAGAACCCATGGTAACAAACTTATGCCTTTTCATAGCAGCAAGATCAAGGCTTAAATAAGTAAAAGGAGTATCATCAGGGTGTGGGGTGCCTCCAAGATGCTCTAAGATAAGTGTGGCGTAAACGCCACCATATAAATCCCCCCTGTTACCGTTCATAGCAAGGCGTCGAGCAATTAAAGTACCCAAATTATAATCAGACCTCCCTGAGAGGGCTGCTGCCAGGATAGCAATATCCGGAGCAGAAATGTTGCTCGTGTTGTCTCGAGCTAACACCCCTCTAGCAATATAATATGCAAAATACCTGAGGTGAGGAAATAAGATGCTGGAGATCTTCGACCGATGAATATCCCTCGTACCCATGCTGCAGAGGGAGTTGATGACGGTTTTCAGCTCGGAGGGCTGAGTGGCCATCCTAGCCGTCCTCCCAACGTTCGGCACACCTATTATTTCACAAAAATTTCCCAAAGTCATGGTGATAAGATCATTATAAACTTTAAACTCAATAGCACCTGAATCAGGATTATATCTAAAACAGTTAATGAAAATGGAGGTGAGTTTTTGATACTAACTAACACGGCTCGTGACCAGCCGTGTCAAACCTGCATTAGCACAAAGATTATAAAACTCATCCTAGATTCCCGCAGCTTCCATGAATTCATCACATGGATACGTCATCGCACGTGCTGGACTTGTGTCTTCCAACAACTCCAGGGGCTCATGATCTTCATTATAGCTCACCCTAGCAGTCGATGGTGAAGCTGCGACTCTAGTAACTCGATCGGAGTGTGCGGGTCTCCTCTTCTCAAGCCACCCTTTTGCCCTTCCTAACAAACTCATTTCTGAAAATTTTTACAATTTACAAAAACGAGGATTAAAACAAAGTGAGCTAAGGCAAACTACTCAACTCACTTGCCCAAGGCATAAACTTGCATCAAAACTTGAAAAATAAGTTTCTACATATGCATGCAAGCTCATCTCTACAGCACCAAGAACTACTAAATACTCACAAATGAAGCCACCAATCAAAAATCTAATTGGAGGGGTGGAGGAGTCACATACCAGGGAGTATTTGCTCAAAATTTCAGCTCAAATGATGGGCTGTAGGGAGAGATCGAAGAATCGCCTCCAAGAACAGCAAGAACACAAGAACGGGAGCAGAAATCGTGTTTTTGGAAAAAGAGAGAGAGGGAGGAAGAAGACATACCTGGAGGGGAGTCCCGTGGGCCCCAGGCGCCCTATGGGCGCGGCCAGGGGCTGGGCCGCGCCAGCTGGCCGCCTGGGCCACTGGTGGCCCCCCCCCTGGCTGGCCCCAGGCCTTTCCGGGTCTCTCCCGACGTGGAAATTTTTATTATAATTTTTCTGGAATTTTTCTGAAAGCTTCACTGTTGAAATTTTTTCAAAGTTCAAAAAGCTGCGAAACTCTCTGAAAACTTGAATTAGTTAGTGGTATTGTGAAGCTTCAAAAACATAAATACTTGGTACAGCTAGTAGGACAAAACTAAAAACAAGGGAAAACATAACAAGATCAACTTTTTATCTATATAAACCATATTTGCTAATAAGGTTGATCAAGTCTTACCAACAAACAGGCGATATATAGAGCAAAAAGTCTCACCTCCTACAAAGTAATCACTGAACCTTTACCTTCATGGACATTGTCCCTACCATGATAGTTTTGTATTTGTGAGGCACATGTAGTGGACAGTCCCATTCTCCAATTTTCACGGTCTCGATATTCTCTATAGAGTTGAGGCCATGCCTCATGTCGGTCTTCTTTGGAAAATATACCGTGTGTTCTTTATCATTCACATGAAAGGTAACCTTCCCTTTTTTGCAATCAATAACAGCACCTGCGGTGTTAAGAAAAGGTCTACCAAGAATAATGGACATGCTCCCATCCTCGGGCATGTCAAGCACAACAAAATCAGTAAGAATTAAACAATTAGCAACTTCTACGGGCACATCCTCACAAATACCTATCGGAACAGCGGTTGACTTGTCAGCCATCTGAAGGGAGATATCTGTAGGAATTAGTTTCTCTAAACATAGCCTCTCATAAAGAGAGAGAGGCATAACACTCACTCCTGCTCCAAGATCACATAAAGCAGTTTTGACATAATTATTCTTTATGGAGCAAGGAATGGTGGGTATACCTGGATCACCGAGCTTCTCAGGAATCTTGCCACTGAAAGAGTAGTTAGCAAGCATAGTAGATATTGCATCATTAGGAACTTTTCTTTTATTAGTGACAATATCTTTCATATATTTTGAATAAGGAAGTAACTTAATAGCATCAGTCAAAGGGATTTGAAGAAAAAGAGGTTTAATCCACTCACAAAACTTATTATAATGCTCTTCTTCTTTGGATTTGATGGACTTACCTGGAAAGGGCATGGGTTTCTGTACCCATGGTTCTCTTTCCTTCCCATGTTTTCTTGCGATGAAGTCTTCTTTAGTGTACCTCTTACATTTGTCAGGTGCTTCTTCTTCTCGAACTTCAGGCGGATCATTCTTCTCATTATTATTACCTTCAGGTTCAGCACCGTCTTCAGTCTCAGCATCGGAGATAGATACACTGTTGGGGTCAATAGTTGGTTCTTCATCTGCAATAAGATCATTAGAATTGTCAGTCTCCTTATGTTTCTTCTTTTTCTTTGGAGAGCCAACAATTTCTTCTTCCTGCATTTGAGAATCCTGCTCGATTCTCTTCAGATGCCCCTCTGGATAAAGAGGATCTTGAGTGCTAGTTCCTCCTCGGGTCTTAATCCCGAAAGCCTGCAAATTATCTTGTTTGGCATTGTTAGCAAGCAAATCTCTTTGCACATTAGAAATTTGATCAAGCTGAGTTTGAACCATTTGAAAATGCTTCACAAGACATTGAACATCATTAACTGTTCTATCTAAAACATCAAGCAGTCTTTTGATGGCAAGGGAATTATCATGCAACTGACTTTCTATCCTCTCATTAAAATGATTTTGTTTCATAATAAAATTATCAAACTCATCTAAACATTGATCAGGAGGCTTACCATGAGGGATGTCACTTGCGTTGAAATCTAAAAGAGAGTGTACCTCTACCATAGGAGGGTGAGTAGTAGGCTCACACAGCTTCTCAATAGGGGGTAGATTCTTCACGTCTTCAGCTTTAATACCTTTCTCTTTAATAGACTTCTTTGCTTCTCGCATATCTTCGGGGCTTAGAACAAACATGCCCCTCTTCTTTGTTGGTGGAGGTGGTTCAGGGACGGACCAATCTTCATGGTTTTTGGCAATCCTGCCCATCAAATCTTCCGCATCGTCCGTGTTCTTTTCCTGAAAACACAACCAGCACAACTGTCCAAATAGGACCTGGATTCATCAGTTAGACCAGCATAGAATATATCGATTAATTCATTCTTAGGGATTTCATGTCCTGGTATGGCCCGAATCAGTCCGCAGTACCTCCCCCAAGCTTTAGGGAGGGACTCATCCTGCAACTGTTTAAAGTTATAAATTCTTTGTAAAGCAGCATGTTGCATGTGAGCAGGAAAGTACTTATCAACAAAAGAGTGAGCTAAGTCCTGAGGACTCTTAATGGAACCGCATGGGAGTGAATCATACCATGCTTTAGCACCCTCCTTCAAGGACAAAGGAAGAAGCTTGGTGATATAAAAGTATCGTATCTTCTCATCTGTGGTAAACAGGCTACCCAACTCACCGAGTTTAGTCAGGTGTGCAATAGCATCATCATTTTCTCTGCCATAAAAGGGGTCAGCTTCAACCATAGGTATAAGTGAAAGATCAACAGAGAAATCATAATCAGGATCATCAATGCATATAGGAGACGTAGCAAATTCATGATTAGGAACGGTTTTGTTCTTCAAAGAGTGTTTTTCAAATATTTTCTTAATAACTTCAGGGTCAGAGCCAACAAACTCTGTCAGTTCCCTGCATAGATCTTCATCAAGCGTATAGTAATCATCATCAAGGAGCCTCTCTTTGAGTTTACTCAAATCAGGATAATCATAAGTTTCACCAATAGGGTAGCGAGCAACAGGAAGTTCAATTCCATATTTTTCAGCAGCAACAACAATTTGTTTCTCAAGAGCATGACCAAGCGAACTAATATCATCAAAAGTAGTAGAGGCATCATCAAGAGTATCAGACATAGTAACAGACTCAGTAGGAGCATCATGTGGTGGTGGTGAGGCAAACTTACTCATAACGGAAGGCGAATCAAGTGTAGCACTAGTGCTCAGAGCAGTACCTCTTCTTGTAGTAGATAGTAAGATCGGAACCTTGGGGTCCCCTTTCTTACCCATAGTGGATGAAGTGCAGCAGGTAGGATACCTCAAGTAGACTTGTAAATATTGCTATGCTCCCCGGCAACGGCGCCAGAAAACGGTACTTGATAACCCTCAACCGTAAGGGATCGAGATAGTCTTCGCGGGTAAGAATAACCCAATTTATTGATTCGACACACGGGGAGCCAAAGAGTATTTATAAGCTTTGACAGTTGAGTTGTCAATTCAACCGCACCTGAAATATACTTACTTGCAACAAAAGATAAGTGGTAACAGTGATATGATAGTGATGATAGTAATAGTAAAAGTAAACAGCAAAAGTAAATAGCAGTAGTAAATGGCAAAAGTAGCAACTAGTGACAAGCAGGGTTTAAAACACTGTAGGCTAGGGAGATGGATGGTTGGGCGCTGCATGGATGAGATAGATTCTAACTTGGGGCACGACACACGGAAAAGTAATGATCATCTAGGCAAATATCAAACATTAGGCATGTATCCCGTAGGTAGTTGTACGTGCTTGCAATAAGAACTTGCACAACATCTTTTGTCCTACCATCCCGCTACGAACGGGGCCAAAAGGAACTTATGGATATTAAGGTGCTCCTGTCAAAGAGCATCGGAACAAAGCAATGAACTCAATGGATACATGTAATCCTCAAACTACGGACCATCCCCTTTGGTGTCCCAAGCTGTCACTTTTGGGATCGCCAGTTCCGGACCGTAACAGGTGCAAACAACTCATAGATAGGATCACGAACACAAATATATTCATGCAAACACATATGGTTCAAATCTGAAATCATGGCACTCGGGCCCTAGTGTCAAGCATTAAGAATAACAAGTTGTAGCAAAGATGATAAACACCATAGTAGATGATAGGCAACATGCCCCCAACGATCTGATAAACTATTACATGATCTAACTCATCCAATCCCTACCATCCCCTTCGCCTACAGCGGCGGAATTACTCAGACATGGAGGGAGAAGTCATGGAGGGATGATGGAGTGGTGATGATGATGACGATGGCGACGATCTCCCCTCTCCGGAGGCCAATTCAGCCTCCAGATTAGCCCTCCCGAGGAAGAACAGAGGGTGGCGGCGGCTCCGCGACGAAAAACAGCGAAAGAACTTCTGATCTGGGGTTTCTGCGTCCGGAGTAAAAATAGGAGGTAAGGTAGGGCACCAGGGGGTGTGGGCCCCACCCAGGCGCCCCCCCCCCCCCGGCGCGGCCCAGGGGGGGCGCGCCCACAGGGCGCCTGGGCAGCCCCTGGCCCCCCTCTGGTCCCACTTCTGGTTCCTGGTTCCTTTGGGTGCGTGGATTTTCTGTGATTTTTCGTGGATTTTTCTGAGATACCTAAAAATCCGTTTTCTTGCACACAAATAAACCATACAGGCAGCTCTGCTGAAAAGCGTCAGTCCGGGTTAGTTTAGTCCAAATCATGCAAGAATGAGACCAAAACAATATCAAAAGTGTTTGGAAAAGTAGATACGTTTGAGACGTATCAGCGCCTGGGCCCCCCGAGCCTCGTCTGGTGCCCCCCTTTGGCATATATTTAGACCGTCTCCCAAAACCCTCGAGACGGAAACCCTTTTTCGCGATCTCATCTCTGTTCCGCCGCCGCCGCCGCTACCAAGATCGGGAGCACCAGGAGAACCCTTCCCGGCACCCTGCCGGAGGGGAGGATCACCACCGGGAGCTTCTCCGCCACCATGGACGCCTCCCGGATGAGTTGTGAGTAGTCTCCCTTGGACCATGGGTCCATGACCAGTAGCTATGTGATGTTCTCCTCCCGTTCTTGTGCTTCACTAATTAGTCCTCGTGAGCTGCCCTACATGATCGAGGCACATATGTAATCCTTATGCTGTTGCTATGATGAGTTTGCTGGGATCCGATGGATTATGAGATTATGTTCAGATTGTGTTTGAGTAATATATTTGATTCACCTCTTTTATATTTATGTTCGTAAGTAATTCTTGCATGTTCTCCGTTGTTATTTATTGCTTTGGCCAAGTAGTAGGTAGTGACTCCAAGAGGGAATGTTATGCTTGATTGTGGGTTCATGCCCCTCGATGACTAGCTTGAGTGACAGAAACATGAGTCTAGGGGATGTGCTGTTGCCACAAGGGGGAAAACAACGGTGCTTGTGCCCGCGGGTGCGAGAATTGTTTACTTTACGCAAAGTTCTTTTAATGCAGTTGTCTGTTGCTTTGAGTTTACACTATGGGTGGGACTCGCGACTTAATACCAGCGAGATGTTCTGGATAGATATCTCAAGGTGGATGATTAATAGTAGATGCAGATGGATTTCGGTCTACTTACCTCGGCGTACCGCCCATGCTTTGAACCTCTACCTTTCTTGCAATATAATTAGCATTGGTTTGCGCACATAATTCTGTCAATTGCCCAGCTGTAATTCGTTTACCTCACATAGCTGTTTTATCGTCTTTTGGGAGAGAGACATCACTAGTGAACATCATGAGACTCCGGTCCATATTACCATCATTGATCACATCCGCTATTTACTTTTCCGCTTTTTACTTACTATTGCAGTTATCTATCACTACTATCATTTGCATTTGATCCTTTGTAAACTACAAGGCCGGAGGGATTGACAACCTCTCTGTACTCGTTGGGAGCAAAGTTATTTGTATATGTGTGCAGGTCCACGTTGATTGCTAATATCTGGCGCCGTTAGCAGTTGACACCTTCTTGTTGAAACTGGGAGTCTCAGGGAAATCGATCCTTGGTATTGCCAAGGGAAAACTTCCGCTACACTGCATCTCAAACCTTCCACTTGGGGTAACCAACGAGGGGCGAGAAGCCACCAAGCAGCGCGATCCAAAGATCATTTTTCTGCATTTCATTGACATAAGACATTTGAGGGTCTTCGTTCTGAGGCTTGTACCATAGGTGGATGCTGATCGGGATCATGTCCCTAACAAGAACCCCGCACTGAGCAGAAAATGCTTCCTTGGTCCGAAGTGGTTGAATCGGTAGGCCATCACGCGCGATTTCTTCGATGATGAACTTTTCATCCTGGCGCAACCTTTTCTTCGGGCCTCGTCTCCTTACCGAAGTTTGGCTCGATCCGGAGGGCTAGAAATGAAGAAAGAAGAGAGTAAATATGTGTACATATCAAAATAATTAATGCATTAATTATCTATAGTCAGCACATGCTTAATATATATATATCTGGCCAGACTCCGTTCGGTCATCGGAGCCGTCATCATGGTGTCCTTCTTCCGGCGGTATTCGGTCACCGGATCCATCATAATCATGTCCTTCCTCCTCCAGTGTATCACCGTAGCCTGCTTCTTCACCATGTCCTTCCAGACCATCGTAGTCGTTGAGATACAACTCGACATCAGCTCCGGCTGTGATTATGTCCGCCAACACCTGTTCTGCTTCCTAGTCTCGTTCGTGCTCCATAGTGTCTGCAAATATTACGACATGGCAATTATTATACAAACATGACAGATGGATATATTAGTCGCAAACGTAGACCTAGCTAGCTAATCACAACAAGGAATCATATTAGTGGCCTCGACGCTTCTCCAGGGTTTGGGGTGGCCTCGGCAATGCCTCTCTCATGATTGTCCGACGTCCGGACCAACAAGGGATTTAACAAAATGGCGCCATTCTGAATGTGCAGAAAATGGTCCATATTTTTCCTGATCTCATCTACCCTTCTATATGTCGCGTTGTCTAGTGTCAAAGATTTCATGAAAACCATGACTTCATCATTAGCCAGAAATGACAGGCGCATAATGGTACGAGAAGCTCTTCAAAGTTGTTTTGGAACGGAGTTCCCGATAGAATAATTCGTTTTTTGGTACAAAGTTCAGCAAGAGCCTTCCGAATATCGCTATTTGGAAGGCATTTGCTGAAATTCGTACGGAAAAGTGGATTATTCTATCAGGAACTCCGTTCCAAAACAACTTTGAAGAGCTTCGCACCATTATGCCCATGTTACTTCCAGTTAATGATAAAGCCATGGATTTCTTTAATACTTTGACAGACAACGTGACATATAGAAGAATATATATATGAGATCAGAAAAGTTTTGGATCAACTTGTGCACATCCATAATTGGGGCATTCTTGATAAATCAGGACCCTCGACCCCTGGACGACCCTCGACCCTTGATCGCTCGGTGATCCACAACCCTCTACCCTAGTTCCCGACCCTCGACTCCCTCATGTCACGTTTGTCTTGTGTCAAAGGATTCAACAAAACCATGTCTTCATCATTAGGCGAAAGTAACAAGCGCATGATGGTACGAAGCTCTTCAAAGTTGTTCTAGAACGGAGTCCGAGATAGGATAATTTGCTTTTTGGTACAAAGTTTAGCAAGAGCCTTCCGAATATCTCTATTTGGAAGGCCTTTGCTGAAATTCATACCAAAAGGCGGATTATCCTATCCGGGACTCCGTTCCAGAATAACTTTGAAGAGCTTCGCACCAACATGCCCCGGTTACTTCCGGTAAATGATGAAGGCATGGATTTCTTCAATACTTTGACACTAGGCAACCTCTCGAACCCTCGGCGACCCTCGACCCCTTGGCGACCTTCGACCCCTCGGTGACCCTCGACCCTCGGACCCTTGGCGACCCTCGACCCTCGGACCCTCGGCGACCCTCGACCGCTCGATGACCCTCGACCCTCTCTATCCTAGCTAGTTCCCGATCCTTGCCCCTAGAACCCTCGGCGACCCTCCCCCCTCATGTCGAAGTTATCGGGGAGGGGGTATATCGACACCCCTCCTCATGTCGAAGTTATCGGTGAGGAGGTATATCGATAACGACATACCCGATAAGAAATAAGAAGAGGAAGAAGAAGAAAAAAAAGAGGAGAAGAAGAAAAAGGAAAAAT
This sequence comes from Secale cereale, assembly GCA_902687465.1. Classification (NCBI taxonomy): domain Eukaryota; kingdom Viridiplantae; phylum Streptophyta; class Magnoliopsida; order Poales; family Poaceae; genus Secale; species Secale cereale. The sequence continues at coordinate 934,726,522 of LR738710.1, forward strand.
AGAAGAAGAAAATTCCTTCTTCTTCTCCTTTTTTTTCTTCTTATTTTTCTCTCTCCTCTTCTTCTCCTTCTTCCTTCTTCCTCTTTTCTTCTTTTTCCATATTTTCCTTCTTCTTCGACGACCCTAACCCTAAACTATACAACTTCCTCGACGTCCCCGCCTCTCTCATGAACAAAAAAATCATATATATGAACAAAAAATATGCATACATATCCATACATCAACAAAAACTATGCATACATCAACATACATATCGATACATCAACATACATCCATAAATCAACATATATACATCCATATATTTAGAAAAACAATATGCATACATATCCATACATATGCAGAGGCCGCCGATGGTGGCGCGGAGGGGGGGGGGTGGGGGAGGGCAGGGGAGCGGGGGAAGGCGGGGTGCTCACTGAAGTCTACTACGCACCCTTCTTCTTGTAGACGTTGTTGGGCCTCCAAGTGCAAGGGTTTGTAGGATAGTAGCAAATTTTCCTCAAGTGGATGACCTAAGGTTTATCAATCCGTGGGAGGCGTAGGATGAAGATGGTATCTCTCAAGCAACCCTGCAACCAAATAACAAAGAGTCTCTTGTGTCCCCAACACACCCAATACAATGGTAAATTGTATAGGTGCACTAGTTCAGCGAAGAGATGGTGATACAAGTGCAATATGGATGGTAGATATAGGTTTTTGTAATAAGAAAATATAAAAACAGCAAGGTAGCACGTGGTAAAAGTGAGCATAAACGGTGTTGCAATGATAGGAAACAAGGCCTAGGGTTCATACTTTCACTAGTGCAAGTTCTCTCAACAAGGATAACATAATTGGATCATATTACTAGCCCTCAACATGCAACAAAGAGTCACTCCAAAGTAACTAATAGCGGAGAACAAACAAAGAGATTATGGTAGGGTATGAAACCACCTCAAAGTTATTCTTTCTGATCGATCTATTCAAGAGTCCGTAGTAACGTTCAATCTATCATAGAGTTCGTACTAGAATAACACCTTAAGACACAAATCAACCAAAACCCTAATGTCACCTAGATACTCCATTGTCACCTCAAGTATTCGTGGGCATGATTATACGATATGCATCACACAATCTCAGAAACATCTATTCAACCAACACATGGAACTTCAAAGAGTGCCCCAAAGTTTCTACCGGAGAGTCAAGACGAAAACGTGTGCCAACCCCTATGCATAGATTCCCAAGGTCACGGGACCCGCAAGTTGATCACCAAAACATACATCAAGTGAATCACGTGATATCCCATTGTCACCACAGATAAACACATGCAAGACATACATCAAGAGTTCTCAAATCCTTAAAGACTCAATCCGATAAGATAACTTCAAAGGGAAAACTCAATCCATTACAAGAGAGTAGAGGGGGGAAAGCATCATAAGATCCAACTATAATAGCAAAGCTCGCGATACATCATGATCGTGCCATCTCAACAACACGAGAGAGAGAGATCAAACACATAGCTACTGGTACATACCCTCAGCCCCTAGGGTGGACTACTCCCTCCTCGTCATGGAGAGCACCGGGATGATGAAGATGGCCACCGGTGAGGGTTTCCCCCTCCGGCAGGGTGCCGGAACAGGGTCTAGATTGGTTTTCGGTGGCTACAGAGGCTTTCGGCGGCGGAACTCCCGATCTAGGTTAAATTCCGAAGGTTTCAGTATTTATAGGAATTTTTGCATAGGGCATGAGTCAGGGGGCCCTTTGGGCCGTCCACGCGATAGGAGGGCGCGCCCCCCACCCTCGTGGGCAGCCCGTGGCTCTCCTGGCCCAACTCTTTTACTTCGGGGGCTTCTTTTGGTCCAGAAAAATCATCTAAAATTGGCACGTCAATTGGACTCCGTTTGATATTCCTTTTCTGTAAAACTCAAAAACAAGGAAAAAACAGAAACTGGCACTGGGCTCTAGGTTAATAGGTTAGTCCCAAAAATCATATAAAAGTGTTTATAAAAGCCCATAAGACATCCTAGAAGGATAATATAATAGCATGGAACAATAAAAAATTATAGATACGTTGGAGACGTATCAATCACCTAGGCGGCATAGGCGACGAGGAGCGGGAAGCGATGGCGAGGTCGGGGAGAGGCAGAGGCGCGGGGCCGGGCATGCGCGTCGGGGAGGCGTCGGCGACGACGAGGTCGGGGAGGTGATACGTCCAAAACGTATCTATAATTTCTTCTTGCTCCATGCCTCTTTTGGGTGATATTGCTATGATATTCATACACTTCCATACACTTTTAATCATATTTGGACTAACCTATTAACTCAGTGCACCCCAGTGCCAGTTTCTGTTTTCGGCTGTTTTTGTATTTCAGGTTTTCACATTACGAGAACTGCCAGGAAAAATCCAGAAAAATTATATAAAAAAACAGCGTTCCAGAACCTACCGTGCGTCCGAAGGACAGCCGGGGGGGCACCAGGGCTCCAGGCGCCCTGGCGGCGCGCCCCCCCTGGGCCGCGCTGGGGGGCGCCTGGGCCCCCCGAGCCCCGTCTGGTGCCCCCCTTTGGCATATATTTAGAGCGTTTCCCGAAACCCTCGAGAGGGGAACTCTTTTTCGCGATCTCATCTCTGTTCCGCCGCCGCCGCCGCTTCCAAGATCGGGAGCACCAGGAGAACTCTTCTCGGCACCCTGCCGGAGGGGAGGATCACCACCGGGAGCCTCTCCACCACCATGGACGCCTCCCGGATGAGTTGTGAGTAGTCTCCCTTGGACCATGAGTCCATGACCAGTAGCTATGTGATGTTCTCCTCCCGTTCTTGTGCTTCACTAATTAGTCCTCGTGAGCTGCCCTACATGATCGAGGCACATATGTAATCCTTATGCTGTTGCTATGTTGAGTTTGCTGGGATCCGATGGATTATGAGATTATGTTCAGATTGTGATTGAGTAATATATTTGATCTACCTCTTTTATATTTATGTTCATAAGTAATTCTTGCATGTTCTCCGTTGTTATTTATTGCTTTGGCCAAGTAGTAGGTAGTGACTCCAAGAGGGAACGTTATGCTCGATTGTGGGTTCATGCCCCTCGATGACTAGCTTGAGTGACAGAAACATGAGTCTAGGGGATGTGCTGTTGCCACAAGGGGGAAAAGAACGGTGCTTGTGCCCGCGGGTGCAAGGATTGTTTACTTTACGTAAAGTTCTTTTAATGCAGTTGTCTGTTGCATTGAGTTTACACTATGGGTGGGACTCGCAACTTAATACCAGCGAGATGTTCTGGATAGATATCTCAAGGTGGATGATTAGTAGTAGATATTGATGGATTTCGGTCTACTTACTTTGGCGTACCGCCCATGCTTTGAACCTCAACCTTTCTTGCAATGTAGTCAGCATTGGTTTGCGCACATGGTCCTGTCAATTGCCCAGCTGTAATTCGTTTACCTCACATAGCTGTTTTATCGTCTTTTGGGAGAGAGACATCACTAGTGAACATCATGGGACTCCGGTCCATATTACCATCATTGATCACATCCGCTATTTACTTTTCGCTATTATTTACTATTGCAAACATCAAGGTTGTCAGAATCGCGATTTTGAATCGGATCGGAGCCCTGATGGTAGGATCGCAAATCATGGAATCTTCACTATCAAGATCGTAAAAACGTAGATTCTATGAACTAAAGTCGTAGAATCATAGGGGTTAGTTTGGATCGTAAAGTCGTAGAATCGTACAATAGAATCGCGATTCTGACAACCTTGGCAAACATTATCTATCACTACTATCATTTGCGTTTAATCCTTTGTGAACTACAAGACCGGAGGGATTGACAACCTCTCTGTACTCGTTGGGAGCGAAGTTATTTGTATCTGTGTGCAGGTCCACGTTGATTGCTAATATCTGGCGCCGTTAGCAGTTGACACCTTCTTGTTGAACCTAGGAGTCTCTGGGGATTCGATCCTTGGTATCTTGCCAAGGGAAAAACTTCCGCAACACTACATCTCACACCTTCCACTTGGGGTAACCAACGAGGGGCGAGAAGCCCATCAGGAGGCGTCGGCGACGGCGAGGAGGAGCGGGCGGCGACGAGGAGCGGGCGGCGATGGCGAGGTCGGGGCTGAGGCAGAGGCGCGGGGCAGGGCAGGGGCGCAGGGAGGCATCGGGGAGGCGATAACGAGGTCGGGGAGGCGTCGGCGACGACGAGGCGGAGCGGGCGGCGACGGGGCTGGGCGCGATGACGGCGACGGCGAGGAGGAGCAGCCTGGCAGCGTCGATTTGCTCGGCGTCGTCGGGGGCAAATGGTCGATGAAACTGAAATTTTCACAAGTGCTGCAATATATACCCAGAGCATTGGTCCCGGTTCGTGGCACCAACCGGGACCAATCCCCCCTTTAGTCCCGGTTGGTGCCACCAACCGGGACCAAATGTCTCTTTTCAGCAGTCCAAAGGGCGGGAAGTAGAGGCCTTTGGTCCCGGTTGGTGGCACCAACCGGGACTAAAAGGTGGGCATTGGTCCCGGTTGGTGCCACGAACCGGGACTAATGCACCCCTTTAGTCCCGGTTGGTGCCACCAACCGGGATCAACGTCTTAGTGCTGCCCGCATCGCGGCCAAAAGTTTAGTCCCACCTCGCTAGTTGAGAGAGCTCGAGAGTGGTTTATAAGCGCTGATGCGCCCACCCTCTCGAGCTCCTCTCAACTGCAGGCTTTCGGGCCTAATTTGTGACTGTGTGCCTGTGGGCCTACTGGTCCTGGTGCGGGCCTGAATCCTGGCCCATGGTTGGGTTTCTAGTCGTATTCAGGCCGTGGTGGCCCAGTAGGTGGCTTTTTTCATTTTTCTACTTTCAACAAAATACTTACTCTTGCTATTTTTATTTATTTTATTAAAGTTTATTTATTTTACTTTATTAAAGTTTATTTTGTTTCACTTATTTATTTTATTTTTATTCTACTTATTTATTTTCTTTTCTTTTTGTTTTTTTATTTATTTTATGAAAATTCTTTTTGATTTTAATGTTTTGAACAGAAAATACTTTGATAATTTTAGTTGCATAAATTTTATATAATTTTAGTTTCAATAATACTAGAGGTTTATAAAAACTTTTTGGTTGATTCCTTTAGCTATTAGAGTTTCATTAAAGTTTTCTAGTTCATTCTTTTTTCTATTAGAGTTTCATTGAAGTTTTCTATTTCATTCTTTTAGTTTATTATATTTTGCTATTAGAGTTTCATTAAAGTTTTCCATTTCATTCTTTTTTATATTAGTTCATTCTTTCAGATAAATGACCCTGAAATTGAAAAGCATTTCAAATGAACTCTGAAAAGGTTGAAAGTTGGCATGGCATCATCATTTCACCCACATACCATGTGCTAAAAAGTTGAGAGGGTTACGGTAAAAACTGAATGCACTTCGTGTACAAAACGGACTATCTGTTTCGAGGTATTAGGGTTTTAGACGAAAAGTCATCTATTACAAAAGGATTTCATTTTTTTTGAACTTATTTGAACTACAGACTTTTTCTGTGTTCAAAATGCACCATTCAAAGCCACATCATCAATTTTCAATCCTTTCTGACTTCATTTGTTATTTTTTCATGCATTTGCTAAAAAAATTGAGCTATAAGACCCTGAATTTAAAAAGCATTTCAAATGAACTCTGAAATGTTTGAAAGTTGGCATGCTATCATCATTTCACCCACATAGCATGTGCTAAAAAGTAGAGACGGTTACGGCAAAAACTGGATGCACTTCGTGTACAAAACGGACAATCTCTTTAGAGGTATGAGGGTTTCATACGAAAACTCATCTGTTACAAAGGGATTTTCCGGTTAAAGTAAGACTTTGTATTCCCACATCTAGGGCATGGACAACACATAAAACCATTCTTCCTGTTTGCCTCAGCCACTTCAAGAAAATTATGCACGCCCTTAATATACTCGGAGGTGCGTCTGTCACCGTACATCCATTGCCGGTTTATCAACGTGCATTATACAAATATCTATCTTAATCATACAAGTAAGAATTTTTTTTCTTTTAGAAAGAAGATAAGAACAAGAGGTTCATCACGGTCGTGCCGGCGACGAGATCGGCGCGGACGATCGATGGCGGTGACGACGGGGACAGGACAAGACGGACCGGCAAACCTAGGCAAATTTTGAGGAAAATGGAGTTTGGACAAGGAGCTTCGAGATGATAAAGCTTAAGTGTGGCTCGGGCATTTCATCGAACACCTCATGTGCATAGGAGGTGAGCTAGAGCACCACAAAGCTCTCCCACGGCCGGCCAAAAAAATAGAGCGATGGCTTTGTCCGCAGGCAGGGGCGGGGGTATATATAGGCTTCTCTTTAGTTCCAGTCTGTGGCTTAAACCGGAACTAAAGACGACCTTTGGTCCTTTTCTAGCCACAAACCGGGACTAAAGATGGTGGGCTAGGAACGAGGGTCATTGGTCCCGGTTCTTGTCTGGAACCGGGACCAAACGAATCAGATGAACCGGGACCAATGGCACCCGAGGCCCGACCGGCGCCCTGGCCTCACGAACCGGGACTAATGCCCCCTTTGGTCCCGGTTCGTGAGTGAACCGGGATTAGTGGACTTTTCTTGCCTGGATCAAAGCCCTATTTTCTACTAGTGCTCATCCCATTTTTTCAAGTCTCTTCGGCATTGAACAGGCGCGGAGATCAAGACTCGGCGTGGATGGTGCTCTCAACAGCTCATCACTTCAATGCCGACTCCAATAAGAGCAAGTACAATAGAGCTGAGTCAGCGGGCTATAAGGAATAAACTAGTATATTTCTGCTTAGTTGGAGGAAAGAGAAGAGGAGAGATAAGGTAAGCGGGCTCTTCATGAAGAGCCAGCTCTAGCATGTGCTCGTAGGCACTTTATGGGAATTAAATGTGGGCCACATAATAAAAAAGTAGTACACTCTTTTGATCTACTATTGTACATGTTGGTTATAAGATGGGTTGTAGATGATATGGCACTGGCTTATAGCCAGTAGCTGGCTATACTATTAACCATGCTCTAACAGACTATATACTCCCTCCGTTCCTAAATATAGGTCTTTTTAGACATTTCAAATTGACTAAAACATACAGATGTATATAGACATATTTTAGAGTATAGATTCACTCGTTTTGCTATGTATATAGTTATTTGTTGGAAACTCTAGAAAGACTTATATTTGGGAACGTAGGGAGTAGTTGGCATGAGGTCGATATATTTGGAGACTCGTGGATTTCAACCCCTTGGAGTGTCGGTGTGTCTGTTTTAGTGAAAATGGACACAACTGGCCCTTATCTGAAACTTTAACACAAAATGACCTCATTCTGAAAATATTTCACGAAATGGCTCATTTTGCATGACGCCCGGAGCTAGAGCGCCATGCTAGATAGCATGACGCCCCGGAATAGGGCGTCATGCTATTTGGCATGGTACCCTAGGCCAGGGCGCCATGCTACATGTCGCTACCATGGCGCCCTAGCCCGGGGCGTCATGCTCTCTAGCATGGCGCCCTAGCCCCGGGCGTCATGCAAAAGGGGCCATTTTCGTGAAATATTTTCAGAATATGATCATTTTATGTTGAAGTTTCAGATAAGGGTCAGTTTTGTTTATTTTCACTCCGTTTTACACGCACAGGATGCTGCTTTCTTTCTCTTGCCAGGCGCGGAAAAGTGTGGTGTGCGACGTGCGTCCGTACGTGTCTTTATGCACGTTTCCTTGATCCCAGCGTGCATGCACCAGCTTTCCATGCATGCATGATACTCCTACTTTCACCATCGAGCTAGCCAGTGGCGGGTCACTTCTCGTGTCTCAGTCGCTCGTCTCCATCGTCTCCTAGAGTGTCTTTTGCACTGTCATACATGTGCTGCATACTTGTAGTATAGTACGCTAGTAGTTTTTGTCCAAAATGCCGGCCCTCGAACGGTCCTAGCACTTTGCTGCACGCTACGTGTGCTCACTGCGTGCCCACTTTCACCTTTTTTGTCAAACCAAACGAAAGCGAGATTAAATTAACTTTTTTTAGACAAGCGAGATTAAATTAACTACAAAAGCCAATTATACACACAACCATAGCTTATCCAAACCACTAATGCTACTACTCCCTCCGGTCCTTTTTACTCTGCACATTGGATTTGCCGAAAGTCAAACTTTGTTAAGTTTGACCAAGTTTATGTTAGAAATTATTAGCATCTATAATATCTAATAAATATAATATGAAAATATATTTCGAGATGAATCTAATGATATTGGTGTTGTTATGTGAATGTCAATATTTTTTTATATAAACTTGGTCAAAGTTGAATGAGATTGACTTCAGACAAACCTAATATGCAGAGTAAAAAGGACCGGAGGGAGTACTACTTAAGACCAACTGGCCGGCACACGTTAAAGGTCATCCACAGATCACAAGCTAACATAAAAGGGCACCGAAGCAATGCAGAGTCCCAAAGCATGCATGCCCTTAATTATTCAGGACGGCATGAAACACCTTAGGGCATCTTCAAGACCGACTCTCAAATCGCTGTATACGTCTGGATCACTCCCGCGTCCGCTTTTGACCACCCTGCCTCACCCAAATTCCTTCTTTCCTCGCGCACGCATTCCCGCCTGACGCCAGCTGCCCGCATACATGTCGTTGTAGATCGCGACTTCAACTCCGATGCACAACCCTAAATGAACGTCTGTACGTATTTTTACGCACGTTTCCTTGTGCATGCACCAGCTTTCCATGCATGCATGTAAAAGATGGCCCTACTTTGGCCATCGAGCTAGCCAGTGGCCGGCCACTTCTCGTGTCGTGTGCTCTCCTCGCTCAGTCACTCGTCTCCATCGTCTCCTAGAGTGTCTTTTTACACTGTCACACATGGTATAGTACGCTGGTAGTTTTTGTCCAAAATGCCCGCCCGCCTGGTAGAACGTCGAACGGTGGTAGCACTTTGTTGCACGCTACGTGTGCTCACCTGCAAAAAAAAAACGAGAACCCTGGAAAAAAAAAGCAAGATTAAATTAACTACAAAAACCAATTATGCACACAACCATAGCTTATACAAACACTACTACTCCCTCCGTCCTAAAAAGCTTGTCCCAAACTTGTTTCTTAAATAGATATTTCTAGCACTAACTTGGTGTTAGATACATCCATTTGAGGGACAACTTTTTCGGACGGAGGGAGTACTACTTAAGACCGACTGATCGGCTCCACATTAGAGGTCATCCACTTGAGCGAGAAATTTGATCTTAACCCACACTTTATTGTACCGAAGCAATGCAGATTCATCATGCCCTTAATAATTAGGAGGACATAGAACACCTTACTCTAATTAGTACAACACTTTTAGTGTGATGCCAATCTCTATATATGGTTTTCCAAACTATAGGACTAGAGAGAGCTTATCTAGATACGAGTGTATTTATCTAAGACATGCTTTTTGAGACGGAAATACTACAAACCAAAGGCCAAAAAGCTTGTCTTAAACCAGTCTAGATACGAGTGTATCGCTATTTTTTTAAATAATACATTTTTTTATTAATTTTCACAAATAATATGCAGGCTTTTTTTATAAGTCGTGCCACCGCAGACCGACTGGAACTAATTGTCCAGCTGCAGGATGATTAGTCCCAAATATGTTCTTGCAGGACGATTAGTCCCCAAATGGGGCTTCATATGCCTATTGTCCAAGACCTAATCGTCCTACAGTTGGACCAATTAGTACTAGTCGTCTTACTGTTGGATAATTAATTCTAAACAACTGGATAGAACATTCAGATTGTTCTAAACAACTATGGTGGGTAAGCACTGTAGTGTAGTCGTAGTGTAGCCAAGAAATGTCGAAATCCGGATATCCTTTTGATCATAGTTTTCATCGTGGTATGTCCAGATGTCTTCTGCGTTTAGCCGCCAATTTCAGGGTTGACAACAAATTAGCTACGTTCGACCAACTCAACAGTAGTGACACACTACTGAATGAGTTGGCTCATGCTTTAAGTAGGAGCGGCTGGCCGTCTAGGACCTTTGAGAAGATACGGAAAGAACTTCTCAAGTTGCACGGAAGATGGATGAAGCAACAATCTAAGAGTGAAACATACCTTATGGTTACAGCAGTACATATTTTTTTATGAATTTCAGACAGTGGGGATGAAAACGATATATTCATGTCAAGCAAGAGTTCTTCATTGTCGAAGGGTAAGAGTTCTTCGTCGTTGAAGGGCAAGATTTCTTTACCGTCAACGGACAATTGTTTAGAACTAGTCATCCAACAGTAAGACACAGCTAGTACTAATCGTCCAACTATAGGACGATTAGGTCTGCAACTACAGGAACAAGATTGTGACTAATTGTCCTGTAGCTGGACTATTAGTTCAAGCCAGCCTGCAAGTGGCACGACTGAGTAATATTTGTAAAAAAAACTGCATATTATTCGTGACGAAGGTAATACAAACCAAAGGCATATTATTTAAAAAAATAGCCGAGTGTATCTATCTAAGACAAACTTTTTGAGACGAAGGTAATACGAACCAAAGGCATTGAATCCACTCATAATCCGGAAGGCTGGATCTACTGATTGTATAGATTTTCTTTGGAGACGCACTGATAGTATAGATATAGTAGAGCTTGATACATAGCCCACGAACACCGGCCAGAATCATGGCATATTCGCCAATTTATTCAATCAGATCGATCCGTACGTGGCTCATCCAATTTTTTTCTTTCCCTAAACCAGTGTGAAGGCGTGCCCTCACCCACTTGCAATGCAATGACCGTGTAGTTTGACCAGCGAACATACGTACGGTTTTGGACAAAAAAACTACTCCCTCCGTTACTAAATATTTGTCTTTCTAGAGATTTCAACGAGTGACTACATACGGAGCAAAATGAGTGAATCTACACTCTAAAATATGTCTACATACATCCGTATATTGTAGTCTGTTTGAAATGTTAGAAAGACAAATATTTAGGAACGGAGGGAGTACTAGCGTACTATATTATGAGATTTCAGTGGATAGTGGAGAATATTATCATTGAACACATGACTTTAGCAACCTTCTTGAGAGATGCGTGCAACTCTAGATTACCACAACGAATATATTGGCATGTTAGGTAGGTGTCAGTTATAACAATTGGTCAAGTAGAGAGAGTTGGGATTTTAGTATAGGGTGGATAATATTATCTTTGAAGAAGAAAGAGTTTTTTTTTTCAGGTAGCTTACCACATGGACCATGTGGTTTTAAAGAAGAAAGAGTTTAGCTCCCCTAAAAAAAGAGTTCAGCAACCTTCTGGATAAACCTTCTTGAATCTTGATAGACACGTACCACCCCCCATGTTACAATACCGTATATGCGTTGGCATATGTAAGTTGTTCAGAAATGAAGAATGCACCATCGCAATATTCAATACTACTACCTCCGTCTCAAAATAAGTGTCTCAACTTTATACTAACTCTAGTACAAATTTGTACTAAGGTCAAGACACTTATTTTGAGACGGAGGGAGTACATCCGATTCAAGTTAATCGTCGCTGCTTTATTACAATTTTAATATTAAATTATAATAAAACAGCGACAATTAATATAGATCGGAGGGAGTATCACTTTTCGACATTGTCAACAGCTAGCGAAAATGTATGCTACAAGGCTAAAAATATGGATTTTTTTCTGAATTGTTTGCATGTAACAAATTTGAATCTTCAACCATCTTAAAGAAATGAAGCCCAATAGCTAGCGAAAATGTATGCTACAAGGCTAAAAATATGGATGAAGTGGGAGCATGGAGAGGGAGCAGGCAAGCCGCATCCCTCACTGTCATGCTTATCTTTGACTTCCTTTCAGTATTCTTGGTGTGATCCATGCTAGGATTAATTGGACAAATATCGGCCATTTCGCATTGATCCATCCTTCACTTGGTTGTTTCCCGTTTGTAGCTTATAAATAACGGCCATTTCGCTAGACTTGAGCAAGCCACACGCCTAATCTTAGCTGACTCCACAGTGTGTCCACACCACACCACATCAACAATGGCGACGACGGGCAGCAGCAGTGTACTGGTTCTTGCCTTCGTGACCGTCGCCGTGCTGCTCTCCCCGGCGCTGTCCGCCCCTCTGGACGGCGCCGGCTTCCACTCGGCGACGTGCCCGCAGCTGGAGAGCATCGTGCTGTCCTCCGTGCAGGCGGCGCTCCAGCGCGAGGTGGCGCTCGCCGCCGGCCTCCTCCGCATCTTCTTCCACGACTGCTTCCCGCAGGGCTGCGACGCGTCCGTCTACCTCAAGGGCAGCGGCACGGAGCAGGCCATGGGGCCCAACACGACGCTGCAGCCGCGGGCGCTGCAGCTGGTCGAGGACATCCGCGCCAAGGTGCACGCGGCGTGCGGCGCCACCGTGTCCTGCGCGGCTGCGCCGACATCTCGGCGCTCGCCACCCGAGACGCCGTCGTGCTGTCCGGCGGGCCCAACTACACCGTGCCCCAGGGCCAGTTCGACAGCCTCGCCCCGGCGTCACCGAACGCCGTCAACGCCCTCCCGTCGCCGGCCACCGCTAGCGTCTCCGACCTCGCGCGCGCCTTCAGCGCCAAGGGCCTCCGCGACCTGGCCGACCTGGTGGCGCTCTCCGGCGCGCACACCGTCGGGAGGACGGGCTGCCCGTTCTTCCGCGACCGGGCCCAGCGCATGGACGACGCCTTCTCCCGGAGGCTGGCGGCGAACTGTAGCGCGGCCCCGAGCCGGCCGCAGAACCTGGACGTGGTGACGCCGGACCTGTTCGACAACGGCTACTACAGGGCGCTGGTGAACAGCGAGGGCGTGTTCACCTCCGACATGGCGCTCATCAAGGACCGCACCACGGCGCCCATCGTCAGGCAGTTTGCGCAGAGCAAGGACGCCTTCTTCGCGCAGTTCGCCAAGTCCATGGCCAAGCTCGCCGCCGCGCCCAGGCCCGGCGGCAACGTCGGCGAGATCCGCCGCAGCTGCTTCAGCCGCAACGCCCGGCGCGCCATCGACACCGTCGTCGACGCCGGCGAGGAGGAGGGATTCGCGGCTTCTGCCTGATGTCGATCGACTGATTAGCGTGCGTGCGTGCGTTTTCTGGTTGCCGTGCGCTAGATAGCATGCACGTACATGGCTTCGTGTATGTCAGCTGTTAATTTCTGCTCGCGTGTGTACGGGTGTTGCTGCTTAGGTTCTGTAGTGTGTAATAAGAGACTTCATCAGTGAGTCACTGAGTGCTTGCTTGCTCAAGGTTCAACAGTTTAATGAAATTTCACCCGGTGGGTACCGAAATATTTGCAACCTCAAATTTTTGGACCAGATTCAAACTAGTTTCAAACCAATTTTAAATTGGACAAGATTCATGAAATAATATGTGGATTTAAATAAATAGATGAAAATCCGAAACAGTTGCTGATATTGCGCATATTTTGACGAGGTCTAAATTTTTTCCTTAACTGAAATTGTAAACCCTTCTGAAAAGATTACGCTCTCTCCATCGGTTCTTAGATAGATACTACTACGTACTAGTGTTTTTTCTAGAAAAGTGCACTTAGACTAAACTTACTTGTACTAGTACTATATTAATTGCCAAAGTGGAAAAACAATGAAGTTTCTTTAGAGTAAAGCGTTCTGGTGACCGGACCAGAATTTCTGAAAGAAGATCAAAAATCAAAGTTACCCATTTAAACCAAAAACCTGAAAAACAAAATTGCAGGTATACAAGGATGAAATGCATATATGTGTGTGTAAAAAATCAAGATAAAATATGTTGAAATGCGACATGTACAAAATAGAAAAATTCGTGAGTTTTTTTACGTACAAATTCATAGACTTTAAAGATGAATAGTATCATGTGCTAAAGAGTCTGAATTTTTTTTTGTGCACAACCCTTATTTTAACGTATTTCGTCCTGAAAATATACACACATGCACATTATGCCTCTATGTATATCTATATTTTTTTAGAATTTTCTAAAAAGTTAAAAATGTAAATTTTGATGATTTTTGAAAATTGCAAATGGAGGCCTTCATATAGCTCGGCCTTCCAAAGCAATTTTTTTATTTCTTTAGCCATAATTAATTACGGTTTTGTTAGAACTCATCTAGCTGAGTTTTAGTTATGTCTCATTCATCTTTATAACCATTGGATGTGACTATAAGGTATGTGTGTGCTGACGTGGCTTGTTGTACTACTTTATATCTGTTTTTGTTTTCAAGTGAATGAGACCAAATTATATCTCATCTAGATGAGTCCTAGGCACTCCTAATTAATTAAGTGCGCGCTTGGAGTCTTTAACATCTCAAGAAACCATGGTTGTGTCGAGCATTGGGTTCTGGTTGATTGATTACTTTGACCAAAGATAAGCTAGCTGGTCTTGTGCAAGTGGTTGCACGTCGCCTTCACAACTGAATCTATATAGTACTACATCTATATTTATCCGTGATGAGTGCAGTGTGTCTAGCTCATATGTCTCTGTTTAAGCATCAATTAGTATGGGACATAGCGAGTACTCCCTCCGTCCGAAAATACTGTCATCAAAACGGATAAAAAGAGATGTATCTAGAACCAAAATACATCTAGATACATCCACTTTTATTCATTTTGATGACAAGTATTTCCGGACGAAGGGAGTAGTAGAATAAGCCTCGACGACAAATACAATAGAGATGGACACGTCAGTCAGTCAGAGTCTTTAGGCTTGAACCAACCCAATTGAGATACATATACGAGAGTGGTATCTCAACAGAACAGAGCTGCTCCATCCTGCAGCAATCGCCTACTTTTGACGAAACGACAGGCCGAGTACGTCTGAAATGGAAATGCAAGAAACATAGCCATCTTCTTGCACGAAACTAAACTAAGCAATGATAAGAAGTACCAATAACATGCATGAGCACATGGTGTGTGTGTTTGTGTGTGATGAGTCATGATGTGTGGGGATGGCACGAGGCTATGCATGTCGAGGTTCGATGGATAGATTATTGCCCATGTAGGTAGGCAGTTTTTTCTCTCGGGTAACTCCGCAGGCGAGGTCGGATGAACAGTAAATTTGTTTAAAATAGTAAAATATTCAATAACTAAACTTTTTGTGATGCTAGATGCTTATGTGCGTGTAGTCTGTGCCAAGTTTCATGGAGCATGGACATTTCAGCAGCTCTTAGCAAAAAAAGATAAATTTTGGGTTCTAAAATAGTTTATTGTTCGTGTACTGTTTTGATCGATTTTGTGTTTTTTTTTTCATCAGCTCCTCAAATGTTTGAACAAGCTGAAATTTGGCAAGAGCATCTCGCACTAGAACATCTTCCACCTAAAAAATCAGATTTTTAAAATTTTGTCTACTACTTTTCTTGGATTTACGGTTCACCAGACGAGTCTCGGCATCGAATTGAATATCCACATGTGAAGACATTGAACGCATCTCCAATAGGTGATGTAAAATAGCTTGTAACCGTTTGTTATAGCACCTGGGGGCAAAAAATAGGTCTCCAACGGCTACCCGCGATATTAATTTTGGCAAAAATATGATTACTGTAGCAGCCGTCCGTGCCTAGATCAACGAGGAAGAAGTTTGAGTTACTAAAACACATCATCTATCAGGGACCTCGTGCCCTAAAATACATCACCTGCTGGAGTTGGACACTTTCCCCGATGTAAAAATCACATATTAAAGTTGCTCCAACTTGGCAAAAGCACCCAGCTCAGAACATGCTCCCCTTTTTCTCCCTTCAGACTATAGCAGTTGAACATGAACTATAGCAGTTGGACTAGCTGCAAACGGACGACACTGCAGGCCGCACTACTGCTCAATTCACCTGGAAATTAACTGAAGGACTAACTCGTAGACATATTTCCACAGCATCGAGTGCGTGCAGCCCGACCGAGTAAATTGGGTGGCAACAAACTTTCGTCCTTGCATTCTGCCCATGCCATGCCCATGCGCGTAACGTACTCCTATGTTACACCGTGGGCGGTAGCACTTTTGAAGCTATGAATCTTGATGCATGCATGCTTCACTGGGTAGCAATCACTTTTTTCTTGGCCCATCTCACAACCCAAAGATAAGTTGCGACCTGTGACAAAAAGTTGATGGTCCATGCAAGCAAAGCATATGCGTCCATGGAGATCCGTCACGTATATCATTGGCCAAATTAACGCCCAATAGGCAACGGCCACCAACCCAACACCAATATTTAGGCCCTGCTTGGATCCAAGGGACTAAAACTAGTCTGACTAAAAATAGTCTCTTTAAGAGGCTAAAGTTCCAAGCACCCCTGACTAAAGAGGGGCTAAAACTAGTCTTGAGACTAAAATCTTTTAGTCAGAGGTACCCCTACTAAAATGTGAATTAGTCCTCTTTCTCCTCATTTAACTCCTCTCCTCTAACACATGCAAGTTCTGGATTGGAGGGTTTGGAGGATAATAAATGCTCATTAACTTGATTTTAGTCTCTTTAGTATTTGGATCCAAGCATGGATGAGGCTAGCAAGTTTTAGTCCCACTATTTTTAGTCATGCAACTAAAATGTATCAAGCACCCTCTTAGACTGCCACTGCAGTATAGTACTATTTTGCCGACTAGCAAAACTATGGGCTAAGAGCATCTCCAACAGCCGCGCTTAGCGCCGCGCCAAAAAAAACCATATACCGCGCGCGCAAAGTCTGTTTGGCCGCGGCGCGCAGTGCTGGCTCCAGCAGCAGCGCTATTTTGCAGCGCGCGCGTGCTGCTCCAGCGGTGCCCAAAAATACAGCGCGCGCACACTTTTTTTCATACTTAAAATTGCATTAAAATAAAAGGATACAAAGATAGATAGTTCTAAACATAGGTAAAACATAGATAGATAGTTCTAAAACATAGATAGATAAATATATAGTTCGAAAACATAAAAAAAAACTAATCGCTCCAGTCATCTCCATCATCATCGCCTTCGTTGTTGCTGTCGGATGAGGTTGACAACTAAAATGTATCAAGCACCCTCTAAGACTGCCACTGCAGTATAGTACTATTTTGCCGACTAGCAAAACTATGGGCTCACGTTCTCGCTCCATTGGTATCTCATCACGTGGATGACTAGATCTAGATGAGCGATCACTCAAGAAGGAAACAAACATCTAGCCCTATTTCGATGGGTCTAGTAAGCAAAAACATCATTTTCGAGTGACAGCTGCGCTGGCCGGGGTTTGGACATGTACCGCGTGCATTCAACAGTTCCCGTGTTACAACACGACGAGTCGTGGCTCGATGATTGGGGCTGGCAGTGGCCACCCGGCCCGCCTAAGATCGATCCCTAGGATTTTTTAGTTTCTAAGAGAAAAGACGCTGGTCGAGCCCGTGAAGAGCTCGAACCTAGCCCGGCTTTGAATTAACAAAGCCATCAACCGGCCATGATTATAGAGGCATCACACTGCAAAGGAAATGAATGCAAATCAAAGCGGAAAGAAGATACAAGGTACTAGGTAGAACAAGACAATGGCAACAACTGGAGCAAGCACAACACTATTGCCAACGACCAGCACTACGCCTACACCAACTAGCCAACTAAGAGCACCGAAGGCAGGCCACGTCGTGCAAGCATTGAGCGTCGGCAGCACCCACAAGCTAAACTTGGGCAACACTTGCTCTGTCTCGACCGACGCAAAGAGCCACTACCCTTTCACCCATGATCGATGGATGCCGCACCGGCGACCAGCCGAGTGGCTACCACAGAACCTAGCACAAGGTGCCCGAGCTGCCATAGAAGAAGCAGACGGCACTGACCCACGGACAGTGGGAGACCAACCAGACGATAGCCAAAGCCCGCAGTGGAAGTACGGGGCACAAGATGCGTGTTGTGGACCGAAGGCGCGAATCCATGAAGAAGTCCGAAGAGGCATAACCATGCATCGGGCGAGGCCGAGCAAGATGAAGCAAGAAGACCATGCCATCATGCTTCGGAACAGGGTCACCCACCGCACCACCGCCAAGAGCAAATCCCAGCCGCCGCCTTCAAGAAGGAGCACGCCACCGAAGGTTCCATCGACGACCAAAACAGGGGGAACCGGCTTTCGTCGGAGCTCAAGGGGAAGGCGGAAGGGGGGGTCCACCCCAAAGCCTCCAAGAAGGGGATCGGCGCCAAAGGTGTCGACATTGGGGGGCCGCCGCGCCAGCCAGGGGTTTCCCCCGGAACATCACCCGAACGCCAGATCTGGCCAGCCGGCACCACGAAACGGCGGACGAAGCCACCAGGCACCACCACCGATGTGAATTGGAGCGGATCGGACCAGAACTGAAGCTTCTCCATGGAGCTCCGCGAACTGCGAGGAGCCACCGCCATAGCGACGACCGCGGCCTCCACGCTGCCCGCGCAGCCATGGGAGGACGCCTACCAGCACCCGCCGACGCCGCCCGCCGCCAAGGCTGCGCCGCGCGCCACCTGCCGGGGTCGCCGCCACGGGTGTCGCAGCCCTCCATCCGAGGGGGAGGCGCCAGATCCCCACCGCCACCTTCCTTGTGGGCCCGCACCAACGCCTAGCGCCCCTCTGGCAGCGGCGAAGGGGAGGGAGAGGGAAGCGCGGCGGCGGCGCTATGGGTGCCCCCGAGTCACCTCAGAGGAGGCGACGCGAGGGGAGGGAGGGGAGTTCCATGCGTCTCCAAGATGAGATCGATCGATCCCTAGGATCAGTCACGGGTGACTCATCTTTTTTTTCTTTTTCTTTTGCACGGTAATACGTGTCTCATTTATAAAATAAAGATCCAGTTACAAGGCAAGTAAGCACCGACTTTACAAGACTGAAAAGATATGACAATCCTATGCAAAATACCAACGCGTGTGTCTCCCCTCCGACATCATCTAAGCGACCACCAAAGGGAAAGAAAACATATCACTTCTTCACCCGAGCTTGACGCGGCTCCATCGCTGATTTGCAACTTTAAGCAGGGCCGTCCACGGGCCTGTGCGAGCAGTGCAACCGCACAGGGCCCCCAAAGTTCCAGGGGCCCCTCGTTTTGGGCCGACGTGTAGTATACTTATCATTTTGGGCCCTTTTCACTCCTATTAGCTGCCTCCTCCAAACTGGGCCTGCTCCTAAATCTCCGAAACCGAGCCTTTCCCGAGTCCCGGTCTACACAGCCTGCCGATCAATCGATCGACCTACCGATCTTCCCGAGATGAACTGACGGAAATGCGCCGCCGTCGCACGGTGACCTACGCTAGCAATGTTTTCTTGTTTTTGATTGCTTTATTTCCAGCCCTGAGACATCGCCCATAGCCCTCCTCGTATGAAGAACTAATTCATGACTCTACTGGCCACCGGACGTTTGGCAAGTCACAGCAAATCACAACGCAGAAGTAGAAGCAGCAGGTGGCCAAGACCAAGGTGAGGCATCACCAATCTGTCACCAGGTGCGCTTAAATTGATACCCTATTTTTTAGACTATTTTATTTTGTTGAATAATTATATTATTGAGTATATTGTGTGCATATATATGCAGTACTTTCAATCAACTTTTTGTAGGGAAGATATATATACGGAGTAGTTGGTTAGTTAATTACATTGACACACAACAAGATTTTCAAGATAGTTGCCCGTTAAAAACTCAGGTTCAATCTTGTTTTTGTATTATCTTGATTGACAAACGTACAATTTATGAAGTGTTTGAATTTATTCAAATTTCTTTAATTAACAACCGTGTATTCCAGAAATTTTAGGGCCACAATTTGTCTTTCGCACCGGGACCCCGAATTTCTGGAGACGGCCCTGGCTTTAAGGACCTCGAATGTAGTTTGCCAGAAGCAAAACCATTACCGTTGAAACAATCAAACTGGGTAACATGTCCCCGGGCATCGAACTTCAGATCTGTCAGCTTCGCACGACAACGACGTCGGAGGAGCAAACCAGAACTGTCACCACCAACCACATACCCAGCACGAGATGCACCATCTTCCAGGTGTCACTTGCGAAGACAACCGTCCGTGCGTACTCCTGAACAACAAAACCTCCCTGCTCCACCACGACGTCGGAGACAACGCCACAGCAACGGGGACAGAGCAGAAGGAGAGACACACCTGATGGAGTAGCCACCGCCGCCTCACGCCGACACCATCCATGAACCCTAACGCCGCCAATCTGAAGGATCGGCAAACACACGATGCCATCAACTCCGAGACGTCGTCATGAAGAGCACCGCCGGTGTGGGAGTGAATCTGAGGCAGATTTATTCGTCCGGGCGCCGCTCCTACCACACCAACGGCGCACCATGGCCTAGAAATCCAAACCCTAACTACAGAATGGAGGAATGGGGCCCCCACCCTCCTGCCGTCGGAGCAGCCGGAGGGATAGGGGGCCAACACCCTGGTAAGTTGAGATCGGTGAAAAAAGATCACCTCCCTAGTCGCCTGGCATGGCGGCGGCTAGGGTAGGGAAGCGTTCCTAGTCGTGACATAGGCCGTCACGGGTGTCTCATCTGGGGTATTTTCCCCATGCGTGTGTGTGGTATGTGTGTTATGAATCTATATCGGTCTATGACGTATATCTATGTAGGGTGCGTTTGGTAGCCTGTATTAAGGCCAACATGGACCTAACTCGCCAGGTGTGTGGTATGTGTGTTATGAATCTATATCGGTCTATGACGTATATCTATGTTGTTTGGTTGCCTAACTGGCACATAGAAACTGGGCCGCACGGAACTTAAAGCAGCCAAAACCTAGCTCGCCAGGAACGCTCAAATTGGCTGTTTTTTTCAGATCCAGGTTGGGCTTAGTGCAATTACACTACGGGGAGTATGCGAGTTGGGCTTAATGCAGGCAACCAAACTACATGCAGATGATGGCCCGGAGCTTGTATACATTAAATCAGGCTCCGCGGGGACAGACTCCACTGGGCCAGGCTTTGCTGAGAAACTAACCAAACGCGCCTGTAATGTCTTGTGGCAACCAGCAGAACCTTGGGGGGAGGGTGGCGATGTCGACTATGGGAGAAGTGCATGCTGGAGCGTCTCAAACAGTGGCTTCGAAACAGAACCCGGAGGCCTGAGGAAGGCGTTCGACGCAAAGGTCCAGGGGCCAATCGATGCGGCGTAGGTGAGCACTCAAACCCAAGGGCCTGGCTGGGAAGACTAGCAGCAATGGCGGCGTGGGAGGAGGCCATAGCTTGAGCAGGGGCTGGCTTAGCGCGGCGGCGGAGGCATGTAAGGTCCTCCGCATGGCATCCCTCTTGGAGCGCAGTGTAGCAGGCAGGACAAATGTGGGCGACATACGAGGCGACGCCCGGGGAGTTGTGTTTTCTCGTGTAAGCACACATCTGTGTTTCCACAAGAAGCAAACATGTGTTTCTTGTGATAGTGAAAAAATGATTTTTGGGAAGCAAAATTATGCTTTGCAAAACAAAAAAAGGCAAAACTTTAAAAACAAGGCAAAAACCAAAAAGACACAAAAACTTCTAAATCCAGAAATGATGTACAAAAAGTTAAAAAACAAAACGAATAAGGGATGTCCAGCACATAACGCATGACGATGGTTGGACGCATCACTGGATGCGCTCCCATGTCACAAAAGTGACCCTTGCAGGACCCCCCACCCCGGAACCGGATCCTCTAACATTGTAAAGAAAAGTCATGGTGCTATGGTGTTTGCCTAGTGTAAAATGAATAAGAAAAGTTAGTGACTGTTATTAGGTGGTTAGTAGGTTGTTTACTATGGATATTTACTGTAGATATAAATAATTTAAAATTAATTTTATTTCACCATCAATTTGTTTGTCTGTAATTACTATAAATGTACATGATAGATCATCAATTTACAAATTAATTTAAATCATTTTAGCCATAATCATACGGATAGAAAGAAGGAAAGTTAGGGTATTATAGCTCTCTAACTTTCCTTCTCAATGTTAGAGCATTCGGTTCCCCCCACCCCACAGCACAACTCACATCAAGAAAACATAAACAAAGAGCCAATAGGGGGGCATGCCTATGTCTCGCTTACAGCGAGGCACAGGGCAACCTCCCCTCGGTGAGGGTGAGACTAAGCCGAGACTAGGCCGGCCTAGCGTGTCGGGGGCCATAGGCTCGTCATTTCTTTTCATGTTTTTGGTTTTCATTTTTTGTTATTTTTCTTACTTGATTTTATACTTCCAATATTCTATCGTATGTTTTTGACTTAAAAATGCTAATCAAGCATTTGAATTTTTTGATTTAAAAATTCTAATCAAGCATTTCTTTGTACTATAATGTTTTTGGATTTAAAAATCTTAATCAAGCATTTGAATTTTTTTAATCAGTCATTACAAAAATGTTAAATATGTATAAAAAGGGTTCTCATGTATAAAAATGTTGATCATGATTTTTGTAAAAATTAAACCCATAACACTGGGAGTAAGTCCGAGAACTACGGTACATGAGCATACGACAAACACACAAAAGTAGTCCACCGCGTGATCACCCATGCACGAGTCACCTCTTTCCTCAACGTCTTCATTTCTATATTCGTGACGTACACAGGGCTAGGAAGGGAGTGGTTGGTGATTATGAGGGCGCGATCTAAGCCCGGATTCGTGCAGCTTTTCGTACTCTACAGTGTGTTGTGCCCCATCCGGCACGATGTGCATTCCATGGCTCCATTTGCATTGGAAGACCGATCCGCACGAGAAGATAAGATTCATGCATGCTTGTCTACATATGGCTGGTCGTACGGCTAAAGCTCTACGTGTACTGACATGCATGCATGTTTGCACTGTCTTAAGAGCATCTCCAACAGCCGCGCTATACTAGCGCCGCGCCTGAAAAAACGCCATTTTAGCGCGCGCGCAACGCGTCGCACCGCTCCAGCGGGCGCCCAAAAAACGCGCGCGCGCGAAAACGAGTTGGGCGCGCTGGTGAATGCCCCATCCCGCGCTGTTGATTTGGAGCGTTCACTTCCGCGCGCGGCACACTCTCGCGCGCGCGCGAACTCTCATTTTTCTACCGCGCTCGTTGCTCTCCCGCTCTCTCCCCCCATCCGGCCGCGCCGCCGCCGCCGCTCGCGCCGCCGCCGCCGCTCGCGCCGCCGCCGCCGCTCGCGCCGCCACCGCCGCTCGCGCCGCCGCCGCCGCTCGCGCCCCCGCGCCCGCCGGCGACTCGAGCTTCCTGGTCTGCCTCCGCTGGCGCCCGCCTCCCGCGCCCGCCGGCGACCGTTCAGTTGCTTCGCCGGCCTCCCCGCGCCGCTGCGCTTCCGCCCCACCCCCTCCTAGTCCGACCCGGACCTCGCGCGCCTCCGACGTCCTCCGCACAGCGCCGACGGCTCGCTTCCGCGCCGCGCCCGCAAGGTGTTCGACAAAAAACCTACAAGGTATGTATTGCTTCAAACTGAATTTGGTGCATATTTTGAATTGTAGTTTTGATAGTATAGTATTGAACATTGTAGATGAGTTCGTCGCATGATTCATCCGAAGATGAATTTGATATGGAAGAGGAGGAGGATCTTGCAATGATCATAGCAATGCATATCAATAAAAAACCGAAGCACGGTGGTTCGGTTATGGGTCGGGAAAATTTTTGGAGAGATAGGATTGATGCCCATAACAGATTGATGAAGAACTATTTCGTGGAGAATCCCACATATCCGGAGTCATATTTTCGTCGCCGGTTTAGGATGAGCACAGACTTGTTCAAGCGCATTGCAGAGAAACTAGCGATTCATGACCGTTTTTTCCAGCAAAGGAGGAATGCTGCGGGGGAGCTCGGGCATAGCACCTTTCTGAAGGTGACAGCCGCTTTGCGTATGTTGGCATACGGTATCCCGGCCGATCTAGTTGATGATCACTTGGCTATGGGTGAGAGCCAAGCCATCATGTGTGTCAAGCGCTTTGCAGTGGGAATTGTGCAAGTGTTTGGCGAGGAGTATTTGAGATCTCCTACTGCTGAAGACGCCGCAAGGCTATTGGCGATGAACAAATCTCGCGGCTTTCCTGGCATGCTTGGCTCAATAGATTGCATGCATTGGAGTTGGAAGAATTGTCCAAAGGCATGGCATGGGCAATTCCACGGCCAAAAAAAGGGTTCCACTATAATCCTTGAAGCGGTGGCCGATCAGGAGACTTGGATATGGCATGCATTCTTTGGAATGCCTGGATCTTTGAATGACATCAATGTTGTCAACCGGTCACCACTGATGAATAAGATTGCGAATGGTGAGTTGCCACCGGTTCAGTTTGTAGCAAATGGCCATACGTACAACTATGGCTATTATCTAGCGGATGACATCTATCCAAAGTGGCAAACCTTCGTGAAGCCGTTGAAAAAGCCAGAAGGTAAGAAAAATCTTGATTTCCACAATGCTCAGGCAGCTGCTAGAAAAGATGTCGAGAGAGCATTTGGGATTTTGCAAGCCCAATTTGCTATTGTGAGAGGACCGGCTAGATTTTGGGATCAAAAAATGCTTTGGTACATAATGCACGCTTGTGTGATCATGCACAACATGATCATCGAGGATGAGCGTGGCCAAGATTTAGACTACTCACAGTATGAGCTCTTGGGACATCCTGTGCGAGTGCGACGGAGGGCTGAAAGGGTAGCCCGTTTTGTTGCCTCCTATCATGCCATTCGGCGTCCCGCAACGCACAATGATCTTCAGAAGGATCTGATTGAAGAGTGGTGGGCATGGAATGGACAACAACGAGCATGATTTCATTGCATTTTATGTATTGTATTGTATTGTTCATGAACTATTGGTTGTGTTTATTTATTGCATTATTTGTTGTACTGTGAGATAAAACTATTTGTTTCAGTTGTAAACTATTTATTGTTGATTTATTTGTTTGTTTAATCGTTTTTCTTCTGTTTGTTGAACTATATATGTGCTTTGCGCGCGCTGCATTTTTGCGCACCGCTGGAGCGGCGCGCGCGCGCTGCATTTTTGCGCTGCTGCTGGAGCCAGCGCTGCGCGGCGCGGAAAAACAGCCTAAGCGCGCGCGCTATATGGTTTTTTTGGGCGCGGCGCGTCGCGCGCCTGTTGGAGATGCTCTAACGCGCAGAGGCTACTCGCAATTAACTTGGGAGCAGTAGCAAAACTGAAACTGTGGGCGCGTAGCCCTAAAACTGCTTTCACAGGTCTAATAAAAACATTTCTTTAAAGAAAACAATCTTTCGTACCCTCTCTACCACATAGTACGAGCTTGATATTTCAAAAAAAAAAAGAGTACGAGTTCGATCTACCATGGCGCCCTACCCCGGGACGTCATGTTCTTTAGCATGACGCCTTAACCGCAGGCGTCATGTAAAAAAGGGTCATTACATGAAATATTTTTAGATTGAGGTCATTTTGTGTTGAAGTTTCAGATAAGGGTTAATTTTGTTCATTTTCACTGCAACTTCAGTTTCCTCCTCGCACGTGCCACGTACGCACCGAGTAATCCATGACATCGATCGATCATGCCGACCACGGGTACACCACGTCCCGTTCCAACATCTCCCTCCATCTCCGGCAACTTGCACCTACTACATGGTAGAAATACTATTCTAGCTATACAGATAAAGTAGAATATTGTTGCATGATCACTTTCGGCGAATGAGTCGAGAGGCTGCCTCAGCCTCACGCCTATGTGTCATGATCGGCGTGCCACCTTCATTTTTCCCGCTTTATCCTCACACATACGCAGCAGTACGACCAGGGCGGATCTAGTGGGGCTACCCCGGGGTGCCATGGCAACCCCTTCAAAATTGCGAAATAAATTTTACTTCATATACCTAAGAGCAATTATCCATCGTGTTATTGCTACTTAAGACTACCTGTCGAAATTATGATGATATTTAGTGTAAACGTTGAACTATGGCATCCCCCAAGCCTACGGCTCTAGGTCCGCCAGTGAGTACGACTCAACCAGTTAGTATCTCTCTCAATACATTAATTGACAAAAAAAGGGATTCGCAAAAAAGAAAAATATTCACGAAACGGATTGATGCGGTATGCGCTCTCAATGGACCTATTTTCCAGAGACTTTTTTGACCATCCTGAAGTAGCAGGTGTCTCCTAGCACAGTTTTGCACATTGTTCATTGTATTTCATATATAGTACTCCCTCCGTCTCAAAATTCTTGTCTTAGATTCATCTAGATAGGGAAGTATCTATCACTAAAACGTGACTAGATGCATTCGTATTTAGACAAATCGAAGACAAGAATTTTAGGACGGAGGGAGTAGCTTACTAGTCATGTCAAGTGGTAGCACAGTTTTGCACTAGCAACATGAGAATTTTCAGTTTCGTCAATTAGCATGCATGTAGTGATTCTCAATATAATCACTCACTCCGTTCCTAAATATATGTCTTTTAGAGATTTCAGTATAAAGTATATACGAAGTACAACGAGTGAATTTACACTCTTAAAATATGTCTACTTACTCTCTCTCTCTCTCTGTTTTCTAAATATAAGTCTTCTTAAAGATTTCAATATGAACACATACAGATGTATGTAGACGTAGTTTAGAATGTAAGTTCACTTATTTTCCTAAGTATGCAATATATATCAAAATCACTAAAAAGACTTATATTCAGAAACGGAGAGCGTACATTCGTATGTAGTAAGAGCATCTCCAACGGCCGCATAAAAATTGCGCGCCCAATAAAAATTATAGTGCGCCACTGTAGCACTTTTGGTGCGTCGGGAACAACATTGCTTTAACAGATACCCAAAAACGCGGGCCTAAAAAAACACGCAGTGCAATTTGTGAAGCGCGCCCAATCCGAAGCCCAAAATATGGTGCGCGCGATGGAGTTTTTCAACGAGTGCCGAAAACCTTTTAGCACGCGCGTAGTTTTACAGTCGAGCAGTTTTAGCATGGTCCCTCTTACCCCTCTTTTCACATGAGAGGTAAGAGTATGTAGTAGATCTGAGCCGTTGATCACATTAATTAGTGGTCGGATTAACTCTTACCTTCTTACCTCATATGTAAAAATAAGGGGTAAGAGAGAGCATGTTAAAATTTGCCTTTACAGTATCTGTTGAAGCTGTTCGACGTCCAAGAAAACATTTTTTAGCGCGCGGACCTCTTTTTGATGCCTGTTGGAGATATTCTAACATGCATATGGTACGGACCAAGTTGCGAGTGACGCTTTCAAGGAGTGAAGGTGCATGCATGCGTCGAGATGTCATTGCCATGCCCGGTCACCCAGCAAGCAGGGGCGGAGCCAGAAAATTTAGCCATTGGGTTCACTCATTGACTATTGTGAAAACTTGGTATGAACTAATTCCAATTTTGCCCCATATCACAACAAGATTATAACAATCAGAGAAACCATGATGAATAGGAATATGATATCCCTTATCACAGATACTTTTACATTAAAATTGAAGAGTGTGAGACATACCGATTGGATGAAATTACAAAATCACATGGGTAATACTGAAATAACTTCTTGGCTTCAAATGCAACTTCTCTTCTTCCTAAGGACATTAAAGAAAATAACAAATTAGTTCCTCGAAAAATAGTGTTTCACTCCACTTTATATAAAAAGCAACAAATAATAAGTTAGTTTGACAATTTGAAATAAAAATATCATCATGCGAAAGAATCATGTAAAGTCACTCACATTTCGTTACATCCCTATTTGATCCTTCATTCAAACATATCACCGTTACTAATGGTAGAAGGCATGACCTTTTGCACATAGAAAATTAAACAAATACTCATGAAATGATCACCCATTTTATTATACAACTTTTCATTGACAGCATTCATAACTAAAAAGCGTCTCTTCACTGATGTTGTGGCAACTGGCAATACTAATACTAGCTTTAGAATTGATAGACCAAAGGAAAAGTAACATGTTGATTTGTCTGGACCATTAACTTAGCAAGATCAGCAATCTCATCCAAATTGGCAAACTTTCATTTGCTCGCACATTATGAATGTAAGTATCTTCAATGTCCCTATGTGGATAAGCAAATTTATATGGTGGCCTGTAAAATCCCCTTGTTAAAATATCAACTTCCTTCTTAGGATTTTGTGTGTACTCTCAAATTCTCTTCTGATCAGTCGCATCATAAGGCAATTCATCTAAATTAATTTCTTCTGAATGAAGGACTTCAGGAGATTACTTTGCTGCGACAATTGATATATTTTACGTCTAACGGGCGACCTCGGCAAAATACCATTCCATAGCTTAAATCAATCAAGGTCCATAGAAAAACAATTAGAAAACTAGGGCAAAAATTACCGTACTGGACTAGATAGAACATGCACAAGAGGGGAAGATGTGCCCATGTGATCTTACTACCTCGAAATTGAACTGCAGTTATGTGCTTGCCGCTGTCGATCTGCAATTGAACGCTTGCCGCCGGCGTTCCGGCAACATAAGGCAGGATGAGACGAGCAGAGGGAGGCGAGCTGGGGAAGCAAAGAGGCCGGCGGCTGCCATCATCATACATGCTATAGATCGATAATAAACCTAATTATTGATTAAGTGCCGAATAGGCCTGGTAGTGGGCACGAGAGACAATTTGTACATGCGCTTTTGGGCCTTTTACTGGTCCATTCACGTGGGCTTGGCAGCTTGATGGGGTCACGCTTCATATTCTATTGGGTTCAGGCCGAGTAAGTCGTACAAATATGCACGTAGCTGGCAAGTTTTGTTGGGTTCAACTGAACCCAACGGCAGTACGTTGGCTCCGCCACTGCCAGCAAGTCAACAATTACATAACCTCGAGTACCCGGGGCCTAGCAAAACCAGTGGGCGGATACGTCGCTGTAGCCCTCACATGGACGGGCCGATCGCCGGGAGCAGTAGCAGAAATTAAAGCATCTTTCATCTCATCTCCTTCTTGCAGGTGCCACGTACACGGACAAAACTTGCCTGCTCCCTCCCCATGCTTCCATCCGTGCTCCCACTTCATCCTACGGCTGTTATTTTCTCTTTTTCCTTTCTAATCTAATCATCACCCCCCCTGATTTTAAGGGGGTGGGGCCGGGCCTAATTTTGTTCCAATCAAATCAAGCCACGTATGCGGGAGCACGGATGGGCACACACGAAGGGAGCAGGCAAGTCTCGTCCCACGTACACTAGGCAAGAATTAATCATCTAGGACATGCATGGATCGTGGCCGCCACGCCGCGTGCCCGGTGTCCAGACCAGCCACGCGCATGCACGCATGCATGTGGCACCAAACATTTCCCGCCATTTCTGGCAACTTGCACGTAGCAGTACGATTCTGGCTGCTAAGATTTTTTTTTTACATATTCTAATATAAATTAGATACGAAGCAAAACGAAGAAAACTACACTCTAATCTTTATAGACCCACAGGTAGTTCATATTATAATCTTTGTAAAGATTTATATTAAGAAACTACACTCTCATACTCCCTACGTCCGGAAATACTTGTCGAAAAAATGGATGTATCTAGATGTATTTTAGTTCTAGTCACATCATTTTTTGTGTATTTCTACGACAAATAATTTCGGACGGAGGTGCTATTTATTTATATAGGTCCGCACGTAGTTCATACTGAAATCACTATGAAGACTTGTATTTAGGACCTTAAGGGAGAGTAGAATATTGTTCCGCTATCACTCTGGCTGCCTCACGCCCATACTCGTTCAATGATCACGACCCACCTTTCTTGACTAGCCTCACACATACGCAGTGCTAGTACTACTATTAGACCTGTCATCGCTGTCAAGACGTACTACGTGTGCAAATTAATTGACGAAATTAACGGATTGATGGGGAGATGCACTGTTTGATGGATTGATCTGACCAAGTTTCCAAAGACTTTTCTCGCAGGAAGCAGTAATCAATAGCTGCTCTGTTTTCCATTAGGTGCCCTGCTCTTGTACAGTGGCAACATGGGAACTCAGACGTTTTTTGAAGAAAAAGTGTTTCCTCCGCCTTTTACTACAAAGCAATCATTCGATACAACCAACAATAGGTGTGGGGATGAAAGCAGCACAATCACGCTCAAAAAAAAAGAAAAGAGAAAAAAAAAGAAACAAATGCAGATAACGGCGGATCGATAAAAACGACGAAGCCTCACGATCGCTGCGTCCACCGGAAATCGTCCCCCAAGCTCTGAGACTCCGAAGCGCCGGCAATCAACACCTCAAAGAAGGGACGCGACGATGACGATGCTGCTGCCAAGGGTTTCCCCCCGGTACGTGGTGAGGAGAGAGGAAGGTCACCCCGACGCCCTCCAGGAAGGTCCGGTGGTATCCTCAGGCGCCACCACGTCGGTGTCGGCCAAGCCAATAAGGATTTCTCCCGTTCCCATCCTCCACCTCAGGCACACCGGAGCTCGCCATCAAACCGACCACCACCCTGCGCCAAGACGGACACGAAGCTTCCCACGCTGTCTCATCACGATACCGCGAAGATGGCCTGCACAACGAAGAAGGGGAGCCGGGACTAGGGCACCAACCCCGTCAGCATACTGGAGGGCCCCACCTCCACCGTCCACGACGGTAGCCGACCGGACGCCAACGCAGGAGCCTACCGGAATCGTGGAAATATTCCTATCCTATGCATCAAATGACATATCTTGCTCTATAGAAATTGAGATGCATGTCATCCCTCTTTCTATGAAATTCATATTCCTACAATATTTCTATTCTAGGAACCAAAGCAGGCCTGAATAGGTAACAGTACGTAGCTGGGGTACTGTGCATAAGGATAGGGCAAATTAAAGCTCACCACGTGATCGCCCGTGCCTGTGCCGCTATTTACGTGGCCCAGAGGCTGCTCGCCGCTAGTCACCCTCATCTTTTTGCTCTCTGTGGAAAACCTTTCCATTTCTATATTACACGAAGACACATGGTTGGAATGGAAGAGATCAATGGAGTCGTTGGTGCCGCTGTTTCTACGCTCTGCGTCTCACCCGGTTTTGTAGATTGGTTCCCGTTATAAATGACACCCACTGCTTGGCGTGAGGAAGCCACAAGCCCAGTCAAGCTCAAGCTCTACACCAAAGAAACCATGGCGAGCAGCAGCTCAGTAGTAGTACTGGCCGTCCTGGCCACCGCAGCCGCGCTAGTGCTCTCCCCGGCCATGTCCCTCCCCGTCTTCACCGGCGACGACTCCCCGGGCTTCCACGCCGCGTCGTGCCCGCAGCTGGACGGCATCGTGTGGTCGTCCGTGGAGGCGGCTCTGCGGCAGGAGGTGGCGGTGGCGGCGGGCATGCTCCGCCTCTACTTCCACGACTGCTTCCCGCAGGGCTGCGACGCCTCCATCCTCCTCAACAACACGGCCGCCCGCGAGACGGCTCTCGGCCCCAACCTCAGCATCCAGCCGCGCGCCATGCAGCTCATCGAGTCCATCCGCGCCAGGGCGCACGCCGTGTGCGGGCCCGTCGTCTCCTGCGCCGACATCACCCTGCTCGCCACCCGCGACATCATCGTCATCTCCGGCGGGCCCTGGTTCAACGTGCCGCAGGGCAACCTCGACAGCCTCGCCCCTGCGGCGCAGGCCAAGGTGTTCGACCTCCCGGCGCCCGACACGGCCAGCGTGGCGACGCTGGTGAGCTCCTTCGCCACCAGGGGCCTCGGCGACGTGGCCGACCTCGTGGCGCTCTCCGGCGCGCACACCATCGGCCGGTCGCAGTGCGGCAGCTTCGAAGACCGGTCTAAGCGCGCCGACGACACCTTCTCGCGGAAGCTCGCCGCCAACTGCAGCAAGCACCCGGACCGGCTGCAGAACCTGGACGTGATCACCCCGGACCTGTTCGACAACGGGTACTACAAGGCGCTCGGGTTCAACCAGGGCGTCTTCACCTCCGACATGGCGCTGGTGAAGAACAAGACGACGGCGGCCATCGTGAAGCGGTTCGCGGAGAGCCAGGACGCCTTCTTCGGGCAGTTCGCCAGGTCCATGGAGAAGCTCGCCAGGGTGCCCAAGCCGGCCGGCAACGTGGGCGAGATCCGGCGCTTCAGCTGCTTCAGGACCAACGCCCAGGGCGCCTACGTTGACGGCGACGCCGCCGGCGAGGAGGGGGAGGAGGGCTTCGCCGCCTCCGCTTGATGGCTCGGTAAGATCGTCGTCCCCAAGCAGGCTGCCCGTGCGTTGTGTTAGCGTCAATGCACGGCACGGCCGTAGCCAGTCGTGTGAGCGTTTTTGGCTTTCTTCTTTTTCTTCATGCATGATTCGTGTAGCAATAAAGAGACAGAGCTTTTAATCATCGTTGCATCTCATTAGGGTTGAAAAAAAATCTCGAAGCTCGCAAGCTAAACGAATAGGTCGTGACTCGGCTCGAATTGATCTGAACTCGAAGAATAACGAGCCTAAGTCGAGTTTTAGTTTAAGATCGTTTATAGAGCGAGTTAAACGAGCCAATCTCATGAGCACTCGTATAACTCGTTAGGCTCGGTACAAAAGACAAACCACTCCCAATCCAAAAAACGATCAGCCACTCAGCACCCCGCACCCCAGGCGCACAACACATGACCCAACCATTGAAGCTCGCAAGCTAAACGAATAGCTCGTGACTCGGCTCGAATTCACTCGAACTCAAAGAATAACGAGTCGAGCTGAGTTTTAGTTTAAGATCATTTATAGAGTGAGTTAAACGAGTCAAATCTCACGAGCACTCGTGTAACTCGTTAGACTCGGTACAAAAGACCGGCCACTACCAATCCACAATCAGCCACTCAGCACCCCGCATCCCAGACGCACAACACATGGCCCAACCATTGAAGACCTACAGGCCCAAGAGGTTAATGCGTTATAATGAAATTATAATTATTTGATGATGTATATGTTTAATATATACATAATCATTTTTAATAGATTTGAGGTTTTATGTTCATATCTTTAACAAGCTTAACAAGCTAAACTAACCAGCTCGCGAGTTATACGAGTCGAGTCAATCTTGAGTTTGAGCTCGTTATAGTAATGAGTCGAGTCGAGCTAGCTCGTTAACGAAACGAGCTCTAGTGAGCTGGCTCGACTGGCTCGAATTCCAGACCTACATCTCATCTTGATGAACTATGCCAATTAATCGCTGGACACCTATATATGTAATGTACGTATTGATAGCGATTATAGTACTAGTACGTGTGTGTGAGGGTAAACACAAGAAATGCAAAGGTGGTGGGTCGACCATGACAGAGATTGATAGATAGAGGCGTGAGGCAGCCACTTGATCAGAGTGATACTAGTACTGGAACAACGTAGCTAGACCCGCAAAGTACGATGCAAGTTGCCGGAAACCGGGGGAAAGATGTATGCCTGGTGCGTGTCCGGTATAAACACTCGTGGCCATGCTATTCATGCCCACAAGGCCACGACCATGATCTATGTCCTGGATAATCGATAAATCAGTATGTGGGTGGCACGTGCAAGGAGGAGGACTGAACTCCAGCCCAGCTCTTGCGTGGATCATCAGCTCGATCATGTGCTGTGTCGTGCATGGAATGGAGATCAAAGATGTTTTCGTTGGGCTTGTCAAGAACAGGAGGCTAGATATACATTTGTCCTTTTTCTAAGGTGATGGGTCCTTGGGAGGGCTGACGGCCCACTGCTAGTGGCCGCTGGGCGACAGCATAAAAATACATCAAGGATCTCGATGCATACATATGCATATGCACCTTCGAGTCAAGTTGTTAGATCATCTACAGCCGGGCGCTTCAAAGTGGCCTCAAAAGCTCGGTCGTTGTTAAACGGTCACGAAAATCTAATTCAGATGGACGCTTTAAATGGATCTCAAACGCCCGAGCTGACCGTCACCCATCATATTCAGCTCAAATATGAGGCGGATTGGGGGCGTCCGGGTGCTTGAGGCTGCTGGAGCCGATGGAGGTGGCGGTTTCGAAGGAGGACAAGGCGGAGCAGCCTGCCCTACATGAAGGAGGCGGAGGTGGAGTTCGCCGTTGCCCAAGCCACGGAGATGATGGATCATCAGGCCATCCTGGAGTCCATTCAGGATGAGGCCTTTGTGAAAGCCAACCAGCAGTTCCTCCAACGACCGACGCGTTGTTCGCCGAACTCGGCACGGAGATAGAGAAGGAGGCCAGAGCAGAGCAGCCAGAGACTCCAGAGATGCGGCTGATGCCCATGTACCCGGAGCCGGGCACGGAGACACCCATAAAATAAAAATAAAAAGTAACTAACAAAGAAAAACAAAAGGCAAAAACAAAAACACATAAAAATAAAAAAGAAATAGGAAATAAACAAAGGGAGAGACGAGGGGTGGATCATACAGCTATTGGGTTTCAACCCAGCAGCAAATCGACTGAACGAAATACGGGGCTAATAAAAAATAAGCCCATCACAACAGACAACACATGCTGAGAAAAAAATGCAGCACAAATCTCAGAGCATAAATCCACGGCAAAAAATCGACTGGCCCAATTTCATAACCCATGCAATTTATTGTAGTAGACAGTCGGGAACTCGTTATGCTAAGACCCCAAAGGACCAGCGTAGCAAAATAGCAACCACCGCCGATGAATATTAGCGTAGATCTAAAGAATCCAACCTAAAGATACACGAACGTAGATGAATTATGACCAGATCCGAGCAAATCCATCAAAGATAGATTCACCGGAGACAAACCTGCACCTTACTACCGACGATACTAGGCACACACCATCGAAACGGGGGCTAGATGGGAAGAACCTTATTCCATCTTCAGGGACCCACCCTTGTCTCGCCTTTCTGGGTAGGATACTAACGCTAAGAAAATTCGAAGGAACATCTGAAAACGAAGCCCTCCCGCCAGCTAGCATGCCGCCATGGCATTAAGGCCACCGGAGGCAAACAAACCCTAGTCTTTTCTTAGGGAAGAAGGACGGCTGCGTACATGTTCATGAAGATAATTGCTCCATTTTCGCATTCATAAAATGATAAAGTTTAATGGTCTTCGGCCCAGAAGCAAATCCACATACCCAAATATAGGGTTGGTAAAAAATAAGCCCAGCACAACAAACAACACATGCCAGGTAAATAAATGTAGCACGAATCTCAGAGCAAAAATGGACAGCCAGAAAATCAACTGACCCAAATTCAAAATTCAGGCAACTTACAATTAGTTAAATCGAAAAATTAAAGGTGGTAGGTCGATCATGAATGACATGGTAGGGCGTGAGGCGGCCACTTGACTCGATCACCGAAAGTGACAGTACCGGTCTAATATTGTACTCCCTCCGTCCCAAAATTCTTGTCTTAGATTTGTCTTAATACATATGTATCAAGTCAGATACATATGTATTAAGACAAATCTAAGACAAGAATTTTGGGACGGAGGAAGTACTTGTATATACCATACAGATCCGCAAAGTTGGTGCAAGTTGCCGGAAAAATGGAGGGAAATGTTTGGTCCCATGGTCGTGGCTGGTCTACACACCGTGCGGGTGGTGGGCACGATCGATGCCCTCCATGATCAATTTTGCGGTACGTGGCACTCCCCATGCATCATCAGTGGGGTGAAGATCAAGGATGTTCTTGTTGGACTTGTCAAGAACAGCCTTTGTTTCTTTTCTGGTCCAGGACCAGCTTTGGCAAACAAACACACATTATAAAATGGAGTAACATGCATGGTGATGATGCTAGGTAGTACTACCACTAAAATTTAGAGTGTACAGTACAGTGACTACTCCTAGTCGTGGTAGGGTCCAGGGCACTTGCACAAAAGTCATGGCGATATACGTGTATCCTTTATTCAAAAAAAAAAATTGGATTTGTAGGGGGTACGTGCACAAAGGTACCGGCGGCTAACCATGCACTCTGTTTAATTAAGGCTGGATCTGGTCCACGCTACTTAGCTTAAGTAGAGTCGGGCGGGCGTGCTGGATCATTCACTGTGATGATGAGCATGCATATGCTCGCTTCCTGTGGCAGCTGGGACGGTGTTGCTTCCCATGCACCTCCATAACTTATGTGCTCAAGTGTTTTTCAAAAATAAAATAAAATTGAAGTGCTTTTGTGATTGATTGATGCATATGCAGCGGCAGGCAGACGAGACCTTGTACTCGGTGCATCTTTGAATGTTCAAGGCGGGTACTACCTACTACGCGTCATCCGGATGATGCCCGATTGAAATAAGCCGCCTTGCCCGCCGTTGATTAGCGCCAATACAGCTTGATTCAAGCCGCCGGATTCACTGATGACTGGACGTCTGGACCACGGCACGACTTCCATCCCAACTTGCACAGCCTTCGGCCACCAACGCCAAGTCCCACACGCGCGTAACTCTAATAAGAGCAGCAGCTAGCCGGCTTAGAGAATGTGGCAGCAGCCACGTCACCGGTCTCCTCACAGCAACACGGCGAGCTCGGCATACGTCGTCCAGGGCAGCAGCTCCGGGGTTGCAGCAACACCCCTACTGCGACCACCCTTTCAAACACCATTGATGCACCGGCCATACTCCGCCACCCGGCTACTCCATTGCAGCGTCGGCGATGCTCCGACGGCTCGGCCATGCTCCATTGCAGCATCGACGATGTTTGGACGATTCGACGATGCTCCCTTGTAGCACTGGTGATGCTCCCATGCAACGCTATCGATGTTTGGATGGTCCGACGAATGCTCCATCACGGCACCCACGATGCCCCGGCAGCCCTACAACCCTCCATCGCAGCGCCGGTGATGCTCCATTGCAGCGTCGGCGATGTTCCAACTGTCTGACAAATGCTTCATCGTGACATCGGTGATGCTCCATTCAAGCTCGGTGACCTTCCTATAGCACTGCACGACGCTCGCAAACAACGCCGCATTCCCTTTCAGCATGTCAGCGGTTGGAGAGCCGACGATGCCACGACAGCCCTACGACCCTCCATCGCAATGCCGGTGATGCTCCATTGCAGCGTCGGTGATGTTCCGGCTGTCTAACAAATGCTTCATCACGACACCGGTGATGCTCCATTAAAGCTTGATGACCCTCCTGTAGCACCGCACGGCGCTTGCAAACAACGTTGCATCCCCTTTCAACATGTCGGCGGTCGGAGAGCTGGCGATGCTCCATCACAAGTCGTCTTAGAGCCGACAATGCTCCATCGCAGCACCGTCACGCTCATCCCACCCTCGTCAAAGGTGTCTCGTTATTAGAGCATGCACCGCCCTATCACAACATCCGACCCCATGGATGCTGCTTTGCAAACACGCTTTGAAGCTCCGCAACAAGTGCGTCCCCGAAGCATCGCTAGACGGCGAGCCCCTACGGCCGGGCTTGATTAGCACGTGGCAACCGGCGCCTCGTCTGCAGCCTCGTGGCCCAGCCCCGCAACACCGGCGATGCCTGCGACGGCACAACTCCGGTGCAATGCAACTGACCTGTGCTTCAATCTCCTCTTGCAGCATCCCGGCCGTCGCGACCCCGGCTGAATCGCTACCGTCACAGAACCCCCATGGCCCCGTCGGGCCTCGTGGCATCTACATGCACGGCACGGGCGGCGGTGGCCGAGGGGTTACAGCAGCTTGCAGCATATATAGGTGCTCAGGGGTGGGGTGGACTTGCGGTCTGCATTGCATCATGATTTGAGTTGGCGCGGTGGCTACACAGCAGATGGTGACGTCATTGCTGGAGAGAAACAAGGAGAGAGACGATAGAGAGAAGGGAGAGGATAAGATACGGGGTTTCTGCAGGGAATGGACGAGGAGATGCGCGTCAGGCCCGCAACCACGTGTCAAGTGGAGGAGGCGACTTACGCTCCGTGATTTCAATCGGCTGATTTAAAACGTTTTCCAATGTTCAAAGGCTCTGTTTTTAATTTTCCTTCCTTTTAATTGAAAAAAAATCCTTGTATAAGATTAGAACGAGAGAAAAACAGGGGGCGCTTGGCAGCGATCGGACATTTTCCTCAAAGCACAACCCCATGATCACGCATGCACGAGAGTCAGGTACATCTTCTTCTGCACCTTGATTGATTTCCATTTATATATCACG
The DNA here is from genome assembly GCA_902687465.1 of Secale cereale. Lineage (NCBI taxonomy): Eukaryota > Viridiplantae > Streptophyta > Magnoliopsida > Poales > Poaceae > Secale > Secale cereale. The sequence continues at coordinate 934,764,284 of LR738710.1, forward strand.
AGAGTCAGGTACATGAGTGCGTGATATAAACTCAAGATTGCTCGATCGGCTACTGCACACCAAAAGCAAAACAACGAGCAGTAGCTCGGTACCGGAGGCACCTATGTGCTTTTTTTTCATGGTAATACGTGTCTTATTCGTATTACAATGAACAAAGTACAAATCACGTAAAGACTGACGCGAAAAAACTGAGAAGACATCAAAATGTTTCCGAGCTTAACACCAACATCCTTCACTTGCCTTCTGTACCATCACATTAGCCATCAAAGAAACAAATGACAGATCATCTCCTCACCCGAGTTCAACGCGGCTCTATCGCCGATATGCAGCGTTGCGGATTTTCAAGATGGTTGACCAAAAGGTAAAACCATTGCCGTTGAATGAATCAGACCGAGGCAACATCCCAGACACACCATCGAACTCCAGATCTGGTATCCCACCACGACTAGACGCAAAAGGAGGAAACCATACCTGCCATCGGTCAACCATGAACCCAGCACACATTCTTTCTTCCCGATGTCGTCAATGCAGACCACAAGCTGCATCCATTCCTGGACTACCTCCCAACGTCGTCGCAACGGCAGAGGCTAATGACATAAGTCCACCACAAGGATGTCGTCGCCGCCACGACATCACCGCTTGAACAGACTGGATCCCAAATTCATCCTCGACCATAGAGATGATCGATGCCAGACAATCCAAAAACCTGAGCTACTAGGGCTCTAAAACAATCCGCACGCATGGGATCCGGCGACACCCCCCCCCCCCCTCCTTCACCATCGACGACTAAGAAGTCGCCAGTGGAGGGGAGCCACGAGAAAATGGCGCCGGAAGGTTGACTCTCTAGGTGGCGGCGGCTAGGGTTGATGTCGCTTGCCAAAGAGGAGACATTGTATTCTTGGCCGTACATATGTGCTGCTCTCACCGCTCTTGCATCGATAAACACGTCAAAAACTCAAAATACATACTACTCCCTCCATCCCAAAATTCTTGTCTTACATTTGTCCAAATACGGATGTATTTAGTTACATTTTAGTGTTAGATACATCCGTATCTAGAAAAATCTAAGACAAGAATTTTGGGACGGAGGGAGTACTCAGTGTCAAAAGCACTCTTACATTATGAGACGGAGGGGCTACTATATGAAATATACATACAGAAATAAAGAGGTACTCCCTCTGTAAACTAATATAAGAGCGTTTAGATTACTAAAATAGTGATCTAAACGCTCTTATATTAGTTTACGGAGGGAGTAGATTTCAAAAGTGACCGGGCGGCATGAGAATCTACAAACATTTCACGATGACATGGATTAGTCCGCATGTGTCGTCTTATTATTACTAGTCCAACGCAACAAAAACAGTCAACACAAACCCTCGAACTCACACACGAACAACACTAGTAGTACAGCAGTGCACTACACGCTAACGTCACGCGGGAAGTACTGCATGCCGGTCGGCTGCCGGAACGACCGATCACGCGGAAGCGGCGAAGCCCTCCTCCTCCTCCTTCCCGGCGGTCTCGATGATGACAGCGCTCTGGGCGTTGGTCCTCAAGCAGCTGAGGCGGCGGATCTCGCCGACGTTGCCCGCCGGCTTGGGCACGCTGGCGAGCTTGGTCATCGACTTGGCGAACTGCGCGAAGAAGGCCTCCTTGCTCGCGGCGAACTGCTTCACGATGGCTGCGGTGGTCTTGTTCTTGACGAGCGCCATGTCGGAGGTGAAGACGCCCTGGTTGAACCCCAGCGCCTTGTAGTACCCGTTGTCGAACAGGTCCGGGGTGATCACGTCCAGGTTCTGCAGACGGTCCGGGTTCTTGCTGCAGTTGGCGGCGAGCTTCCTGGAGAAGGTGTCGTCGGCGCGCTGAGACCGGTCGGAGAAGCTGCCGCACTGCGACCTACCGATGGTGTGCGCGCCAGAGAGCGCCACGAGGTCGGCCACGTCACCGAGGCCCCGGGTGCCGAAGGACTGCACCAGAGCGGCGACGCTGTCGGTGGCTGGCGACGGGAGGTCGAAGACGACGGACTGGGGCGCCGGGGCGAGGCTGTCGAGGTTGCCAAGGGGCACGGGGAAGGTGGGTCCACCGGAAGCGACGATGGCAGCGCGGGTGGCGAGCAGGGTGATGTCGGCGCAGGAGACGACGGGCCCGCAGGCGGCGTGCGCCGTGGAGCGGATGGACTCGACGAGCTGCATGGCGCGCGGCTGGATGGTGAGGTTGGGGCCCAGCGCCGTCTCGCGGCCGGAGGTGGAGTTGAGGAGAATGGAGGCGTCGCAGCCCTGCGGGAAGCAGTCGTGGAAGTAGATGCGGACGAGGCCGGCGGCGATGGCGATTTCCCTCGTCAGGGCGGCCTGCACCGCCGCGCGCACGATGCCGTCCAGCTGCGGGCACGTCTCCGCGTGGAAGTCCGGTGACAGCGCGGCTGCTCCGGTGGATGAAAGGGCTGCGGTAGCTGGGGAGAGCAGCAGGGCCAGGGTGGCCAGGACGGCCAGCAGTGAGCTGCTACTTGCCATTGTTGGTGTGGAGCTTGAGCTGAAGCTTCTTGGGTGCAATGGTGGCGGGCTCGTGGCTTGCTCACGTCGAGTGGTGGTGAGCATCATTTATAACCGGAACTGGTTCGGATCGTACCGACCACAGACAGTCACGCACTAGCCATGCATGTGCCCCGAATATATTAAGGCAGCGTCACAGAGAAAAAATGATGCGTGAAGGTGACTATAGCTACAGCTGCCTCTCACATGCTGAGTTTTAATTTGTCCTATCCTTGTATACAGTATACCTACTACAGTGTACTACGTCCGTCCTGGTCCCTATTGTATTTTGTGCCAAATTTTGACCATAAATTTAACTAACAAAATATTTGTGCATGTATTAAAAAATTATATCATTGAAAACTATGCTCAAATACAAATCCAACTATATAATTTTTGTTAACATGCATGGCAAATTTGATATTTTGCCACATCTTACTTTGCCATTTGATGATTCCCCCCCCC
>LR738710.1:934773430-934809401 GCA_902687465.1 Secale cereale
CCACCCCACACACACACATCAATTGTCGAAAGAGAGTGATGGCCACTTTACATTCCAAAAAGGCACTATGAAATTAAAGTGTATGCTAGTACCACCAACAATATAAATTTGTCTCAAAAAAGGGAGTCAAGTCCGGCCTAGTTGATGCACGCAACCAAAGTACCAAAAAAGCATGGGTATTCACATGAAGAACCAAGAATACCCCTAGGGCCGCCCCTGCAAAAATTATGGACTATATAGTAGTACGTGGGTCTTATCCCGTGATTCCATATCTGCACTTACGGCTAAGGGTGATTCCATATCCACTTATAATCTACAGTCCCCACTAATTAAAAAATGTTCTGGTCCACACTAAGCTAGAGAGCCTAAGGGCATGTACACTGGTTGATAAGATAGTCTTATCTAAAGTCTTGCATGTAGTTTAGAGATGACAAAAAAATATGTCTACAATGGGTCAGCTCTTAGCCTTATCTCCAATAACTAGCTATTTCTATAAACATGATGAGAAAAATTGTGTTAAGAGACCATCACTTGTCTTCTTTTAAATAAGAGAAGACAAACATTTTCTTATGATTTCTCTCTCCTTCATCTCATCTTTTATCCTACGTGGCAGACCTAAGATAGAATCATTGTACATACCCTAAGGCTATGTTTGGTTGAGTTGTGGATTAGTTGTTGAGAGTGGGTTGAGATTTAAGGCTGAAGGGCCGCAGTGAGTTGCATGGTGGCAATGTTCTCGAGTTTTTTTGTCAGTCAATTAGTTTAAAAACTGAGTCAAAAAAGAAAGTGACGATGAGCATGCAGCTTGGCCGGTGTTTGGTGGAGCGTCAAACAAAATAAAGGACAAGTCGATCGAGTGTGTTCAGTAACGTGATTGTATTAGAAAACATAGGTTGGACTAGGAAATATTCTGGTTTGCCTTATATTTCAAGTAGATCATATACTTCTATATATATACTCATGAGGCTCAAGTAATACAACAACTATTCCACTAAACCTCTCTCCTTTCTAACATGGTATCAGCCTAATCACGATCTACCCCTAGCCCCCGCCGCTTCCGCACCCACGCGCCGCCCCCGGGGCGGTCATCCTCCATGAGCATCGCCGGGCCCCGCCATCCTTACCTAGGGTTCGTTCGCCGGCCGTGTTGGCCGGCTGTCCTAGAGAGTCTTTTTCTCGAGTCCTTGCTCCGGAGTTTTTCGCTCTCTCGCCGATCGTCTTGATCGACGTTTTTCTTTTTGGTTTTCCGATCTAAACTTGATTTGTTTGCGTCGCCCGCTGCCGCCGTCGACCACCGTGCGCCTCTACTTCGGCCCCGGCGCGACCAGCCGGCCTTTCCTCCGACCCGGCGGCCACGCGCGCCGCCTTACGCGCGTCGGTCCGCCCGTCGCCCTGCGCGGCCGTCACCGCCCTGCTCCGACCGAAACACATGCATCGCCCCGACCCGGCGGCCTCGCGCCATGCGACGACCAATCATAGCCGTCGCTCGCGCGCCGGCCCGCCCATCGATCCACGTCACCCGCCTCCGTCGTGTCTGCACGGCGGCTCGGTGGACTACCTCACCGGCCTCATCCTCGACTGCGTCAGACTTGTCGGCTACCTCAGCTCCGGCCCCGCTGCTATGTTGGCAGCCCGGGTGCCGGTGCTGACAAGCTCATCCGCACGACGTCCCACGCCGTCTGTCATCGCCGGCCTCATCTCGGACTCCGCCGCCACCCACTCCTCCACTGAGCGGCGTCCCCGACCTCGCGTGCGATCGGATTGATTTCCCGCCTTCCGCTGCTATCCGTCTCATCTACGCCGCGCGATCGACATGGGCCGTCGGTTACGCGCGTCTTCGCAGGCCCCGTAAAGATCGTCTCGAGTACTGCGCACCTCTTCGCCGATCGAGCATCGGGCTGCTGCTCCGTCGCCCCGTCGGGCCGCAGCGCCGCTGTCCCGTGGTTCTCCTCGCGACTGCATCGACTCGTGCGTCGCCGCTGCGTCGCCCCTTCGGGCCGTAGTGCCGCGATATGCGGTCCCCACCGCCGCCCCGAGGCCGTCCCCGCGTGTGACGCCCGAAGACCGACGTCCCAGAAGATTCCAGAATATTCCAGATGTTCCGGGTTCTTCCGTGTGTTCTTTGTGCTTGTGTTATTTATTTTTTTGCATTGCATCATGTCATCATGCCATCATGTCATTATTCTTGCATCTCAACCTAAATAAATTGTGTGGGCCTTCGGTCCATTTAAATCGAGGGAAGAATGTCTTCTCTTTAAAACATATAAAAGCCTCTCAATATTTAGGGAGCTATATTAATAAATATTCAATTTGTTGGAATTCACCGTAACACACTTGCACAATTTCCCCATGCCTTCTCTTTCGCATTCCTTGCCTCTAACCTTGTCAATATTTATTTTCTGTCGTATCGGGGTTCTTCCAAAAACCCTCCTTCTATTTTAATTAAATTCCGTACATTTTGTATGAGTCCAGAGATTTAACTCCGTGTTTAATCTCTTCCCTAACCTTTTCTTTTCTTTTCTTTCTTCTTTCTTTTCTCTTTTAAAGAGAAAATCCTGAGAAGGGGGAGAGAGAGCCCGCGCCGTCGGCCTCTTAGCCCAGCCAGGCCGCCCTGCTGCTCTAGGCCCATCCCTTCGGCCCAAAACCCCCTCCCGAACCCTAGCTGGTCGCCCGCACTCCCCCCTCGCTCCTCCTTTTCCCTTTCCCCGCCGCCAGGCATCGCTCGCTTCTCCCTCTCGTCGCCCGAACCCGCTCGCCCCGATTCCCTCGCGATCCCCATCGCCTCCCGCGCCTCTCCAGTGCAGCCCCGCGGAGCGACACCCCCTCTGCCTCGTCCTCCCATCGAGCCATCGCCCCGCCACCTCTACGTCCTTCGCCCTCAGCCCGAGCTTTACCTCTGCCTCGCCTCAGCTCCAGCGTCCCTCCGTCGCCATGGGAGCCGCCCCGCAGCCGGCGTCCTCCCCGTCCTCAGGCTCGCCCCGCAGCCGCGACCGGCTGGAGCACTGCTGCGCGCCCGACGCCGTCCCTTCTCCAGGCCGAGCCCCTTCGAGCGCCGCCCGTTCCTCGACGCCGTGGCCTCCCTCCGTCCGCGCCCTGGCCCCGAGCCAGCGCCAGGAGGCCGGCCGCGCCGTCCCTCGCCCGTGCCATGCTGCTGCCTCCAGCCAGCAAGAGCGCCCCGTCGTCCCGCACCATCTCCCTCCGTTCTCCTCGAGGCCGCCGGCCTCACCAGCTCCATCATGTTCTTCCTGTTGTTGCTGTCGCTGCCATGGCCGCGTCGCCTCCCGTGCTGTTTTGTTTGTTTTGTTATGTTGCCGTGTGCTGTTGCAAGTGTCCAGGAACCGTTCCTTTTGCCAAGTGGAGACCAAGGACCTTGGTTCCGTCAAGTTCCTTTTCAAGATGTACGACGACCTCGAGTTCGACTACACGATGACAAGTACCCCTTCGTCGCCAAGTCCGGACCGACGCCAAGTACCACGACCAAGTACCCCTCCGATGACAAGTACAACTACGAACGGGAACGCCTACACTACGATCGGCGATGCGCCAAGTACCTCTTCGGGGACGAGAACGACTACGAACGAGAACGACTACCTTCGGAAGAGACGAGTACCACTACGTTCGACGACCGCGAGTACCACTACCGTCGCCCCGAAGATGTTGGGTTCATCAAGTCCCTCTCCGAAACGAACGTGTACCACTACTTCCGCTACCGTCGCCCGAGTACAACTACCGCCTCGAGAATGACTACTTCCTCTTCTTCCACTACGTCCCTTGACGACTCGATTCCGCCCCGAAACATTTGTTTCGAAGGTATAACCCCGAGACGTGACTCGTGGAATGCTTGTTGTGGTTGTATGAGATGTATCGTTTGTTTGCTCCGTGCCCGTTTCGTCCTTTTGTCATGTTCCTCGGTTGCCTCGTCACCGACTCGTGGGAACCCGGTAACGGGATCACCCCACCTTTCTTCTCGTTCACTCCACCTTTTGCTTTTGCACCGGTCTCTCAACGAGTTACCGGAACCGATATGTTGTGTTGCATCATTTTCGGTTCGTTGCCGTGGCACCCTTCCGTTCCACCACGGTGACAATACTTCATATCTCTTTTAAGTCAACCTTTTAATAATTGCATAAACTTGATCATGTCATCCGCATCATGTTAACAACACTAAAAATGTTTAATTGTTGTTGCTTTATAATTATTAAACATGCTCATGGGGATTTTCCGGATATGTTGTTGTTATTTTCCGGCCTCATTTAAAATGCCTAAATAGTGTAGTTTGTTTTGCTTCACCTCTTGCCATGTTAAAAACATTTAATCTTTTCTTGTTAATAATGAGAGTCAATTAAATAATTAAATGTGGTGTTTCGTCAATATACAACTCGTTGCATATTGAGCTCCACTTAACTTGTAGTTTTGTTTGTGCTCTTGCCATGCCATGCATAATTAACCGGGCATGCATCATACTTGGATGTGCATCGTATGCCATGTTTATGCTTGTGTGTTTACCGTGTTGTTTCTTTCTTTCCGGTTGCTTCTCTTGTTAGCTTCGGTTTGGTTCCGGAGTTGTGAGGATTCGCGCGACTCTGTTGCTCCTTCTGCTTCATGGATCCGTTCTTCTCCCTTGTGGAATTCCAGGCAAGATGACCGAACCCCGATAACATTACTATCTTTGCCTATTGCTAGTAGTTCCGCTCTATAGTTTTGCCTCGATGCCCATGTCTTTCTTGTCAGCCTCCTACTTGTAACCATGAACCTGTTTAACCACCCTACCTATGCAAACCGTTGCTTGGCTAAGTACGCTTCGCTCAGCCCCTCTTATAGCATTGTTAGTTGCAGGTGAAGATTGAAGATGCTTGCTTCATGTTGAAGTTTGGTTGGGTTATATTACTATATATATATGCTTAAAATGAAATCATCTATATATTGGCAAGGGTGGAAGGCTAAGCCTTTTGCTTGGTGTTTTGTTCCACTCATGCCGTTAGGAACCGTATAAACCGGTGTTATGTTCCTTGATTATGCGTTCCTAACACGGTTGGGGTGTATGGGACCCCCTCGATAAACCGCTAAGTGCTAAGTCTTTTCCAGCAAATCCCAACATTGGTACTATTTGCCTCATAATAACAACTTAATAAATTAATTAAATTTGCATAGGGGGTCGCTCCCTCGGGGATTCTTAATTCTACATAGCAGGGGGGGGCCAGTGCTGATGGTGTTGGTCCCAAACGGGGGTTCTGCGGGGCCGCCTTGGGGAAACCTGAGGTATCTGGTATAACCTGTAGAATCGCCCATCCGGTCGTGGCCTGAGACGAGATACGCGCGGCTACTATCAGGGTGTCGGCACGCCGGGAGGATTTGCTGGATTAGTCTTACCTTGGTTCGGTATATCTTGAGCACGGGATTCCGAGAATACTCGGGTCTTCCCACCTATGGAGTTGCGACTCCGCGGATCGTGGGCTTGTAATGGGTCAAGTTGTAGGGTAACGCAGCAGAAAACAAAAATTTCCGACCTACGCACCAGCCCAGGACCACTATGAAGACTGCATACAAGGTTTTGATCATATTCGTTACCGACTCGTAGCGCAGCGGAAGTAGAGTCGATGACGATCATCGGTGCAGATCCCCGCAGCTAGGATTTACAACCTCCCAACCGCGAGGATGTATACCCTCATCCGCCCTCCGGACAGCCCTCCGGGAGGCAGTCGGACAGTCCCCCGGACGATGTCGCGGACAGCCCTTCGGGAGGACCTTCGAAACTCGAACGGTCACTCGGACAGCCCTACGGGAGGACTCACAGAACTCGGACCGTCACTTGGACAGCCCTTCGGGAGGCACTCTCAAAACAGCCCCTCGGGCACAAAGATCGAAACTACGACCTCTCTACGGGGTTGCACACATACGGTGTCATCTATCCGGCAGGGCTTCGCCGTCCAGAACTAGTTCCTGCCGGAACCCAGACAGCCTTTCGGCTCTACGAAACTCTTTTCGTGGGAGGGAGAGAAGAAGCCAGATCATTGCATGGCATGTGTATGAGAGAGCAAGGAGTGTGTGTGGAGGGCTGCCCCTCCATCTCTATTTATAGGCCAAGGCAAGGGGTGGGGTGGTGGAGGAAATACCAAACTACCCATGCTACATGTCCAACATGGAAGGGTAAAAAGGTAACACAAGGGGGGCACCAAGGGGACACTCCCATGGCAGCCCAACACCTTGTCCCCCCATGGGGGGGCCCCCCCAACAAGCCACCAACATGTCTCCATGAAACATGCATGCTCCCTAGACAAAAAGCCACCAAACATGCAACCCCCGATTCGTGGGATCTTGTCCCCTCGCGCTGAGACAAGATGTTTTCCGCGAAACTTTTTTCTGAAAAATTCCAGAAGGTCCCAGAACATTTCCGGTACCCTCTAAAATTATTCTGGGCATGATCCGAAACATTTTCGGTGCTGTGGTTTTTATCAGCGGAAAGCATTAACAGCGGTTACGGCAGTTTCGGAACATTTCCGGTTTTTCTCTCTGAAAATTCCCAGAAGTTCCCAGACCAATTCTGGCACCCTCTGATAATTTCCATGCGGTGCCGAAACCCTTTTTGACCTAATAATATATTCCGAAACATATTTTCGGTTTTACCGAAACTCTTTCGGTGTTCTCTCTCCGGAACTCTTCCGTTGTCTCCGAAACTTTTTCGGTGATTTTCTCTCAGACTCCCTGTCTAGTATTCAGCAGATAGATGACCCTTAAGCGTGTGACCCTATAGGTTCAGTGAAGTATAGACATGACACGGAACCTCTTCCGATCAATGATCAACATCGGAGCCGTGGACACCCATATTGACCCCCTATACCCACACGAATGAATATTCGAGTGAACCTCCAGTTGCTGTGTGCTATTCCTTTTGCTTCGTGATATGTCACAAACACCCGAGGTGAGATTTATTGCATCCCCGTGGGCAAACACTTTGTCCACTATGCAAGTTACCTCGTTACCGGTTTTGTTCTCTTTTCTCGTTTTCGTGTTTCGGCATCCCAGTGATCAAATCACCCTGTGTCTGGCCAGACGATGATGGATACCGTTACACCGAGAGGCCCGAGTATATCTCTCCATCGTCGGAGGAGCAAATCCCAATCTTGAGCTATCTCGTTACTTGCCATACTTTTCCATGAACCCGTAAGCCGCCGTAATAGCCACCCATTTACGGATGACGTTTAACAAACCCCAAAGTTCATGAAGCAAGCATGAAGAAACTCGATACTCTCATGGTCTAAGGAATTATGCAAACATTAACTTCCTGTGTTATTAACCATTAACTTGTGACGAAAGTATCTCATAGCATAACATCAATCGGGTCGATTCAACACAAATGTTCCTATAACATTGTGCCCTCAAAGTTGCTGGCATAGACATGCCCATGATCAGGAAAACAGAACCATCATGCAACACTTGAGCTAGTCTTAGAGGCCAGACCAGGAATACATTTTATCGTTTATTATTCCACACGTGCATATGAGTCTTCCTCCGAGCCTCGTTTTATTTGCAGACTCGAGAACCATAGCAGTTATAGCATGGAACATAAACCTAATTATGAACAGTGAGATAAATAATAGTATTTATTATTGCCTCTAGGGCATATCTCCTACAGACTCCCACTTGCACTAGAGTCAATAATCTAGTCAATGCTAATGCACTTTACACCTATGGCACATTGGTGTAAATATGCTTCGCTTGTGGTATAGCCTGATGTCCAACGGATCTGACGACTTCAGCTCCGTGTGTATCTTTGCATATCCTCGCGTCTTCACGCTTTCACAAAATTCATATTTTGTGTGGACTTGGTTTTGTATGTATGTGAATCACAGGTCGAACCTGGATTCATCAGACTTAGTTATGGAGCAACTACCCGCAGTAGTGTCCCATTGACAAAAGCCATCTTGGAACCATACTAAGTTCATGAATGAACTATATGATTCAACATCTTCTTTGTCGCTTCAAAAGCGGCAACATACTTCGCCTCTGTTATAGAATTCGCCACAGTAACTTGTATGAAACATTTTCCAACTAACTGTGCCACCACACTGTGTGTTACACAAAACCCTTAATTTTAAATCGAAAATCGCATGGAGCATTGATGAAGACTGTATCGATGTAATTACTTACAACGAGCACTTCATAATCTCTGCTTGCGAGAAAACATGTCATCAGTACTACTCTGGTACTAAATGACATCTTTCACTGTTGTCCTATGATCAGTACTTTGATCACTTTGGTATCCATACTCGCAACACCTTGGGAGTATCGGACATATCTGGTTGTTTTACATACCATGGAATACATGATTAATCCAAACACAAGAGTGTGTGGAATCTCCATCATGTATTTTGCTCATCAGTGTTATGCGACACCGAGTCTTGCAAAAAACTCTTTCCATGTGACTTCGGCAAGAATCACTCCTTGGCGTTTTATATGCTAAAAGGTTTTAGCATCTTGTCAATATGTATTCATAGCTTAGCCCCATTAGGTAAATCTATCTCCATAGATCATCATGCCTAATATCAAGGCTATTTAGCCTAAGCACTTCATCGAAAAACTATTTTCAAATGAAGTCCTAATTCGTGTCAAGAAATTTATTTCCAATTACCAATGTGTCAAGCACACAAGGTTTTTAGAAATATTATTAAGCTCCCACTTACTTTCTTGAATTACAAGCATCTTCGTTACCCATTGATGAAGTCAAAACCCCTTTTGACCATTTCATCAAAACACGAAGATTCCAGCTCCAATTTGCTCTCTTCCGTCCATCGCTGGAACTCTGAAGTTTGCACCCTTACTAGCATCCTCTGGATCGACAACCTACTTTGGACTGTATCACATACAAGTCCTAGGTTTCATTTCCATCAGATGGAAATCCTTTTGTCATCCATGTTTCATATCTCAAGATTGAAATATGTATTAATTGCTAGTTCAACCCGAACCGACTTTAAGCATCGCTACGATGAAACAACCTCATCGTAGTCAACTCTTTGAACTTGTTTTGCAACAAGTCGAGCTTTATGGATAAACATTTTTATCCGTATCAGTTTTAAGTTCCATAAATATTCGTTAGACTCTAAGTCTTCTGAAGGGTGTATCAAGGTTTCAATCTTGAATCACTTATATGGAAACTAACTCGGGTTGTATTGGCATTTAGCCAATTCCGGAGTCAGGGCCCATCAACGCTTCCTTGTGTATCATAGGTATACTGTTGTCCAACAACAATATCTCGTCTGCGCACCTGAGAGGTTTGCACGAGCCTTGCCTACGTGGTTCAGCTGCAAGTTCGACCGAAGTCCATACATTTTATTGTAGAGACTTCCGTATCAGTCGCAGTAGGAAACTCTGGAATTACTTCCAAGGTTCCTTTCCTTTGACCTGATGACGAAGATACTGTTATCTCGTCGATTTGCATTGTTCTCCCACTCACCTTTTTGAAAGAACCATTCTCTTTAAAATCATACCGTTTCGTGGCAAAACTATTTGCCTCGGTATAGTGAGGGAGGAATACCCAATTGCTTGGGATAACCTACAAAGTAGCACTTGTCTGATTTGGAATAGGTTTGTAACCTTTTACACAAGCCCCATATTCCAAATGTTAAGAAAAGATATAACATGGTTGGGCGTACCATACCATGGTGTCATTTCAACAGACCCGATGGAGCTCTTTTCAGTGTAAAAGCCGCAGTCTCTAAAGCATCACTCTTTAAAAGGGATAATGGCAAATTTATTTATGTCATCTTTGATCTCACCATGTCATAAATGGTTTGATTACATCTTCACAGACTTTTCACTTTGCAGTGGTGTTCCGGGAAGTGTAAGTTATGAAACAGCTTTCACAACTCATCAGACATTCGCTAAACTTGTAACTCAAATATTCCTTTCTGCAATCGAATTGTAGAAACATAATTTTCTTGTTACAATAACTTCTACTTCATTTTTGAAAACCTTTCGAATGATTTCAAAAGATCCAGACTTACGTCTCATCAAGTAAATATCCATATATCTACTTGAGTCATTTCTGAAGATAGATAAATCCACTACTAACAACATTTATCGGACTACACACATCAAATGTATGATCACCAATAAGTTTGTTACTCGTTCCTTATGGCCTGTGAACGGTATTCAGTCACTTCACCTTTCGGAGGAAAGTTGCAAGTGTCAGGCGATTCAAAATCAAATGACTTCAAAATCCATCATAATGGAATTTTCCATGCGGGTTTCTCCAATGTGACCAAATGCAGTGCCACACTTGTGTGGTATTCTTTTAGTCTTGCGACATTTAGCGTCAGTGTTATGGATGTATCATATCACCATCAATATTCATAACATACATCCCATCTTGGATGGAAGCATGACCCTTCATGTTATTCATAATTCTGAACAACAATTGTTCTTTTCTGAATAACCCTCTTGCATTAAACATTGTGCAATGGGCTAGAGTGTATGAAACTCTAAAATGAATTATGAAGGTAAACCTAGAGGTAATGTATTATTATCAATATTCATAACATACATCTCATTCATAATGAAAATATGGCCCTTATGTTATTCATAACACCGAACATCAAAGTTCTCTTATGAACAACCTTCTTGCAAGATACCTTATGCAATGGGCTAGAGTTTGTAAAACTCTAAATGAATTATGAAAATAAATGCAGACGGTAATACACCGATGGAAGGTATAGTAACATTTACTATGTTCCCTGTGTATACCTAAACCTCATTTCTGGCTAGTCTTTCAGGCCATAGTGGTTCTTACATCGAGTTGCAACAGAATGCAATCGAGCGGGTATCTTTGTGATTTAACTCACAATACCCAAGAATCAGTGATCAACAATTAATCATAATTCCCAAGGACTATATCTTTGACCAGCCATCTATACCTCAAAAACTTGTATGACATTCATACATGAGCTGGATATTCCAGTCTTCTTTCTATTTGCCTTTATACTTCTAACAGTTTAACTTTTAGTATTTCTCCTACTTCCAGAAAAAGCATCCAACTTCATCATATGAAAGGCTTTCTTCTGGATCTCTCTCTTATCAGTCTAATGCATAGTAAACTCCTTTACTAATGGTTTGCTAACAAACCTTGCTTTGGATATCTCATATCTTTTAGCCTTTGTCTGTCTCTGAAAATGATTTTCAGATTCCATGAATATCACATAACTATCCAAACTTTCGAAGTTCGGGTCTCATGGAAGCAAACATATTGCACTTGACTGAAAATGGAATTCTAGCTTTTGGATCGAAGGACGAGAGTCACATGATCCATAGCATTAGCGGGAGAATACCGAAAGTATGCGATAGGACAAAGTCCTTCTCGGCACTCTTGAGGACAATCCTCACATTACGTTACCAACCGTAAAGTTTTAACCAGATATTTAACAGCTATTCAATTTTAATAGGGAAGGTGGAAAAGCGAGCCATTATTCTATAACTATTATGCAAAACACACTTATACAGTGTTCAAAATTAATTGCACTGAGAATTAAACAAGTTAATTCAACAGTGCGCTCCCACTCAAATCAATATCTCTCATAATTGATTGTGAGTGATTCAAGATCCACATTTCAATTCAACGCCATTGATGTGGACATCACTGATGACGAGAATTTCAATTGGTGGGCAAACATGCCGATCACATCTCTATGTGACTCCTGTTCATCTTTCGATGGGCGTGTTCCGAGCTCAGGACGATCAAGCTAGAACGTCAAGACAACCAAGTGATCTCGCTGCGAGGTCTGACCTCACCCGCCTCACACATCCCTAATCGTTCGTACCCATGTGGACATGGCGCACCCCGAAAAGTTAGGTGCCGTGACGGTGCTACACTTGGGAGAACACTAACTACTTGATATTTTTGTGAGAGATCACCCTAATAAAAGCGACTACCGCGCAATCAAGAAGGGTGCATCAAAGGGATAAACATCTCAGGCAATTCATAATTAGCATGATATGGTATAGCCCTTTCTGACGGAGAAGTCTTTCATTTCTTCGTCTTCGGCATTCGCGTCGGTGTTCACCTTCGCGAAGATTGCCACCACCTTGTCGATGCACCAGATAATATTGCTATCTCTATAGCTAATAAAATAAGTGCATTACACAAGGTTGACACGCAGGTCATTTAAAGTGCAATCATATGGCTCCAGCCATCATGCCGAATCATGACACGCAGGTCATGTTAATTGATTTACATTATATATCCATCTCATACATAATCAAATTATTATGAGCACTGCTATACCACATCATATGCACATGCAAACCCTCCTGCAAAACCAAGTTAGACGCCTCTAATCGGTTCATGCAAAAGTTTATCTTACGTGGCTTCTAAGGTTTCGAAACAAACCGAAGCTACCAACGTCCATCATCAAGCATGATAATTCAAGTCGCTAGATTAACTTTTGCGGGGTGTATGAAACACGAGATAATAAAATCTCGAGCCCCATACTGAACTTCGTCATACGCATGACCCCCGTGTAGATCATATCTGCATTGCCCTTTCGTCTGCGAAACATCCATCTTTCTTTGACTAAAGTGGAACCCAAAGAACTGTTAGCACTTCGTTGATCTGTCAATAAGCATACTCAGGAGCAGCATGAAAGGATCGCGGATTGCCAGAACTTTGTCAGATTCCACAATGCTGTCAAGATCAGGACTACGCAAATTTAAGGGAAGCAACAAGAACATCGGGTAACAGATTTCATCTGCTACCCGCACAAATAATTTTCAGTAATAGACCTTATCTACTACCTAATTATATTGTGCAACACCCATACATCTCCATGTATTCTAGATCGCAACCTGCATCTACGCATAGCACGGCTCATGATGCCACTGTAGGGTAACGCAGCAGAAAACAAAAATTTCCGACCTACGCACCAGCCCAGGACCACTATGAAGACTGCATACAAGGTTTTGATCATATTCGTTACCGACTCGTAGCGCAGCGGAAGTAGAGTCGATGACGATCGTCGGTGCAGATCCCCGCAGCTAGGATTTACAACCTCCCAACCGCGAGGATGTATACCCTCATCCGCCCTTCGGACAGCCCTCCGGGAGGCAGTCGGACAGTCCCCCGGACGATGTCGCGGACAGCCCTTCGGGAGGACCTTCGAAACTCGAACGGTCACTCGGACAGCCCTACGGGAGGACTCACAGAACTCGGACCGTCACTTGGACAGCCCTTCGGGAGGCACTCTCAAAACAGCCCCTCGGGCACAAAGATCGAAACTACGACCTCTCTACGGGGTTGCACACATACGGTGTCATCTATCCGGCAGGGCTTCGCCGTCCAGAACTAGTTCCTGCCGGAACCCAGACAGCCTTTCGGCTCTACGAAACTCTTTTCGTGGGAGGGAGAGAAGAAGCCAGATCATTGCATGGCATGTGTATGAGAGAGCAAGGAGTGTGTGTGGAGGGCTGCCCCTCCATCTCTATTTATAGGCCAAGGCAAGGGGTGGGGTGGTGGAGGAAATACCAAACTACCCATGCTACATGTCCAACATG
This sequence comes from Secale cereale, assembly GCA_902687465.1. Taxonomy (NCBI): domain Eukaryota; kingdom Viridiplantae; phylum Streptophyta; class Magnoliopsida; order Poales; family Poaceae; genus Secale; species Secale cereale. The sequence continues at coordinate 934,786,970 of LR738710.1, forward strand.
GAAGGGTAAAAAGGTAACACAAGGGGGGCACCAAGGGGACACTCCCATGGCAGCCCAACACCTTGTCCCCCCATGGGGGGGGGGGGCAACAAGCCACCAACATGTCTCCATGAAACATGCATGCTCCCTAGACAAAAAGCCACCAAACATGCAACCCCCGATTCGTGGGATCTTGTCCCCTCGCGCTGAGACAAGATGTTTTCCGCGAAACTTTTTTCTGAAAAATTCCAGAAGGTCCCAGAACATTTCCGGTACCCTCTAAAATTATTCTGGGCATGATCCGAAACATTTTCGGTGCTGTGGTTTTTATCAGCGGAAAGCATTAACAGCGGTTACGGCAGTTTCGGAACATTTCCGATTTTTCTCTCTGAAAATTCCCAGAAGTTCCCAGACCAATTCTGGCACCCTCTGATAATTTCCATGCGGTGCCGAAACCCTTTTTGACCTAATAAATATTTCGAAACATCTTTTCGGTTTTACCGAAACTCTTTCGGTGTTCTCTCTCCGGAACTCTTCCGTTGTCTCCGAAACTTTTTCGGTGATTTTCTCTCAGACTCCCTGTCTAGTATTCAGCAGATAGATGACCCTTAAGCGTGTGACCCTATAGGTTCAGTGAAGTATAGACATGACCCGGAAACACTTCCGATCAATGATCAACATCGGAGCCGTGGACACCCATATTGACCCCCTATACCCACATGAATAAATATTCGAGTGAACCTCCAGTTGCTGTGTGCTATTCCTGTTGCTTCGCGATATATCACAAACACGTGAGGTGAGATGTATTGCATCCCCGTGGGCCAACACTTTGTCCACTATGCAAGTTACCTCGTTATCGGTTTTGTACTCTTTTCTCGTTTTCGTGTTCCGGCATCCCAGTGATCAAATCACCCTATGTCTGGCCAGACGATGATGGATACCGTTACACCGAGAGGGCCCGAGTATATCTCTCCATCGTCGGAGGAGCAAATCCCAATCTTGAGCTATCTCGTTACTTGCCATACTTTTCCATGAACCCGTAAGCCGCCGTAATAGCCACCCTTTTACGGATGACGTTTAACAAACCCCAAAGTTCATGAAGCAAGCATGAAGAAACTCGATACTCTCATGGTCTAAGGAATTATGCAAACATTAACTTCCTGTGTTATTAACCATTAACTTGTGACGAAAGTATCTCATAGCATAACATCAATCGGGTCGATTCAACACAAATGTTCCTATAACATTGTGCCCTCAAAGTTGCTGGCATAGACATGCCCATGATCAGGAAAACAGAACCATCATGCAACACTTGAGCTAGTCTTAGAGGCCAGACCAGGAATACATTTTATCGTTTATTATTCCACACGTGCATATGAGTCTTCCTCCGAGCCTCGTTTTATTTGCAGACTCGAGAACCATAGCAGTTATAGCATGGAACATAAACCTAATTATGAACAGTGAGATAAATAATAGTATTTATTATTGCCTCTAGGGCATATCTCCTACACAAGTTGGAACACCCCTGCAGGGTTTGAACTTTCGAAAGCCGTGCCCACGGTTATGTGGCAGATGGGAGCTTGTTAATATCCGGTTGTAGATAACTTGACACAATGATTCAATACACTACCAGCGTGTGTTCCGTGACTGTCAATTTCCGAATAGGGATTCGTGAGTTGAACACGGTGGGGTTATGTTTGACCGGCTTTAGTTAGGATCACTTCGTGATCATCTCTCGACCGAGGCACTTCTCTTCTCGCTCTCTATTACGTAAGCTAGTGCTAGTTGCTGCTGCAGACTCTTGTTGTTCCTTCACCTCTCATTCTTTCTTCAGCCTTGTCCTCACCCAAGGCTTAAATAGTCGTGTTACCCGGGAACGGAATTGCTGAGTCCTCTGTGGCTCATAGTTACTTCACCACACCAGATGCAGGTTCAGCCGAGTTTGATGCAGGAGCTGGTTCAGTACTTCACTTGGAGCTCGATGAAGAGTTTGGCCGTATGCTTGTGTCGTTTTGTCGATCAGTAGTGGTTTCTACTAGGATTCGATCCTGACCTGTGGCTTTATGTTGTTTTGGTATCTTTCTTTTGGATCTTCACCCGTAGTCGGGTTGTGATGTTTTGAATGATGTTTTGCTTATGTAATGTATTGTGTGAAGTGGCGAGTGTAAGCCAACTATCTCCTTTTGCAATTTAATCCCTCTTTTACATGAGTCGTGCAAAGATACCAAATTTGAGATCATTCTAGGATGGGCTTATACCTTTAAGTCGTGCCTCGACACGTAGGAGGTATAGTCCCATCCTGGGCATTACAAGTTGGTATTCAGAGCCTTCTCCGACCTAGAAGCCCCCACTGATTGATCGAATCATTGACGGTTGAGTCTAGGCACACACTGAAAATGTTTTGAGTCCTATATATATATCGGAGAGTAGGATTTCTTTGCTCCTCATCTCTTTTCACTCTGGTGAGGACTCCTGACGATTACTCTTATCTCTTCTACTCTCAAAAATTGCACAATTTTTTTTTAGGATCTCGCGAGTATTGTTTGGATTGTTTCGATGTCTTTGTGACGAGAACATTGTTCTCGATGCCTCCTGTCATTAGGGGTTGTGGCAGTGTCTCGGGGAGTTGAGCTCCGAGGTGTTGTCGTCACAAATCCATCGCGGCAGTACTAGAATACTTAAGACGGCCGACATCGAAAACTCTCCTATGCGGTTAGTGGCAAGATAACCCCGACATCACCCAGTACTGGGGAGGTAGTTCGGGAGTATTGCCATAGCTTGTATAGTGGATGCGTTTCGAAGGTCCGAGGTAAACGGTTTCCGAGAACAACTGGTTATGTGTTGAAGGATGGATACACCTGGATGTAGGTTTAGAGTTGATTGCGCGGTGCTTCCCGTGTATCCCCAACACCTGATTGCATAACTGGGAACTTTCGGAAATCTATAGGTGGGTTCATCTAGTAGTTCTAGGCATTCTTCCAACGGATGCACGATATGAAGTTCGGGGTTCTACATTGAGTGAAGTGGTTTTATGGACTTGTTCTGATCGGGAGTTGCATCTTAAAGGGTCCTTGGCTATGCTGATCCGGGGATTGCAAAACCCTTTTGTAACACGTTCCATGAGCTTTCAGCACGAAGATGTCGAACGAAACTTCTATCTTGTATTTTTTCTATCTATTCCTTGTTCCTTTTTATTTACCTTTTGTTCTCCAAGTGGCTTCTCGTCAAGTTGATGTACCTGCGGAATTCATTCGTTCAAGTATCCATTTTATTCATGTGAGGTTCTTCATTCATTTCCTTCAATGTTCTTTTCCGGTGATTCTCGTGAAGATGCTCAAGAGCTTCAAGTTCATCATTCTTTTGTTCTTAAATTCTTTCGGTGGATGTAATTCAAGATTTCAGTGTTGATCTTATCCTTTTTCCTCTTTTCACAATGCTTTCTTATTCCGGTGCACGAATTAATCATTCTCCTCTTGTTATTCATATCCGGAGTGTTGAAGATTTCTCAGAAGATTTGTGTTTCCATTCTTAATCCTGTCAAATTATTTTGAGGATTATCATCTTATTCAAGCCATTTAATTCAACCGGTGCAATATCTCTTAAACAATCTTTTTTCCAACGGTGATTTCTTTTAGTGGGCCCTAACCCACAGGTCTTTTCCCAGGATCTTACCCGACTCTTCTTTTCCGGAGAATTCTTTTCAAATTGTGACGTAAGAATGATTTCCATCAGTCACATGCCTTCTCCAAGATCGCTTTCAAATTCTTTCCATCGTTGGTTCAACCTTTTTAATTCTTTATTCCGGAGTGCTCAACAATTCTTATGGCATTTCTCGTCTTCATTCTCAACATTTCAAGAGCGGAGTAGAGTTTCTCTTAAATTTTGACCCGTTCTCTTGATGAGTTGTGATTCTAGCTTCATGCCATCCTCATTATTGTTCCGTTTGTGAGGAATTCTTCTCATACCCGTCCGAAGCATTTCATGAATTCTTTCTTTGTGTTCCTCCGAAGGCCATCATTTCAAAAGATTTCTTCGTTCTCGGTTTTCAACTTCGACCTTCAAATATTCTTCATTGATGTCTCTTCGTCCGTCTCAATATTCTTACGGTGGTTCATTCAAGATTTCTCTTCCTTGTTTTCGTATCAATTCATTTGTTCTTTCATAATCCTACCGGTGGTTCGTTGAAGATTTACCCAAGCTTGTGCTAGATCCCTCTTTAATTCTTTGCAACGAGAATAAGTAGTATGCCAAATCCTTTGGTTGTCATCAATTTAAATTGGTGAAGGAGATGCATAACATAATTCTTATTCTTATTCCTTCAAGGTGATTTAATCCCTTCCTTCGGAGCTTGTTCATCATATCATATTCTCGGTTCTAAGCTGTTCATCTTGTTTTCCGGAGCTCCAAGTTATTTCAATTATATCATTTCAAGATGCATCTAATTCATCGCGGGCCTTGAATCTTATTCTTTTCATCTTCCACTTCTCATGCTTTCATTACCGGAGTCCTTCATGTTTCATCAAGACTTAATTCATTCTTCAAGTTTTCATCAAGATTCTTGTTGGAGCTCAAATATTATTCTTCTTGCATTTTGAAGTGCAATCCTTTCTACCTTATCTTTTCAGGTGGTGTTATGTCATTCTTGACAATTCCTTCATGTTTCATGATTCACAAGTTGTCAAGAATGAGATATTTAAAACCATCATTTTTTCTTTGTTCAGGAGATCTTTCCAACCCTGCAATTATTCATTGGAGTTATCTTGGGTTGTATTTCACCTAAAGTTTTCCCTAAGAATTGTTGCTATTATGGTGCTTATAAATGACCCAAGTTCTTCATTTTTCATTCCGGTGAATAAGTTTATCGTCTCCTTGTTGATATCAATCCAATCAAATTGTTTTCCATTAGTGGCTGGTTGTCACCTCTTAATTTTGAGATGTTTTCCATAAGCCCACATCAAGCTTATTCTTTTCGTTGTTGAATTCCAACAGCTCTGTTCAACCCATCTTGGTATAGATGCTCTTTCAATTCATTTGTGGGAGAAGTTGTCATTTTTTCTTCTCCATTCATTTCTTTCGTTGATCTATATGCTATTCTTTCATTCCGGAGGCATTGTGTTGTTGATCTCTCCAAACCATCATCTCGTTTTATCGAGATCTTGTTCTTTCCCTTGCTCATCATTTAACCGGAGAGTTGTATTCTTCATTCAGTTCCGTCATTTATCAAGTTTTGCCTATCTTTTTAACCGGAGTGCTGTCTGAATCTTTCTTACCCCTTGGGCCATTCTTTCAATTGTTTCAGAAGCTATGTGTTGTTGATTTCATCCAGTATCATTCCATCTTCTCAAGTTCTTGTTCATTTCCTTCCATTTTCAGTCGGAGTGCTGTCCGAATTCTGTCATTCTTATTCCTTGGCTATACCATTGCGGTTTCTAATTCTTTTGGTTCGTAAGCTCTTGTTTCATGTTTTTTTCAACCTTCAAGGTTCTCATAATGTTCCTTGTTCCTCCTTTTACCAGAGAGCTATCAACTTCGTTCATCTCCGTTGTACTATTCTTTCCTTCAAGATTGTTCAACCTCTCAAGGTTCCTGGTTTCACTCGTTTCTCGAAGAAGCAACTTTGTTTTACCTCTTCCTCTTCCGTTTTTACCCGGTGATATCTCTAGGATCTCGGGTCGAGATCCTCTGTTAGTGTGGGAGAGTTGTGACGCCCGAAGACCGACGTCCCAGAAGATTCCAGAAGATTCCAGATGTTCCGGGTTCTTCCGTGTGTTCTTTGTGCTTGTGTTATTTATTTTTTTGCATTGCATCATATCATCATGCCATCATGTCATTATTCTTGCATCTCAACCTAAATAAATTGTGTGGGCCTTCGGTCCATTTAAATCGAGGGAAGAATGTCTTCTCTTTAAAACATATAAAAGCCTCTCAATATTTAGGGAGCTATATTAATAAATATTCCATTTGTTGGAATTCACCGTAACACACTTGCACAATTTCCCCATGCCTTCTCTTTCGCATTCCTTGCCTCTAACCTTGTCAATATTTATTTTCCGTCGTATCGGGGTTCTTCCAAAAACCCTCCTTCTATTTTAATTAAATTCCGTACATTTTGTATGAGTCCAGGGATTTAACTCCGTGTTTAATCTCTTCCCTAACCTTTCCTTTTCTTTTCTTTCTTCTTTCTTTTCTGTTTTAAAGAGAAAATCCTGAGAAGGGGGAGAGAGAGCCCGCGCCGTCGGCCTCTTAGCCCAGCCAGGCCGCCCTGCTGCTCTAGGCCCATCCCTTCGGCCCAAAACCCCCTCCCGAACCCTAGCTGGTCGCCCGCACTCCCCACTCGCTCCTCCTTTTCCCTTTCCCCGCCGCCAGGCATCGCTCGCTTCTCCCTCTCGTCGCCCGAACCCGCTCGCCCCGATTCCCTCGCGATCCCCATCGCCTCCCGCGCCTCTCCGGCGCAGCCCCGCGGAGCGACGCCCCCTCTGCCTCGTCCTCCCATCGAGCCATCGCCCCGCCACCTCTACGTCCTTCGCCCTCAGCCCGAGCTTTACCTCTGCCTCGCCTCAGCTCCAGCGTCCCTCCGTCGCCATGGGAGCCGCCCCACAGCCGGCGTCCTCCCCGTCCTCAGGCTCGCCCCGCAGCCGCGACCGGCTGGAGCACTGCTGCGCGCCCGACGCCGTCCCTTCTCCAGGCCGAGCCCCTTCGAGCGCCGCCCGTTCCTCGACGCCGTGGCCTCCCTCCGTCCGCGCCCTGGCCCCGAGCCAGCGCCAGGAGGCCGGCCGCGCCGTCCCTCGCCCGTGCCATGCTGCTGCCTCCAGCCATCAAGAGCGCCCCGTCGTCCCGCACCATCTCCCTTCGTTCTCCTCGAGGCCGCCGGCCTCACCAGCTCCATCATGTTCTTCCTGCTGTTGCTGTCGCTGCCATGGCCGCGTCGCCTCCCGTGCTGTTTTGTTTGTTTTGTTATGTTGCCGTGTGCTGTTGCAAGTGTCCAGGAACCGTTCCTTTTGCCAAGTGGAGACCAAAGACCTTGGTTCCGTCAAGTTCCTTTTCAAGATGTACGACGACCTCGAGTTCGACTACACGATGACAAGTACCCCTTCGTCGCCAAGTCCGGACCGACGCCAAGTACCACGACCAAGTACCCCTCCGATGACAAGTACAACTACGAACGGGAACGCCTACACTACGATCGGCGATGCGCCAAGTACCTCTTCGGGGACGAGAACGACTACGAACGAGAACGACTACCTTCGGAAGAGACGAGTACCACTACGTTCGACGACCGCGAGTACCACTACCGTCGCCCCGAAGATGTTGGGTTCATCAAGTCCCTCTCCGAAACGAACGTGTACCACTACTTCCGCTACCGTCGCCCGAGTACAACTACCGCCTCGAGAACGACTACTTCCTCTTCTTCCACTACGTCCCTCGACGACTCGATTCCGCCCCGAAACATTTGTTTCGAAGGTATAACCCCGAGACGTGACTCGTGGAATGCTTGTTGTGGTTGTATGAGATGTATCGTTTGTTTGCTCCGTGCCCGTTTCGTCCTTTTGTCATGTTCCTCGGTTGCCTCGTCACCGACTCGTGGGAACCCGGTAACGGGATCACCCCACCTTTCTTCTCGTTCACTCCACCTTTTGCTTTTGCACCGGTCTCTCAACGAGTTACCGGAACCGATATGTTGTGTTGCATCATTTTCGGTTCGTTGCCGTGGCACCCTTCCGTTCCACCACGGTGACAATACTTCATATCTCTTTTAAGTCAACCTTTTAATAATTGCATAAACTTGATCATGTCATCCGCATCATGTTAACAACACTAAAAATATTTAATTGTTGTTGCTTTATAATTATTAAACATGCTCATGGGGATTTTCCGGATATGTTGTTGTTATTTTCCGGCCTCATTTAAAATGCCTAAATAGTGTAGTTTGTTTTGCTTCACCTCTTGCCATGTTAAAAACATTTAATCTTGTCTTGTTAATAACGAGAGTCAATTAAATAATTAAATGTGGTGTTTCGTCAATATGCAACTCGTTGCATATTGAGCTCCACTTAACTTGTAGTTTTGTTTGTGCTCTTGCCATGCCATGCATAATTAACCGGACATGCATCATACTTGGATGTGCATCGTATGCCATGTTTATGCTTGTGTGTTTACCGTGTTGTTTCTTTCTTTCCGGTTGCTTCTCTTGTTAGCTTCGGTTTGGTTCCGGAGTTGTGAGGATTCGCGCGACTCTGTTGCTCCTTCTGCTTCATGGATCCGTTCTTCTCCCTTGTGGAATTCCAGGCAAGATGACCGAACCCCGATAACATTACTATCTTTGCCTATTGCTAGTAGTTCCGCTCTATAGTTTTGCCTCGATGCCCATGTCTTTCTTGTCAGCCTCCTACTTGTAACCATGAACCTGTTTAACCACCCTACATATGCAAACCGTTGCTTGGCTAAGTACGCTTCGCTCAGCCCCTCTTATAGCATTGTTAGTTGCAGGTGAAGATTGAAGATGCTTGCTTCATGTTGAAGTTTGGTTGGGTTATATCACTATATATATGCTTAACATGAAATCATCTATATATTGGCAAGGGTGGAAGGCTAAGCCTTTTGCTTGGTGTTTTGTTCCACTCATGCCGTTAGGAACCGTATAAACCGGTGTTATGTTCCTTGATTATGCGTTCCTAACACGGTTGGGGTGTATGGGACCCCCTCGATAAACCGCTAAGTGCTAAGTCTTTTCCAGCAAATCCCAACATTGGTACTATTTGCCTCATAATAACAACTTAATAAATTAATTAAATTTGCATAGGGGGTCGCTCCCTCGGGGATTCTTAATTCTACATAGCAGGGGGGGCCAGTGCTGATGGTGTTGGTCCCAAACGGGGGTTCTGCGGGGCCGCCTTGGGGAAACCTGAGGTATCTGGTATAACCTGTAGAATCGCCCATCCGGTCGTGGCCTGAGACGAGATACGCGCGGCTACTATCAGGGTGTCGGCACGCCGGGAGGATTTGCTGGATTAGTCTTACCTTGGTTCGGTATATCTTGAGCACGGGATTCCGAGAATACTCGGGTCTTCCCACCTATGGAGTTGCGACTCCACGGATCGTGGGCTTGTAATGGGTCAAGTTGGAACACCCCTGCAGGGTTTGAACTTTCGAAAGCCGTGCCCGCGGTTATGTGGTAGATGGGAGCTTGTTAATATCCGGTTGTAGATAACTTGACACAATGATTCAATACACTACCAGCGTGTGTTCCGTGACTGTCAATTTCCGAATAGGGATTCGTGAGTTGAACACGGTGGGGTTATGTTTGACCGGCTTTAGTTAGGATCACTTCGTGATCATCTCTCGACCGAGGCACTTCTCTTCTCGCTCTCTATTACGTAAGCTAGTGCTAGTTGCTGCTGCAGACTCTTGTTGTTCCTTCACCTCTCGTTCTTTCTTCAGCCTTGTCCTCACCCAAGGCTTAAATAGTCGTGTTACCCGGGAACGGGATTGCTGAGTCCTCTGTGGCTCACAGTTACTTCACCACACCAGATGCAGGTTCAGCCGAGTTTGATGCAGGAGCTGGTTCAGTACTTCACTTGGAGCTCGATGAAGAGTTTGGCCGTATGCTTGTGTCGTTTTGTCGATCAGTAGTGGTTTCTACTAGGATTCGATCCTGACCTGTGGCTTTATGTTATTTTGGTATCTTTCTTTTGGATCTTCACCCGTAGTCGGGTTGTGATGTTTTGAATGATGTTTTGCTTATGTAATGTATTGTGTGAAGTGGCGAGTGTAAGCCAACTATCTCCTTTTGCAATTTAATCCCTCTTTTACATGAGTCGTGCAAAGATACCAAACTTGAGATCATTCTAGGATGGGCTTATACCTTTAAGTCGTGCCTCGACACGTAGGAGGTATAGTCCCATCCTGGGCATTACACCGCGGCTGCACCGACTCGCAAAATGCCCTTGTGTCGCCCCTTCGGGCCGCAGCACTGCGGCCCGCGGTCCCCGCCGCCGCCCCGAGGTCTTCCCGCCGTCACCCCGACCCGCCTACCGCCGCTGCGTCGCCCCTTCGGGCCGTAGCGCTGCGGCCCGCGGTCCACTCCGCCGTCACCCCGCGTCGACTTCCCGTGTTATTCGCCGCGTCATCTCCCTTGGCGCGGGAACGTCACCGTCCGCGCCGGCCTTCGTCACGCTATCAGGGTTCTTCGCCTACTTCGAGCACCGCCGCCGCACACCTAACCTAGCCGCCGCCGCCGCCGTCAGGCCGCCGCCGCCGCTCTTCTTTGGTCGCCGTGCCGCTACCTTCGTAGCCGCCGTCGTCGCCCGTCCACCCCCTTCGTCTTCGTCCAAGCACCAGCCCGTCGCCAGCGTCGCCGTCATCTACGCCGACCACTTCGTCTACTCCGACCACCGTTGGTGACATCGGCCCCGTGCCGATGGACGCCGCAATCGTCGTCCAGTTCTTCTCCGCTGGCCCCTCCGACTACTCCGACATAGCGTACAGCTCGTGCAGCTCCCTCGTCTACGCATGCCCGGTGCTGGCAACACCAATGCGTGCCTTCGTCCACGACGTGTCCCCGGGCCTGGCAAGCCTGACGCGACACTTCATCAACTTTGTCTTCGTCCGTCTACGCATGCCCGGTGCTGGCAACACCGACGCGTGCCTTCGTCTACGACGTGTCCCCGGGTTTGGCAAACCCGGCGCGACGCCTCGTCAGCAACATCTTCTTCCCGGCGCACCACTACTCCGACACCACTGCGCCCATGACTAACTCGGCGCCTCCTTGCGCCCGCGGCTCCACGGCGACTTCCTCGACACCGGCTACCCCGAGTCGACATCGACCACGACATTCTTCGCACGGCAACCTCGACAACGGCTACACCACCTACGCTCTCGGCTACATCGACAAACGGCACAAAGGGCTACCGCTTGCTTGAGCAACCTCGTCGGTTTCCTCTCCAGTCACGACTCCGCGATGCGTCGACCGTTCCGACTGTGGGGGGGTGTCCGTCGGCTTGCCTTCGGATTCTTCTCCAGTCTCATCGTCTGTGTCGCTATCGTTGTGACTGCGGGAGGATGTTGAGTAACGTGATTGTATTAGGAAACATAGGTTAGACTAGGAAATATTCTGCCTTGCCTTGTACTTCAATTAGATCATGTACTCCTATATATATAACCATGAGACTCAAGCAATACAACAACTATTCCACCAAACCTCTCTCTCCCTTCTAACATAGTGCTTAGTGGGGCAGGAGTATACCGCGCTCATTGTATGCCGGAGCTATTTCTCGCTTTTTGAGAGATGGTACACCGTCTCGCAGTAGCCAAGTGCATTACACCGTCTCTGATCTCTTGTTTTTTTTAATCTTCTATGTTGATTTTCTTTGTTTCTTTCTTTTGTTTTCACCAGTTTTCTCTTGTTTTCTTTTCTTTTCTTTTCTTATTTTCTATCTGTTTTTAACACATCTCTACTTTTCTCAGTACACATTACATATATTTTTGAACGTTTTTCCTAATATATGTTAAACATTTTTCAACTACAAGTTGAATTTTCTTTAATGGCATGAAACATATTTAAAAACTATGTGAAAATTATACATCGTATAAACATTTTTTGGAATGTGTGGACAATTGTTTCAATGTCACACATATTTTTTGACGGTAGGAAGCATTTTTTGAATTATGAAGAAAAATTATATACATTTCAAAAAAAATGCATACATTTTATTTAAATACATGAACATATTTTAAATGTGACGAACAATTATGTTTATTTTATGAATGTTATTTTAGAGTTATGCTACTCCCTCCGGTCCTAATGAACTGTCGCAACACGTTGGACATGTGAATGGGTTGCGTCCATTAAATGGGCCGAGGGAGTAACAAATCTTTTACATTGTGTTCACATTTTTCCATATTCATGGTTACTATTTAAAAAAATATAAGTAATTTAAGTGTATTGAATTATATGCATTTATGATTTTGAAGAATATATATAATTTAAAAGGAGGAAAAGGAACTAAAAAATAGTGCAGGTTCCAACGTACATGATTATTTTTACTATGGAAACACTTTTTATTGCTTTGTTTATTGATAAAACTGGTTTTTCTTTTCGATATATTTTATCAATTTATACTTTAAATAAAGAGACTGCATGTGTATTTGTTATCTTATATATATACTCCCTCCGTCCCAAAATAAATGACTCAAAAATGACCCAACTTTATACTAAAGTAGGGAATAGATCTGAAGAGGCTCAGCACAATGTTACAATTTGTTTTCTAATCTATTTTTTAGAACAATTAATCATGTGTTGAAAGCGCCCACCTGGAATTTAAGAAATGTTCATCCTGTGTTAAAAAATTCATTGGGTATTTAAAAAAAATTCATTGTGTATTTAGCAATGTCAGTTTTATATCTTAGAAACAAATGTATTTCAATAGGTTCATCGGGAATAAAATAAAATTTATCCGTGTTTATAAAATTTCCATGGTGTAGGGAAAAATGTTCATCATATATTGACAACATGTTTATTGTGTATTCAGAATATATTCATCATAAGGTTTGTCTACATATTTCAGAAAAAAAAGTTCATATAGCTCACAAGATCTGTTTAGACACATTGGAATATGTTCAGATATGCCACAAGGCTTGTTTACTAGGTCACCACATCATCAGTCCAACACTCCCGATAACAAATCAAAAGTTTGCCACAGAAAGAAAAGAGAACAATCAAACGGACGCCATGAACTAAATAAATGACTTTGGCTATAAAAACACTAAATAAATGACTAGCACTAGTACTGATGTTTCAGTAGAGAAGAAGAGGCCTTGTTTGAACTGGTCGTCGAGGTGCTAGCGTCGGAGGAAATAGTCGTTGTTGTACCAGAGATTGGTGGCGGCACGCTGGAGCTGGACGACAGCCCAACTTCGTCGCCCAAGGCTAGCGGCGGCGGTGCGTACGTCGGCACTGGCATCTTGGTGGGGAGCACCGGCAGCTGGCTGCAGTTGTGGAGCGTGGCCATGGCTTCCCTGATGGTCGGCCGCGCGGTCGTGTCCGGGTGGGCGCACCACAGCCCTATGACCATCACCCTCTCCACCTCCGCCGCATCATAGCCGCCACTGAGCCGCTCGTCAGCGGCATCAAGGATGGCTCCCCGGCCGTACAGGCCCCAGGCCCACTCGACCAGCCGGAAGACGCCACCGTTCTTGCGCTGCTGGTCCTGGTCCTGGTCCTGGTCGGTGGTGATCATGCTCATCGGCTTCCTCCCGCAAGCCACCTCCAGCAGCACCACGCCGAAGCTGTACACGTCGGACTCAGCGCTGGCCCTGCCGGTGACGATGCATTGGGGGTCTAAGTAGCCCGGGGTCCCTGAGACTGCGGTCATCGTCTGCGTCCCTGCGGCGTGGTCGACAAGCCTTGCGAGCCCAAAGTCCCCGAGCTTGGCTCCAAAGGACTCGTCCAGCATCACGTTGCTGGGCTTGATGTCTCGGTGCAGCACACACTGCTCCCACTCCTCGTGGAGGTAGAGCAGCGCGGATCCAAGCTCCAGCAATATCTTCATCCTCATCGGCCATGTCAGGAAGGTGCCCTGCTTGCCATGGAGATGGATGTCGAGGCTGCGGTTGGGCATGAGCTCATAGACGAGCAGGAGCTCCTCGCGGCCATGGCACCAGCCGAGGAGCTGCACCAGGTTCCGGTGACGCAGCCTGCTTATCACCTTGATCTCCGACTTGTACTCCCTCTTTCCCTGCAGGGAGGACTCATGCTTGGAGAACCTCTTAATGGCCACGGCAAGCCCAGCTGGCTCTCTCAGGTAGCCTCGGTAAACCGCACCGAAGCCACCTTGCCCAAGCTTCTCCTCCGCGGCGAAGTTCCTCGTCGCTTCCACGAGCTCTTGGTATGGGAATCGCCTTGGCCCCGTCCCCAACTCGATCTCCGCCATCGGATCACCTTCGCCTTCCGAGTCTGTGTAGTGCTCCTCTGTCTCCACGATTCTCTGCCGATGGCGGCGCCGCACTACTAGTGCTGCTGTCGCAGCAGAGAGGAGCACGAGGAACAATGTTGCGCCAGCAGCTGCCCCAGCTATAACTCCAGGGCCCGGCCTTGACGGGGAGGATGTTGCTACCGGTGGTGGTGGCGGCGGCGGCGGTTCCACCGAAGAGCTGAAGGACCAAGAGCGTAGCTGATGCAGTTCGATGGCGTTGGATGTGGACGCGGAGAAGCCAACGGAGACCTGCTCCGGCAGTGCGCTCTTGAGGTCAACCTTGGAGCTAAGGCTGTAATTCCGGTCCCTCGCTTGGCCGGATCTGTCATCACCGACCCATACCGTCACCGCCAAGATGCTGGTAACATTGTCGTACTCGATCATAGCAGTCAGGTTGTCCGTCAGCTCGAAGCTCGGTAGGGACAGCGTGCTAACCGACCGGAGGGAGCTGACATCAATGCCGATGTGGTCGTAGGTCTCACGGGGGTCAGACACCACCGTATTGTTGTAGGTGTCGAACTCCACCGCCACGAACCGGCTGTCGCCGGACGCCACGGCGTCCGCGCTCTGGTTGGTGAGGGCGAGGTTGTAGTCGACGCAGCGGGCCGGGAGGCTGGACGGGTAGGCGGCGAGGAAGAAGGCCATCCCTTGCCCCTTGCTGTTGATATCGCCGGAGATGGCGAACGAGAACCGGGTGGTGAAGCTGGCCACCTCGCCGGCCGCCTTGTCCCAGAGCAGCATCGGCCTGGCGTTGTAGGACGCCCGGCCATTGCTGTAGTCGATGTTACCGAACCTGTTGGCGCTGATGTCGATCCACCCAACGCTGAAGGACGCGTCGCCTTCGATCTTGATGTCGTTCTGGTCCGCCGAGCTGAACGTGGAGTAGTTGAAGGACAGGGAGACGGCAGGAGCAGGGAGGTAGAAGAAGACCATGATGAAGAGAGCACATGTGGTTGCTGTCGAAAAGCCAGCCATCCCGGGACATGCGCCGGCGACGATGCATCCTCTATGCATAAACTCTGTTATAGTACATAGATAAAGAGAAACGCCAGGAACAAGTCAGTCTAGCTGCCTTGTTCAATTCAATTAGTATTCAAATCTCCTAGTATAGCTAGTCTAGAACGCTGAAATCTTCAATCACCTAGTCAACTCCAACTCCCTGACTACTTCCCAGCTAAGGAACTCAGATTTTCTGCGGATTAGCTAAAATGCAGTCTTGAGTACGTTTCTGTCAAAACGCAGCCGATTTCTAGGCCGTGCGATTCATGCCGATCCAGCCGCCGATGGGGACGGCGCAAAAGGGAGACGGGTCTGAACTGTGCTGAAGGTCGCGGTGGCGACCGGTCAGGCAGCCACGTTTATGTTAAACCATAACGTGAATAATAGTCTATCTATCTGATGTAACATCTTCTAACTCCTACGTTAAAACAGCTAGAATCTGGTTGAACAAATCAAGCATACTTGTTCAAAACAACACTACTTTTTAAAAGGAAAAGAGCATTCTTAATTAACACTGACAAAGATTCATTCCGTAGAAGCACCGAGTCAAAGCAAACAAGGTACGTATAAAATAAGACACCTTAGGAACCTACGTACTGAGGACAAACTGATCATACAAGCAAGTTGGAACCACCCTGGTAAATGACAAACTGTCGCTTCTATGCATCAGTTAGTCCGCACATACCATGAGCATTGCAAAAATGCTGATGGGTGCTGTCTGTGTCATTCCCAAGTAAACATCCACATGAGTACACCATTGTCCAATAACTAATTCAATGAAAAGAAGAATGAGCTTACTTGCTATGCTGAGATTTCGCATATATTTTCCCCTTTCCCTATCCAAGGAAAAAAGGGGCTAGATTAGTCAAAACTCAGAGCATACAGGTATTATGACCATTAGTTTGCAGGATGAGGAGTTGCCTGATTGTCAAATAGTACTACACTGGCTAAGCGAAACAACATTATGACTCATCTGTCTATTCTGTTACACAGAACAGAGATACATTGTGTAAACGTGCTGACCCAAGGAAAAGATGTAAACTTCATACTACTAAATATGTTGAGACACAAGCAAGAAAACATAAGCAATATATATATATGCAGATAATAAACTATCCGAAAGGAGAATCCTGCTGATCTGCTGAGTTAGACAGACTACAATGGGTAATGCAGAGCAGACACGGAGCACCGGACCTTTATTCTCTCAATTTTCAGGAAACCTAAGCCGTATGTATGACAACCAACGGGCATTTAGGTACCGGCCCACCGCACAGACCAGCACTGCTTACTTAATCCCAGCTTAATTTCTCCCCGGTGGGTGGTTTATTTCTTAGGTTGCCAAAAGTGAAAAACACATACTGAAGGGGGGAGTACACAAGGAAAAAAAAGGTTGGTTGTACCAGCAATACATAGGTCTAGATTATCTTGTCAAGATTTCAACTCGTGCCTGACCTGATGATGGATTCTGCACTGCACACATACTGATAATCAACTTTGGACTTGCAATGCCTGGAGCTGGAGACTGAACAAGTTAGAACATCGCTACAAGATCAACATAGATAGACAGATCAGGACAGTACATGCATACTACTCCAGTAGTATATATATAGATAACCAAACCATGGATCGTACAGATTTCACAGGTTAAAGAACTAAGTACTGGAGTGGATTTGATTTAGTGACCTGACCCTCCTGTCCTGGTCAGGGCAAATTTGAAGCTTAAGCCTGCTACCTGCGTAGTTGCCGAGCTGCCCTTCGGTTCAGGCCCGAGCGGCCAGCCGCCGGAGCCTCTCCCCTCGACGCGCCGCACCTCCACAGCAAAGAACAGCGGTCGCCTGGCGCCGGTCGGCGGCTCGGTCGCCTACTCCGATGCACCGCCAGATCTCGAGCTGCCCCTGCATTCCTCCCAGCGGTGGCGCCACCGGCCGGGCTCGCGGAAGTCAGGCAGTATACGGGCGGCGGTGTGGACGGTGGCCGTCGGCGGCGGAGGATTCCGGTGGGATTTGGGGGGGGAGGGAGGTTGATGACTCGACGGGCCGTGGTGGAGCGTATTCCAGTGGGCCAGGGCTGCCCGTAGCGGGCCTCGTGGCGCCATTAATTTCGCAACTTTTTTTTCCTGTTCCAGACACGTACACTCACTCTATACACTCATTGTCTAATAAAAAAAACTCTATAGACTTATTTTCAAAACAAAACAAAAACTCTCTGGATCTTTGTTTTATGAGATGGATCGTATATATCTCAACAACAAAAAAACTCTATTGGGAGTTTTCAAGTTTATGGGGATTTTAGGATATAATAACTTGCAGATTTTAATGGGAACTTTTATAATAGGAATCTGCATTTGCTTTTAAATAGGAAATGTTGTGGCTTTGTAATTTTGTTGGGACTTGGGACTCATATAGTCTTTAATAATATTAGCTGTCCTGGCAATTGATAGTTTGGTGGAAGACTCCCTAACATTTTAGCCACTCTTTCAGTATGAATTTTCACTTCAGCATATATTACATTTGCTACGCAGGAACAACAAGATGACCGCGTGGCCTAATGGATAAGGCGCTCGCCTCCGGAGCGGGAGATTCTGGGTTCGAGTCCCAGCGTGGTCGCTTTTATTTTTATTTTTTTCTGTTTGCACGTTCGTGTGTCCCGGCGTTTATGTCTTCGTTTTTCTTTTCTCTTACTAGTAATGCATTCTACTAACATCTATATGCATTCTTTTTTGTTTATCTACTACCTCCATAGAAGTACGAAGGGTGAAAAAACAAAATCTAACCATGCTGATTGGATGTTTTTCTTTTCGTCTTACACACCACTGACATCGGTAATCACTAGATCAACAAATGGAGTATTACTAGCTAACAAAATAAAAGCCGACCAATCCACCAACAAATGGCTATATATTGCCATAATTTTCTAGTACTGCCTTTAGAAAAATGTGTTTCGCAAGAAATAAATATGCATTCAAGCAAGAAAATGAGAGGAGAGACTATTCTGGCGCACCTTTAGGGTGGGGCGTGGCCATGCCATGACATAGGGGTGCACCCATGCATCAAGCGTGAAGAAGTCTACCTCCAACTTAAGCCTGTTGCAGCACCTTAGAGGGCAGATGAAGATAATCCTCGCCTGTGCCCATGGTGGTGCCTCTCCGGAGGGCGTTCTTGTGGTGAAAGGCATAATAGTTGAGGCCGCCATTCTCCGTGCCCACGGAGAGCAACACGACGCCAGCGGTCACATCGCAGACCTTCTTCACTCGGCCTTAAAGAATATACCATTTCGAAGCATTCACCTCCCACTGTAGCTCCCAGGACTTGTCCTCCTCCATGCGGAACCATACCTGCAGGACAAGTTTGCGACTCATGGCCACGGGGCATGGCAAAATTTCGTGTTTTGACCCTTTTTCTGTCTTATTTGGGATCTGACTCACGTTTGATTTTTTTTGGTTTAAATTTGACCCTTTTGTAAACCTAGCATATCCCCCTTATGTAAACCATAGGCCTCTAATGTCAATATAAAGGAAGGCCTAGGTCGTCATTCCGAATCCAATCTGACATTCAACTCTCAGGAGCCATCTCAACATTATTGTAATCCTCTGCACGAGGTATCCCCTCATCATGAATGGCAAGAAGAAGCAATATGTAGGTTATTACTCTTTGGAGGCCCGAACCTGGGTAAATTGTGCGTGCAGACTCCGTCCTTGTGCTACCAGTCACATCATGAACCCTACCGAGGGATCTGACGGGAATTTGCTCCGTCAACAAGGAAGCTTATGGTAGCGTACGAAGTTGAAGCTGATGTTGAAGCTGTGGGATCTCTCACGTTGGAGCTACACACCAGCCACATTCTTAGATTGAATAATGTTTATTTATGTGCCTACGTTGAGTAGGAATTTGATTTCAGTTTCTTGTTTAGATGATGATATGTACGAGTGCCAGGTTAGCAACAAACAGTTTGTTTTGAACAAATGTAGTAAGAATGTTGGCCTCGGTGTTAGACAAGGCAAGTTATACACGATATCTCTTAATAATGATTCAGTTATGCATGTGAGTGATGAAATTAATGTTGAGAAGAAATGGAAAGGAGTTAGTAATTCATCAAAATTGTGGCATTGTTGTTTGGGGCCACATTTCTAGGAGGAGAACGGAACACTTAGTTACAAATGAAATACTCCTCCCATTAGACTTCTTAGATGTGGACAAATGTGTCGTTTGCACTAAAGGAAGATACACAAAACAATTAAGAAATGAGTAGTAAGAGCCATAGGGGTTTTAGAATTAATTCACACTGACATATGTTGACCCCTTAATGTTGAGGTTGTGGACGGTTTTGATTCATTCATCACATTGATAGACGAATTTTCCCGATATTGGTATATTTATCCCATACATGACCGATCGGAAGCTTTGGAGAAATTCAAAGTCTATAAAGTTGAGGTTGAGAATCAACTGAACGCAAAAATCAAAGTTGTACGGTCTGATCGCGGGGGGGAGAGTATTGTGGTAGGCATGCTCCTTATGGGCAGATTCCTGGACCTTTTGTCAAGTTCATATCTGAAAATGGAATCATTGCTCAATACTCAATGCCTGGTGAACCACAACAAAATGGTGTGGCTGAGCGTCGCAATCACACCCTTATGGATATGGTGCGAAGCATGCTTTGTCACTCGAGTTTACCAGTAGGCCCTGGGATGGAGGCATTAAATACAGCCGCACATATACTAAATCTTGCTCCAACTAAGGCAGCACCGAACACACCTTACGAGATGTCGGCGGAATAGAAACCAAGCTTGAATTACTTACGGTCGTGGGGTTGTCATGCACTCCTGCTCAAGCTAAGGTTTTCAATCCACAACTTAAGAAGTTGGATCCAGAAACAGTTAGATGTTTCTTTGTTGGATACCCTCATAGGGAAAAGGGATGTCGTTTTTGTTGTCCAAGTCACACCACCAAGTTTGTGGAAACTAGACAGGCGGTACTTTTTAGGATAATAAGGTCACAAAAATAAGGGAGATCGGTCTTGAGGAGAATTGGGTTTGTGCACCACCCCCAATTATCCAAGATATTGTTTTTCCAATACAAAGAAATGTGCCATCTGATGATCTTGAATCTAACAGTTCAATTTCCCAACCAAATGGTGATCCGGAAACTAATAATAATGAAAATACAGACACAAGCGACGTGAGAAGAAGAAAGTCATATTAGATGATTATGTCACTTTCATGATTGAGGATATAAATAATATAGGAAAGGTGGAGGATCCAACCTCTTATAAGGAAGCCATATTAAAAGCGAAAATTCGTCCAAGTGGTTGGTTGCCATGGAAGACGAGTTGAAATCTATGGGCTCAAACGACGTTTGGGACTTAGTAGAAATTCCCGATGGAGCTAAGAAAGTAGGCTGCAAATGGGTCTACAAAACCAAGTATGATTCCAAAGGGAACATTGAATGGTTCAAGGCAAGGCTTGTGGAAAATGGGTTCACACAAAGAGAAGGAATTGCCTATAAACAAACCTTCTACCATGTGTTAACCAAAGATGCTTCTAGAATTGTCATGGCATTAGTAGCTCATTACGACCTAGAACTACATCAAATAGATGTTTAACGACATTTCTAAAATGTTTACATGGCTCAGCCGGAAGGCTTTGTTGTGGAAGGGAACGAACATTTAGCATGTCATCTAAAGAAATCAATTTATAGCTTGAAGCAAGCTTCAAGAGAGTGGTACCCCAAGCAGCATTTCTAAAACGTTTACATGGCTCAGCCGGAAGGCTTTGTTGTGGAAGGGAAGGAACATTTAGCATGTCATATAAAGAAATCAATTTATGGCTTGAAGCAAGCTTCAAGAGAGTGGTACCTCAAGTTTGATAAAATTATCAAAACTTTTAGTTTCACCGGAAATGTTGTGGACATCTGCATCCATGTTAAATTTAAAGGCAGTAGGTTCACAATTTTAGTCCTTATGTTGATGACATATTATTGCCATGTAGTGATAAAGATATGCTGCATGAGACGAAGAATTTTCTGTCATGCAGTTTTGATATGAAATATCTTGGTGAAGCCTCGTATCTCCTCAACATCGAGATTCATCGAGATAGGTCCGGAGGAATGTTAGGACTATCTCAAACGGCATACTTTGAGAGAGTGCTGAAGAAATTCAATATACATAAGTGCTCACCCTCACCTGCTCCTATAGTCAAGGGCAATAAGTTTGGGACATTTCAATGTCCGAGGAACCAATATGAAACTGATCAGATGAAGTCGGTTCCTTATGCTTCAACTCTCGGAAGCATCATGTACACTCAAGTTTGTGCACGCCCAGATTTGTGTTTTGTAACCGGGATGCTTGGCAGATACCAATCAAATCTAGGACCAGGCCGCAAAGAAAGTCTTGCGTTATGTGCAACGAACTAAGGATTGCATGCTTACATATAAAAGAACTGATAACCTAGAAATTATTGGTTATTCAGACTCTGATTTCGTTGGGTGTGTGGATAGTAAGTGATCCACGTCATGTTATATATTCACACTCGCGAGAGGAGCCATATCGTGGCAATTTTACTTCTTTACTTGCCATGGCAAATTAACTTTTACATTCATGGCAAATTTTACATTTTATTTGCCATGGCATTTTTCAATCCACATTTTTATGTGTCTTCATGTATATAGTAAAATATCATGGCAATAAAATTAACCTTTTATTTTTACCATGGCAAAATTACCTTAATTAACATGTCAAATTTACCTAAATCGCCATGGCAATTCTTAAATTTTATTGCCATCGCAAATTTAGTTTTCTTTTCATGGAATTTTTTTATTTCATTCACTATATAGCATGACAACTTTTTGTCGTGTAGTATGGATTTTCTAGATTATTTTTCATGAGTGTTTTTTTGCCATATTTTTCAAAAACAATCCATGTACCTGTTACAGTTTTTTCAAAAAGTTGCCATGTGTTTTAGTGAAAAAGTCCCCTAAATTTGCCATCTTGTTTTCAAGAAAACTTACTAAAGTTTCCATGTGTAAACATTTCATTATAGATAGTTTATTTTTTTAATCCATGGTAAATTTTTGTTTTGTGATCATGGCAATTTATGTCTGAGGTCATGGACCATAGAAAATTCACTTCTTTATTTACTTTTCATGATGCAATTTTTATTCTTTAGTGCCATCGAAGAGTTAGCTTTTTGTCGGTTTGGCCGACAGTGAATTGCGGTTGACTAGTTGACTTGGAAGGTTTCAATATTCTAGACTAGCCTTGAGGTTTGCCAAAAAAGAAAGACTATTTTTTTGTTTGTATGATGGAAATTGCCATGACTATTTTTTCTTTGTGTCATTGCAAAAAAATATAAAAAATCTTTTACCCATGGCATTCTTGTGCTTAATCTGGCATAGAAAAAAAGGTGGGCTTTTTTTGGCTACCGGGCTGTAGGGTCGATGGGGAGGGCCGTTCGCGCTGCGGGGCGAACATATATGTGTGTGTGGGGGGGG
>LR738710.1:934809460-934826260 GCA_902687465.1 Secale cereale
GGGGGGGGGGGGGGGGTCCTAAAGTTTTGGAGACTGGTCATTTTAGGCCGAACTTTCACACGAGGGTAGAGTTAGCTTGTTGTCGGTTCGGCCGACAGTGAATTGCAGTTGACTAGCTGACTTGGAAGGTTTCAACATTCTAGACTGGGCTAGAGCTTTGCCAAAAATGAGAGACTAGATAGAAGACCCAAGAATAATCAAAGAAGTGCCGGCTAGACTCACTAGTACCGGGTCGCTTGTTTTTTTGACGGGCAATGGCAGGTGCTCTGCCTTTTCATTTAGAAGGGGGAAAAACTGTACAGGCAGACTGCAGGCAAAAACAAATACAGAAGAGAGAAAAGAAAAATAAGGGACCGGGCTACCAGAACCAACATGGTCCCTTCGGCGGCATCATCTAAACCTCCCAGGCCCCAACAAAGAGGCTGATCTCATCTCTGATCATGGCATGAAGACCATGCGCCGTAGCAAACTTTTGCTGAAAAACACGTCGGTTTCGCTCGTTCCAGATGTTCCAAGCTATGTACGCCGCCGCCGTCGCGGCATGGATGTTGCCATGTATGCTCTTGCAACTGGTCGTGGCCACCCACCAAGATTTGATGGAGGTGGAAGAAAAGGCAGCAGCAGAGGCCTCCGGCTGGGCAGAAGCAAAGGATTGCCAGGTCTCCTTGGCAAAAGGGCAGTCTAGGAGAAGATGACGAGCAGTCTCTGGCAGCTGGTCGCACATGCTGCAGCGAGGGCTGTGCGGCCATCCTCGAACGGCAAGGCGATCGGCTGTCCACAGCCTGTTTTGTAGTAATGTCCACACGAAAAATCTTATCTTCGGCTCAGCTTTGATCTTCCACACCTCTGCAAGCATTGGCATCTCAATTCTGGTAATGAACTGTATATTATATGCCGATCTCGCACTGTAGCAACCATTCGAACAGTGAATCCATTTGATTTCATCATCTTGGTCAGAGAGGGTAATCTGTTGCAAGGCCGTCCAGATGCTTAGCAACGAGTCCAGAGATTCGGCAGAGTTGATCCTGTGCAAGCCAGTCATCCATTGATTGTTGTCTAGTCCATCTCGGACACAGATTTTTTTCATTCTGGAAAGTTTGAACAGATCAGGTGCAAAGTCCATTGGTGCCATCCCGTGAAGCCACCTGTCAGTCCAGAAACTCGCTTTTCTTCCATTACCAATTTTGATTGTAGTGCAGGCAGCAAAAAGTTGACGATCAGAGGCATCACACGGCGTGGGTGTGCCCTTCCACGGCCTATCAATGCTGTCCCATTCGTACCATGGCCAACGCAGGCGAAGGGCCCTACTGTAGGCAGTCAGATCTTTGATGCCCAGCCCTCCAACAGTCTTTGGAGCGCAAATCCGCTTCCAGTTAACCAGACACTTTCCACCATAAGCCTCATCATCGACGTTCCACAGGAATTTTCGTCGCAGCTTGTCAATCTGTTTCTCAGCCCATTTGTCCAAAGCAAAAGCGGTGAGGTAATAGGTGAGAGTAGAGGTAAGGACAGAATTGATTAGGAGCTATCTGCCTGGTCGCGTGAAAAACCTTCCTTTCCATGGTCGGAGGCATCCGGCAAGCTTATCCAACAGAGGCTGAACCTCAATTCTTCTTGGTTTTCGAAGCGAAAGCGGCAGTCCCAGGTATCTGCAGGGGAGGGATCCCAAAGAACCTCCGAAAGCCTCCAGAAGGGAAACAAGATCAGAGTTGTCACATCTGACTGGGTACGCTACGCATTTTGAAGGATTGATCTTGAGTCCTGAGGCGTCAGCAAAGAGCTTAAGGATGGAAAGCACTGCCCTTAGGTCTGAGATGTTTGGCTGAATGAACAAGGCAGCGTCATCAGCATAGAAACTCGCTCGTAGCCTAGCAGAAGGAATAGGCATAGGGGACATGATCTGTAAGCTTGTTGCACGGTTCAGGATCTTTTGAAGCGGATCCAAGGCAAGGATGAAAAGCATCGGCGAAAGGGGGTCTCCCTGTCGAAAACCACAGCGGTGCTGGAAAGGAGCGCCTGTTGATCCATTAAGGAGCACACGTGAGGATGCCGAGGCCAGCAAGATGCATACCATATTCCTCCATTTCTGGCCAAAGCCATAACTCTCCATGACCTGTAGCAGATATCCCCAACCAATCGAGTCAAAAGCCTTTGCAAAGTCAAGCTTGAGGAAGAGCAGGCTCTTCTTCTTTTGATGTGCATCCTTGAGGACGTTCTTAACATAAAGAAAGTTGTCTTGTATTGATCTTCCTCGAATGAAGGCGCTCTGAGTGACTGACACAAGTTTTTGCAGTTCAGGGCCAAGGCGGTTGGCAAGCACTTTGCAGATGACTTTGGCCACACTATGCATCAAGCTGATCGGTCTATAATCTGAAGGTGTGGCGGCACCTTCTTTCTTAGGTATAAGCACCAAGTTTGCAGAGTTTAGGATCTTCCACTGGTCTCCTTTTAAGAGGAAAAGGCTGTTGAAGACCCGAAGCAGATCATACTTAACAAGCAGCCAAAACCTCTTGTAAAAGCCTCCAGTGAAGCCGTCTGGGCCAGGAGCCTTCTCAGCATGGGCCTCGAAAATAGCTCGCTTGATCTCATCCTCAGTGAAATGCTCATCTAGGTGCTGCAGATTTGCTTGCCGAATTCCAAGGCAGCCCCAGTTTAGGCTGGAGGTTGGAGGGGTCGCAGTTCCTAGGAAGCTTTTGAAGTGGTCCAGGAGGATAGCCGCCTTCTCATTTTGATCATTTGTTTCTCCATTCTGTCCAGAGAGCGAGGCAATGTGGTTTTTCCTTCGTCTGCCATTTGCCCTTAGGTGGAAAAATTTTGTGCTCGCATCTCCCGATCTGATAGTGGTGAGCCTTGATCTCTGCTTCCATCTAATCCTCTCAATGGCGGCAATCCCTAGCAGCTTTGCTTTCAAGTTCCTTCTGAGTGCCCATTCGTCAGCAGAGAGCTCTCTGTCCTCCATAGCCAAGTCTAGTTGGAATAACACCTCATTTGCAACGTCAGTTGCAAGATTTGCCTTCTTCCTCAATTCTTTGTTCCACTTTTTGAGAGCTGTCGCCGTTCTGGAAAGCTTCGCATGCAGAATTCTGATTGGGTCAGTCGTCCTCAAAGGCTTGATCCAGGCCTCTGAGACAATCTCATCAATCCCTTGCAGGTTAAGCCAGAACGATTCAAATCTGAAGGCCTTCGACTTTGTGAGATCCATCTTCCTCATGACCAAAGGGCAGTGGTCTGAAAGAGCCGTAGAGGCAGGGGCCAGGTGGTAATGCGGGAATCTTGCTTCCCAATCAACTGTGAAAAGCAGTTTATCAATCCTAGTAAGAGTGGTGCGCTCTCTTTCATTCGACCAGGTAAAACTTTATACGTACACGCCAGCAACAAGCAGCCGACCACGCCCGCGCCCGCGCCCGCGACCACGGTCACCACCGTCGCCGTAGCGGTCACCGCGCCCATGGCCAGAGTTGTGGGGGGCGTCGGAGGGGCAGTCGCCCGAGCGGTCGCCCGTGCCGCGACCAGTCGAGGGGCCAGCCGAAGAGCCGCCACCCGAAGAACTGCCGCCCGAAGAACTGCCGCCCGTCACGGCGAACGCGGAAGCGCTCTCCTCGGCCGCGCGCTGGGCCTGAGATTCCTCCGCAAGGACGACGCGGGAGAGTACGGTGTCGAATGGGAGGCCCTGGTCACCGAGGACGACGCGGATGGTGTCGAGCCGCTTGTCAAGGCCGTGAAGAAACTGAGTGGTGAGATCCACCTCTGTAACAGCGTGATCAATGTCAGCGAGGCCGTCGGTAAGAACTTTCATGCGGCGGGCATACTCTGACACTGAGAGATCGCCCTGTTTGAGATTCCGATATTGGCGATTGAGAATCATGAAACGGGCAGCTCGATTCGCTAGAAAGAAGGCTTTGATCTTGTGCCAGAGAGAGTAGGTGGTGGTGGCGCCAACAACGTGATCACACATAGTGTCGGAGAGAGTGGCATAGATCCAGAGGACGACATGAGCGTCGAGTTCGAGGTAGTGGGCGGGAGCGTTGGGAGTTGGAGGATGGTCGATAAGGTAGGAGACGCCGTAGCGGACGAGGACCATCAGGAAGAAGGTTTTCCACTTGTGGTAGTTGTGATCTGCTGGATTGAGGAGAAACTTGATGTGATTCGTGATATGGTCGCTGAAGATCGGATGGCGAGGGGCCGGCGGCGGCGCGGGGGAAGAGCCAGCGGCAGTGATGAAGAGAGGGGCAAACTGAGAGGCAGTAGCAGGAGAGGAGCCGCTGAAGAGAGTTGGAGTAGAGCCGAAGACGAAGGAAGGGTTGGTGGCAGCGGATGTGGCCGGGGCGGGGCCGTCAGCAAGTGCCGAGGAGGTAGAGGAGAGGGAGCCCGGCGATGTGACAGAGCTCGTGGCGGCGGAGGAGGAGGAGGATGGATCGTCCGCAGCCATGGGGAGAGACCTGGCGACTGATACCAAGTTGGAAAGTGTATTTCCCTTTCCTTGATTGATCCTGTTACAACGCAGAGAGTATATGGAGAGCGAGAGGAGATCCCGGGAGTTTAGGCACGCAGGCCCACGGGAGAGCTCAGATCCTACAATCTAGGATCGATACAACAACATCAGTACACCGTTACAACGTTTACAGAAAGTACAACTTAACACTTCCTACTCCTGCCGTCTCCTTCTCCCTCAACTTCTCCAAGTTCACCACAGCAAATCGGAAAGACATCAAGATTGAAGGCGACGCGTCCTTCACCGGCAACGCATCCATGGGTTCGATCGACATGAGCGCAAACTTGTACGGTAGCGTCAGCCGGGCGTCGTACAACGCCCAGCCGGTGCAGCTCTGGGACAAGGCGGCCGGCAAGGTGGCCAGCTTCACCACGCGGTTCGAGTTCGGCATGTCCAGCGGCATCAACGACGAGGTGGGCATGGCCTTTTTCCTCTCCGGCTACCCGTCTAGCCTCCCTGCCGACGGCACTGCCACTGCCTACAGCCTCGGCCTCACCAACCAAAACGCAGACGCCGTGGCGTCCGGCGACAGCCGGTTTGTAGCGGTGGCGTTCGACACCTTCAACAATGCAATGGTGTCTGACCCCACCGCCAGCTACGACTATGACCACATCGGCATCTACGTCAACTCCCTCAGATCGGTGAGCACACTGAACCTGCGGGGCTCCACTCTCACGAGCGGCACCCTGTTCCAGACCGTGATCGAGTACGACAATGTCTCCAGCGTCTTAGCGGTCACGTTATGGGACCAAGACCAACAGAGTTACAACCTTATCTCCAAGGTTGACCTCAAGAGCGCATTGCCGGAGCAGGTCTCCATTGGCTTCTCCGCCTCCACGTCCAGCGGCGAGGTATATCTAAACTCTTGGTCCTTCAACTCTTCGTTGGAACTACGGCAAGCACCACACTCCCCGGCAGGGGGAGTTATAGCCGGAGCAGCTGTCGGCGCAACAGTGTCCCTCGTGTTGATCTTCGCCGCTGTAGCTGCACTCGTGGTGCGCCGTCGTCGTCGGAAAATCATGGAGACAGAAGAGTACTACTACACAGACTCAGAAGGCGAAGGCGAGCCTATGTCGGAGATTGAGATGGGGACGGGGCCAAGGCGGTTCCCATACCACGAGCTCATGGAAGCGACGAGGAACTTCGCCGCAGAGGAGAAGCTTGGGCAAGGCGGCTTTGGCGCCGTATACCAGGGCTATTTGAGAGAGCCAGCTGGGCTTGCCGTGGCCATTAAAAGGTTGCAGTCTTCCATACAAGGAAAGAAGGAGTACAAATCCGAGGTCAAGGTGATAAGCAGGCTGCGTCACCGGAACCTCGTGCAGCTCCTCGGCTGGTGCCATGGCCATGATCAGGAGCTCCTGCTGGTCTACGAGCTCATGCCCAACCGCAGCCTTGACATCCATCTCCATGGCAAGCAGGGCACCTTCCTCACATGGCCAATGAGGTACGTACCATCGATCTTAATTACTACTCCCTCCATTCCATTTGAAATGCCTAGAAAGACAAAGATTTAGGAACGGAGAGAGTACAAAGTTGGGTCATCTATTTTGAAACCAAGAGAGTAAGAGTAATTGTATGCGGGGCGCGATCATATATAGTACTATATATATAGATGTTGATGCTTGCAAATGCAACCGCAGGATGAAGATATTGCTGGAGCTTGGGTCTGCACTGCTCTACCTCCACGAGGAGTGGGAGCAATGTGTGTTGCACCGGGACATCAAGCCCAGCAACGTGATGCTTGACGAGTGCTTTGGAGCCAAGCTAGGTGGCTTTGGGCTTGCAAGGCTCGTTGACCACGCCGTGGGGATGCAGACAATGACCGCAATTTCGGGGACTCCGGGCTACTTGGACCCGGAGTGCGTGAACACCGGTAGGGCCAGCGCCGAGTCCGACGTGTACAGCTTCGGCGTGGTTCTACTGGAGGTGGCATGCGGCAGGAGGCCAATGAGCATAACCCCGGCCGACCAGGACAAGCAGAAGAATGGTGGCGTCTTCCGGCTGGTCGAGTGGGTCTGGGGACTATATGGCCGGGGATCTATCCTTGAGGCCACCGACGAGCGGCTGAATGGTGACTACGACGCGGCAGAGGTGGAGACGGTGATGGTCGTCGGGTTGTGGTGCGCGCACCCAAACCCAAGCGTGCGGCCGTCCATCCGGACAGCCATGGCCACGCTCCAGCCCAAGGTCGACCAAGCCTACCAGCTGCCCGTGCTTCCTTCCAAGATGCCAGTGCCCATGTATGAGCCGTCGCCGCCGCTCTCCTGCAGGGCCAATGTCGTTGGGATGTCATCATCATCCTCCCACACAGTTGGGATGTCGTCGTCGACGTTGTCCAGCATGGCACTGCACACTTCTTGTACCACAACCTCCGACGCTAGCACTTCGACGAACGGTTCGAAGACCTCTTCTTCACTACTCAAACATCAGTACCAGCAGTAATTTATTTATGGTGTGCATTTGATATGTTCCCGGAGTGTTGATGTAATGACTAATGATGCCAGGATGGAACTGGCAGCTGGAATGGTTATCAGTATGTTCGAGTGTTTCATATTCATAAGAATGGCTGATTTTTTATGTTGGCTCACTAAGCCTAGCACAACCCTCCTCCTTTTCATAGATTTAGGACCGGTTGTGTTTATCAAAACATAGGCAGAGTTCATGTGTTATGAACTTATGATCAGGAAATCGAAGCCATACTACAATCAAAAGCCATTTAATTAGTAGACATAAAATTCTAGTGGCACAGACCAACATTACCTAAACCCAGTTATCTCCACGGTGGTTTATTTACTGGCTTGCTAACAAAGATGTAGACAAGAAATAAGGTCATACCAGCATTCCCAACACTGCCCCACTTCTGAAGATTTCAACTCCTGCCTTGATGTCTTTTTTGCACATAAAGTGAGCCTCAACATTGCACTTCAAGTGTTCTGTGCGCGAAAAGGCTGGAGATGAAGCTCAAGTTGGAGGCATCAATGTAATACTCCCTCCGTCTGGAAATACTTGTCATCAAAATGAATAAAAGGGGATGTATCTAGATGTATTTTAGTTATAGATACATCTCTTTTTATCCATTTTGATGACAAGTATTTTCGGACGGAAAGAGTATATCAAGATCTTCGATAACTTGGTGCATGCACATATATACTAGATGGCCATGATATATACAAATTTCACATTGGACTTGTAATAATGGAAAATGATTTTTATTCGATAGTGCCATATGTTATTATTTGTGTAGTGCAAAGAAAAATGATTGATACCGAATTATTAAAAATATAAGAAATCAGACGGCTTTGATAGTGACATGCATGTGTCGCTGTTTGTATGTGTTTTTTTTTTTAGAAAAGGAGGATGACCCCCGGCCTCTGCATCTAGGAGATGCATACGGCCACTTTATTGATTATTCTCGAGGACCTTACAAAGTATTACAACAATATGCCTGAATCCGCCATCTTGGCAACATATGCCACTACTCCTATCCATATGATGAAGGGGTGCTACCTGGGCCAAATACCCGGATCACTCACCTAAGCCTATCATCAAAAGCCAGAGGCCCCAGCCGAGCCACATACCAGGTCTGGGGCATAAACTGGTCTGACGCACTCACATGTGTCGTCGCTGCCATCTTCCACATGTCCGTCTTCAGAGAAGATATTGAGGCTTCTACCTTGTCAGGCCACTCTGCCATCGACGCCACCATGACGCCAGACAACTGCCTCCACCTGCGCGAGTCCATCACCGCGCATCGGGCGCCGAGTCTCCACTGCACCACGCCGCCGAGATCTGCCGTCATCAATGTGTAGGATGAAGCACCGCTCCACCAAAAAAGGCGCCCACTGGTCCCTCGATCCTCGGCTGCTGTCACCAACCCCATACTGAGCCCGCCACCACACTGCCCTCAAGGCGACGCCTTCAAGAAGGTCACGGCGGAAAGGACGCCGCCGCCGCCCACCGGAGTTAGGTTTTCACCCGAGAAGCAAGGTGGTGGGGTGTGGAGGGGCAGACCTCGACCGACGTCTCCATGAAGAAATCGGCGCCCGCGGACGTCGTCGTCGTCGCGGCCGGCTGGAGCCGACCAGGGGTTTCCCCCAATCTGGATCCCGACCACCAGAATCACCCGCAACCCAGAGGCAGGCCAGACGCCTGCGCAGTCAGGGACCGTCGAGGGTGAAACGCACCGAACAGGGGAAGATGGCCAGCAGCCAGATCTGACGCCGCCAGCCACCAGGGCAGCCACGCGAGGTCCCAGCCCACCGAAGATCCGTCGGCCGCCCGACCAGATCGTCGGCACCGCGCCCACCCCACTGCTCACCGCAGGTGACAAGGGGTCTTGCCGGGGGCCGCCGCCCAGATCCAAGACCCTCCGATGTGAACCAGAGCAGCGCATGCCCCGCCGCCGCAGTCCCCGGCTGCGCCATGGGCCTTGCCCGACGGCAGCCTCGTGCGGCGGCGAGGGGAAGAGGGGAGGGAGAGGGGCTACTCCGGCGAGGGGGGAGTTGCCCCCGAGACGCCCACTAGGGGCGGCGGCGTGGAAACTTTCTTGGAGAAGGTATATTTCTATCAAAATGAAAACCAGTCTACTCTAAAATGGAGGTTTTTTCATAGTATTACCATTCATTCATTCATTAAACACCTGTGTTTGTTTGTGTGCTTGGATTGGAAGGCTGGAAGCTATACCCACCCTGTGGAGAGAATCTTCGCCCACAGGTTGTTCCAGCCATTAGTCACATCAGCTGCAATGCGGGGGGGCGAGGTTGCCATGAAAAGGACTTGTTATTCAGGTTGTTCCAGCCATTAGTCACATCAGCTGCAATGCGGGGGGGCGAGGTTGCCATGAAAAGGACTTGTTATTTCGGGGAGATACAAGTCATTGCAATGGCTTCTGTCCCGCGTGCATGCGCACATCCTAAGAGCATCTCCAACAGCCGCGCTACGCGCCGCGCCCAAAAAATGCATTTGCCGCGCGCGCTTCGGCTGGTTTAGCGCGCGGATGGGCGCCAGCTCCAACAGCCGCGCTATAATGCAGCGCGCGCGCGCCGTTCCAGCAGTGCCCAAAAATGCAGCGCGCGCAGCAAGCACAAACCACATATACAATTCAAAAAATAGGAGAAAAACTATCAAACAAACAAAATAAATCAACAATAAATAGTTATTACAACTCAAACAAATAGTTTATCGTTCAGTACAACAAATAATGCAATAAACACAACCAATAGTTCATGAACAATACAATACAAATAATGCAATGAAATCATGCTCTTTGTCGTCCATGCCATGCCCACCACTCTTCAGTCAGATCCTTCTGAAGATCATTGTGCGTTGCGGGACGCCGAATGGCATGATAGGAGGCAACAAAACGGGCTACCCTTTCAGCCCTCCGTCGCACTCGCACGGGATGTCCCAAGAGCTCATACTGTGAGTAGTCTAAATCTTGGCCACGCTCATTCTCGATGATCATGTTGTGCATGATCACACAAGCGTGCATGATGTACCAAAGCATTTTTTGATCCCAAAATCTAGCCGGTCCTCTCACAATAGCAAATTGGGCTTGCAAAATCACAAATGCTCTCTCCAAATCTTTTCTAGCAGCCGCCTGAGCATTGTGGAAATCAAGATTTTTCTTACCTTCTGGCTTTTTCAACGGCTTCACGAAGGTTTGCCACTTTGGATAGATGCCATCTGCTAGATAATAGCCATAGTTGTACGTATGGCCATTTGCTACAAACTGCACCGGTGGCAACTCACCATTCGCAATCTTATTCATCAGTGGTGACCGGTTGACAACATTGATGTCATTCAAAGATCCAGGCATTCCAAAGAATGCATGCCAAATCCAAGTCTCCTGATCGGCCACCGCTTCAAGGATTATAGTGGAACCCTTTTTTTGGTCGTGGAATTGCCCATGCCATGCCTTTGGACAATTCTTCCAACTCCAATGCATGCAATCTATTGAGCCAAGCATGCCAGGAAAGCCGCGAGATTTGTTCATCGCCAATAGCCTTGCGGCGTCTTCAGCAGTGGGAGATCTCAAATACTCCTCGCCAAACACTTGCACAATTCCCACTGCAAAGCGCTTGACACACATGATGGCTTAGCTCTCACCCATAGCCAAGTGATCATCAACTAGATCGGCCGGGATACCGTATGCCAACATACGCAAAGCGGCTGTCACCTTCAGAAAGGTGTTATGCCCGAGCTCTCCGGCGGCATTCCTCCTTTGCTGGAAAAACCGGTCATGACTCGCTAGTTTCTCTGCAATGCGCTTGAACAGGTCTGTGCTCATCCTAAACCGGCGACGAAAATACGACTACGGGTATGTGGGATTCTCCACGAAATAGTTCTTCCTCAATCTGTTATGGGCATCAATCCTATCTCTCCAAATTTTATCCCGACCCATAACCGAACCACCGTGCTTCGGTTTTTTATTGATATGCATAGCTATGATCATTGCAAGATCCTCCTCCTCTTCCATATCAAATTCTTCTTCGGAAGAATCATACGACGAACTCATCTACAATGTTCAATACTATACTATCAAAACTACAATTCAAAATATGCACCAAATTCATAAGTTTGGAGCAATACATACCTTGTAGGCGTTTTGTCGAACACCTTGCGGGCGTGGCGCGGCAGCGAGCCCTCGGGCGCTGTTCCTCGGACGTCGGAGGCGCGCGAGGTCCGGCCGGACTAGGAGGGGGTAGGGCGGAAGCGCAGCGGCGCGGGGAGGCCGGCGAAGTGCCTGAACAGTCGCCGGCGGGCGCGGGCGGCGGCCGCAGCGGAGACAGACCGGGGAAGCGCTTGAGTGGTCGCCGGCGGGCGCGGGCGGTGACGGCAGCGCGGGGATAGGCCGGGGAAGCGCTGAACGGTCGTCGGGGGCGCGAGCGGCGGCGGCGGCGCGGTCGGATGGGGGCGGCAGCGCGGTCGCGAGAATGGAGGAGGGAGCGAGCGAGCTCGGGAGAGAGCAGCGAGCGAGCGCGGGAGAGAGCAGCGAGCGAGCGCGGGAGAGTCGCGCGCGCGCGAGCCGGCGCAGCAAATAACGGGAGCGGGATTGCGTTTCGGCCAGCGCGCTGAATTGGAAATGGCGCGCGCGCCGTTTTTGCGTGTCCGCTAGAGCTGCCCGACGCGTTGCGCGCGCGCTAAAACTGTCGTTTTTACGGCGCGGCGCTTGTATAGCGCGGCTGTTGGAGATGCTCTAACGAATGGTGGTCTTCTTTCCGGAGACCCCAACGGGTTGTTTTTGATTGTTTGATTTATTTTTTGAGGTAGCTATCCGCTTATTCCAAGCGGTGACCCCAACGGGTTGTTGATGGACTGGATTCAGCAACGTATGACAAGGAGTTATACTTGACTAGTCGACCCCTCGTCAACGCACACGACGGCCCTATGGCGCGGAGCTAAGAAAGCTCAAGGTGTAAACGTCACACCCTTCGGTGTTGAGCTATTCAACGTCATACCGTCTGGCATTTAGCCCCGTAAACCGCATTTTATTCGTAAAATCGCTAAATCTTTTTCAACATCCATGTGCGCTGTGTTGACATAGCCAAAGCTCTACGCCAAAGGTTCTGACATTGAGCAAAAGGGTTATACTTCCTCCGTTTATATTTACTCTGCATATTAGGTTGGACTGTAGTCAAGTTTTGTAAAGTTTAACCAAGTTTATAGAAAATGATATAAATATTACCATAACAAATCTATATGATGTGAAAGTACATTCAATAATGAATCTAATAATATTGACTTGTTATTGTATATATTAATATTTTTGTTTAGAAACTTTGTCAAAGTTACAAAACTTGACTTTGATCAAAGTTAATACACGGACTAAATAGAAACAGAGAGAGTATTTAGTTAGAGTTTTGGAGACCGGCCCTATATCTTTGGCCGAACTTTCACTGAGGGAGTTAGATTTTTTTTATTTTTTTAGAACCAGAGGGAGTTCGATTTGTCGGTTCGGCCGACACGGAGTCAGCTCGCTTGCTGACTTGGAAGGTTTCAGCTTTGTAGGTAGACTGGGCTAGAGCTTTTTGCCAAAGAGAAAGACCAGCTAGAACACCCAAGAAAGAATAATCAAAGAAAGGCGAGCTGGACTGATAGGTACTATGTCGCTTGTTCCTGGCGTTTCCTCTTACCAACAGTTGAACAATGCTACACCTATACCTGGCCATGGGCTGGGCCAGGCCGGGTTTGGGCCGGGCCCTAAAAAGCCCATGGCAGAAAACTGATGCCCATGCCCGCCCAGGCCCTATCATCGGGCCTACTTTTCAAGCCCAAGCCCGTCCCATCTGGTAAAAAGCCCTGAAAAACCCTTAGGGCTTAGGGCCATGGGCCGGGCCTCTTCCTTAAAATGCCAATATGCCAAGCCCAAGCCCGTCCAGGCCCTGCTGGTGGGCTCAAAAATCAGGCCCAAACCCGGCCCACGGGCAAGCCCGTCGGGCCTAGGCCTTGGATTTTAGGGTCGGGCCTGGGTGGGCCGACAGGGCCGGGCCGGAGATGGCCAGGACTAGCAACACCTACGGACGGGCAGCTTACGGAATTAGCTTACGGGCTTATCTGGCCTTTTCTCATTGGAGTAAAAAACAGGGAGGGCGCCCATAGTTAAATTCACGGGGTGGAGTGATTGGTTAGAGGTAGAGATCCGTTTAAGTACGTAGGTAGTCCGTAAGTGTATCATTTTCGGTATGTTAATGTGTTTGATATCCATAAGAATGGTTGGTTTTTTAAGTTGGCTCATCAAGCTTATCACAACCGTCATCCTTTGCCCGCCTCCTTTTCACGGACATGGGACCGGCTATATTTAGAAAGACATAGGCAGAGTTCATGTGTTACGGACTTACGGTCAGTAATATACAAGGAGCTGGCCCAATTGGGTTCACATGACACTGTAAGCAACATCAAAGGAGCTTCATACAAATTTTCCATGAAATGGACAGCAAGGAGCAGAGCCCGATTATGGATGGTTCAGCCCACCAACGTATTGACTCAAGCAAGGAAAAAAAAAAGGAAACTCATATTAATAGATGTTTAGTCAGTTAGACATACGTAATAATAACCAAGAAAACAAACTCAATATACGGATGAAGCATGCAGAGTAGAATTAGGCTGATTTGCTGACTTGGACTATACTAATTGGTAATGCAGAGCAGAGACAAAGCACTACTGAACCCTTATTTTCTTTAATACTTTCAGAAGAAACCTAAGCCGTACTACAAACGACCAACAGCCATTTCGTGGATAAAATTCTAGTGGCGCGACCAGCATTACCTAACCCCACTGGGAAAAAGAAGGTCGTGCCAGCATTGCCAAAGCATTCCCAACACTGCCCCACGCCTGAAGAGATTTGAACTCCTGCCTTGACGATGTCTTCTGCACACATACTGAGGAGCCTCAACTTCGGACTTTCAGTGTTAGATAACCATGATATGCACAAATTTCACACATGAGTTAATTTGATTACTGACCCTCATGGCAGATTATTGGTGTTAGTACAGTTATTAATAGCCAACATGAATGAACAAAAAAAAATGACGGTGAGAAACATTTGAAGTCTAACATGCTCAGTCAAGGCATGTTGAATGTTTTACCATGACCTACAAATTGCAATTTATTTTCGGAGTTCAGACCAGAGCACGCAACCGCCGGGGTCGCCTCCGCCGATCCCTACTCTCGCTTGGCCCCCGTAAGCGGGCTCTCTCTCCTCCTCTGGCCACCGCGATATCGTTCATACAAACGGTACCAATCTCCTCTAAGCTAGAGCCTAACCACACAGTTCTATTTGATACTACTTTTTTAGTACAACATGAACATATGTTCTATAACCATATAAATCTTTTTGAAAAAAAGAAAACCTAAATTTGAAAAAAAAATAGTTGCAATAAAAAAAGTTTACCAGAATGGGAAATGGTTTAAAATTTTGAAAATGTTCATGAAATTCTAAAAAAAGTTAATAGACTTTTGGAAAATAAAAAAAATCGATTTTAAAAAAACAATCATCAAATCCTGAAAAAATCAAGAACTCAAAAAAATCATCAAATTTGAAAACGAAGTTCATCAAATTTGAGGAAAAGTTCACAAACTTGGTACAAAATTCACATTTTTAAAAAAATCATCAATTTTGAAAACAAAGTTCACAAGCTTGAATAAAGTTAGTCATTTTTTCGGAAAAGTTCATCAATTTCAGGAAAAATCATGGATTTTCAAGAAAAGTTCACAAATTTGAAGAAAGTTTGCGCATTTTTTTAAAAAAAAAATTAAAAGGAAAAGGAACAAGTAACGTCTAGAAAACCAATCGCGAACCGTGAATAGATAAGTGAAGAAAAAGAGGGGAAATAAGTAAATGGGTACACCATTTGAGTTGTCGTAGTTGCTTATTGTGGTTCGATGCCCTCAACTTTTTCTGAAGTTTAGAAGAAAAGAAAATAAAGATAAATGGGCCGGCTGAACGCCGGGGTGGGGGGGAGGGGTGCGCTGGTTGGGGAATTACCCTTTTAATCGGCGCTGAAGGCGCCATATAAGGCTTGCCTATAATGAGGTATTCAAAAAAGTATGATGACGGTGTGTTTGGCAATGCACATGAAGTCAAAAGTTCCTTATTTTTAACCCATTTTTTAATGTGTTGGTAATATGAATGATACAGAACTATGCTCAAAGTCATGCAAAAAGGGCCCATAGCCATGATGAGGAGAGAACACCCGAAGAGGAGAACTCGGGAGCAATCATCCCAGGGTTACCCCTTGTGGCTCCCGTAAAGGTCACTTTCTTGGCAAGTGAGCGCGCCAAGTGGTGCACGCAGTCGCCGCCATGTGTCCCATGTTGGGTGCTCTCTCGGGATATTTTCATTCCTTTATGCATCTTCAGGTTTTAGATGGTTTTTTTTTTTTTTGCTTTTTTGTTTTTTCGTTGCTTTTTCCTACATTTTAGTTCTAAAGTTATGTTTCGTGTGGAACCACAATCTTTCCCTTTTTGCTTCTCGAAGGAAAATACGTGCTTCTCACGGGAAAAAAATATGCTTTCACAGAAGCGCAAGTTCTCGATTGTGTGGCTGGTCGCTATTACTCGCAGACCACTGACATGTGGGACTAGTGAATTTCTAATCGGCGGCTCTGTTGACCATTAACTTTTGAAGAGGAGTTCATAACTTTAAGAACAATGAAACAGTTTATGAAGTTGAAAAACTTTCATTTTTTTTCAAGAAACATGAAATTTTAAAATTTTAGAAGATTTTTTCATGAAACCGGAAAAAATATGAAAAAAAGGTTCACAAAAATGGAAAAAATATCCATCAATTGTAAAAAAATTCTTCAATTTAATAAAGTAACACAAATTTGTAAAATGTTCACAAAAATTGAAAGTTTACAAATTTGGAAAAATCACTAATTTAAAAAATGCCCGCGATTTTGAAAGAAGTTCACAGGTTGAACATATGTTCAATAATTTGAAAAAGGTACACGCTTTTCAAAAACAACCTTGTGATTTATTTTTTAAATAATAAAACCAAAGAAATTCGTCCTGGAAAAAACTCAAGGAAAACCACCCCTGCAAAAACCAGTGGAGCCTTATAGAAGGTTCGCAAAACCGGTGAGAAAAAAACTATATACACCAATTTTACTAACATATACGGGACGTGGCGCGCGCAACACATGCTATCTACTATATCTAAATAGTTAGACCCCACTGTTAGGAATTCGCTCGCTTCTCCTTAAGCCACATCATGCAAATCAATTTAGCCGTTAGATATAGTTGATCAATCAATAATATCGGTCCGATCTACATATTAAGAGTTGCTGCACCAACCACTTATAGTAACGGACGCATGCATGCAATGCATGCAGTATGTGGCTATGTGCCGCCTGCAAGTGTTTTAATCAAGAAAGTGCAGCACATTGCCTCATACTCGAGTGCTCTATGAAAGAAAATTGAGGTGTGCATGGATATTTATTTTTGTCCAATTTTGAATTTATACATCGAGATATGCATTTATTTAATCATTTGTAAAATACTGATAACCAAATTATCTTACTGCATGAGAAAAGGACCCTCGAGTGCTCTATGAAAGAAAAGTGAGGCGTGCATGCATATTTGTTTTCCTCCAATTTTGAATTTATACATAAAAATATGCATTTATTTAATCATTTTGTAAAATACTGATAACCAAATTATCTTACTACAGTAGAAAAAGACACTAGCTAGGTTGATGAGTTCAGCCCAATTTTTATTTCATACAAAATCCCACCGCAACACGTGGAGTATCGTCTAGTTAAGGAAACTTTCGAGCCTATGGACTAAACAGGGTGTGCCCCCCCCCC
>LR738710.1:934834585-934981525 GCA_902687465.1 Secale cereale
GGGGGGGGGGGGGGGGGGAAGGGGCGACCGGAGGGTTCACGCTCTAAATACCATGTGGTTTCTAAATAGATTTTGGTACCATGTAAAAAATGGGCAGCATTTGGTACCATGGAGTATAATAAACATGTTTCCCCTTGATTGAAGGACCATATCTGAAACTTTTTTTGGTACCACCTGACCTGAGGAGGAGGAGCCGGACACGAGTGGGCAGCAAGCGAGGAGGACCGACCCGACCCCAACCCCCAACCCCAAGCCCCGGGGCGAGGGCTTTTCGGTCACGGGCCAAAACCCAAAGAAAATCATTGTCGCACTCCCCTCACTCCCCACTCAGCCGCCGCCCCCAGCCAAAATCCCAAGTCTTCCTCCGCACTCCACTCCCCACTCCCCACTCCAGCAGAATGCGCCGTCGCCGCCCCGCCGCCGCCGCCTTCCCTCCGCTGGCACTCCTGCTGCTGGCCTTCTCCGCCCCGTCCTGGCTCTCCCCCAGCCCCGCCGCAGATGCCGTCGGAGGTCAGTCCGCTCCGCCCACTTCCTTCCCCTGCCCCCTAGCTTGTCCTGCTCCTGGAGTGATCCCTCCACGGCGGCGCCGGTTTCCCGGTGCTCGGGTGTCCCGAGAGTGGCGGTTACTCCAGGTAGCAGCAGCTCGAATGTGATCCGTTGCCGTGCTCCGTGATTTCAGTGGCGCCGCCGCCGCCGCCCGATTCGATCCCCCCCCAAATCACTTCTTGCCCAGCTCCGGCCTCCGCCGTACGCGCCGTGCGCCGATGAGACCACCACCTATATCTTTCCATTGTACTACTACCAGAGAACCGCACGTTCTTCCTCGTATGGCTGGCTCAACCCGACCAATGATTTGGGGGCGCTCGTCCAGTACCGTCCGCCAGTACATTTTCCGTAGCTCGTCGTATGGCCGATTCGGAGCCGGCAATAATTTGGGGCCATTCAGTACCATTTTATCAGTATATCTTTCTCGTAGATTGATGTTTCCTCCCATGTTGCATCCCAGGCTGCCCGCTGGACTTCAGCTGGGCCAACTTCACCACGGCGGCGGCGGCGTGCTCCGACGGGGCGCAGCGGGCGGCGTGCTGCCGCTACATCAACGCCTTCGTGGCCACCTCCATCGCGCGCTACGCTAACGCCACGGGCCGGCTCGGGGTGCCGCCGGCCTTCTCCGAGATGTGCCTCAGCGCGGTGTCCGACACCTTCAGGCTGCGGGGCATCGCCACCGACGCCGCCGTCTTCTGCGGGCTCGGGCCCAAGATCAGGGTCGACTACCAGTGCGCCGGCCGCAACACCGTGCTGGAGATGATGCAGTCCCCCAGCTTCAACGACGTCATTGGCAGCTGCCGGGGGCCCCTGTCCCTGGACATCACCTGCAAGACCTGCCTCAACTACGGCATCGTGTACCTCCGTCGGCTCATCGGGTCCGACGACAACGTCGCGCTCAGCGTGTGCCGCAGCGCGGTCTTCGTCACGCTCGCGACGCAGCACGGCGTGCTCTCGTACGACGACATCCTCACCTGCTTCTTTGGTGTTCAGGGGATCACCACCTTCCCAGGTATTGCAGCAGTTGCTGCACTAAGTTACTCCTGTTTGTTAACATTTTTGATTTTGAGTGATGACCGGCTGGATTCTGAAAGAAACTATGTATCTAACGCCTGGGAGTGTACCAGGAACGGTGTCTGTCACGTCGACTCCAGCTTCTACTCCGAATGTCACCGTACCCGATGATTCCACAGCTCCAAAGACCAAAAGTGTTCCACTGCCACAGAAGCATCAGAAGCCTTACCACATTTCGGTTGTTCCGGGGATAGGGATAGGGGTCATAATTCTTGCCATTCTTCTTCAGATCGTCTTAGTGGTGCTCATTCGTCGGAAGAACCAGGAACTGAAGGATGCCGAGCTGCCTGCTCAGAGTCCAGACAATGCATTTCGCCAGGGTCAATCCTGGAGATGCGCAGAAGGTCAGTGCATATGCTTCAGTTATAGATATATAATAACACTGTAGTTCACATGAACGTAGAATCTTTAAACTACTAATGATAAACTCTGTGTTGACTTGTTTATTGTATGGCTCATCATGTATGGTGTCTGCCTTAAAACTACTATCTACTCCGTAGGTTCTTATTTTGTGTTGTAATATTGATCTTGCCACAGGACTTGAAAGTTCTGCATAATAACAACCAACTCATTCATGTATCCTTGCCACAAGTTTGTGGTGAAAAAATGACAAATGCTAAAATGAGAAGCCTCTTTAGTTTTTTACTTTAGCACATTGGCATTGGTGACTTTGAATGGGCATGAACATGGAAGGAAAAATGGTACAGATAACAGATCATCCCACCGTCCTTCTATGGTTTGATCGAAAGCACTCTGTTTACCCTGTTTTTCAGGTCAGTCACCAATGTTTCAGAGGTATAGCTACAAAGAAACAACGAAAGCAACGAACAATTTCAGCACGGTTATTGGAAAGGGGGGCTTTGGAACAGTCTTTAAGGCTCAGTTTAGTGATGGCTCCATAGCTGCGGTCAAAAGGATGGACAAGGTTTCAAGACAAGCTGAAGAAGAGTTCTGCCGGGAAATGGAGCTCCTGGCTAGGTTGCATCATCGCCATCTTGTG
The DNA here is from genome assembly GCA_902687465.1 of Secale cereale. NCBI lineage: Eukaryota > Viridiplantae > Streptophyta > Magnoliopsida > Poales > Poaceae > Secale > Secale cereale. Next base: position 934,837,206 of record LR738710.1, read on the forward strand.
AACCTAAAGGGCTTCTGCGTTGAAAGAAAAGAAAGGTAATGGCGCTTTATTTGCATTGTAATTTGCTATACTTTGCGCATAGTGGTTAACCTCTGATCTTGTATTTTTATTTTTTTAGGTTCCTTGTCTACGAGTACATGGAAAATGGAAGCCTAAAGGATCACCTGCACTGTAAGATTCTGCCTGTTCCGAACATTCTCTACATATAATAATGTTATCTCTCCTTAAAAATGTATCCTGAGTTGCTGTTAAGTGTTCTCATTTGGATTCCTGTAGCATCTGGAAGAAAGGCATTAAGCTGGCAGACAAGGCTACAGATTGCAATGGACGTGGCGAATGCTCTGGTAGGTTCACTGCAGTAAATAATTCTGGTTCATTTACCATATGAAGTTCTTGTTCTCTTTTATATTAAGCCAAAATATGGGGAAAACATCATCAACATGCATGCATCACAATTGCAAACACTGCAGGTTCCTCTTTCCCATAGCAGCCATATTATGTGATATTTAAGCTTGGAACATCATTCCTCAGTTTTCTCGGTGTAGGTTCCTTCATTCCTTGTATCTGTTAATATCTGTAAATGCACCTATTAAAATCTGCATAATATATGGATGAAAAGTATCAAGCTGGAATGCTAGGAATTAGGGTACAGATAGGGGAGTTTCTCATTATAACAAGCCCAAGTGCAGCAACTGTAGCTGACACCCTTCTCCCCCGTTGTCTCCTCAGAGCAACCACCCTCAGATCTAGGCCAACCTTTACAAATGCCTTTTATTTACTCAGACACACCTATCAATTTGCATGTAGAGATGGCCTGATATCATGTACTCCTAGTATCTTATTTACAACACGATAGCATTTTGCACCCTCCAAGAGAGATGGTCCCTGTCTGGATGTACAGTTTATATATGGGTCCAAGTTTTATCGCGTAGAACAGCACTGCATTTTGCGCCCCGGTTTATTTCCAAGGCGTGACATTGAACAGTAGCATCCAAGAATCAGGATCAACCATGGTTGTTGGCATGTGGAAATTGCTGGCACATTGATAGGGGATAGGCATTTGTACAGGTATGAGAGTGCCCATGCCTGTGGTCCTGCTATGTATTATTTGGCACTGTTGACCTGATTTTGGCCCATTTGGCCTCACATTTCCATAAATGTCCTTTTTGCACTTTCTGTCCTCAGGCTATTTGAGTCATTGAGAGATGGCAAGTTGACTAGTGATTACATGGCCGAATGTATTTAGCCCAGCAAACAAAAAAATTCTGGGGCTTTGGTTTGGTACCACCAGCCACCAGGACCCACCATGTTACCATGGGGCTTTGGCAGTGCTTGCCTTAGTGTTTTCTCACTTTCTGGGTGGGGTTGGAAGACACTGTTTGATAAGCTTGTTTGCTAGCCTGTAATATTGTGCTGTGCTGTTTGCCTCCTGGATTTGAATTCAGGATTGGACTTTTTTCAGTCAGTTCAGTTGACATTTCACAACTTCTGTAGATAACTTCCTTTGATGTTACATTTTTGTGCATGATGGCGAATGCTGATCTGTGCTTGTTCTTTTATTTTGAAATTAAGATGTGTTGTTCCTCTTGCAGGAATACCTCCATTTCTTCTGTAACCCTCCACTTTGCCACAGAGACATCAAGTCGAGCAACATTCTTTTAGACGAAAACTTTGTTGCCAAGGTTCATTCTTGTGATATGCTCACGACCTCTAGCGCTGGTGTGTCCATCCAGGTTGTGATTCATGCTGAAATTTTCTCCCTGGTCTTTTGTATAGGTTGCTGATTTCGGCCTTGCGCACGCATCGAGAACTGGTGCTATCAGCTTCGAAGCTGTCAACACAGATATACGCGGAACTCCAGGTGTGAATTTTACATTAGGAACCAGCTAATGAAACTATTATGTAGCATGCAGGTTACTTTGATGTTCAAGTAAATGGGTCATATATACGCCATTGTTGCTCATCTCCCTCTTGATGGATGGATCAACTGCAGGGTACATGGACCCGGAGTACGTGGTGACTCAGGAGCTGACGGAGAAGAGCGACATATACAGCTACGGCGTGGTGCTGCTGGAGCTGGTCACCGGGCGGCGGGCGATCCAGGACAAGAAGAACCTGGTGGAGTGGGCGCAGGAGTACATGTCGTCCGGGGAGATCCCGCCGGAGCTGGTAGACCCGACGATCCGTGACTCGGTGGACATTGACCAGCTTCACCTGGCGGTCGGCATCGTCCAGTGGTGCACACAACGGGAGGGGCGCCAGCGGCCGTCCATCAGGCAGGTGCTGCGCATGTTCTCCGAGCGGCTGGACCCCGGCAACGGCAGCTTCGGCGAGGGCATGGACGACGCCGACGGCGGCTTCTACCCGGGCCGGAGCAGCAGGGGCGGTGGCGCTGGCATCCACCACAACGAGCTCGTCCCCTGCGGCGGCGGTGACATGCGGTCCCTGCATTCGTCGTCGAGCACAACAAGGTCCTACTGCAGCCGCAGCATGCTGCTCGAAGGCGGCCATGCTCACTCTCCCCCTGAAACCTTCTGAATGATGAGTTTCTGTTTCAGAAGAGGACATTTTTGCTCCTCCGCACGATAAAACTTCGATTTGCGTGGTCGATCGGCGAGGCGGCGTCGGAGGAGCTCGCAGCCGGAGGCGTTGTTGGCTAGATGATCTGGTGCTGCAGATTGGTTTTCTGGACGCATGGTGGTTGGTTGGTTCATACAAAGGATACATTCTTTAATTATGGAAGTGCTGTGTTGTGCATGCATGATGCAGTTTTGTTTTCCTGTTGACATAGGATACACAAATACTACGTAGTTGCAATGGGATACTTGAACGAAAACAAACACCGGCGAAACAGAAATAGATAGGGGTAACAGGGCAAAGAATATCCTATTGAGGCCAGAGCACCATCAAACACATAGTGTACTAACATAAATCGGTCCTAACAATGGCAACATTCAGGTGAGAGCACCATCAAACACATACTAACATAGGAGGTCGGTCCTAACAATGGCTGACCAAGCAACGGTAATCTCCACCGTAGAGCCGTCGAGGTCGCAAGTGTGTCGACTTATGTTGCAAATCCTGGGCCTGATCTTGACATGAGCTTGCGCTGTGATACCGCCTGACTCCGAGTAGGCTTCAAAGACAACCTTGAGGCTCTCTTTGTACTGTCGGGAGTTCTCCTTCCGCACTTGAACAGAAACAAACCGCCTTGACAGATCGAGGAAACCAAATTTGCTCATTGGCATTTCCCCGCAATCACGAGAATCGAGCAGCACGATGTCAGGGGGGTCGATAACATCATCGACGGTGCCTTGAGGATCCATGACCACGTCTTCGTGAATTGGCGAGGAGCAGGTGATTCGGCCTCCGTGTCCGAAAGGGCATGGGCCGGCTCTGACAACGCGGACGCTCACGAAAGTGGCCTGGACCGAACCAGAGAGTTGCTCCACGCTTAACTCCGCCGTGCAAAGGCAGTTTTCGAAGGTGAGAGTTCAGTGGCGGAGCTACGTAGCAAAAGCTGGGCGGGCCAATATGAAGGAAGACCACTATTTTTTATCCTTGTGGCCTAATTTACTTTAATCCTACACTCTGTTGGCTCTTGGATGGGCGGGCAATGGCCCATTTTGATCACACGTAGCTCCGCCAGTGTGAGAGTTTCTAAGCCATCGGCGCTAGATCTACCGATGTAATGCTCTCTACGGTTCATCAATGGTCTGTCTTCACACTCTGTCGTCGCGCCCTTAAGTTTCAGCTGGACCTCAAAGTCAACGGGTCTCAGAGCCATAATCGCCCGTGACGGGCCAACCAAGCGCAAAAAGGGATCCTGCAAGCACGGTTGCTGTGCGTGAAGTTCTGTACAAAGGAAGATACATTCTTTATGGTGAAGTTCTGTTTTGCTGTGCGTGAGCAGTGTGAGTGTCTTGGCAGAATACTTCACACCTCAAAAGCTACTCCATCTGTTGGTCTCTGTAGAGATTTCACTATGGACCACGTACAGATGTATATAGATGCATTTTAGAGTGTAGATTCACTCATTTTGCTTCATATGAAGTCCATAGTGGAATTTCTATAAAGACTTATATTTAGGAACGGAAGGAGTGCAAGTTACGGTAGATTTTTCTTTTTTGCTTCTAAGTTATGGTAGAAATCAAAAGAGAATACTTGACACAACATAACTTGAAATTTTAGAGTTGATACACAAATAATTGGACATGTACATAGCTGATCGATGCACAAATACTTGGAACAAATAAGAACCTATCTGCAAAACAGAGAAATACTATATAGATACATCCAGGCAAAATATATCAATCATACTCCAGAACATTCAGCCTAGAACACCATCAAACATATTCCCATCCGACCTTACAATAGGCGTACCAAGCAACCGTAATCTCCACCCTATACAGTCACCAAGGTCGCATATATGTTGAGTTACGTTGCAAGTTTTGGGCCTGATCTTGACATGATCTTGTGCAACAATACCGCCAGACTCCAAGAAGGCTTGAAAGACTACTTTCAGGCTTCCCTAAGAATAGCTGACCAGGCAATGGTAATCTCAACCTTAGAGTCGCCAAGGTCGCATAAATGTCGACTTATGTTGCAGTTTTGGGGTGTGACCTTGACATGACCTTGCGCAGCAATACCACCAGACTCCGAGTAGGCTTGAAAGACAACTTTCAGGGTTTCTATGAATCGTTGTCGAAAAGATTTCTCGTGTCGCAGTTTTACCGAAACAGAACGCCTCGACAGGTCAAGGTAGCCATCTTTGCTCATTGGCATTCTCCCGCAATGACAGTGATGAGAATCGAGCAACACGATCTGGGTGGATGGGAGATCGATAACCTCCCTGGCAATGCCTTGATGATCCATGACCACGACTTCGTGAATTGGCGAGGAGCAAGCGACCCGGCCTCCGTGTTTGAAAGGGCACGGACCGGCTCCGACGACGCGGACACCCAAGAAAGTGGCTTGCACCGAATTGGCAAGTACCGCCATGCTTAACTCCGCTGTGCAAAGGCAGTTTTCAAAGGTAAGAGTTTCTAAACGGCCATCACAAGTCCTCTCGAGGTATTGTTCTCTACTGTTCATCAACGCCCTGTCTTCGCACTCTCTCCCCGCGCCCTTGAGTTTCAGCTGGACCTCAAAGTCAACGGGGCTCAGAGCCATAATCGCCCGAGACGGGCCGGTCAAGCGCAAAAAGGGGTCCTGCAAGCAACAACAACATCATCACATGTCACACACACGCCACAACAAAACTGATCTACCGACCAACATAGACACACGCCGCCACAACGAGGAAACCAAGGGAAAACAAAGAGATTGGAAACGAAAATGTGGTGGCTGGGCACGTACATCTTCGGTGAGCTCCTGGCACTCGTGCCTCCACCGATGGAAGATGATGTTGCGCTTGCGGTCCGAGTTGTCTCGGGCCGCGACCACGCCGTACACGTGGAGCGGCCAGCGCAGGTTGCACTTGATCTCGGATATCTTGAAAGAGTAGACCTGCAGGCTGGTCTCCGTGATGGCGTTGTAGGGTAGGGGCATTCCGGGCGTGCAATGGGTGAAGTACATGGGGCTCAATGTAGCTGCACAATCAATTATAACCAAATCAATCCAATTGAACCGTTGAGTGTCTGTGTTTGTACTGTGTTTCTCAACAAAAAATCAATGAAAGTGTTGATTGCATATACATACCACGTTGCAAAGGTATTATAGAACAGACAACAATCATTGTAATTAGTTAGTTGCATATAATGTTATGGTGTTTAGCGGCGTCGACTTACTCTCGTCCTGGAAGGTGACGCGGCGGGATATGAACTCGGTGTTTTCGCGGTAGCTGTCGAAGAACTCCTCTTCGTACTTCATCATCTTCATCGCCTTCTCTTCCTCGTCCAATCCCTCGTACGACTCCGGCTTAGCTTGCTCCTCCTCGTACCACTCCTTGAAAGGGAAAAGCCGGGATCTGAGCTTGCGCATGCGGCGGCGCAGATCCTTGAACTCCTCTAACAGGGAGGGGATTATGGGCGCCACCGCCGTCGTCGACTTGTCTTCCACCATCGTCCCCCGGAGCGGGGCGGCCGGCTCGATGTCCAGCCTCAGGTAATCCCGCATATCCATCAAATCATTGCAGAGCTTCCTGATCTGCCGCTTGGAGATGGATTCCCCCGTCTTGTCTTCCTCCTCTTCCGCCATGTGGCCGTACATCCGGTTGTCCCACGCGTCAAAAATATCATCGTCGTCGTCCACCTCCACCGGAGTCGTCCGGTCCTCGATCTGCTCCTCGGAGGTCGTGGGGTCCGGTTTGCCTCCGTCCATGATCTCGTGCTCATGCTGCTCAGAGATGGAGCTCGATTTGGCCCCGTCCATGTATTGTCTCGCCCCTCCTCCTGATCGAGTCTTGTTGCTCCGGCGACTTGTCCTTGAACGCCCGGGCCAGCGATTGGCTTATATAGGTTTTTTTTAATATAACAAAAGCACGTATGTGTTGGAATTGGAATTGAACACGGCAGCTTGTGTCCGTCTGCGGTTCAGCACATGTGATGTGACCGACTCGGATACAGGATCGCCTCTCCGTTTCCAATTTCGGTAACGATAACTCGCGAACATTTGGGATTTAAGCACGACAATCCGAATGTTTTAGATGGCAAGTTTAGTTTGCATGAGATTAGAAAAACTATGACAATTTTCTAACAAAAAAACCGAAAAAGAACAAAGTTGTCATCCCCTATGAACTAAAGTTGCCATCTCCTATGAACTAAAGTTGCCATATAAAAATGTTCGGGACGAAATGCTCAAAATTCAGACGTTCGGGAGTTATTGGATTGCTTCCAACTTATCCAATCAGCGTAACCACCGAGCTAGAAGAACAGCAAGTTAAATGGACATGGAGTATCTATACTCGAGCTCAAATGCTCCCTCGTGAACAGTAAAATCGAAAAAAATTAGTATTTTTTTTAAAAAACTGAATTTGTTTTCTGGTAAACTTTGGTAAATGTTTTGTATGCTTGCAAAATTTCAGCATAACATGACATTCGTGGAAGGCGTGAAAAAAAAAAAACAAATTCGATGTTCCAAAAATGCTACTTTTGAAAACATTTTGGAGTACTGATTTTTTTGCCACGCCTTCCACGAATGTTGGTTAGTACTGAAATTTTGCAAGCATACAAAACATTTGTAAAATTTTACTACAAAAAAAAATCGGAATGTTTGAAATGTTTTACTATTTTATTTACTATTCACAAGGGAGCATTTGAGCTCGGGAGCAGAATAGGACTTTCGGAGTTAAATGCACAGAACCATCACAATCGTGTCACTATGTACGAAAAATCATCACTTTGCAAAACGTGGCGGAATGCACAGTGGCAAAAAAACACGGACATTGGTCGGGCCCGTCCGTCAGGCCGAGTTGGCAAAAAAAAAAAATGCCACAAGGCATATTGACTTTTTAAAAACAAAACCCTAAACTTTATATTCAATAGAAATAATAGATACATCGTCTATGAGTAGGGTTACAATTTCATTCGGAGGTTTTTCAAGCCAATCAAAAGTCAAAGAAAATCAAGCCGGCCTAGCCGGTTCATGTGCCACCTTATTTGCTTCTCTATTACAATGTTCGAACCTAGAATTAAGATAATCACACGCAAAATGATAACAGTCGCCGAAAATCGCCGCGGCTGTGCCTGCAAAACATCCTCCGCTCTTCATAGTGTCGATGACCTCCAGCTTGTCTGAGTTAATGTAAAGACGATTACACCCCGCCCTTTGCGCAAGAGATAACCTGAATGTGAGGGCCAAAGCTTCAGCTGTCAGGACATTGATACGTCTCCAACGTATCTACTTTTCCAAACCCTTTTGCCCTTGTTGTGGACTCTAACTTGCATGATTTGAATGGAACTAACCCGGACTGACGCTGTTTTCAGCAGAATTGCCATGGTGTTGTTTTTGTGCAGAAATAAAAAGTTCTCGGAATGACCTGAAACTCCACGGAGATTTATTTTGGAAAATATAAAAAGTATTCGCAAGAAGATCCACACCAGGGGCCCACACCCTGTCCACGAAGGTGGGGGGCGCGCCCCCTGCCTCATGGCCCCCCTGGTGCTCCACCGACGTACCCCCAGATCCTATATATTCACTTTCGGGGAGAAAAAAATCAGGGAGAAAGAATTATCGCGTTTCACGAGACGAAGCCGCCGACAAGCCCTAATCTCTCTCGGGAGGGCTGATCTGGAGTCCGTTCGGGGCTCCAGAGAGTGGAGATTGTCGCCATCGTCATCATCAACCTTCCTCCATCACTAATTCCATGATGCTCACCGCCGTGCGTGAGTAATTCCATCGTAGGCTTGCTGGACGGTGATGGGTTGGATGGGATCTATCATGTAATCGAGTTAGTTTTGTTAGGGTTTGATCCCTAGTATCCACTATGTTCTGAGATTGATGTTGCTATGACTTTGCTATGCTTAATGCTTGTCACTAGGGCCCGAGTGCCATGATTTCAGATCTGAACCTATTATGTTTTCATGAATATATGTGTGTTCTTGATCCTATTTTGCAAGTCTATAGTCACCTACTATGTGTTATGATCCGGCAACCCCGAAGTGACAATAATCGGGACCACTCCCGGTGATGACCATAGTTTGAGGAGTTCATGTATTCACTATGTGTTCATGCTTTGATCCGGTATGAAGGAAATATGCCCTAGAGGCAATAATAAAGATGTTATTTGTATTTCCTTATATCACGATAAATGTCTTTTATTCATGCTAGAATTGTATTAACCGGAAACTTGATACATGTGTGAATACATAGACAAAATAGTATTTCCCTAGTATGCCTCTACTAGACTAGCTCATTGATCAAAATATGGCTATGTTTCCAAGCCATAGACATGAGTTGTCATTTGATCAACGGGATCACATCATTAGGAGAATGATGTGATGGACTAGACCCATCCGTTAGCATAGCACTATGATCGTTTAGTTTTACTGCTATTGCTTTCTTCATGACTTATACATGTTCCTATGACTATGAGATTATGCAACTCCCGAATACCGTAGGAACACCTTGTCTGCTATCAAACGTCACAACGTAACTGGGTGATCATAAAGATGCTCTACAGGTGTCTCCGAAAGTATTCGTGGTGTTGGCATAGATCAAGATTAGGATTTGTCACTTCGAGTGTCGGAGAGGTATCTCTGGGCCCTCTCGGTAATGCACATCATAATAAGCCTTGCAAGCAAATGACTAATGAGTTAGTCATGAGATGATGTATTACGGAGCGAGTAAAGAGACTTGCCGGTAACGAGATTGAACTGTTGGAAATATGCCCTAGAGGCAATAATAAAAGAGTTATTATTATATTTCCTTGTTCATGATAATCGTTTATTATCCATGCTATAATTGTATTGATTGGAAACTTAAATACATGTGTGGATAAATAGACAAACTTTGTGTCCCTAGTAAGCCTCTTTAGGACTAGCTCGTTGATCAAAGATGACCGCGGTTTCCAGGTCATAGACATGAGTTGTCATTTGATAACGGGATCACATCATTAGGAGAATGATGTGATGGACGAGACCCAAACGTTAAACATAGCTTTTGATCGTATCAGTTATCGCTATAGTTTTCTGCATGTCAAGTATAAGTTCCTATGACCATGAGATCATGTAACTCACTGACACCGTAGGAGTGCCTTGTGTGTGCCAAACATCGCAACGTAACTGGGTGACTATAAAGGTACTCTACAGGTATCTCCGAAGGTGTCTGTTGAGTTGACATGGATCGAGACTGGGATTTGTCACTCCGTGTGACAGAGAGGTATCTCCGGGCCCACTCGGTAATACGTCATCTCAATGAGCTCAAAGTGACTAAGTAGTCAGTCACAGGATTATGTATTACGGAACGAGTAAAGAGACTTGCTGGTAACGAGATTGAACTAGGTATAGAGATACCGACGATCGAATCTCGGGCAAGTAACATACCGACGAGACAAAGGGAACTGTATACGGGATTGCCTGAATCCTTGACATCGTGGTTCATCCGATGAGATCATCGAGGAACATGTGGGAACCAATATGGGTATCCAGATCCCGCTATTGGTTATTGACCTGGGAGTGTCTCGGTCATGTCTGCATAGTTTCCGAACCCGCAGGGTCTACACACTTAAGGTTCGGTGACGCTAGGGTTGTTAGTGAGAACAGTGCATGGTAACCGAAGTTTGTTCGGAGTCCCGGATGAGATCCCGGACGTGATGAGGGTCTCCGAAATGGTCCGGGGACGAAGATTGATATATGGGATGAGAGTGAACGGAGTCCGGAATTGTTCCGGGGAACATCGGGAAGGAATCGGAGAACCGAAAGGTGTTTCGGGGGCCACGGTAAATGTTACGGGCCCTATGGGCCATAAGTGGGGAGACGCAACAGCCCACACAAGGGCTGTGCGCCCCCCCTAGGCTCCTCCACCTGCGCCTAAGGGGCTGGGCCCCCCTAGGGCAGCCGCACCCCTAGGACTTGGGGGGCAAGGCGCCTGGGGGGGGGGGGAACCCTAACCCTGGCCGCAGCCCCTCCCCTTGGCCGCCACCCCCTAGGGGGAACCCTAGGGGCGCCCCCTCCTCTCTCTCCCCCCTATATAAAGAGAGGTAGAGGGAGGGCAGCAACAAAAGTTCGTGCCTCGGCGCTGCCCTCTCTCTCCCACGAATATCTTCGTCTAGTTTGCAGTGCTTGGCGAAGCCCTGCTGGAATTCCTCCACCACCATCTCCACCACGCCGTCGTGCTGCTGGGTTTCTCCGTCAACTTCTCCTTCCCCCTTGCTGGATCAAGAAGGAGGAGACGTCCCCGAGCTGCACGTGTGTTGAACGCGGAGGCACCGTCCGTTCGGTGCTGGGATCTTCGGCGATTTGAATCGCGGCGAGTACGACTCCATCAACCGCGTTCTTGAACGCTTCCGCTTAGCGATCTACAAGGGTATGTGGATCCGACTCTTCCCTCGTAGATGCATCTCCTAGATTGATCTTGGTGAGCGTAGGAAATTTTTTGTTTCCCATGCAACGTTCCCCAACAGTGGCATCATGAGCTAGGTTCTTGCGTAGATGTTTTCACGAGTAGAACACAAAGGGGTTTGTGGGCGTTGATGTTTAGATTGCTTCCCTCTTTGGTCTTTCTTGATTCAGCGGCATTATGGGATGAAGCGGCCCGGACCAACTTTACATGTCCACGTACATGAGACCGGTTCCATCGACAGACATGCGACTTTTGTTGCATAAGATGGCTGGCGGGTGTCTGTCTCTCCTATCTTAGTTGAATCGGATTCGACGAAGGCGGTCCTTGTAGAAGGTTAAATAGCAACTTAAATATCACCGTTGTGGCTTTGCGTAGGTAAGAAGCGTTTTTGCTAGATACCCATAGCAGCCACGTAAAACATGCAACAACAAATTAGAGGACGTCTAACTTGTTTTTGCAGGGTATGTATGTGATATGATATGGCCAAAGACATGATGAGATATATTTGATGTATGAGATGATCATGTTGTAATAGTTAATATCGACTTGCATGTCGATGTATACGGCAACCGGCAGGAGCCATAGGGTTGTCTTTAATTTTTGTATGACCTGCGTGTCAATCATTAAGCGCTATGTAATGCTTTACTTTATCGCTAAACGGTAGCAATAGTAGTAAGAGCATGGTGGGCGCGCGACAACCCCGATGGCGACACGATGATGGAGATCATGATGATGGGGATCATGGTGTTACGCCGGTGACGATGGAGATCATGCCGGTGCTTTGGAGATGGAGATCAAAAGCACGAGTTGATGGCCATATCATGTCACTTATGATTTGCATGTGATGTTAATCCTTTTATGCATCTTATTTTGCTTAGGACGAGGGTAGCATTATAAGATGATCCCTCACTAAAATTTCAAGATAAAATTGTGTTCCCCCCGAGTGTGCGCCGTTGCGAAGGTTCGTCGTTTCGAAGCACCACGTGATGATCGGGTGTGATAGACTCTACGTTCGCATACAACGGGTGCAAGCCAGTTTTGCACATGCAGAACACTCGGGTTAGACTTGACGAGCCTAGCATGTACAGACATGGCCTCGGAACACGGAAGACCGAAAGGTCGAGCATGAGTCATATAGTAGATATGATCAACATGAAGATGTTCACCATTGACACCACCTCATCTCACGTGATGATCGGACTTGGGTTGGTGGATTTGGATCATGCCACGCTCGAATGACCAGAGGGATGTCAATTTGAGTGGGAGTTATAAGTAATTTGATTAGTTAAAACTCACTTATCATGAACAATAGTCTAAGATGTCTTTGCAAATCTTTTGTTGTAGATGGCTCCCGCAGTAGCTCCCCTGAATTTTAATGCGTTCCTAGAGAAAACTAAGCTGAAAGATGATGGGAGCAACTTTGTGGACTGGCTCCGCAATCTGAGGATCATCCTCACAGCTGCCCAAAAGGTTTATGTCCTAAATGCACCGCTAGGTGAACCCCCCGCTCCGGCCTCTATGGACGTTATGAACGCCTGGCAGTCGCGTGCGGATGACTACTCAGTAGTGCAGTGTGCCATGTTGTATAGCTTGGAAGGAGGACTTCAAAGGCGTTTTGAACGTCATGGAGCATATGAGATGTTCCAGGAGTTGAAGTTCATCTTTGAGAAGAATGCCAAGATCGAGAGGTATGAGACCTCCGATAAATTCTTTGCTTGCAAGATGGAGGAGAATTCGTCTGTCAGTGAGCACTTACTGAAGATGTCTGGGTACTATACCCGCATAGCTGATCTGGGACTTGTGTTCCCAGAGGAGGCTATCATTGACAGAATTCTCCAGTCACTCCCACCTAGCTACAAGAGCTTCGTGCAGCAGTATAACATGCAAGGGATGAACAAAACCATCGCCGAGCTGTTTGCGATGCTGAAAGTCGCTGAGTCAGACATCCAGAAGGAGCATCAAGTGTTGATGGTCAATAAAACTACCAGTTTCAAGAAGAATGGCAAGGGCAAGAAGGGTAACTCTAAGAAGGGTGGCAAGGCAGTTGCTCATCCAGTAAAGAAACCCAAGGCTGGGCCCAAGCCAGAGACTGAGTGTTTCTATTGCAAGGGGAACGGCCACTGGAAGCGGAACTGCCCCAAGTATCTGGCAAACAAGAAGGGGGCCAACAACAACAACAAGCAAGGTATATGTGATATACATGTTATTGATGTGTACCTTACCAACTCTCGTTGTAGTGCCTGGGTATTTGATACCGGTTCGGTTGCTCACATTTGCAACTCTAAACAGGAACTACGGAATAAACGGAGGCTGGCGAAGGACGAAGTGACGATGCGCGTGGGGAATGGTTCCAAGGTTGATGTGATCGCCGTCAGCACGCTCGCTCTTCGATTACCATCGGGATTAGTTATGAACCTGAATAATTGTTATTTAGTGCCTGCGTTGAGCATGAACATTATATCTGGATCTTGTTTAATGCGAGACGGTTACTCATTTAAATCAGAGAATAAAGGTTGTTCTATTTATATGGGTAATATCTTTTATGGTCATGCACCCGAAGTAGGGGGTTTATTCTTATTGAATCTCGATAGTGATGATACACATGTTCATAACATTGATGCCAAAAGATGTAGAGTTGATAACAATAGTACCACTTTCTTGTGGCACTGCCGTCTGGGTCATATCGGCGTGAAACGCATGAGGAAGCTCCATGCTGATGGACTTTTGGAGTCTCTTGATTTTGAATCACTTGACACATGCGAGCCGTGCCTCATGGGCAAGATGACTAAGACCCTGTTTTCAGGAACAATGGAACGGGCAAGTGACTTATTGGAAATCATACATACTGATGTGTGTGGCCCGATGAGTGTCACGGCGCGCGGTGGATATCGTTATTTTCTCACCTTCACTGACGACTTAAGTAGATATGGGTATATTTACTTGATGAAGCATAAGTCTGAAACATTTGAAAAGTTCAAGCAATTTCAGAGTGAAGTTGAGAATCATCGTAACAAGAAGATCAAATTCCTACGATCTGATCGAGGGGGAGAGTATCTGAGTTATGAGTTTGGCAATCACTTAAGACGATGTGGAATTGTTTCACAGTTGACGCCACCTGGAACACCACAGCGTAATGGTGTGTCCGAACGTCGTAATCGAACCCTATTAGATATGGTGCGTTCTATGATGTCTCTTGCCGATTTGCCACTATCATTTTGGGGATATGCGTTAGAGACGGCTGCATTCACTTTAAATAGGGCTCCATCCAAGTCCGTTGAGACAACACCGTATGAACTGTGGTTTGGTAAGAAACCTAAGTTGTCTTTTCTCAAAGTTTGGGGTTGCGATGCTTATGTCAAAAGGCTTCAGCCAGAAAAGCTCGAACCCAAAGCGGACAAATGTGTCTTCATAGGATACCCAAAAGAGACAGTTGGGTACACCTTCTATCTCAGATCCGAGGGCAAAGTGTTTGTCGCTAAGAACGGGTCCTTTCTCGAGAAAGAGTTTCTCTCGAAAGAATTGAGTGGGAGGAAGGTAGAACTTGATGAGGTTATTGAACCTCTGCTTCAACCAGAGAGTAGCGCAGCACAGAAAGATGTTTTTGTGGAGCCTGCAACGGTTGAAGAGGAAGCCAATGATGATGATCAAGAAGCTTCTGATCAAGTTACTACCAAACCTCGTAGGTCGACAAGGGTACGCACTGCACCTGAGTGGTATGGTAACCCTGTCTTGGAGGTCATGTTGTTGGACAACAGTGAACCTGCGAGCTATGGAGAAGCGATGGTGGGCCCGGATTCCGACAAATGGTTAGAGGCCATGAAATCCGAGATGGGATCCATGTATGAAAACAAAGTATGGACTTTGGAAGTATTACCTGAAGGGCGGAAGGCCATTCAGAATAAATGGATTTTTAAGAGAAAGACGGACGCTGACGGCAATGTCACCGTGTATAAAGCTCGACTTGTGGCAAAGGGTTTTTCACAAGTTCAAGGAGTTGACTACGATGAGACTTTCTCACCCGTAGCGATGCTTAAATCCGTCCGAATCATGTTAGCAATAGCTGCATATTTCGATTATGAAATTTGGCAGATGGATGTCAAAACAGCGTTCCTCAACGGTTTTCTTAAGGAAGAGTTGTATATGATACAACCGGAAGGTTTTGTCGATCCAGAGAATGCTGACAAAGTTTGCAAACTCCAGCGTTCCATTTATGGGCTGGTGCAAGCATCTCGGAGTTGGAATCTTCGCTTTGATGAGGTGATCAAAGCGTTTGGGTTTGTACAAGTTTACGGAGAAGCTTGTATTTACAAGAAAGTGAGTGGGAGCTCTATAGCGTTTCTAATATTATATGTGGATGACATATTGCTGATTGGAAACAATATAGAACTTTTGGATAGCGTGAAGGGGTATTTGAACAAGAGTTTTTCGATGAAGGACCTCGGTGAAGCTGCTTTCATATTGGGCATCAAGATCTATAGAGATAGATCGAGACGCTTGATAGGACTTTCACAAAGTACATACCTTGATAAAGTTTTGAAGAAGTTCAAAATGGATCAATCCAAGAAGGGGTTCTTGCCGGTATTGCAAGGTACAAAGTTGAGTAAGACTCAATGCCCAGTGACTGCGGAAGATAGAGAAAAGATGAGTGTCATCCCCTATGCTTCAGCCATAGGCTCTATCATGTATGCAATGCTGTGCACAAGACCAGATGTCAGCCTTGCCATAAGTATGGCCGGAAGGTTTCAAAGTAATCCTGGTTTGGATCACTGGACAGCGGTCAAGAATATCCTGAAGTACCTGAAAAGGACTAGGAAATGTCTCTCGTTTATGGAGGTGATCAAGAGCTCGTCGTAAAGGGTTACGTCGATGCAAGCTTTGACACTGATCCGGATGACTCTAAGTCTCAAACCGGATACGTATATATTCTCAACGGGGGAGCGGTAAGCTGGTGCAGTTCCAAGCAAAGCGTGGTAGCCGATTCTACATGCGAAGCGGAGTACATAGCTGCCTCGGAGGCGGCAAAGGAAGGTGTCTGGATGAAGGAGTTCATAACAGATCTTGGAGTTGTGCCTAGTGCATTGAACCCAATGACTCTGTTTTGTGACAACACTGGTGCCATTGCTCTAGCCAAGGAACCAAGGTTTCACAAGAGGACCAGACACATAAAGCGACGCTTCAATTCCATCCGCGATTCAGTCAAGGAGGAGGACATAAGCATTTGCAAAGTACACACGGATTTGAATGTTGCAGATCTGTTGACTAAGCCTCTTCCACGGGCTAAGCATGATCAACACCAAGACTCTATGGGTGTTAGATTCATTACCTTGTAATGCTAGATTATTGACTCTAGTGCAAGTGGGAGACTGTTGGAAATATGCCCTAGAGGCAATAATAAAAGAGTTATTATTATATTTCCTTGTTCATGATAATCGTTTATTATCCATGCTATAATTGTATTGATTGGAAACTTAAATACATGTGTGGATAAATAGACAAACTTTGTGTCCCTAGTAAGCCTCTTTAGGACTAGCTCGTTGATCAAAGATGACCGCGGTTTCTAGGTCATAGACATGAGTTGTCATTTGATAACGGGATCACATCATTAGGAGAATGATGTGATGGACGAGACCCAAACGTTAAACATAGCTTTTGATCGTATCAGTTATCGCTATAGTTTTCTGCATGTCAAGTATAAGTTCCTATGACCATGAGATCATGTAACTCACTGCCACCGTAGGAGTGCCTTGTGTGTGCCAAACATCGCAACGTAACTGGGTGACTATAAAGGTACTCTACAGGTATCTCCGAAGGTGTCTGTTGAGTTGACATGGATCGAGACTGGGATTTGTCACTTCGTGTGACAGAGAGGTATCTCCGGGCCCACTCGGTAATACGTCATCTCAATGAGCTCAAAGTGACTAAGTAGTCAGTCACGGGATTATGTATTACGGAACGAGTAAAGAGACTTGCCGGTAACGAGATTGAACTAGGTATAGAGATACCGACGATCGAATCTCGGGCAAGTAACATACCGACGAGACAAAGGGAACTGTATACGGGATTGCCTGAATCCTTGACATCGTGGTTCATCCGATGAGATCATCGAGGAACGTGTGGGAACCAATATGGGTATCCAGATCCCGCTATTGGTTATTGACCTGGGAGTGTCTCGGTCATGTCTGCATAGTTTCCGAACCCGCAGGGTCTACACACTTAAGGTTCGGTGACGCTAGGGTTGTTAGTGAGAACAGTGCATGGTAACCGAAGTTTGTTCGGAGTCCCGGATGAGATCCCGGACGTGATGAGGGTCTCCGGAATGGTCCGGGGACGAAGATTGATATATGGGATGAGAGTGAACGGAGTCCGGAATTGTTCCGGGGAACATCGGGAAGGAATCGGAGAACCGAAAGGTGTTTCGGGGGCCACGGTAAATGTTACGGGCCCTATGGGCCATAAGTGGGGAGACGCAACAGCCCACACAAGGGCTGTGCGCCCCCCCTAGGCTCCTCCACCTGCGCCTAAGGGGCTGGGCCCCCCTAGGGCAGCCGCACCCCTAGGACTTGGGGGGCAAGGCGCCTGGGGGGGGGAACCCTAACCCTGGCCGCAGCCCCTCCCCTTGGCCGCCACCCCCTAGGGGGAACCCTAGGGGCGCCCCCTCCTCTCTCTCCCCCCTATATAAAGAGAGGTAGAGGGAGGGCAGCAACAAAAGTTCGTGCCTCGGCGCTGCCCTCTCTCTCCCACGAATATCTTCGTCTAGTTTGCAGTGCTTGGCGAAGCCCTGCTGGAATTCCTCCACCACCATCTCCACCACGCCGTCGTGCTGCTGGGTTTCTCCGTCAACTTCTCCTTCCCCCTTGCTGGATCAAGAAGGAGGAGACGTCCCCGAGCTGCACGTGTGTTGAACGCGGAGGCACCGTCCGTTCGGTGCTGGGATCTTCGGCGATTTGAATCGCGGCGAGTACGACTCCATCAACCGCGTTCTTGAACGCTTCCGCTTAGCGATCTACAAGGGTATGTGGATCCGACTCTTCCCTCGTAGATGCATCTCCTAGATTGATCTTGGTGAGCGTAGGAAAATTTTTGTTTCCCATGCAACGTTCCCCAACATGAACTAGGTATAGAGATACCGACGATCGAATCTCGGGCAAGTAACATACCGATGACAAAAGGAACAACGTATGTTGTTATGCGGTTTGACCGATAAAGATCTTCGTAGAATATGTAGGAGCCAATATGAGCATCCAGGTTCCGCTATTGGTTATTGACCAGAGATGAGTCTCGGTCATGTCTACATAGTTCTCGAACCCGTAGGGTCCGCACGCTTAACGTTTGATGACGATCGGTATTATGAGTTTATGAGTTTTGATGTACCGAAGGTAGTTTGGAGTCCCGGATGAGATCACGGACATGACGAGGAGTCTCGGAATGTCCGAGACATATGGATTGATATATTGGACAACTATATTCAGACACCGGAAGTGTTCTGGAAAGTTTCGGAATTTACCGGAGTGCCGGGGGGGTTACCGGAACCCCCCGGGGGAATGATGGGCCCTGGTGGGCCATAGGGGAGAGAGAGGGCAGCAGCCAGGAGGTGGCGCGCCCCCTCCCTAGGAGGAGTCCGAATAGGACTTGGGGAGGGGGGCACGACCCCTCTTTCCCTCTCCCTCTCCCTCTCTTTCCTTCCCCCTCTTTCCTTCATTGGTGGACTCCTACTAGGAATAGGATTGCAATCCTATTCCTAGTAGGATTGCTCCCTAGCCGCACCATAGGAGGGCCGGCCGGCCTCCCCCCTTGCTCCTTTATATACGGAGGCAAGGGGGCACCCAAAGACACACAAGTTGAATTGTTCTAGCCGTGTGCGGTGCCCCCATCCACAGAAACACACCTCGGTCATATCGTTGCAGTGCTTAGGCGAAGCCCTGCGCCGGTAGATACATCATATCCGTCACCACGCCGTCGTGCTGACGAAACTCTCCCGTGAAGCTCAACTGGATCAAGAGCTCGTGGGACGTCATCAAGCTGAACGTGTGCTGAACGCGGAGGTGCCGTACGTTCGGTGCTTGATCGGTTGGATCGCGAAGAAGTTCGACTACATCAACCGCGTCACTTGACGCTTCCGCTCCCGGTCTACGAGGGTACGTAGACACACTCTCCCCCTCGTTGCTATGCATCTAGTAGATAGATCTTGCGTGATCGTAGGAAAATTTTGAAAATACTACGTTCCCCAACAGTGGCATCATGATCCAGGTCTATGCGTAGATGATATGCACGAGTAGAACACAACGAGTTGTGGGTGATACTAGTCATACTGCTTACCAGCATGTCATACTTTGCTTCGGCGATATTGTGAGATGAAGCGGCCCGGACCGACATTACGCGTACGCTTACGCGAGACTGGTTTCACCGTTACGAGCACTTGTTGCTTAAAGGTGACTGGCGGGTGTCTGTCTCTCTCACTTTAGCTGAATCAAAAATGGCTACGCCCGGTCCTTGTGAAGGTTAAAACAACACATACTTGACGAAACATCGTTGTGGTTTTTGTATGCGTAGGTAAGAACGGTTCTTGCTAAGCCCGTAGCAGCCACGTAAAACTTGCAACAACAAAGTAGAGGACGTCTAACTTGTTTTTGCAGGGCATGTTGTGATGTGATATGGTCAAGACATGATGAGTTATACGGTTTTGTATGAGATGATCATGTTTTGTAATGTTATCGGCAACTGGCAGGAGCCATATGGTTGTCGCTTTATTGTATGAAATGCAATCGCCATGTAATTGCTTTACTTTATCACTAAGCGGTAGCGATAGTCGTAGAAGCAATAGTTGGCGAGACGACAATGATGCTACGATGGAGATCAAGGTGTCGCGCCGGTGACGAAGGTGATCATGACGGTGCTTTGGAGATGGAGATCAAAAGCACAAGATGATGATGGCCATATCATGTCACATATTTTGATTGCATATGATGTTTATCTTATTATGCTTCTTATTTTGCTTAGAACGACGGTAGCATTATAAGATGATCCCTTACTAAATTTCAAGGTATAAGTGTTCTCCCTGAGTATGCACCGTTGCGAAAGTTCGTCGTGCCGAGACACCACGTGATGATCGGGTGTGATATGCTCTACGTTCAAATACAACGGGTGTAAGCCAGTTTTGCACACGCAGAATACTCGGGTTAAACTTGACGAGCCTAGCATATGCAGATATGGCCTCGGAACTCTGGAGACCGAAAGGTCGAGCGTGAATCATATACTCCCTCCGTCCCAAAATTCTTGTCTAACATTTCTCTAGATACGGATGTATCAAACACTAAAGCATGACTAGATACATCTATATTTTGAAAAATCTAAGACAAGAATTTTGGGACAGAGGGAGTAGTAAATATGATCAACATAAGATGTTCACCATTGAAACTACTCCATCTCACGTGATGATCGGACATGGTTTAGTTGATTTGGATCACGTGATCATTTAGATGACCGGAGGGATGCCTATCTAAGTGGGAGTTCTTTAAATAATATGATTAAATTGAACTTTAATTTATCATGAACTTAGTCCTGATAGTTTTTGCATATCTATGTTGTTGTAGATCAATGGCCCGTGCTACCGTTCCTTTGAATTTTAATGCATTCCTAGAGAAAGCTAAGTTGAAAGATGATGGTAGCAATTACACGGACTGGGTCCGTAACTTGAGGATTATCCTCATTGCTGCACAGAAGAATTATGTCCTTGAAGCACTGCTAGGTGACAAGCCCCCTCCCGTTAATGTAGACGCTTTGAACGTCTGGCAGTCACGGTCTGATGACTACACGATAGTTCACTGTGCCATGCTTTACGGCTTAGAACCGGGACTTCAACGACGTTTTGAATGTCATGGACCATATGAGATGTTCCAGGAGTTGAAGTTAATATTTCAAGCAAATGCCCGGATTGAGAAATATGAGATTTCCAATAAGTTCTACAGCTGCAAGATGGAGGAGAATAGTTCTATCAGTGAACACTTACTCAGAATGTCTGGGTACTACAATCATATGACTCAACTTGGTTGCAAAGTTGACGAGGATAGTGTTATTGATAGAGTTCTTCAATCACTGCCACCAAGCTATGAAGGCTTCGTGATGAACTATAATATGCAAGGGATGCAAAAGACAATTCCCGAGCTCTTCGCTATGCTCAAAGCTGCGGAGATAGAAATCAAAAAGGAGCATCAAGTGTTGATGGTTAACAAAACCACTAGTTTCAAGAAAAAGGGCAAGGGAAAGAAGGGGAACTTCAAGAAGAATAGCAAGACAGTTTCTACTCCCACGAAGAAACCCAAGTCTGGAGCCAAGCCTGAAACTGAGTGCTTCTACTGCAAGGGGACTGGACACTGGAAGCGGAACTGCCCCAAGTATTTGGCGGATAAGAAGGATGGCAAGGTGAACAAAGGTATATGTGATATACATGTTATTGATGTGTACCTTACTAATGCTCGTAGTAGTACCTGGGTATTTGATACCGGTTCAGTTGCTAATATTTGTAACTCGAAACAGGGACTACGGATTAAACGAAGATTGGCTAAGGACGAGGTGACGATGCGCGTGGGAAATGGTTCCAAAGTCGACGTGATCGCCGTCGGCACGCTACCTCTACATCTACCTTCGGGATTAGTTTTAGACCTAAATAATTGTTATTTGGTGCCAGCGTTGAGCATGAACATTATATCTGGATCTTGTTTGTTGCGAGACGGTTATTCATTTAAATCAGAGAATAATGGTTGTTCTATTTTTATGAATAATATCTTTTATGGTCATGCACCCTTGAAGAGTGGTCTATTCTTACTAGATCTCAATTGTAGTAATACACATATTCATAATATTGAAACCAAAAGATGCAACGTTAATAATGATAGTGCAACTTATTTGTGGCACTGCCGTTTAGGTCATATTGGTGTAAAGCGCATGAAGAAACTCCATAGTGATGGACTTTTGGAATCACTTGATTATGAATCACTTGGTGCTTGCGAACCATGCCTCATAGGCAAGATGACTAAAACTCCGTTCTCCGGAACCATGGAGCGAGCAATAGATTTGTTGGAAATCATACATACTGATGTATGTGGGCCAATGAGTGTTGAGGCTTGCGGCGGGTATCGTTATTTTCTGACCTTCACTGATGATTTAAGCAGATATGGGTATATCTACTTAATGAAGCACAAGTCTGAAACATTTGAAAAGTTCAAAGAATTTCAGAGTGAAGTAGAGAATCATCGTAACAAGAAAATAAAGTTTCTACGATTTGATCATGGAGGAGAATATTTGAGTTACGAGTTTGGTCTTCATTTGAAACAATGTGGAATAGTTTCACAACTCACGCCACCCGGAACACCACAACGTAATGGTGTGTCCGAACGTCGTAACCGTACTTTATTGGATATGGTGCGATCTATGATGTCTCTTACCGACTTACCACTATCGTTTTGGGGTTATGCTTTAGAGACAGCTGCATTCACGTTAAATAGGGCACCATCTAAATCCGTTGATACGACACCTTATGAACTGTGGTTTGGCAAGAAACCAAAGTTGTCGTTTCTTAAAGTTTGGGGCTGCGATGCTTATGTGAAAAAGCTTCAACCTGATAAGCTCGAACCCAAGTCGGAGAAATGTGTCTTCATAGGATACCCAAAAGAGACTGTTGGGTACACCTTCTATCACAGATCCGAAGGCAAGATATTCGTTGCTAAGAATGGATCCTTTCTAGAGAAGGAGTTTCTCTCGAAAGAAGTGAGTGGGAGGAAAGTAGAACTTGATGAGGTAATTGTACCTTCTCCTGAATTGGAAAGTAGTACATCACAGAAAATTGTTCCAGTGATTCCTACACCAATCAGTGAGGAAGCTAATGATGATGATCATGAAACTTCGGATCAAGTTTCTGCCGAACGTCGTAGATCAACCAGAGTACGTTCCGCACCAGAGTGGTACGACAACCCAGTTCTGGAAGTCATGTTACTAGACCATGATGAACCTACGAACTATGAGTAAGCGATGATTGATGTCTACTACACGCTTCTATTCCTGTAGACAGTGTTGGGCCTCCAAGAGCAGAGGTTTGTAGGACAGCAGCACATTTCCCTTAAGTGAGTAACCCAAGGTTTATCGAACTCAGGGAAGTGGAGGTTGAACGTACCCTTTTAAAGCAACCCTGCAATCAAGATACAAGAAGTCTCTTGTGTCCCCAACACACCTAATACACTTGTCAGATGTATAGGTGCACTAGTTCGGCGAAGAGATGTTAAATGGCAAGTGATATGGATGGCAAAAGATATATTTGTAAATCTGAAATAAAAATGGCAGCAAGCAAACAAGTGGTAAACATGAGCACAAATGGTATTGCATTGGTGGAAACAAGGCCTAGGCTTCATACTTTCACTAGTGGCAACTCCCAACAACATTTACATAATCTAATCACATGATATTTCCATAAAACATGCAATGGAGACGCACCCGGAGGTCATTCCTTTGTGGTCAAGAGAGGACGAGAATTATGTAGGGCTACAAAAGCACACCTCAAAGTTCGTAGTTCTCAATCTATGGATTTCCCAATGTCACCGCGGCCATCCAAAGAGAGTACCACAATCACCACAACATATCTCAAGGATAGTCAAAGACAAGCACCAAGAGACTCTCAATCTCCAATCAACACACAAAAGAGGAAATCACTCATGAAAATATTCTTCTAATCCATGTCCAATAGACCGCTGTCACCTTGGTCTCGGGGATTATACTAGATAAAGACAAGTGAGTACATCAATTCAATACATAGAGGAAGGGGAAATATCATGGGATCACCCTAGATTAACATAGCCTATGATCACAACGAAGATCACATCATGGGAGAGAGAGATAACCACATAGCTACACGTACAAGCCCTCAGCCCCGGAGGAGACTACTCACACATGGACATGGTGAGGAGGAGCTTGATGGTGGTGTTGATGGAGAGGTGCAGCCCGGAGAGGAGGAGGCGGCCGGCGGCAGCCCTCCGGGGCGGCGGCTCCTTGGCCCCCCTTCTTCTTGTGGATGGTGATGCAATGGTGCTGGTCCTCCCCTCCAAGACGGTGGCTTGGGAGGAGGAAAATTCGTGGCCCTTGGTGACCTAGGTTTCCTCTCTTTATATAGACTCTCGGATTCCCGTCATCAGATTTTGGGCTTCAGTAAAACGGGCTTTTCTCGGCTGTCAGGACTCCGATTTAGACGAATTTTATATCCAGATGCATCCTCTCGAAATTCCCCACAACTTTCGCAACTAGGCTTTTTCCGTTTGATGTCGTCTTCGGGCCGGAACGTGACCATCTTCTAAAAACGTTCTGAGACAGATTTCAGGAAAGTCAGAGTCCTACTCCAATACGACTCCTTTTGCGTTTTTGTCAATTTCCAAGTAATTCCTACACAATAAAGTGTAAAACAAGAACATTGTGCACTTTTGCAACCATTAGTAGGTTAGTCCAATAAATGCCTAAAACGATAGAAAACTTTGATATAAACATGAGACAATGATGCAAAACAAGCATATCACAAGCAAAAATTATGGATACGTTTGAGACGTATCAACACCCCCAAGCTTAATTCCTACTCGTCCTCGAGTAGGTAGAATGATAACATAGATAATTTATGAGGTGACATGCTACTAACACAATCTTGATCAAGTAATATAGTAAAGCACATGAACTGAAATAAAGTGAACCAAAACAATTGTCTATAGTTGAAAGCAAGTAAACAATGAATAACCAAGTGATCATCTAAGTAAAAATTTTTCATGAATAGTACAATTGAAGACATGAAACTATAAAGTTAAGCACAACTGTTAGCCCCAAAGGAGTTCTCTCATCAAAAGCATTCTAGTTAACACAAAAGGAAGATAAAGTTTCAGCAATGCTTTCCACTTTTCAACATTTTATCTCATGGATAAGTTCAATGCACAAGGATTATATATAACTAAGCAGAAATTTTGAACATAATCAACTTGAACCTAGGGTTAACACTAGATGCTTGCTTATGGTGGAGGAAGAAGATTAGAACATAAGAAAACTGACTCAACATTTAAAAGTAAAAGATAGGCCCTTCGCAGAGGGAAGCAGGGATTACTCATGTGCTAGAGCTTTTTATTTTTGAAAACATAGAGATATAAAAGCAATTTTGAGAGATGTATGCTTATGTCAATGAATGGTAATAAACAATGCACTACTACTCATGCCAAACAGAACTTAAGAGCGGCTCCCATAGAGGAATGATAACACTCCCCTTTCTCCTTTGTTTATCACTAGCCAAAGTTTGTCTGATTTCTCAGGTACGATGTGTGAAGGAGGTTTTTGATATTGATATTGATGACATGTAAAGTGGGCTGGGCATACCCTTTTGCCAGCTCTTTTTGCAAAATTAAGGACATGCACATTATTCATGCACGTCAGGGGTCGTTCTGTCCAACACAAGTAATAATGAACTGTCTACCACTTCCTCATGAGCTAAAACAGAGACACAAATAAGGATAAATTTTGAAGGTTTTAAAGGTAGCACATGCGCAATTTACTTGGAATGGCTATTAAATACCATGCATATAGGTAGGTATGGTGGACACATATGGCAGAATTTTGGCTATGGAATTTGGATGCACGAGCAGCATTCCCGCTCAGTACATAGTTTTTGGTTTAGCAAGTTTTTAGCAAGCACATGTTAACCGGTACAAGAGAATTATAACATCCTTTCAGCATAATTATAAGACTTCTACACTGTCTTCCTTGTCAACCAACTTGCTTCTAAAGAGAAAACAAGAACTTTAAAACTACCAATGGTGAAAAACTAAACAATTGCAAACTTCAAAGGTATTTCTTCACTAATAAGACTTTATTAAATGATCTCCATGTTTAGACATCACTACTTAATTTCTCAAAAAAATTGATAGGGATCAAGTTACTCAATGATCTTCAAGACTATGCAAGCTTTTTATTCTTTGCACCACGGCCACACTTGGCATTTACTTTACCAACATATTATTTAGCAATTCAAACCAATTCAACTCTCCAAAAAGATATAAGTGAAGCAAGAGAGTACTTTCTATAAAAGAACTAATAGCTCTGAACATGATATGAAATAAAAACAAGAGCTAGGAGCATATAACAAGGTAGCTAAAACACTCAAAAATATATAAGTGAAGAACATGAGTGTTTCATGAAAAAGCGGAGCGTGTCTCTCTCCCAAATAAGAATGATCAGATGCAACTTATTTAAGACCAGCAAGTAAAACTAAATAAACTAAAAAGAAAAGAGCAAGACGCTTCAAGCATAGCACATAACGCATGAAGTGATTAAAATATAGTGGAACGAAAGATGAACTGATAATTGTTGATGGAGAAGGGGATGCATGGGGGCATCCCCAAGCTTAGACGCTTGAGTCTTCTTGAATATTTCTTGGGGGTGCACGGGTGTAATGCCCAGGATGGGACTATACCTCCTACGTGTCGAGGCATGACTTAAAGGTATAAGCCCATTCTGGAATGATCTCAAGTTTGGTATCTTTGCACGACTCATGTAAAAGAGGGATTAAATTGCAAAAGGAGATAGTTGGCTTACACTCGCCACTTCACACAATACATTACATAAGCAAAACATCATTCAAAACATCACAACCCGACTACGGGCGAAGATCCAAAAGAAAGATACCAAAACAACATAAAGCCACAGGTCAAGATAGAATCCTAGTAGAAACCACTACTGATCGTCGAACAACGTCACAAGCATACGGCCACTCTCTTCATCGAACTCCTGGTGAAGCTTTGAACCAGCTCCTGCTTCATCATCGGCTGAACCTGCATCTAGTGTTGTAGTATCTGTGCGCCACGAGGACTCAGCAATCCCATAACCATGGGTATCAAGACTAGCAAAGCTTTATGGGTAGGAAGAGGTAAAGTGGTGAGGTTGCATCAGCGGCTAAGCATAATATGGTGGCTAGCTTACGAGTACCAGAATAAGATGAGCATCTACGCAAACGGTCGCAAAAGTAGTGATCGCTAAAGATCCTGAACTACATACGAATCAAACATAACCCCACCGTGTTCTCTTCTCAAAGTGAAAAGAGACAGTCACGGTTACTCACACAGTTGTGTCTTTTACTTCGGATACTCTGTCAAGTTTTCTACAACCGGACATTAACAAATTCCAATCTGCCACATAACCGCGGGCACGGCTTTCGAAAGATCATAACCCTGCAGGGGTGTCCCAACTTAGCCCATCACAAGCTCTCACGATTAGCTGAAGTGATAAATATAATATCATCACCCCTTATCTTAGGGAAATCCGATCAGGCTCGGCATCCCGGTAGCACAAGACATTTCGACAATGGTAAAACTGTTGGGGATCGTAGCAGAAAATCAAAATTTTTCCTACGCGTCACCAAGATCTATCTATGGAGTAATCTAGCAACGAGCATAAAGGAGAGTGGATCTACATACCCTTGTAGATCGCGATGCGGAAGCGTTGCAAGAACGCGGATGAAGGAGTCGTACTCGCTGCGATTCAGACCGCGGTTGATTCCGATCTAAGCGCCGAACAACGGCGCCTCCGCGTTCAACACACGTGCAGCCCGGTGACGTCTCCCACGCCTTGATCCAGCAAGGAGAGAGGGAGAGGTTGGGGAAGACTCCATCCAACAGCAGCACGACGGCGTGGTGGTGGTGGAGGAGCGCGGGACTCCAGCAGGGCTTCGCCAAGCACTGCAAGAGACAAGGAGGGAGAGAGGTAGGGCTGCGCCATGCGACAGAGGTCAAAAACGTGTTCTGGGCAGCCCTAAACCTCACATATATATAGGGGGAAAGGGGGGCTGTGCCCCCTTTAGGGTTTCCCACCCCTAGGGGTGTGGCCACCCTAGATCCCATCTAGGGGTGGCGGCCAGAGGGGGAGAGGGAGAGGGGGCGCACCAGTTTGGGCCCTAGGGCCCATCTGCCCTAGGGTTTGCCCCCCCTCCCCTCTTGGGGCGCCTTGGGCCTTGGTGGGGGGGCGCACCAGCCCACCTGGGGCTGGTCCCCTCCCACACTTGGCCCACGTATGCCTCCGGGGCTGGTGGCCCCACCCGGTGGACCCCCGGGACCCTCCCGGTGGTCCCGGTACGTTACCGATAGCGCCCGAAACTTTTTCGATGACCAAAACAGGACTTCCCATATATGAATCTTTACCTCCGGACCATTCCGGAACTCCTCGTGACGTCCGGGATCTCATCCGGGACTCCGAACAACATTCGGTAACCACGTACATACTTTCCCTATAACCCTAGCGTCATCGAACCTTAAGTGTGTAGACCCTACGGGCTCGGGAACCATGTAGACATGACCGAGACAACTCTCCGGCCAATAACCAACAGCGGGATCTGGATACCCATGTTGGCTCCCACATGTTCCACGATGATCTCATCGGATGAACCACGATGTCAAGGATTCAATCAATCCCGTATACGATTCCCTTTGTCTATCGGTATAGCACTTGCCCGAGATTCGATCGTCGGTATACCGATACCTTGCTCAATCTCGTTACCGGCAAGTCTCTTTACTCGTTCCATAACACATCATCCCATGATCAACTCCTTGATCACATATTGTGCACATTATGATGATGTCCTACCGAGTGGGCCCAGAGATACCTCTCCGTCATACGGAGTGACAAATCCCAGTCTCGATTCGTGCCAACCCAACAGACACTTTCGGAGATACCTGTAGTGCACCTTTATAGCCACCCAGTTACGTTGTGACGTTTGGTACACCCAAAGCATTCCTACGGTATCCGGGAGTTGCACAATCTCATGGTCTAAGGAAAAGATACTTGACATATAGAAAAGCTTTAGCATACGAACTACACGATCTGTGCTAGGCTTAGGATTGGGTCTTGTCCATCACATCATTCTCCTAATGATGTGATCCCGTTATCAACGACATCCAATGTCCATGGTTAGGAAACCGTAACCATCTATTGATCAACGAGCTAGTTATCTAGAGGCTCACTAGGGACATGGTGTTTGTCTATGTATCCACACATGTATCTGAGTTTCCTTTCAATACAATTCTAGCATGGATAATAAACGATTATCGCGAACAAGGAAATATAATAATAACCAATTTATTATTGCCTCTAGGGCATATTTCCAACACTTAGCCCACGCAGCCACCTGGGGTTGGTGGCCCCACCTGGTGGACCCCCGGGACCCTCCCGGTGGTCCCGGTACATTACCGATATCGCCCGAAACTTTTCCGGTGACCAAAACAGGACTTCCCATATATGAATCTTTACCTCCGGACCATTCCGGAACTCCTCGTGACGTCCGGGATCTCATCCGGGACTCCGAACAACATTCGGTAACCGCGTACATACTTTCCCTATAACCCTAGCGTCATCGAACCTTAAGTGTGTAGACCCTACGGGTTCGGGAACCATGTAGACATGACCGAGACAACTCTCCGGCCAATAACCAACAGCGGGATCTGGATACCCATGTTGGCTCCCACATGTTCCACGATGATCTCATCGGATGAACCACGATGTCAAGGATTTAATCAATCCCGTATACGATTCCCTTTGTCTATCGGTATAGCACTTGCCCGAGATTCGATCGTCGGTATACCGATACCTTGCTCAATCTCGTTACCGGCAAGTCTCTTTACTCGTTCCGTAACACATCATCCCGTGATCAACTCCTTGATCACATATTGTGCACATTATGATGATGTCCTACCGAGTGGGCCCAGAGATACCTCTCCGTCATACAGAGTGACAAATCCCAGTCTCGATTCGTGCCAACCCAACAGACACTTTCGGAGATACCTGTAGTGCACCTTTATAGCCACCCAGTTACGTTGTGACGTTTGGTACACCCAAAGCATTCCTACGGTATCCGGGAGTTGCACAATCTCATGGTCTAAGGAAAAGATACTTGACATATAGAAAAGCTTTAGCATACGAACTACACGATCTGTGCTAGGCTTAGGATTGGGTCTTGTCCATCACATCATTCTCCTAATGATGTGATCCCGTTATCAACGACATCCAATGTCCATGGTTAGGAAACCGTAACCATCTATTGATCAACGAGCTAGTCGTCTAGAGGCTCACTAGGGACATGGTGTTTGTCTATGTATCCACACATGTATATGAGTTTCCTATCAATACAATTCTAGCATGGATAATAAACAATTATCATGAACAAGGAAATATAATAATAACCAATTTATTATTGCCTCTAGGGCATATTTCCAACAGTCTCCCACTTGCACTAGAGTCAATAATCTAGTTCACATCGCCATGTGATTAACACTCACAGGTCACATCGCCATGTGACCAACATCCAAAGAGTTTACTAGAGTCAGTAATCTAGTTCACATCAATATGTGATTAACACTCAATGAGTTCTGGGTTTGATCATGTTATGTTTGTGAGAGAGGTTGTAGTCAACGGGTCTGCAACATTCAGATCCCTATGTACTTCGCAAAACTTTATATCATATCGTAGATGCTGCTACCACGTTCCACTTGGAGCTATTCCAAACTGTTGCTCCATTATACGTATCCGGTATCTCTACCCCGAGTTATCCGGATAGGTGTAAAGCTTGTATCGACGTGACTCTTTACGTCGAACTCTTTATCACCTCCATAACCGAGAAACATTTCCTTATTCCTCTAAGGATAATTTTGACCACTATCTAGTAATCCACTCCTGGATCACCTTTGTACCCTCTTGCCAGACATGTGGCAAGGCACACATCAGGTGCGGTACTTAGCATGGCATACCGTATAGAGCCTATGACAAAACCATAGGCGACGACCTTCATCCTTCCTCTTTCTTCTGCCGTGGTCAAGCTTTGAGTCTTACTCAACTTCACACCTTATAACTCAGGTAAGAATTCCTTCTTTAACTGACCTATTTTGAACTCCTTCAAAATTATGCCAAGGTGTGTGTTCTTTTGAAAGTATCATCAGGCGTCTTGATCTATCTGTATAGATCTTGATGCCCAATATGTAAGCAGCTTTATTCAGGTCTTCCTTTGAAAAACTCATTTCAAACAACCCTTTATGCTTTCCAGAAATTCTACATCATTTCGGATCAACAATATGTTATATACTCATCAGAAATGTTGTGATGCTCCCACTCACTTTATTGTAAATACAAGTTTCTAACAAACTTTGTATACCCAACAACTTTGATCACTCCATCAAAGCATATATTCCGACTTCGAGATGCTTGCTCTAGTCCATAGAAGGATCGCTGGAGCTAGCATATCTTTTAGCATCCTTAGGATCGACAAAACCTTTCTGATTGTATCATATACAACCTTTCCTTACGAAAACTGGTAAGGAAACTTGTTTTGTCATCCATCTGCCAGATTTCATAAATGCAGCTAATGCTAACATGATTCCGACGGACTTAAGCATCGCTACGGGTGAGAAAATCTCATCGTAGTCAACTCCTTGAACTTGTGGAAAACTCTTCGCCACAAGTCGAGCTTCATAGACGGTGACATTACCGTCCACGTCCGTCTTAGTCTTAAAGATCCATTTGTCTCAATGGCTTGCCGATCATAGGGCAAGTCCACCAAAGTCCATACTTTGTTTTGATACATGGATCCTATCTCGGATTAATCGGCTTCTAACCATTTGTCGGAATATGGGCCCACCATCGCTTCTCCATAGTTCGTAGGTTCATCGTTGTCCAACAACATGACCTCTAAGACAGAATCACCGTACCAATCAGGAGTAGTACATATCCTTGTCGACCTACGAGGTTCGATAGCAACTTGATCTGGAGCTTCATGATCACTATCATTAGTTTCCTCTTCAACTGTCGTAGATTCCACAGAAACATCTTTCTGTGTTGCACTACTCTCCGGTTGAAGTGAGGGTTCGACAACCTCATCAAGTTCTATCTTCCTCCCACTCAATTCTTTCGAGAGAAACTCCTTCTCGAGAAAGGACCCATTCTTAGGGACAAACATTTTTTTTGCCCTTGGATCTGAGATAGGAGGTATACCCAACTGTTACCTTTGGGTATCCTATGAAGATGTATTTGTCTGCTTTGGGTTCGAGCTTTTCCCGGCTGAAGCCATAAGCCTCGCAGCCCCAAACATTGAGAAACGACAACTACAGTTTCTTGCCAAACCATACGACGTCGTCTCAACGGACTTAGATGGTGCCCTATCTAAAGTGAATGCAGCTGTCTCTAATGCATAACCTCAAAATAACAGCGGTAGATCGGTAAGATACATCATAGATCGCGCCATATCTCATAAGGTTCGATTACGATGTCCGGACACACCATTACGCTGTGGTGTTCCAGGGGGCTTCAACTGCGAAACAATTCCACAATGTCTTAAGTGATTGCCAAACTCATAATTCAGATAATATCCCCTTGATCAGATCGTAGGAACATGATCTTCTTGTTATGATGATTCTTAATCTTCACTCTGAAATTGTTTGAACCTTTCAAACGTTTCAGACTTTTGCTTCATTAAGTAAATATACCATATCTACTCAAATCGTCAGTGAAGATGAGAAAATAACGATATCCACCACACGCCTTAATTCTCATTGGATCACATACATCAGTATGTATGATTTCCAACAAGTCACTTGCCCGTTTCATTGTACCTGAAAACGGGATCTCAGTCATCCTGCCCATGAGGCATGGCTCGCATGTGTCAAGCGATTCAAAACCAAGTGACTCCAAACGTCCATCAACATGGAGTTTATTCATGCATTTTATGCCAAAATGACCTAAGCGGCAGTGCCACAAGAAAGTGGTACTATCATCATTAACTCTACATCTTTTGGCGTTAATATTGTCATCATGTGTATTACTATGATCAAGATTCAATAAACCATTGGGTGCATGACCATAAAGGTATTATTCATGTAAACAGAATAACCATTATTCTCTAACTTAAATGAATAACCGTATTGCAATGAACATGATCCAATCATATTCATGCTCAACGTAGACACCCGATAACATTTATCTAGGTTCAACTCTAATCTCGAAAATAGAGGGAGTGTGCGATGGTGATCTTATCAACCTTGGAAACACTTCCAACACACATCGTCACCTCGCCCTTAGCCAGTCTCCGTTCAGTCCGTAGCTTTTGCTTCAAGTCACTAATAATAGCAACTGAACCGGTATCCAATACCCATGTGCTACAAGGAGTACTAGTAAGGTACACATCAATAACACGTATATCAAATATACTTTGTTGAAGTTGCCAGCTTTTCTTATCTACCATGTATTTGGGGTAGTTCCGCTACCATGTGACCGTTCCCCTTACAATAGAAGCACTTAGTCTCGAGGTTTGGGTTCAACCTTGGGTTCCTTCATTAGAGCGACAACTGGTTTGCCATTCATGAAGTTTCCCTTCTAGCCCTTGCCCTTCTGAAACCAGTGGTCTTGTTAAACCATCAACACTTGATGCTCCTTCTTGATTTCTACTTTCGCGGTCTTAAGAACCGCTAATAGCTCCGGGATCATCTCCATCCTTTGCATGTCATAGTTCATCACGAAGTTCTAGTAGCTTGGTGATAGTGTCTAGAGAATTCTGTCAACCACTATCTTACCTGGAAGATTAACTCCCACTTGGTTCAAGTGATTTTAGCACCCAGACATTCTGAGCACATGCTCACTAGTTGAGCCATTCTCCTCCATCTTTTTGGCAAAAGAACTTGTCAGAGGTCTCATACCTCTCAACACGGGCATGAGCCTGAAATCCCAATTTCAGCTCTTAGAACATCTCATATGTTCTATGGCGTTCAAAACGTCATTGGAATCCCGATTCTAAGCCGTAAAGTATGGTGCACTAAACTATCAAGTAGTCATCAGGACGTCTCTGTCAGGTGTTCACAACATCCACAGACAACGTTGTAGGGGTTTGCACATCGAGCGGTGCATCAAAGACGTAAGCTTTCTGTGCAGTAGTGAGGACACTCCTCGGACTACGGACCCAGTCCACATCATTGCTTACAATATCTTTCAACTTAGTCTTTCTCTAGGATCGTATTAAACAGGGAGCTACAACGCAGTTATTGGTCTATAACATAATTTGCGAAGACAACTTAGACTATTGTTCATGACAATGAAGTTCATCTAATGAACTCCCACTCAGATAGACATCTCCCTAGTCATCTAAGTGACACATGATCCGAATCGACTAGGCCGTGTCCGATCATCACGTGAGACGGACTAGTCATCAACGGTGAACATCTTCATGTTGATCGTATCTTCTATACGACTCATGTTCGACCTTTCGGTCTTCCGTGTTCCGAGGCCATGTCTGTACATGCTAGGCTCGTCAAGTGAACCCTAAGTGTATCGCGTGTGTAAATCTGGCTTACACCCGTTGTATGCGAACGTTAGAACTTATCACACCCGATCATCACGTGGTGCTTCGGAACAACGAACCTTAGCAACGGTGCACAGTTAGGGGGAACACAATTCTTGAGATTTTAGTGAGAGATCATCTTATTCACTACCGTCGTTCTAAGCAAATAAGATGTAAAACATGATAAACATCACATGCAATCAAATAGTGACATGATATGGCCAATATCATTTTGCTCCTTTTGATCTTCATCTTCGGGGCTCCATGATCATCATTGTCACCGGCATGACACCATGATCTCCATCATCATGATCTCCATCATCGTATCTCCATGAAGTCGTCTCGCCAAACATTACTTCTACAACTATGGCTAACGTTTAGCAATAAAGTAAAGTAATTACATGGCGTTATTCAGTGACACGCAGGTCATACAATAAATAAGACAATTCCTATGGCTCCTGCCGGTTGTCATTCTCATCGACATGCAAGTCGTGATTCCTATTACAAGAACATGATCAATCTCATACATCACATATATATCATTCATCACATCCTTTTGGCCATATCACATCACACGGCACATGCTGCAAGAACAAGTTAGACGTCCTCTAATTGTTGTTGCAAGTTTTTACGTGGATGCTATAGGTTTCTAGCAAGAACGTCTCTTACCTACGCCAAAACCACAACGTGATATGCCAATTTCTATTTACCCTTCATAAGGACCCTTTTCATCGAATCCGATCCGACTAAAGTGGGAGAGACAGACACCCGCTAGCCACCTTATGCAACTAGTGCATGTCAGTCGGTGGAACCTGTCTCACGTAAGAGTACGTGTAAGGTCGGTCCGGGCCGCTTCATCCCACGATGCCGCCGAATCAAGATAAGACTAGTAACGGCAAGAGAATTGACATGATCTACGCCCACAACTACTTTGTGTTCTACTCGTGCAAGATACTACGCATAGACCTAGCTCATGATGCCACTGTTGGGGATCGTAGCAGAAAATCAAAATTTTTCCTACGCGTCACCAAGATCTATCTATGGAGTAATCTAGCAACGAGCATAAAGGAGAGTGGATCTACATACCCTTGTAGATCGCGATGCGGAAGCGTTGCAAGAACGCGGATGAAGGAGTCGTACTCGCTGCGATTCAGATCGCGGTTGATTCCGATCTAAGCGCCGAACAACGGCGCCTCCGCGTTCAACACACGTGCAGCCCGGTGACGTCTCCCACGCCTTGATCCAGCAAGGAGAGAGGGAGAGGTTGGGGAAGACTCCATCCAACAGCAGCACGACGGCGTGGTGGTGGTGGAGGAGCGCGGGACTCCAGCAGGGCTTCGCCAAGCACTGCAAGAGACGAGTTGGGAGAGAGGTAGGGCTGCGCCATGCGACAGAGGTCAAAAACGTGTTCTGGGCAGCCCTAAACCTCACATATATATAGGGGAAGGGGGGGCTGCGCCCCCTTTAGGGTTTCCCACCCCTAGGGGTGCGGCCACCCTAGATCCCATCTAGGGGTGGCGGCCAGAGGGGGAGAGGGAGAGGGGGCGCACCAGTTTGGGCCCTAGGGCCCATCTGCCCTAGGGTTTGCCCCCCTCCCCTCTTGGGGCGCCTTGGGCCTTGGTGGGGGGGCGCACCAGCCCACCTGGGGCTGGTCCCCTCCCACACTTGGCCCACGTATGCCTCCGGGGCTGGTGGCCCCACCCGGTGGACCCCCGGGACCCTCCCGGTGGTCCCGGTACGTTACCGATAGCGCCCGAAACTTTTCCGGTGACCAAAACAGGACTTCCCATATATGAATCTTTACCTCCGGACCATTCCGGAACTCCTCGTGACGTCCGGGATCTCATCCGGGACTCCGAACAACATTCGGTAACCGCGTACATACTTTCCCTATAACCCTAGCGTCATCGAACCTTAAGTGTGTAGACCCTACGGGCTCGGGAACCATGTAGACATGACCGAGACAACTCTCCGGACAATAACCAACAGCGGGATATGGATACCCATGTTGGCTCCCACATGTTCCACGATGATCTCATCGGATGAACCACGATGTCAAGGATTCAATCAATCCCGTATACGATTCCCTTTGTCTATCGGTATAGCACTTGCCCGAGATTCGATCGTCGGTATACCGATACCTTGCTCAATCTCGTTACCGGCAAGTCTCTTTACTCGTTCCATAACACATCATCCCATGATCAACTCCTTGATCACATATTGTGCACATTATGATGATGTCCTACCGAGTGGGCCCAGAGATACCTCTCCGTCATACGGAGTGACAAATCCCAGTCTCGATTCGTGCCAACCCAACAGACACTTTCGGAGATACCTGTAGTGCACCTTTATAGCCACCCAGTTACATTGTGACGTTTGGTACACCCAAAGCATTCCTACGGTATCCGGGAGTTGCACAATCTCATGGTCTAAGGAAAAGATACTTGACATATAGAAAAGCTTTAGCATACGAACTACACGATCTGTGCTAGGCTTAGGATTGGGTCTTGTCCATCACATCATTCTCCTAATGATGTGATCCCGTTATCAACGACATCCAATGTCCATGGTTAGGAAACCGTAACCATCTATTGATCAACGAGCTAGTCGTCTAGAGGCTCACTAGGGACATGGTGTTTGTCTATGTATCCACACATGTATCTGAGTTTCCTATCAATACAATTCTAGCATGGATAATAAACAATTATCATGAACAAGGAAATATAATAATAACCAATTTATTATTGCCTCTAGGGCATATTTCCAACAAAAACAAGTCCAGCAAGACCTCCCGGTGTGTCGACACCCTGATAGTAGCCGCGCGAATCTCGTCTCAGGCCACGACCGGATGGGCGATTATACGAGTAAAACCAAACCTCGAGTTTCCCCGTGGTGGCCCCGCATAACCCCCGTTTGGGACCAACACCATCAGCACTGGCCCCCCTGCTATGTAGAAAGAATCCTCGGGTAGCGCTAACTCCCTATGCAATTTAATTAATTAATTAAGTTGTTATTATGAGCAAATTAAAACCAATGTTGGGCCTTGCTGGAGGAGTTTTATTCAAAGTCGAACTGTCAAGGGGTCCCCATCCACCCATCGTGTAAGGAACGCAAAATCAAGGAACATAATGCCGGTTTATCGGCGCCTAAGGTGGCATGAGTGGAACAAAACACCGAGCAAAAGGCCAAGCCTTCCACCCATGCCCAGTATATAGGTGTGTTAATAATAATTATAGATATTGTGATATCCAACAACAAGTTCCCTCCTGGAACAAACTTCATCTTCACCTGCAACTAACAACGCTATAAGAGGGGCTGAGCAAGCGGGTAACTGATACGTCCAAAATGCATCACTATTTTGTATTATAATTTATCCTTATTCATTGATATATTCCACGTTATGATGATGTTCTTATGTTGTTTTGGTCTATTTTACATAGTTTGCAACTTTCTGATGCCGAAACAGCAGACGCAGGATTCAACAGGAAAAAGTGGATACTGAGTTGCTGAAGAAGAACCCCTCCAAATTACCTGAAAATTGACGGGACGTGTTTTTCAGAAGAATAACAAAGACACGCAAAAGGGGAGTCAGAGGGGGGCCACAGGGTGCCCAGGCGGCCTGGGGGCGCGCCCCCCCTGGCCGCGCCGGGGGGGCGCCTGGAGCCCCTGGCCCACCTCTGGCCGCCCCCTTTTGCATATATGCTCTCCGTCTCCCGAAAACCCTAGGCACGGGACTTTTTTCTGAGTTCCGCCGCCGCTTCGAGGCGGAAACCTACAGAGAAGAAAAGGGCATCTCCGGCGGGCAGATTCCGTCGGGGAGATCACCTCCCGGAAGGGGAGATCGTCGCCATCGTCATCACCATCATCACGGGCATCATCGAGATCATCATCAACACCATCCCCAACACCAGCACCATCTCCATCTTCATCCAAATCTCATCTTTCCATCGCAACTCGTGTTGTAACTTGTACTACCTATCCTCTCTACTCCATCGGTGTTGATTACTACTTTGTGGTGAATGCTATTGAGTTTTGTTGGAGAAATATTATTATGTCCAGATTGTTTATCACATATTTATCCCCTCTGATCATGATCTCTTTTATGTCTTGTGAGTAGTTACCTTAGTTCTTGAGGACATGGGGAAAGTCTTGTTGTTAGTAGTCATATGCTGTTGAAGTAATATGTGTTGTTTGATACTTAAGTTGTGTTGTCATTCAACTAGTGGTGTTGTGTGAGTCGAACACCCAACACTTCGCCTTATTAAGGACCTAGGGGAATACATTGTGCATAAAGAATGCTTATGGTGGGTTGCCGGAGTGACAGAAACCTGAACCCCAGTTTGCACGCTTTTGCATAAGGGAATAATGGATCCTCGATCGTATTGCTATGGTTAGGCTTTTGCCTTAAATTCTATCTTGTATTTGCGGATGCTTGCAAGGTGTTTAATCATAAGAGTGCATTCATCTTAGTCTAGAGAGTGCACTAGCATAGATCCACCCACCAACACTTATCAACACATAACATAGTATCGATACGGAATATGACGAAAGCACATGACTACCTCTCCCGTGTGTCCTCAAGAACGCTTTAGTCTTTATAAGTTCAGTTGCTAGGCCTCTCCTTTGCTAAGAAAGGATTGGGCCACTTGTTACTTTCAGTACCTTTTACATTACTTGCCATTACATTCCTGTTGATTATATCGAGAAAACCCCTAAAAGTTATCTTTCAGTGCTTGCAGTAATTTCTTGCTCAGAATCGCTTATCAATACCTTCTGCTCCTCGTTGGGTTCGACACTCTTACTTATCGAAAACGCCGCAACAGATCCCTTACGGTTGAGGGTCATCAAGTACCGTTTTCTGGCGCCGTTGCCGGGGAGCGTAGCGCTATTGGTAAAGTGAAACTGGTAAGAAAGTTTTTTTTATAATTCTGTTTTTATTCTTACTATTGTTGCTCTTTGTCCTTATGGATAACCCTATTATTGGAGCGTTGCTTGCGGGAAGACACCCCACACCTGTGGTGGTTGATCCTCCCCCTACTGAAATTGTGCCTTATAAAATACCAGCTGGCATTATCGATTATGTTTTGACTAATCGTTATGCAGGAGACAGACATCCCGGTGAACACTTGCTGTATTTGTCACGACTATGTTCATTATTTAAGCTTGCAGGTGTATCGAGGGAGTTTGTCATGAGGAAATTGTTTGTCGTATCCCTTACAGATAAAGCTTCAGATTGGTATGGGCTTCTTGATAACCCACACTTGTCGGACTGGCAGGAGCTTATGTCTCTCTTTTATACTAAATTTTATCCTCTTCACGAAATTCATCGAGACAGGAATTATATCTATAACTTTAGGTCTCGTGACGGAGAAAGCATTGCTCAAGCTTGGGGGAGATTGAAGTCTCTAATGCTCAAATGCCCTATTCATGAGCTCCCCAAGGAAATTATACTTACAAATTTTTATGCCAGGCTTTCTCGTCAGGATAAGGAGATGCTGGATGCCTCCTCTAGTGGGGTGTTTCAGAAGAAGAGTGTTGAAGAAAGGTGGGATCTCCTTGAAAGAATTCAGAGGAATACCGAAGATTTGGAAATTGATAAAGGTATTGAACCCGCTATAAATTATGAACATGATTATATTGAGAGCTATGTAGAAACTGATTACTTCAATACTTTTTGCTCTAAGATTGGTCTTGATTCCCATCTAGTGATTGACTTGTGTAAGAATTTTGCCTCTCACGTTGATTCTTTTAAAAAGAATAGAGACCAGCACCATGCACCTTTTAAAGAAAAACCTATTGATATTTATGTTGCTGAGCCTATTTTGCCTGCAGTCATATATGAAAAGCCTCCTTTTCCCACGAGGATAAAGGAACACTCTCTTGTAACAGGCATAATAAATAAAAGTGAGAGAAGAGTTGATGAACCTGAGGACTAGATCAGGGTCGATCCTCGAGTTGCATTGATTAAAGACCTTGTTACTGATGATGTTTTGGATTCCAATATAACTTTTTGTGCTGTTTCCACTAACCTTGTCACAGCCAAGAACAAAGGCCCAATTTCAGGTACTCCGGTGGTATCTGTTAAAATAGGAGATCACAATTATTATGGGCTATGCGATTTGGGATCGAGTGCAAGTGCTATTCCTTATTCACTTTATGAAGAAATCATCGGTGAGATTTCCCCTTGTGAACTTGAAGAAGTTGATGTTACTATTCATCTTGCAAATAGATCAACTATCTCTCCTATCGGAATTGTGAGGGACGTTGAAGTCCTATGTGGAAAGGTAAAATACCCTACCGACTTTTTGGTACTTGGTTCAGCCAGGGACGATTTTTGTCCCATCATTTTTGGTAGACCTTTTCTTAGAACTTGTGGAGCTATAATAGATTGCAAGAAAGGTAAAGTTTCTGTTGAATTCAATGGTGAGCCATATGAATTTAATTTTTCTAAGTTCTCTAAGCAGCCTCGTGGTACTAATTTACCTAGTGATGATAAAATTATTGAAAGTATTGCCTCTATTGCTATTCCTCCTGATGATCCTTTGCAGCAATACATGGAGGACCACGAGAATGATTTACATATGCAGGAAAAAAATGAACTAGATGAAGTATTCTTGAGGCAGCCTGCTATCCTGAAGCACAACCTTCCGGTTGAACCTTTGGGAATTTTATCAAAACCAAAAGAAGACCCGGTGTTCGATCTTAAACCTCTTCCCGATACGCTCAAGTATGCTTATTTAGATGAAAAGAAAGTATATCCCGTTATTATCAATTCTAACCTTTCAGGATATGAAGAAGAGCAATTATTGGAAGTACTTCGTAAACACCGAGGCGCAATTGGCTATACCCTTGATGACCTTAAGGGGATTAGTCCATCTATTTGTCAACATACTATCAACCTTGAGCCTGATGCTAAACCAGTTGTTGATCATCAACGACGGTTGAACCCGAAGATGATGGATGTCGTGAGAACTGAGATTCTCAAGCTTCTAGCCGCAGGTATTATCTACCCTATAGCTGATAGTAAGTGGGTAAGTCCGGTACACTGTGTTCCTAAGAAAGGAGGTACAACTGTGGTTCCTAATGATAAAAATGAACTAATACCTCAGAGGATTATTATTGGATATAGAATGTGTATTGATTACAGGAAGTTGAACAAAGCAACCAGGAAGGATCACTACTCGTTGCCGTTCATCGACCAAATGCTTGAAAGGTTATCCAAAAATACCCACTTTTGTTATCTCGATGGTTATTCTGGCTTCTCTCAAATTCATGTTAACACTGTCGATCAAGAGAAGACCACTTTTACTTGTCCTTTTGGTACTTATGCTTACAGACGTATGCCTTTTGGTTTATGTAATGCCCCTACTACTTTTCAAAGGTGTATGTCTGCTATCTTTCATGGTTTCTGCGGGGATATTATGGAAGTCTTCATGGACGATTTCTCCGTCTATGGAACTTCATTTGACCATTGTCTTCACAATCTTAATAAAGTTTTGCAGAGATGCGAGGAGACAAATTTAGTACTCAACTGGGAGAAGTGCCACTTTATGGTTAATGAAGGAATTGTTCTTGGTCACAAGATTTCCGAAAGGGGAATTGAAGTGGACAAAGCCAAGATCGAAGCTATTGAAAGGATGCCCTATCCAAGGGACATCAAAGGTATTCACAGTTTTCTCGGTCATGCAGGTTTTTATAGAAGGTTTATTAAAGACTTTTCTAAAACCTCTAGACCCCTCACTAACCTTCTCCAGAAGGATGTTCCTTTTGCGTTTGATGAAAATTGTAAGGAAGCTTTTGAAGTCCTTAAGAAAGCTTTAATAACTGCTCCTATAGTACAACCACCTGACTGGAATTTACCTTTTGAGATTATGTGTGATGCAAGTGATTTTGCTGTTGGAGCTGTTTTAGGACAAAGGGTTGATAAGAAATTGAATGTTATACATTATGCTAGTAAGACCCTTGATAGTGCTCAAAGAAATTATGCTACTACTGAGAAGGAATTCTTAGCTGTAGTTTTTGCTTGTGATAAGTTTAGGCAGTACATTGTTGATTCCAAAGTTATTATTCATACTGATCATGCTGCCATTAAATATCTTATGACAACAAAGGATGCCAAGCCAAGGCTTATCAGATGGGTACTCCTTCTCCAAGAATTTGATTTGCAGATTGTTGATAGGAAAGGAGAAGACAATCCGGTAGCGGATAATCTTTCAAGAATGGAAGATATACCGCATGATCCCATCCCAGTTAACGATAGTTTTCCAGACGAGCAACTTGCCGTTGTAAAAGTACAACCTCTCTCCGATCCTTGGTATGCAGATTATGCTAATTTTATTGTTGCAAAGTATTTGCCTCCAGGTCTAACGTTTCAGCAGAGGAAGAAGTTCTTTCATGATTTGAGGCACTACTTTTGGGATGACCCACATCTTTTCAAAGAAGGTCCCGACGGGATCGTGAGAAGATGCATTCCGGAACATGAGCAGAAGGACGTTCTCCGACGGTGTCATGATAGTCCCTATGGAGGACATCACGCCGGTGAGAGGACTGCACATAAGGTTCTTCAATCAGGTTTTTATTGTCCTACTCTCTTTAAAGATGCTAGAAATTATGTTTTAGCTTGTGATAAATGTCAGAGAGTTGGTGAACATTAGTAGAAGGAATGAGATGCCTATGAATTACTCACTAGTGATTGAACCTTTCGATTGTTGGGGTTTCGATTTTATGGGTCCTTTTCCTTCTTCACACAAGTACACTCACATTTTAGTAGCTGTTGATTATGTGACCAAGTGGGTTGAAGCAATCCCCACTGAAAGTGCTGACCACAAAACATCCCTGAAAATGCTTAAAGATGTAATATTTCCTAGGTTTGGTGTACCAAGGTACCTCATGACCGATGGAGGATCACACTTCACGCACGGAGCTTTTAGAAAAGCTTTGGCTAAATACGATGTTAATCATAGAATTGCTTCGCCTTATCATCCTCAAACTAGTGGGCAAGTTGAACTCACCAATAGAGAGATTAAGTTAATCTTGCAGAAAACAGTAAATAGAAATAGGAAGGATTGGTCAAATAAATTGGGAGATGCTTTGTGGGCATATAGAACTGCTTACAAAATCCCCATGGGCATGTCTCCCTATAAGATGGTGTATGGCAAGGCTTGCCATTTGCCATTAGAGCTAGAGCACAAAGCTTTCTGGGCTGTTAGAGAGCTTAACGCTGACCCAAAACTAGCTGGTGAGAAGCGTCTCATGAACTTGACTTCTCTAGATGAATGGAGAAGTGAAGCTTACGAGAGCGCTAAAATGTTTAAAGAAAAGGTAAAAAGGTGGCATGATAGGAAGATTCTGAAACGTGAATTTAATGTTGGTGATAAAGTTTTGTTGTTTAGATCCCATTTCAGGTTTTCTCCAGGTAAACTACTTTCCAGGTGGGAAGGACCATTTCATATAGAAGAAGTTTATCGGTCTGGTGCAATTAAGATTAATAATTTTGAAGGCACCAAACCTCAAGTTGTGAATGGGCAAAGACTTAAACATTACATAGCAGGAGACCCCGTCGATGTTGATGTGAATATAATATACACAACAACCCATGAAGAACATGTTGCAGCCCTGTTTCAGACGCCAGCAGAAGCAGAATAAAGAAAAGGTACGTAGTACGGTAAGGAAACACCGCAAAACATCATAAAAGTTCCGTATTACGTGTTTTTGA
The DNA here is from genome assembly GCA_902687465.1 of Secale cereale. NCBI lineage: Eukaryota > Viridiplantae > Streptophyta > Magnoliopsida > Poales > Poaceae > Secale > Secale cereale. The sequence continues at coordinate 934,881,293 of LR738710.1, forward strand.
AAAATTAGTAAAATTCCGAGTCGAAGTGGAGCCGGAGACGACCACCAGGGAGTCCAGGCGCCCCCTGGCGCGCCCCCCTGGGCCGCGCCGGCAGGCCGCCTGGACACCCTGGTGCCCGTCTCCGACCCCGCTTTGATCCGTTACCTTCCTTTCTGTGCATAAATTTTTCCTATATATTTGCCCGGGTTGTTCCGGCAACGTATCTTGCGATTTTGCGTGTTTTCTCTTCGATCTGTTTTTGCCAGAAAATCTTTCAGCTAAATTTAGGTGCCATGGCTTCTCCAAGTTCCCCCAAGGACACGTTCGTCGTCAACGTCATCAACCCTTACCTCGCTGAGGTGAAGAAGCACCCTCAGGTGGTTCAGATGAAGGAAGGCGTCCTTCATCAAGAAGATCTGAAGGGACCTATCAAGGAGGGGAGCGTTCAGGCTAGGCTGGAAGAAGTGGAGCAGGAAGTCTTCAAGTACAAGAAGATGACCGAGCGTGGTGTCGAAGCTAACTTTGACATCACCAACGAGCTGAAGAACTACTTCCTGAAGGAGATGAAGGAGATGTGGGAAAGAATCGCCGCGTCTGAAGACAGAATTATAGAACTCCAAGGGCAAATTAACGATCTACATAACCAGAACTGTGAGTATGAACTATGGTTTCTACGCATGGGTTTGGGTGCTGAATGCAGGATCCAGGAGACGAGCTTCTCCTATGAGACTGGAGAACCCCTTCCATGGAAGAGTTTTGCCAAGAACTACTTGATCAACGCTAACAAAGATGATGAGTGAAACCTCCGTGGTAATGGCATTCCCTTGGCTTGTTCCAAGCTTGGGGGAGTGCCCGGTATCTTTATCTTTTACCTTGTGTCTTGCAGGAGTCAAGTAGAGTCGTATCATGTCTAGGGAAGTTATTATATGAGATAGGTGTGTGCATTGAGGTCTATCGCCCCCTTGGTGAAGAATTGTATCCGTGTGTGTGGAGTCGTCTATGATGGAATATTAATGAGAAGTTTATCGGTTCCTTTTTGCTGCACTCGGTATTCTCTTCATGCAATCGACCTTATATGATGATTCTTATGGGGAGTATGGACCTTATGTCAGGTATGGCTATGAAACTTTATTTAATCTTGGCAAACATAGCTTTGGTCATAACAACAAGCATGATTCTCTTAGAGTATCAACATTGCCAAAACCTTTATGTTATTATACTTGAAGTGTTATGTTGACAAGGAAGACAACTTGATGTGTTATGCTTATTTCAATGTTCATGCTTTATATTGCTTTGCATCTTAGTCATCATTGATTGTCTGCTCTCTCAAAACCTTTGCTAGCCTAACTCTGTACTAAGCGGAATTCTGCTTGTGCATCCATACCCTTAAGCCAATACCTTCCATATGAGTCCACCATACCTACCTACTCATGGTACTACACTACCACCTCCTAAAAGTATATAATTTATGTGTTATCCTTAAATGTTCAAAATCTTTTATTTTGTGCCTCTGCTTTAGCTCATGAGGAAGTAGTAGCTAATTCATGACCTTTTTGAGTTGGACAAGCTTCACCCCGGGATTGCATGTATAATGTGCAAACCCATAATACGAACAGGAACTGGCATTGAGTGCGCCCGGCTTAAAAATAATATAACAAACAAACCCTCCTTCACGCTTTGTTCATGAGAAATCAGAAAACTTTGGCAGTGATAAACAAAGGAGAATAAGAGGATGTTATCGTCCTCATACGGGAGCCGTTCCTCGAAACTTGTCCAGTTCAAGAAGCAATTGAGTTATCTATTAGCATTCGTTGACAAATCATGCACCTCTCAAAAATTTGTTTTCATTCTGTTTGATTTGAGGATAGCACATGAGTTTTCCCTACTACCCTAGAGCAGGGCCTATCTTTTAATTTTAAGTTGAGTCAGTTATTCCTACTTCCTTCTATTTCTCAAAGAGAGCAAACGTTTGATGTTGATAAGGATTCATGCATATAAAGCTGCATTAAGATTTGTCATATCATATCCTTGTTGACATTATCATTTGATAAGTAAGTTGTTTGTCATGCCCAGCTAAGACAAATATCTTCCTTTGTGTTAACACTTTCACTTCTTGCTTATTAACTTGTTATTTCAAAAAGCTTCAATTTAATCCCATTAAAAGCAAAGGTTAAAATTATTTGTTGTTCCTTGACCAAAGGACATGTTTGCCATGATATAATGAGTTTCTATTGGTCCTACTTTCGAAGATAAGTGTTGACACTCTTTCGTAAAAGCCTTATGAGTTGAAGATTGTTGCTGAGGATATTTGAGTTGGTGAAGAGACTATGATGCTTCTTGTCCGTATTCTATTTATCGACACTTCACTCTCTAAACTTGTGGACAGGTTTACCGAGTTCATTTTCGCTTGGGGACAAGCGAGGTCTAAGCTTGGGGGTGTTGATACGTCCAAAATGCATCACTATTTTGTATTATAATTTATCCTTATTCATTGATATATTCCACGTTATGATGATGTTCTTATGTTGTTTTGGTCTATTTTACACATTTTGCAACTTTCCGATGCCGAAACAGCAGACGCAGGATTCAACAGGAAAAAGTGGATACTGAGTTGCTGAAGAAGAACCCCTCCAAATTACCTGAAAATTGACGGGACGTGTTTTTCAGAAGAATAACGAATACACGCAAAAGGGGAGTCAGAGGGGGGCCACAGGGTGCCCAGGCGGCCTGGGGGCGCGCCCCCCTGGCCGCGCCGGGGGGGCGCCTGGAGCCCCTGGCCCACCTCTGGCCGCCCCCTTTTGCATATATGCTCTCCGTCTCCCGAAAACCCTAGGCACGAGACTTTTTTCGGAGTTTCGCCGCCGCTTCGAGGCGGAAACCTACAGAGAAGAAAAGGGCATCTCCGGCGGGCAGATTCCGCCGGGAAGATCACCTCCCGGAAGGGGAGATCGTCGCCATCGTCATCACCATCATCACGGGCATCATCGAGATCATCATCAACACCATCCCCAACACCAGCACCATCTCCATCTTCATCCAAATCTCATCTTTCCATCGCAACTCGTGTTGTAACTTGTACTACCTATCCTCTCTACTCCATCGGTGTTGATTACTACTTTGTGGTGAATGCTATTGAGTTTTGTTGGAGAAATATTATTATGTCCAGATTGTTTATCACATATTTATCCCCTCTGATCATGATCTCTTTTATGTCTTGTGAGTAGTTACCTTAGTTCTTGAGGACATGGGGAAAGTCTTGTTGTTAGTAGTCATATGCTGTTGAAGTAATATGTGTTGTTTGATACTTAAGTTGTGTTGTCATTCAACTAGTGGTGTTGTGTGAGTCGAACACCCAACACTTCGCCTTATTAAGGACCTAGGGGAATACATTGTGCATAAAGAATGCTTATGGTGGGTTGCCGGAGTGACAGAAACCTGAACCCCAGTTTGCACGCTTTTGCATAAGGGAATAATGGATCCTCGATCGTATTGCTATGGTTAGGCTTTTGCCTTAAATTCTATCTTGTATTTGCGGATGCTTGCAAGGTGTTTAATCATAAGAGTGCATTCATCTTAGTCTAGAGAGTGCACTAGCATAGATCCACCCACCAACACTTATCAACACATAACATAGTATCGATACGGAATATGACGAAAGCACATGACTACCTCTCCCGTGTGTCCTCAAGAACGCTTTAGTCTTTATAAGTTCAGTTGCTAGGCCTCTCCTTTGCTAAGAAAGGATTGGGCCACTTGTTACTTTCAGTACCTTTTACATTACTTGCCATTACATTCCTGTTGATTATATCGAGAAAACCCCTAAAAGTTATCTTTCAGTGCTTGCAGTAATTTCTTGCTCAAAATCGCTTATCAATACCTTCTGCTCCTCGTTGGGTTCGACACTCTTACTTATCGAAAACGCTGCAACAGATCCCTTACGGTTGAGGGTCATCAGTAACATAGCCAAATAGTGGTTTTGCTAGGAAGGTTTCAAGGTTAGAGGTTTCATGGCAACAAGGAGAGGCTGACATAAAAGATGGGTAGCGCGACGTGTAACGATAGCATCGAGACAACTAAGCATGGCAATGGTAGTAAGGGTATCCAAGGGTATGATCATTGATGTCTACACACGTTTCTACTCTTGTAGACTATGTTGGGCCTCCAAGCGCAGAGGTTTGTAGGACAGCAGCAAATTTCCCTCAAGTGGATGACCTAAGGTTTATCGAACTCAGGGAAGTAGAGGTTGAAGATGGTCTCTCTCAAGCAACCCTGCAACTAAGATACAAGAAGTCTCTTGTGTCCCCAACACACCTAATACACTTGTTGGATGTATAGGTGCACTAGTTCGGCGAAGAGATGTTAAATGGCAAGTGATATGGATGGCAAAACAAAGTAATATAAATCTGTAATAAAAAGTGCAGCAAGCAAACAAGTGGTAAACGTGAGCACAAATGGTATTGCAATGGTGGAAACAAGGCCTAGGCTTCATACTTTCACTAGTGGCAACTCCCAACAACATTAACATAATCGAATCACATGATATTTCCCATAAAATATGCAAAGGGGACGCACTCGGAGGTCATTCCTTCGTGGTCAAGAGAGGACGAGAATTATGTAGGGCTACAAAAGCACACCTCAAAGTTCGTAGTTCTCAATCTAAGGATTTCCCAATGTCACCGCGGCCATCCAAAGAGAGTCCCACAATCACCACAACATATCTAAAGGATAGTCAAAGACAAGCACCAAGAGACTCTCAATCTTCAATCAACACACAAGAGAGGAAATCACTCATGAAAATATTGTTCTAATCCATGTCCAATAGACCGCTGTCACCTTGGTCTCGGGGATCATACTAGATAAAGACAAGTGAGTACATCAATCCAATACATAGAGGAAGGGGAAATATCATGGGATCACCCTAGATTAACATAGCCTATGATCACAACGAAGATCACATCATGGGAGAGAGAATTGACCACATAGCTACTGGTAAGAACCTCAGCCCCGAGGAGGAACTACTCCCGCATCATGGAGGGAGGAAGCAACGTCGATGGAGATGAATCCGGGGGCACTTCCCCGTCCCGGCAGGATGCCGGCGCAGGAATTCTGGTCCCCTGAAGCTTGATGGCGATGGCGGCGGAGATAGGAATCGCGTCTGGAGAAAAGGGGTCCAACATCAGGGTTTCCTCGACACGCTTTAAATATATGCCAAAGGGGGGCATCGGAGGTGCCTCGGGGGGCCCAGGCGCCCCCCCGGCGCGGCCCAGGGGGGGGGGGGCGCCCACAGGGCGCCTGGAGCCCCTGTGGGTCCCCCTGGCTGTACTTTGGCCGCACGGTAGCTCCTTGAACGCTGATTTTATATATATTTTTTCTAGTTTTTTCCTGGCAGTTCTCGTAATGTGAAAACCTGAAATACAAAAACAGCCGAAAACAGAAACTGGCACTGGGGTGCACTGAGTTAATAGGTTAGTCCAAATATGATCAAAAGTGTATGGAATTGTATAAATATCATAGCAATATCACCCAAAAGTGGCATGGAGCAAGCAGAAATTATAGATACGTTTTGGATGTATCAACATCCCCAAGCTTAATTCCTGCTTGTCCTCGAGTAGGTAAATGATAACAAGAATAATTTCTGTGGTGACATGCTATTAACCATATAGGAATTTTCATAGTCATATGACAAAAGCTTACTAAGACAATGATTCTATAGTAATTAAGTTGCCTCATGAGAAAATCACAAATGACTGAAAGTTTTACAATATGAAACTGAAGCATCAAAAAGATTTGCAATGAACATGATGTGCAAATATGATAAAGTGATATCTAGCTTGCCCCCTTTAGTGATGCAAAACATAAATGCAGGGGCACCTTCAAGGTTTAAGTGATGACTAGATACAATGATTTCAAAATAAACGATATCACAATCATGCAAAAGACAATGCTACTTTGGGACAATGCACATTACACTCAGAATGACAATCATGCTCTCAGTAGTTGGTGCTTTTAAAAGAAGGTGGAGACTCAACATAAAAGTAAAAGAATGGTTATGTGCTAGAGCTTTTTATTTCGAAAACATAGAAGCAATTTTGTCAACGGTAGTAGTACTTCATATGTGTCATGCATAAGACATCCTATAAGTTGCAAGCCTCATGCATCGAATACCAATAGTGCTCGCACCTTGTCCTAATTAGCTCGGATTTCCATGGGTTATCATTGCATTACATATGTTTCAACCAAGTGTCACAAAGGGGTACCTCTATGCCACCTGTACAAAGGTCCAAGCAGATAAATCGCATTTGATTTCTCGTTTTTGATAGATCTCAACTTGAGGACATCCATACCGGGACAACATAGAAAATAGATGATGGACTCCTCTTTAATGCATAAGCATATTCTCATAAGAGATTGAGTATTAAGGTCCAAGCTAAAACTTCCACCATGATACATGGCTTTGGTTGGCGGCCCAATGTTCTTCTCTAACAATATGCATACTTATTCAACCCACGGCAAATCACCCTTACTTCAGACAAGACGAGCATGCATAGCAACTCACATGATATTCAACAAAAGTGTAACAGTTGATAGCGTCCCCAGAAACATGGTTACCGCTCAGCAAGCAACTTATAAGAAATAAGATACATAAGCAACATATTCTTTACCACAATAGTTTTTAAGTAACTTTCCCATGAGCTATATATTGCAAAGATTGAAGGTTTTAAAGGTAGCACATGTAAATTACTTGGAGTGGCGGTGAAATACCACGTATAGGTAGATATGGTGGACTCATATGGCATAACTGGTTTTAAAAGGATGTGGATGCACAAGCAGTCATTCCGCTTAGTACAGGTGGAGGTTAGCAAAAGACTGGGAGCGACCAACTAAGAGAGCAATGACGGTCATAATCATGCAGAGAGACAAAGCAACATTGAATCAGGCATGGTAGTTATATCGCTACTCAGAAATAAAAGATCATCAAGGCTTGACAGACTTTCTTTACAGTCTTAAATATGCGTGAGCATACGCCAAGTCAATCAAAATAAATTCTCGAAGGAAGATATTACTAAACCATACCACCTCATAGGCAAACAAATCATGTTGGTACTCCAATAACACATTGGGAATCCCCCAGCTATTTGAGACTAACCATAAGAAAACCTGAACTACTAAGCACCATCATGCACGTAGCATCTTTATCATAGACATATTAACCAGTGCAACGGAAGCAAACTCTCTTAATAAGGTGAGCATGAAAATTAAAGAGAGTTCAAGCAACCAACTAAACAAAAGCTCTTTGAAAAGATAAGCATGAATACTAAGAGCAGAGCACGATAGTAGCTATTTAAAAGACAAAGAACACACACAGCAAGGATAGACATGAAAATTCTATGTTATGTTCTAGGTAGAAGTGGAGCGTGTTTCTCTCCCACATAAAGAAAGCTGAGTTCCGACTCGTTATGAAAAGCTAAAGAAAACTAAAAAAGGAAAACTAAAAGCAAGACGCTCCAAGCATAGCACATAACACATGAAGTGATAAAAATATAGTGGAACGAAAGACGAACTGATAATGTTGATGGAGAAGGGGATGCACGGGGGCATCCCCAAGCTTAGATGCTTGAGTCTCTTTGAATATTTCTTGGGGGTGCATGGGGGCATACCCAAGCTTGAGCGCTTGACACTCCTGAATCTTTTTATCATCTTCCCTCGCACACTTGAAAACTCCCTTCATACATAACTCATCATAATCTGATTAGCGAGGTTAGTACCCATAATAAAATGATTATACCTTGCTGGAAATAAAGATATTCTTGAAGTTCTACTGTTTCTCAAGATTGCCAAAAGGTTTTTGCAAAGGAAAAGCAAGCTCTTGGTTTGCAAAATGAAGGAAAAGCAAAACAGGACAGAATCTGTGAAAAACAGAACAGCAGGTAGTAATTGATTTGTTCGGGGCACTTCTGCAACTCTAATAAAAAAACTCAGAACAGACGCACGAAATACAATTATATAGAGCACGCTGTCGAAAAAATTCAGACCAAAAAGATGATCTGGTGATTTTATACGAATTTTTCTATCCAAGGACAGAATCTGTTTCCTGGACAGCACCTCACAACTTTTGAACTTTCTAGCAATCAGAGGCTACACTTGGCACAAAATTGAAAAGCAAAGATACAATGATGATGCTACTGTAGTAACAACATCAAGACACAACAAAAGCAAAATAAAATTTTATTCATTATGGGCTGCCTCCCAAAAGCGCTTTCTTTTATGCCTTTAAGCTAGGCATAAGACTTTAATGATGCTCTCGTAGGAATAAGAGTTGAAGAACAAAAGAGAGCATCAAGAAGCAAATACCAAACACATTTAAACCTAACATGCTTCCTATGCATAGGAATATTGCAATAGAATAATTCATTGAAGCACAAGGCAACTAGCATAGGAAGGCAAAACAAGCATAACTTCAAAGTATTCACCATAAAGAGAGGAAACTTCTTATTATTAAGATATTTCGAACCAAGTCTCCCTCTCTCATTATAAATTTCAGTGGCATCATGGATGAACACAACAATATAAGCATCACATAAAGCATTGTTACCATGATCCTCATGCAAAAAGGTACTCTTACTCTCCACATAAGCATAATCTTTCTCATTGGTAATAGTGGGAGTAGGACTATCATAAACAACTTGAACACTATAGATTGGAGTTATAACATCATCATGGTAGAGAAGAGCATTATCATTGCTAGCAACTATATTTGTAAACATGTTGTCTTTATTCTTACTAGCAAAAGAATTATCAATTATCACATCACTAGTGGGTAAAGGACTTGCAATCCTATCATCCCCAAGCTTAGAGCTTCCCATATCATCACTTTCAGAGTTGGTACCAAAAAGACTTTCAAGATCATAAGTAGCATTATCATCATTTTCCCAATCACAATAAGTAACATGCATATCATAATCAAAATCATCTTCAATAGTACCTACGGACGTATCATCAAGATGATAATTAAGGCAATAAACTTCACCTTCTTCTTTAAACTTACAATCGTTAGGATAAAAGTTGATGGGAGGAATATGCTCAGGCCAGGTTGATACCCATTCTTCTTCCTTCTTGCTCCTCTTCCTCCTCCTCTTCTTTTTCTTCTTCTTAACCTTAGGAGGGAGTGGTTGGAGATGAAGCTTCTCCACATATCCTGGTTTATCATTAGAAACAATAGGGGAAACTTGGGAGAAACTCTCCTTTTTATTAGCAGAAATATAAGAGACATTTTTATACTTTGGTAAAGTTCCCTCCTTTATAATCTTACCTATGTAATCATTTTCATGACAATTAACAACACAATAGAGATGGCAATTTTGCAAAGTGTTTTTTATTCCTATGGCATTAACATCTAGCCATGAAGTCTTTTCTGATAACTCTTCACACATCAAAAATAACATAAGCTCATCATAAAGATCAGAGGTGATCATGTTATCACACAACCGGTTAACAGTTATGTTTTGAAAGTTCATGCATTGAAAATTAAAGTGACCCTCTATACGGCAAAGTTCAGAAGTAAAAGGATAAAGGTCACACAATTCTCTAGCAATTTCATTTAAATCTCTGACCCAAGTGATTGTTCTTTCATGCTTATGTTGCTTACAATACTTCTCTTCTTCAATCATAGGCCTTTCACAAGGTCTATCCACTCCACAAAAATTAACATGCTTATATAAAACTTCATTTTTAGGAATTGGATCATGCATGTTGCAATCATCATGAACAATTTCATTTTCTTTGCAAGTCTCTTTAAAAGGTTTATGATACTTGATCCAATCCTCCTTAGGCATATTAAGATGTGAAGCAAAAGATTTAAGGAAATCAACAAGGAGTTGAGAATCAAGCCCAAACTTAGCACTAAACTTATTAAAACTTGTAGTTTCAACAAAGGACTTAATGCAATCATACTCATAAATTATACCTGACTCTTTACCTTTGTCGATCTCCCAATCTTCAGTGTTGCGTTGAATTCTTTCAAGGAGTTCCCATTTAGCATCAATCTTTTTGTTTGTGAAAGAACCCGTAGAGGAAGCATCGAGCAAATCTTTATCCTGTCGAGAGAGCCTCGCATAGAAGTTAGTAATAATAATATCTTTGGGGAGCCATGGTTAGGACATTTTAGCATTAACGTTTTCAGTCTCCCCCAAGCTTGAGCTATGCTCTCTCCGTCATGAGGATAAAAATTATAAACATAATTCCTATTCTCATGAACTTCATGAAGAGGATAAAACTTGGAGTAAAAGAGAGACATAAGATCTTGCCAATCAAGCAAGTACGACTTATCGAGAAGCTTATACCAATCTGAAGCTTTATCTATAAGTGATACGGCGAACAATCTCCTCATGACAAACTCCCTTGATACACCTGCAAGCTTAAATAATGAACATAGTTGTGACAGATATAGCAAGTGTTCACCGGGATGTCTGTCTCCTGCATAACGATTAGCCAAAACATGATCGATAATACCATCTGGTATTTCATAGGGCACAATTTCAGTAGGGGGAGGAGCAACCACCATCGGTGTGGGGCGTCTTCCCGCAAGCAACGATCCAATAACAGGGTTGTCCATAAGCATAACTAGTGAAATAAAAACAAGAAACAAAAAGATTTAATTGCAAGATCTAAAGATATACCTTCAAGCGCTCACCTCCCCGGCAACGGCACCAGAAATAGCTTGATGTCTACACACGTTTCTACTCTTGTAGACTATGTTGGGCCTCCAAGCGCAGAGGTTTGTAGGACAGCAGCAAATTTCCCTCAAGTGGATGACCTAAGGTTTATCGAACTCAGGGAAGTAGAGGTTGAAGATGGTCTCTCTCAAGCAACCCTGCAACTAAGATACAAGAAGTCTCTTGTGTCCCCAACACACCTAATACATTTGTTGGATGTATAGGTGCACTAGTTCGGTGAAGAGATGTTAAATGGCAAGTGATATGGATGGAAAAACAAAGTAATATAAATCTGTAATAAAAATGGCAGGAAGCAAACAAGTGGTAAACATGAGCACAAATGGTATTGCAATGGTGGAAACAAGGCCTAGGCTTCATACTTTCACTAGTGGCAACTCCCAACAACATTTACATAATCTAATCACATGATATGTCCCATAAAACATGCAATGGAGACGCACCCGGAGGTCATTCCTTTGTGGTCAAGAGAGGACGAGAATTATGTAGGGCTACAAAAGCACACCTCAAAGTTCGTAGTTCTCAATCTATGGATTTCACAATGTCACCGCGGCCATCCAAAGAGAGTACCACAATCACCACAACATATCTCAAGGATAGTCAAAGACAAGCACCAAGAGACTCTCAATCTCCAATCAACACACAAAAGAGGAAATCACTCATGAAAATATTCTTCTAATCCATGTCCAATAGACCGCTGTGACCTTGGTCTCGGGGATTATACTAGATAAAGACAAGTGAGTACATCAATTCAATACATAGAGGAAGGGGAAATATCATGGGATCACCCTAGATTAACATAGCCTATGATCACAACAAAGATCACATCATGGGAGAGAGAGATAACCACATAGCTACACGTACAAGCCCTCAGCCCCGGAGGAGACTACTCACACATGGACATGGTGAGGAGGAGCTTGATGGTGGTGTTTATGGAGAGGTGCATCCCGGAGAGGAGGAGGCGGCCGGCGGCAGCCGTGGCGGCGGCGGCCCTCGGGGTGGCGGCGGCCCTAGGGGGCGGCGGCTCTTTGGCCACCCTTCTTCCTTGTGGATGGTGCTGCAATGGTGCTGGTACTCCCCTCCAAGACGGCGGCTTGGGAGGAGGAAAATTCGTGGCCCTTGGTGACCTAGGTTTCCTCTCTTTATATAGACTCTCGGATTCCCGTCATCAGATTTTGGGCTTCAGTAAAACGGGTTTTTCTCGGTCGTCCGGACTCCGATATGGACAACTTTTATATCCAGAAGCATCCTCTCGAAATTCCCCACAACTTTCGCAACTAGGATTTTTCCGTTTGACGTCATCTTCGGGCCGGAACGTGACCATATTCTAAAAACGTTCTCAGACAGATTTCAGGAAAGTCAGAGTCCTACTCCAATACGACTCCTTTTGCGTTTTTGTCAATTTCCAAGTAATTCCTACACAATAAAGTGTAAAACAAGAACATTGTGCACTTTTGCAACCATTAGTAGGTTAGTCCAATAAATGCCTAAAACGATAGAAAACTTTGATATAAACATGAGACAATGATGCAAAACAAGCATGTCACAAGCAAAAATTATGGATACGTTTGAGACGTATCAATGATGAGCCCAGATTCCCCAAAATGGCTTGAGGCCATGAAATCTGAGATGGGATCCATGTATGAGAACAAAGTATGGACTTTGGTTGACTTGCCCGATGATCGGCAAGCCATCGAAAATAAATGGATCTTCAAGAGGAAGACCGACGCAGACGGTTATATTACTGTTTACAAAGCTCGACTTGTTGCGAAAGGGTTTCGACAAGTTCAAGGAGTTGACTACGATGAGACTTTCTCACCTGTAGCGATGCTTAAGTCTGTCCGAATCATGTTAGCAATTGCCACATTTTATGATTATGAAATCTGGCAAATGGATGTCAAAACTGCATTCCTAAATGGATATCTCAAAGAAGAGTTTTATATGATGCAATCAGAAGGTTTTGTCGATCCAAAAGGTGCTAACAAAGTATGCAAGCTCCAGTGATCCATCTATGGACTGGTGCAAGCATCTCGGAGTTGGAATATACGCTTTGATGAGGTGATCAAAGCATATGGTTTTATACAGACTTTTGGAGAAGCCTGTATTTACAAGAAAGTGATTGGGAGCTCTGTAGCATTTCTAATATTATATGTGGATGACATATTGTTAATTGGAAATGATATAGAATTTATGGATAGCATAAAATGATACTTGAATAAGAGTTTTTCAATGAAAGACCTCGGTGAAGCTGCTTATATATTAGGCATCAAGATCTATAGAGATAGATCAAGACGCTTAATTGGACTTTCACAAAGCACATACCTTGATAACATTTTGAAGAAGTTCAAAATGGATCAGTCAAAGAAAGGGTTCTTGCTTGTGTTACAAGGTATGAAGTTGAGTAAGACTCAATGCCCGACCACTGCAGAAGATAGAGAGAAAATGAAAGTCATTCCCTATGCCTCAGCCATAGGATCTATCATGTATGCAATGCTGTGTACCAGACCTGATGTGTGCCTTGCTATAAGTCTAGCAGGGAGGTACCAAAGTAATCCAGGAGTGGATCACTGGACAGCGGTCAAGAACATCCTAAAATACCTGAAAAGGACAAAGGATATGTTTTTCGTATATAGAGGTGACAAAGAGCTCGTCATAAACGGTTACGTCGATTCTAGCTTTGACACTGATCCGGATGACTCTAAGTCACGAACCGGATATGTATTTTTATTGAACGGTGGAGCTGTCAGTTGGTGCAGTTCGAAGCAGAGCGTCGTGGCGGGATCTACGTGTGAAGCGGAATACATAGCTGCTTCGGAAGCAGCAAATGAAGGAGTCTGGATGAAGGAGTTCATATCCGATCTAGGTGTAATACCTAGAGCATCGGGTCCAATGAAAATCTTTTGTGACAACACTGGGGCAATAGCCTTGGCGAAGGAATCCAGGTTTCACAAGAGAACAAAGCACATCAAAAGACGCTTCAATTCCATCCGCGATCTAGTCATGGAGGGAGACATAGAGATTTGCAAGATACATACGGATCTGAATGTTGCAGACCCGTTGACTAAGCCTCTTCCACGGGCAAAACATGATCAGCACCAGGACTCCATGGGTGTGAGGATCATCACTTTGTAATATAGATTATTGACTCTAGTTCAAGTGGGAGACTGAAGGAAATATGCCCTAGAGGCAATAATAAAGATGTTATTTGTATTTCCTTATATCATGATAAATGTCTTTTATTCATGCTGGAATTGTATTAACCGGAAACTTGATACATGTGTGAATACATAGACACAATAGTATGTCCCTAGTATGCCTCTACTAGACTAGCTCATTGATCAAAAGATGGCTATGTTTCCAAGCCATAGACATGAGTTGTCATTTGATCAACGGGATCACATCATTAGGAGAATGATGTGATGGACTAGACCCATCCGTTAGCATAGCACTATGATCGTTTAGTTTTACTGTTATTGCTTTCTTCATGACTTATACATGTTCCTTTGACTATGAGATTATGCAACTCCCGAATACCGTAGGAACACCTTGTGTGCTATCAAACGTCACAACATAACTGGGTAATCATAAAGATGCTCTACAGGTGTCTCCGAAAGTATTCGTGGTGTTACCGGAACCCCCCGGGGGAATGATGGGCCCTGGTGGGCCATAGGGGAGAGAGAGGGCAGCAGCCAGGAGGTGGCGCGCCCCCTCCCTAGGAGGAGTCCGAATAGGACTTGGGGAGGGGAGCGCGGCCCCTCTTTCCCTCTCCCTCTCCCTCTCTTTCCTTCCCCCCTTTCCTTCATTGGTGGACTCCTACTAGGAATAGGATTGCAATCCTATTCCTAGTAGGATTGCTCCCTAGCCCCACCATAGGAGGGCCGGCCGGCCTCCCCCCTTGCTCCTTTATATACGGGGGCAAGGGGGCACCCAAAGACACACAAGTTGAATTGTTCTAGCCGTGTGCGGTGCCCCCCTCCACAGAAACACACCTCGGTCATATCGTTGCAGTGCTTAGGCGAAGCCCTGCGCCGGTAGATACATCATATCCGTCACCACACCGTCGTGCTGACGAAACTCTCCCGTGAAGCTCAACTGGATCAAGAGCTCGTGGGACGTCATCAAGCTGAACGTGTGCTGAATGCGGAGGTGCCGTACGTTCGGTGCTTGATCGGTTGGATCGCGAAGAAGTTCGACTACATCAACCACGTCACTTGACGCTTCCGCTCCCGGTCTACGAGGGTACGTAGACACACTCTCCCCCTCGTTGCTATGCATCTAGTAGATAGATCTTGCGTGATCGTAGGAAAATTTTGAAAATACTACGTTCCCCAACACGGTACTCTATTAAAAGGAGGCCTTAATATCCCTTAGTTTCCAATAGGACCCCGCTGCCACGGGATGGTAGGACAAAAGATGTCATGCAAGTTCTTTCCATAAGCACGTATGACTATATTTGGAATACATGCCTACATTGCATTGATGAACTGGAGCTAGTTCTGTGTCACCCTAGGTTATAACTTCTACATGATGAATTGCATCCGACATAATTTCCCATCACCGATCCAATGCCTACGAGCTTTTCCTATATTGCTTGTTGCTTATTTACTTTTCCGTTGCTACTATCACAAAAACTAAAAAAAACACTATCGTTACTTTTGTTGCCGCTACCGCCACTATCATATTACTTTGCTACTAAACTATCTTGCTACAGATACTAAGTTTCCAGGTGTGGTTGAATTGACAACTCAGCTGCTAATACTTAAGAGTATTCTTTGGCTCCCCTTGTGTCGAATCAACAAATTTGGGTTGAATACTTTACCCTCGAAAACTATTGCGATCCCCTACATTTGTGGGTTATCAGACATCTACACACTTATCTATCTTCCCACCCCCTCCCCCCAGCAATGAATTTTCCTTTATCATCCCGGAGGACTGCCCTGACTGTGCCCCTATGTTGATCATGCTCAAAGACATTGATTTTACAAAAGAAAACAGAGGGGCGACTCCACCCCCCTTTATTTACCGTCGTTCTTGGAGATATAGAAATAACAAAGTTTGTTGTAAGGGTTTAGGTTACATAGTCAAATTAGGATTGAGTTTGCGTGGGTCTTGGCTGGACGTGCATATATACAATGACATATATACAATAACAAAGTTTGTTTTTCTTTGTTTGTTGTAAGGAGTCGTGCGGGTTAGCACATCCCGGTCGTTGTCGTGTCAATGTCATTGTATCCAAGTGCTTGTCTCTATGAGGGGTAGTTCAAGATGAAGAGTGTCACGGTCGAAGGGTCGTTCGGTGTGGTGTAGCACCGAGGGAGAAGACGTGAAGTGGAGATCAAGATCAAGCGTATAGTGGGACGAGGACCAGTGAAGGTGAGCCTCTCCAATGAGGACATGTCTCTACATGAGGCTATGGGTGGATGGTGTAGTCCACAACTTAGTCGGCGTGTATCGCGTTAGGTGTGGCCAGGGTACTTGATACGTCCACTTTGCATCATGCTTTTATATCAATATTTTTTGTATTACGGGCTGTTATTACACATTATGTCGCAATACTTATGCCTTTTCTCTCTTATTTGACAAGGTTTACATGAAGAGGGAGAATGCCGACAGCTGGAATTCTGGGCTGAAAAAGGAGCAAATATTAGAGAGCTATTCTGCACAACTCCAAAAGTCCTAAAACTCCACGAAAGTCAGTTTTGGAATATATTAAAAATATTGGGCAAAAAAGCACCAGAGGGGGGCCACCCACCGCCCACGAGGGTGGAGGGCACGCCCTACCCCCCTGGGCGCGCCTCCCTGCCTCATGGGCCACCTAGAAGCCCCCCGATGCCCATCTTCTGGTATAAGGTGTTTATGCCCTGGAAAAAAAATCATAAAGAAGCTTTCGGGATGAAGCACCGTCTTCTCGAGGCGAAACCTTGGCGGAACCAATTTAAGGCTCCAGCGGAGCTGTTCTGCCGGGGAAACATCCCTCCGGGAGGGGGAAATCGTCACCATCGTCATCACCATCGATCCTCTCATCGGGAGGGGTCAATATCTAGCAACATCTTCACCAGCACCATCTCCTCTCAAACCCTAGTTCATCTCTTGTATCCGATCTTTGTCTCAAAACCTCAGATTGGTACTTGTGGGTTGCTAGTAGTGTTGATTACTCCTTGTAGTTGATGCTAGTTGGTTTATTCGGTGGAATATCATATGTTCAGATCCTTTATGCATATTAATACCCCTCTGAGTATGAACATGAACATGATTCATGATTAGTTACGTTTGTTCCCGAGGACATGGGAGAAGTCTTGCTATAAGTAGTCGTGTGAATTTGGTATTCGTTCGATATTTTGATGAGATGTATGTTGTATTTCATCTAGTGGTGTTATGTGAACGTCGACTACATGACACTTCACCATTGTTTGGGCCTAGAGGAAGTCATTGGGAAGTAGTAAGTAGATAATGGGTTGCTATAATGACAGAAGCTTAAACCCTAGTTTATGCGTTGCTTCGTAAGGGGTTGATTTGGATCCATATGTTTCATGCTATGGTTAGGTTTACCTTAATACTTCTTTTGTAGTTGCGTATGCTTGCAATAGGGGTTAATCATAAGTGGGTTTCTTGTCCAAGGAAGGGCAGTACCCAAGCTCCGGTCCACCCACATATCAAATTATTAAAGTAACGAACGGGAATCATATGAGCATGATGAAAACTAGCTTGATGATAATTCCCATGTGTCCTCGGGAGCGCTTTTCCTTATATAAGAGTTTGGCCAGGCTTGTCCTTTGCTACAAAAAGTATTGGGACACTTTGCTGCACCTTGTTTACTTTTGTTACTTGTTGCTCATTACAAATTACCTTATCACAAAACTATTTGTTACCGATAATTTCAGTGATTGCAGACAATACCTTACTGAAAACTGCTTATCATTTCCTTCTGCTCCTCGTTGGGTTCGACACTCTTACTTATCGAAAGGACTACGATAGATCCCCTATACTTGTGGGTCATCAAGACTCTTTTCTGGCGCCGTTGCCGGGGAGTGAAGCGCCTTTGGTAGGTGGAATTTGGTAAGGAACAATTTCTATAGTGTGCTGAAATTTACTGTCACTTGTCACTATGGAACATAATCCTTTGAGGGGCTTGTTCGGGGTATCTTCACCCCGACCAGTAGAGCAAAGAGTTTCTCCTCAACCTACTGAACCTACTGAAAATGTTTACTTTGAAATTCCTTCAGGTATGATAGAGAATCTTCTAGCTAATCCTTTTACAGGAGATGGAACATTGCATCCCGATATGCACCTAATCTATGTGGATGAAGTTTGTGGATTAATTAAGCTTGCAGGTATGCCCGAGGATGTTATCAAGAAGAAGGTCTTCCCTTTATCTTTGAAGGGAAAGGCATTGACATGGTTTAGGCTATGTGATGATATGGGATCATGGAACTACAACCGATTGAAATTGGAATTTCATCAGAAGTTTTATCCTATGCATCTGGTTCATCGTGATCGTAATTATTTATATAATTATTGGCCTCGCGAAGGAGAAAGTATCGCTCAAGCTTGGGGGAGGCTTAAGTCAATGTTATATTCATGCCCCAATCATGAGCTCTCAAGAGAAATTATTATTCAAAAAATTTATGCTCAACTTTCTCTCAATAATCGCTCCATGCTCGATACTTCTTGTACTGGTTCTTTTATGATGAAGACTATTGAATTCAAATGGGATTTATTGGAAAGAATTAAACGCAACTCTAAAGATTGGGATCTCGACGAAGGTAAGCAGTCATGTTTAGCACCTAAGTTTGATTGTGTTAAATATTTTATGGATACCGATGCTTTTCGTGAATTTAGCACTAAATATGGACTTGACTCTGAGATAGTAGCTTCTTTCTGTGAATCATTTGCTACTCATGTTGATCTCCCTAAGGAGAAGTGGTTTAAATATCATCCTCCCATTGAAGTAAAAGTAGTTGAACCTATTAAAGTCGAAGAAAATATTATCACTTATAATGTTGACCCTTTGTTCCTACCGCTTATATTGAGAAACCACCTTTCCCTGTTAGAATAAAGATTCATGCTAAAGCTTCAACTGTGGTTCGTAAGAGTAATGCTAGAACACCTACACCCTCTGAGAAAATTAAAGTTGAACCTAGTATTGCTATGCTTAAGGATCTCTTGGTCTATAATATTGATGGGCATGTTATTTACTTCTGTAACGAAGCTGTTAGAATTGCTAGACCCGATACTAAAAATAAACATAGACCTATTGTAGGCATGCATGTTGTTTCTGTTAAAATAGGAGATCATTGTTATCATGGTTTATGTGATATGGGTGCTAGTGCGAGTGCAATAGCTCATTCCTTATACAAAGAAATTATGCATGATATTGCACCTGCTGAGTTAGAAGGTATTGATTTTACTATTAAGCTTGCCAATAGAGATACTATTTCACCAATTGGGATTGTTAGAGATGTTGAAGTCTTGTGTGGGAAAGTTAAATACCCTACTAATTTTCTTGTTCTTGGTTCCCCACAAGATGACTTTTGTCCCATTATATTTGGTAGACCCTTCTTGAATACTATTAATGCTAGGATAGATTGCGAAAAGGATATTGTTACTGTTGGTTTAGGGGATATGTCTGATAACCCACAAGTGTAGGGGATCGCAACAGTTTTCGAGGGTAAAGTATTCAACCCAAATTTATTGACTCGACACAAGGGGAGCCAAAGAATACTCTTAAGTATTAGCAGCTGAGTTGTTGCTACCTCTTGAGATTGCGTTGTATTCCCTCGAAGAGGAAAGGGAGATGCAACACAGTAGCGTAAGTGTTTCCCTCAGTTTTTGAGAACCAAGGTATCAATCTAGTAGGAGACCACGCGCCAGTCCCTCGCACCTGCACAAACAAATAAGAACTTCACCGCCAACGCGATAAGGGGTTGTCAATCCCTTTACGGTCACTTACGAGAGTGAGATCTGATAGAGATACTAGTTTATATTTTTGGTATTTGTAGTTTAATAAAACATCAAAATAAAAGTGGTAAAAGTAAAGTAGATGTAGATTGATATGTTGAGAATAGACCCGGGGGCCATAGTTTTCTCTAGTGGCTTCTCTCATGATAGCGATATTCTACGGCGGGTAAACAAATTACTGTCGAGCAATTGATAGAAAAGCGAATAATTATGAGACTATCTAAGCATGATCATTGTATATAGGCATCACGTCCGAGACAAGTAGACCAACTCCTGCCTGCATCTACTACTATTACTCCACACATCGACCGCTATCCAGCATGCATCTAGTGTATTGAGTTCATACGAACAGAGTAACGCCTTAAGCAAGATGACATGATGTAGAGGGATAAACTCAAGCAATATGATGAAAAACCCATCTTTTTATCCTCGATGGCAACAATACAATACGTGCCTTGCTGCCCCTACTATCACTCGAAAAGGACACCACAAGATTGAACCCAAAGCCAAGCACTTCTCCCATTGCAAGAACTATAGATCTAGCTAGTAGGCCAAACCAAACCAATAATTCGAAGAGACTTGCAAGGATATTATGAGCACACATAAAAAGTTCAGAGAATAACCAAATATCTTTCATAGATAACCTTGATCATAAACTCACAATTCATCGGATCTCGACAAACACACCGCAAAAATAGATTATATCGAATAGATCTCCTCGAAGACCGATGAGAACTTTGTATTGAGATCCAGAGAGAGAGAAGAAGCCATCTAGATACTAGCTATGGACCCAAAGGTCTGTGGTAAACTACTCACAACTCATGGTGAGGGCGATGATGATGATGATGAAGGCCTCCGTGATGGATCCCCCTCCGGTAGAGCTCCGGAACAGGCTCCAAGGTGGGATCTCCACGGGAACAGATGCTACGGCGGTGGAATTAGGGTTTTCTCTCTGTCTTCAGAGTTTCTAGGGTATGTGGACTTATATAGGAAGAAGGAGGGCACCCGGGGCCACACGAGGAGGCCTCGAGGCAGGGCGGCGCGCCCTGGGAAGGGGGGCGCGCCCACCACCCTCGAGGGCGGCTCCTCAATCCTCTAACATGGTCCTCAAGCTTCCTGGGCGTGATTTTCTCCAAAAATATCTCTCGCGAAGGTTTCATTCCGTTTGGACTCCGTTTGATATTCTTTTTCTGCAAAACCCTGAAATAGGCAAAAAACAACAATCTGGACTGGGCCTTTGGGTTAGTAGGTTAGTCCCAAAAATGATATAAAAGTGAATGATAAAGCCCATTAAACATCCAAGACTTCATAAATTATAGCATGGAACAATAAAAAATTATAGATACGTTGCAGACGTATCAAGCATCCCCAAGCTTAATTCCTGCTCGTCCTCGAGTAGGTAAATGATAAAGAAAGAATTTTTGATGTGGAATGCTAACCAATATAGTTTTTCAATGTAATTCTCTTAATTGTGGCATGAATGTTCAGATCTGAAAGATTCAAGATAAAAGTCTATATTGACATAAGCAATAACAATACTTCAAGCAATACTAACAAAGCAATCATGTCTTTTCAAAATACTATGGCTAAAGAAAGTTATCCCTACAAAATCGTATAGTTTGGCTATGCTCCCTCTTCATCACACAAAATATTCATATCATGCACAACCCCGATTTCAGCCAAGCATTTGTTTTCATACTCTATCTTTTCAAACCTTTCAACTTTCACGCAATACATGAGTGTGAGCCATGGATATAGCACTATGGGTGGAATAGACGTGGTTGTGGAGAAGACAAAAAGGAGGGAGATAGTCTCACATCGACTAGGCGTATCAACGGGCTATGGAGATGGCCATCAATAGATATCAATGTGAGTGAGTAGGGATTGCCATGCAACGGATGCACTAGAGCTAAATATGAATGAAAGCTCAACAAAAGAAACTAGTGGGTGTACATCCAACTTGCTTGCTCACGAAGACCTACGACATATGAGGAAGCCCATCGTTGGAATGTACAAGCCAAGTTCTATAATGAAAATTCCCACTAGTATATGAAAGTGACTAAACACGAGACTCTCTACAATGAAGAACATGGTGCTACTTTGAAGGACAAGTGTGGAAAAAGATAGTAGCAATTGTCCCTTTTTCTTTTCTTTTTTTCCTTTTTTTCTTTGGGCCTTTCTTGTTTTTCTTTGGCCTTTCATGTTTTTATGCAGAGGGGCTTTATAGCTTTAGCCTTTCCTCCCATGGGACAATGCTCTAATAATGATGATCATCACACTTTCATTACAACACGAAATTACAACTCGATATTACAACAACAAAGTATGACTCTATATGAATGCCACCGGCGGTGTACCGGTATGTGCAATGAAACAAAAGTGACATGTATGAAGTTATGCATGGTGGCTTTGCCACAAATACGATGTCAACTACATGATCATGCATAGCAATATGACGATATGATGCGTGTCATATAAACGGAACGGTGGAAAGTTGCATGACAATATATCTCGGAATGGCTATGGAAATGCCATGATAGGTAGGTATGGTGGCTGGTTTGAGGAACAATATGGTGGCTGTTTTGAGGAAGGATATATAGTGGGTTTACGACACCGGCAAAAGTTGCGGGGTACAAGAGAGGCTAGCAATGGTGGAAGGGTGAGAGTGCGTGTAATCCATGGACTCAACATTATTCATAAGAACTCATATACTTACAAAAATCTATGAGTCATCAAAACAAAGCAATCAATGCATGCTCCTAGGGGGGAGGTTGGTAGGAGTTAACCATCGCGCGCCCCCGACCTCCACACAAAGGTTGGCACTCTACAAATACCTCATGCTCTAACTTCGTCACATAACGGTTCACCATACGTGCATGATACGGGAATCACTAACCTTAACACAAGTATTTCTCAATTTCATAATAAATCCACTAGCATGACTCTAATATCACTATCCTCATGTCTCAAAACAATTATCAAGCATCCAACATCTCATTCTATTCAATGCACTTGGTGTGATTTTTTTTACTACATTGACATTGGATGTCTATCATGCGAAGACTTGTTTCTTTAGCCTAAACACATTACAATGCTGTTTTAATAGACTCTCAAATAGATATAAGTGAAGCATGAGAGTTCAACCATTTCTACAAAATATTACCACCACCGTGCTCTAAAAGATATAAGTGAAGCGCTAGAGCAAAACTATTCAACTCAAAAGATATAAGTGAAGCACATAGAGTGTTCTAATAATTTCTAGGCCATATTTAACTCTCTCAAATAGGTGTGTCCAACAAGGATGATTGTGGCAAACTAACAAGCAAATACTCAAATTATACAAGACGCTCCAAGCAAAACACATATCATGTTGCGAATAAAAATATAGCTCCAAGTATAGTTACCGATGGGTGAAGACGAAAGAGGGGATGCCTTCCCGGGGCATCCCCAAGCTTAGGATTTTGATTATCTTGAATTTACTTGGGGTGCCATGGGCGTCCCCAAGCTTAGGCCTTTGCTACTCCTTGTTCCATAGTCCATCAAAGCAATACTCAAAACTTGAAAAACTTCACAACACAAAACTTAGACAAAAAATTCTCGTGAGCTCCGTTAGTATAAGAAAACAAATCAGTACTCAAAGGTGCAGCAATGAATTCATTCTTTTTTTATATTGGTGTTAAACCTACTGTAGTCCAACTCCTCTATGGTTCATATCCTCCAATACTACTCATAGATGCATCGGAATAAGCAAACAACACACAAAAAACAGAGTCTGTCAAAGACAGAACAGTCTGTAGTAATCTGCAGGGTTCGCCTACTTATGAAAATCAAAAAAATTCAAACTAAATTGGTAAATTTGCGAAATTTGTCTACCAATCATCTGCAAAAATAATCAACTAAAAAGCATGCACCAGTAAAATTCCACGACTACTTTAGCCAGCGCTGACCATTCTGTTTTTCACAGCAAGATCATATAAACTTCACACAAGTCTTCCCAAAGGTTCTACTTGGCACAAACACTAAAAAAAACATGAAACCACATCTAATCAGAGGCTAGATGCAATATTTATTCCCTAACAGCAACAAAAACAAAAAACATAAAATTGGGTTGCCTCCCAACAAGCGCTATCGTTTTATGCCCCTAGCTAGGCACGATACAAGATAGATCTAGGGATAGCCATAGTGGTACGATATGTCGCGAAAGCTCATCTCATATTCCCTACGTTTAGCAGCATGCTTCCTTTGTGGCAAACAAAAGTAATCAAAAGGGCTAAATTTAATGGGACAAAAGTCCCCTACATCAATCTCGGGAGGAATAGATTCTTCCTTTGGCCCTTTGTAGTGGATGACCCATCCATCATTATAGGCATTCTTTTGGCAGAAGGCCATAAGCCTCCGTTCAAGGAAGAAGCCTAACCCATTATTTTGAACAGCAAAGTCATCGTTTATCTCAGAAATTCTATCAATTAAGATCTCAACAGTAACCTTTTTTCTAAGGTTTTCATTAAAAGCAACATGATCAGGAGATCGCAACCGCATAAGGTCTTCTTGATTGAACAAGATAGCCTCTATAGGAGGTCGACCGGCATCTACTCCGTAATGAGCAAAGATTTCTCTGGCCTATTTCATGATATATCTAAATTCATGAGCCAAAAATATAGTAGCTGCACGCTTAACGGAAGAATGCTCAATATTGGGGAACTCCAAAAATACTCTCTGAATACAGGGATGCATATGGATAAATTGCCTTTCCATTTCTACTATGAGCATAGATACAACATTCGCAAGGCTACTAGTTCTATGAAGAATAGAGCCACCCATAATGGGCAAAGCACCGACACAAGTAAAGAAGTCTTGAAGAACCCCTTTTCCAATAATATTACCACTACCAACCCGGAACTTCTTAATATGTAAAGTGGTAGCTTCATTCGGGGAGTCAACATGAACGTTGCCCTCGGCATTGCTACCCTTCTCGATAAAATCGTCCCCCATTTCGGACATGAGGGCAATCAAGCAAGCAACACACACAAGCAAACAAGAAGCAAGCGAACGATAAACACACGGCGGAACAAGGGCAATTAAAATGGTAAGGGTGAAGTGGGGGAGAGGAAAATGAGAGGCAAAAAATGTAATGCGAAGGATAAGGGTTTGTGATAGGTACTTGGTATATGACTTTTGCGCAAGCCTCCCCCGCAACGGTGCCACAAATTCTTATTACTACCTCTTGAGTTTGCGTTGTATTCCCTCGAAGAAGAAAGGGAGATGCAGCATAGTAGCATAAGTATTTCGCTCAGTTTTTGAGAACTAAGGTATCAATCCAGTAGGAGACCACGCGCCAGTCCCTCACACCTTGATACGTCCAAAACGTATCTATAATTTCTGCTTGCTCCATGCCTCTTTTGGGTGATATTGCTATGATATTTATACACTTCCATACACTTTTGATCATATTTGGACTAACCTATTAACTCAGTGCACCCCAGTGCCAGTTTTTGTTTTCTGCTGTTTTTGTATTTCAGGTTTTCCCATTACGAGAACTGCCCGAAAAATACCGGAAAAATTATATAAAAATCAGCGTTCCGGAAGCTTCCTTGCGGCCAAAGTAGGGCCAGAGGGGGGCCACAGGGGCTCCAGGCGGCCTGCCCACGCGGCCCCCTCCTGGCCGCGCCGAGGGGGGGGGGCTGGGCCCCCCTTAGCTCCCCTGGCGACCCCCTTTGGCATATATTTAACACCCGTCGAGGAAACCCTGATTCCAGACCCCTTTTCTCCAGACGCAATCCCGATCTCCGTCGCCATCGCCATCAAGCTTCGGGGGACCAGAATTCCTGTGCCGGCACCCTGCCGGGACGGGGAAGTTCCCCCGGATTCATCTCCATCGACGTTGCTTCCTCCCTCCATGATGCGGGAGTAGTTCCTCCTCGGGGCTGAGGTTTCTACCAGTAGCTATGTGGTCAATTCTCTCTCCCATGATGTGATCTTCATTGTGATCATAGGCTATGTTAATCTAGGGTGATCCCATGATATTTCCCCTTCCTCTATGTATTGGATTGATGTACTCACTTGTCTTTATCTAGTATAATCCCCGAGACCAAGGTGACAGCGGTCTATTGGACATGGATTAGAAAAATATTTTCATGAGTGATTTCCTCTCTTGTGTGTTGATTGAAGATTGAGAGTCTCTTGGTGCTTGTCTTTGACTATCCTTTAGATATGTTGTGGTGATTGTGGGACTCTCTTTGGATGGCCGCGGTGACATTGGGAAATCCTTAGATTGAGAACTACGAACTTTGAGGTGTGCTTTTGTGGCCCTACATAATTCTCGTCCTCTCTTGACCACGAAGGAATGACCTCCGGGTGCGTCTCCATTGCATGTTTTATGGGAAATATCATGTGATTCGATTATGTTAATGTTGTTGGGAGTTGCCACTAGTGAAAGTATGAAGCCTAGGCCTTGTTTCCACCATTGCAATACCATTTGTGCTCACGTTTACCACTTGTTTGCTTGCTGCACTTTTTATTACAGATTTATATTACTTTGTTTTGCCATCCATATCACTTGCCATTTAACATCTCTTCGCCGAACTAGTGCACCTATACATCTAACAAGTGTATTAGGTGTGTTGGGGACACAAGAGACTTCTTGTATCTTAGTTGCAGGGTTGCTTGAGAGAGACCATCTTCAACCTCTACTTCCCTGAGTTCGATAAACCTTAGGTCATCCACTTGAGGGAAATTGCTACTGTCCTACAAACCTCTGCGCTTGGAGGCCCAACATAGTCTACAAGAGTAGAAGCGTGTGTAGACATCACACCTGCACAAACAAATAAGAACTTCGCAGCCAACGCGATAAGGGGTTGTCAATCCCTTTACGGTCACTTACGAGAGTGAGATCTGATAGAGATAATAGTTTATATTTTTGGTATTTTTAGTTTAATAAAACAACAAAATAAAAGCGGTAAAAGTAAAGTAGATGTAGATTGATATGTTGAGAATAGACCCGGGGGCCGTAGTTTTCTCTAGTGGCTTCTCTCATGATAGCGATATTCTACGGCGGGTAAACAAATTACTGTCGAGCAATTGATAGAAAAGCGAATAATTATGAGACTATCTAGGCATGATCATTGTATATAGGCATCACGTCCGAGACAAGTAGACCGACTCCTGCCTGCATCTACTACTATTACTCCACACATCGACCGCTATCCAGCATGCATCTAGTGTATTGAGTTCATATGAACAGAGTAACGCCTTAAGCAAGATGACATGATGTAGAGAGATAAACTCAAGTAATATGATGAAAACCCCATCTTTTTATCCTCGATGGAAACAATACAATACGTGCCTTGCTGCCCCTACTGTCACTTGGAAAGGACACCGCAAGATTGAACCCAAAGCCAAGCACTTCTCCCATTGCAAGAACTATAGATCTAGTAGGCCAAACCAAAACAATAATTCGAAAAGACTTCCAAGGATATTATGAGCACACATCAAAAGTTCAGAGAAGAACCAAATATCTTTCATAGATAACCTTGATCATAAACTCACAATTCATCGGATCTCGACAAACACACCACAAAAAGAGATTACATCGAATAGATCTCCTCGAAGACCGATGAGAACTTTGTATTGAGATCTAGAGAGAGAGAAGAAGCCATCTAGATACTAGCTATGGACCCGAAGGTATGTGGTAAACTACTCACAACTCATGGTGAGGGCGATGATAATGAAGATGAAGGCCTCCGTGATGGATCCCCCTCCGGTAGAGTTCCGGAACAGGCTCCAAGATGGGATATCCACGGGAACAGAAGCTACGGCGATGGAATTAGGGTTTTCTCTCTGTCTTCGGAGTTTCTGGGGTACGTGGACTTATATAGGAAGAAGGAGGGCACCGGGGGCCACACGAGGAGGCCTCGAGGCAGGGGGTGCGCCCTGGGAAGGGGGGCGCGCCCCCCACCCTCGAGGGCGGCTCCTCGATCCTCTGACGTGGTTGTCAAGCTTCCTGGGCGTGATTTTCTCCAAAAATATCGCTCGCGAAGGTTTCATTCCGTTTGGACTCCGTTTGATATTCTTTTTCTGCAAAACCCTGAAATAGGCAAAAAACAACAATTTGGACTGGGCCTTTGGGTTAGTAGGTTAGTCCCAAAAATGATATAAAAGTGAATGATAAAGCCCATTAAACATCCAAGACTTCATAAATAATAGCATGGAATAATAAAAAATTATAGATACGTTGGAGACGTATCAGTTGTCAATTCAACCACACCTGGAAACTTAGTATCTGCAGCAAGGTAATTTAGTAGCAAAGTAATATGGAGATAGCGGTAACAGCGATAAAAATAAAGATAGTGTTTTTGTAGTTTTTGTAACAGTAGCAGCGGAAAAGTAAGTAAGCAACAAGCAATATGTGAAAAGCTCGTAGGCATTGGATCGGTGATGGGGAATTATGTCGGATGCGATTCATCATGTAAAACTCATAACCTAGGGTGACACAGAACTAGCACCAGTTCATCAATGTAATGTAGGCATGTATTCCGAATATAGTCATACGTGCTTATGGAAAAGAACTTGCATGGCATTGATACGTCTGCAACGTATCTATAATTTTTGATTGTTCCATGTTATTATTTATGAAGTATTGGATGTTTGATGGGCTTTATCATACACTTTTATATCAGTTTTGGGACTAACCTACTAACACAAAGGCCGAGTCCAGATTGCTGTTTTTGCCCGTTTCAGGGTTTTGCAGAAAAAGAATATCAAACGGAGTCCAAACGGAATGAAACCTTCGCGAGAGATATTTTTGGAGAAAATCACGAACGGAGAACTTGAGAACCACGTCAGAAGAGCCACGAGGGGCCCACGAGGGTGGGGGGCGCGCCCCCCTTCCCAAGGCGCGCCCCCTGTCTCATGGGCCCCCGTGACTCCCCCGGTGTCCTCCTTCCTCCTATATAAGTCTACGTACCCATAAAACTTCGACAACAGAGAGAAAACCCTAATTCCACCGCCGTAACCTTCTGTTCCCGTGAGAACCCATCTTGGAGCCTGTTTCGGAGCTCCACTGGAGGGGGATCCATCACGGAGTTCTTCTTCTTCTTCATCATCATCATCGCCCTCACCATGAGTTGTGAGTAGTTTACCACAGACCTTTGGGTCCATAGCTAGTATCTAGATGGCTTCTTCTCTCTCTCTGGATCTCAATACAAAGTTCTCCTTGCTCTTCGAGGAGATCTATTCGATGATCCCTTTTTGCGGTGTGTTTGTCGAGATCCGATGAATTGTGAGTTTATGATCAAGATTATCTGTGAGAAATATTTGGTTCTTCTCTGAACTTTTTATGTGTGCTCATAATATCCTTGCAAGTCTCTTCGAATTATTGGTTTGGTTTGGCCCACTAGATATATAGTTCTTGCAATGGGAGAAGTGCTTGGCTTTGGGTTCAATCTTGCGGTGTCCTTTCCCAATGACAGTAGGGCAGCAAGGCACGTATTGTATTGGTGCCATTGAGGATAAAAAGATGGGGTTTATTTCATATTGCTTGAGTTTATCCCTCTACATCATGTCATCTTGCTTAAGGCGTTACTATGTTCTTATGAACTCAATACACTAGATGCATGCTGGATAGCGGTCGATGTGTGGAGTAATAGTAGTAGATGCAGGCAGGAGTCGGTCTACTTGTCTCGGACATGATGCCTATATACAATGATCATGCCTAGATAGTCTCATAATTATTCGCTTTTCTATCAATTGCTCGACAGTAATTTGTTTACCCACCGTAGAATATCGCTATCATGAGAGAAGCCACTAGAGAACACTATGGCCCCGGGTCTATTCTCAACATATCAATCTACATGTACTTTACTTTTATCGCTTTTACTTTCTGTTCTTATAAAAAAATACCAAAAATATAAACTATCATCTCTATCAGATCTCACTTTCGTAAGTGACCGTAAAGGGATTGACAAGCCCTTATCGCGTTGGCTGCGAAGTTCTTATTTGTTTGTGCAGGTGCGAGGGACTCGCGCGTGGTCTCCTACTGGATTGATACCGTGGTTCTCAAAAACTTAGGGAAATACTTACGCTACTGTGCTGCATCTCCCTTTCCTCTTCGAGGGAATACAACGCAAGCTCGAGAAGTAGCAAGAAGAATTTCTGGCGCCGTTGCGGGGAGGCTTAAGCAAAAGTCATATACCAAGTACCTACCACAAACCCTTATCCTTTGCATTACATTTATTTGCCTCTAGTTTTCCTCTCCCCCACTTCACCGTTGCCGTTTAATTTGCCCTTCTTCCACCGTGTGTTTATCGTTCGCTTGCTTCTTGATTGCTTGTGTGCTGCTTGCTTGCTTGTCATCATGTCTAGCACACCTATCATTATCAACACTCCCGAGAGTGAGGTCCTCAACTTTAAACAAAGAGAGGAAGAAAACTTAAAAGATGCCTGGTATAGAATTTGCAATGCTCAAAATAGATCTAATAGGAAGCTTTCCACTTCCGTGCTTCTTCGCAATTTTTATGTTGGCATAACTCCGTGGAATAGATTTATCTTAGATACCATTACCGGAGGGAATTTCTTGGGGAGCAACACCTTTGATTCTTATAATGCTATGACTGAATTATTTGGCTCACCACCTCTTATGGTTAATGGGACCATTTTAACTTTGGAGCATGTTATGCAATGATTAGAAATCATTGAAAACAAAGTTGCTATGGTAGAACTAGTAGAGAACTTGGATAGAAAATCCATAATGAAATTACTCAATATGGATCGAAGGTAGGAGTTGTTCTGAAAAATCTGAAGGAGAAGGAGCCCATAGTTATAGAAAAGCTAGATCGGGATTCAACTAGAATCAATAAGCTTGAGGATGTTATCACTAATGTGGGTTCTGCTCTTTCCGCTATAAAAACTACTCCAAATACCTCTACCACTAAATTATCCAAGTTCATGTATGTCCCTAAAGACAAGGGTGAAACATCTAGAATTGCGGATCTCAAATCCATAAGTGTTCACCCTAATTTTCTTACTTTTGCAAGAGACCCTTCGGACACTTTAGAATTTCTTGATTTCTTGCCGAAGAGTTGGATTATTAATAGGGACAAAGAACTGCCTAAGAATCATAAGTGCTTAATCAAAGAATTGCCTTCCAAGGATGGCATTCCCTAGATTTATCTTGTATCGTGCCTAGCTAGGGGCGTGAAACAATAGCGCTTGTTGGGAGGCAACCCAATTTTATATTTTTTTGTTTTTGTTGCTGTTAGGGAATAAATATTGCATCTAGCCTCTATTTAGATGTGGTTTCATGTTTTGTTTAGTGTTTGTGCCAAGTAGAACCTTTGGGAAGATGTGTGTGAAGTTTATGTGATCTTGCTGTGAAAAACAGAATCGTTAGCGCTCACTAGAATGGTCGTCAGATTTTACTAGAGCATGCTATTTAGTTGATTCTTTTTGCAGATGATTAATAGACAAATTCCTCACATTTACCAATTTAGTTTGAATTTTTGGAGTTCCAGAAGTAGGCGAAACCTGCATATTACTACAGACTGTTCTGTTTTTGACAGATTCTGTTTTTCGTGTGTTGTTTGCTTATTTCAATGCATCTATGAGTAATATTTGGAGGTATGAACCATAGAGAAGTTGGAATACAGTAGGTTTAACTCCAATATAAACAAAGAATGAATTCATTACAGTACCTTTGAGTAGTGATTTGTTTTCTTATACTAACGGAGCTCACGAGAATTTTTGTCTAAGTTTTGTGATGTGAAGTTTTCGAGTTTTGAGTATTGCTTTGATGGACTATGGAACAAAGAGTAGCAAAGGCCTAAGCTTGGGGATGCCCATGGCACCCAAAGTAAAATTCAAGGACAATCAAAAGCCTAAGCTTGGGGATGCCCCGGGAAGGCATCCCCTCTTTCGTCTTCATCCATCGGTAACTATACTTGGAGCTATATTTTTATTCACCACATGATATGTGTTTTGCTTGGAGCGTCTTGTATAATTTGAGTCTTTTCTTGTTAGTTTGTCACAATCATCCTTGCTGGACACACTTATTTGAGAGAGTTAAATATGGCCTAGGAATTGCTAGAACACTCTATGTGCTTCACTTATATATTTTGAGTTGAATAGTTTTTGCTCTAGTGCTTCACTTATATCTTGTAGAGCACGGTGGTGGTTATATTTTGTAGAAATTGTTGAACTCTCATGATTCACTTATATCTATTTTAGAGTCTATTAAAACAGCATGGTAATGTGTTTAGGCTAATAAAACTAGTCTTCACATGATAGACATCCAATGTCAATGTAGTAAAAAATCCACACTAAGTGCATTGAATATGATGGTATGTTTGATGCTTGATAGTTGTTTTGAGATATGAGGATAGTGATATTAGAGTCATGCTAGTGGAGTTATTATGAAATTGAAAAATACTTGTGTGAAGGTTAGTGATTCCCGTAGCATGCACGTATAGTGAACCGCTATGTGACGAAGTTAGAGCATGAGGTATTTGTAAAGTGCCAACCTTTGTGTGGAGGTCGGGGGCGCGCGATGGTTAACTCCTACCAACATCCGCCCTAGGAGCATGCGTTGATTTCTTTGTTTTGATGACTCGTAGATTTTTGCAATAAGTATATGAGTTCTTATGACTAATGTGGATTCCATGGATTATACGCACTCTCACCCTTCCACCATTGCTAGCCTCTCTTGTACCGCGCAGCTTTTGCCGGTACCATAAACCGACTATATATCCTTCCTCAAAACAGCCACCATACTATTTCTCAAAACATCCACCATACCTACCTATCATGGCATTTCAATAGCCATTCCGAGATATATTGCCATGCAACTTTCCACCGTTTCGTTCATATGACACGCATCATATTGTCATATTGCCATGCATGATCATGTAGTTGACATTGTATTTGTGGGAAGGCCACCATGCATAACTTTTCATACATGTCACTCTTGTTTCATTGCACATACTGGTATACCGCCGGAGGCATTCATATAGAGTCATACTTTGTTGTAGTATCGAGTTGTAATATCGAGTTGTAATGAAAGTGTGATGATCATCATTATTAGAGCATTGTCCCATGGGAGGAAAGGCTAAATCTATAAAGCCCCTCCACAAAAAAAGAAGAAGAGAAAGGCCCAAGAAAAAAGAAAGGCCCAAAAAAAAAGAAAAAAAAAGAAAAGGAAAAAGGGACAATTGCTACTATCTTTTTTTCCACACTTGTGCTTCAAAGTAGCACAATGTTCTTCATTGTAGAGAGTCTCATGCTTAATCACTTTCATATACTAGTGGGAATTTTCATTATAGAACTTGGCTTGTATATTCCAACGATGGGCTTCCTCAAATGCCATAGGTCTTCGTGAGCAAGCAAGTTGGATGCACACCCACTAGTTTCTTTTTGTTGAGCTTTCATTCATATTTAGCTCTAGTGCATCCGTTGCATGGCAATCCCTACTCACTCACATTGATATCTATTGACGGGCATCTCCATAGCCCGTTGATACGCCTAGTCGATGTGAGACTATCTCCCTCCTTTTTGTCTTCTCCACAACCACCTCTATTCCACCCATAGTGCTATGACCATGGCTCACGCTCATGTATTGCGTGAAAGTTGAAAGGTTTGAAAGAATAGAGTATGAAAACAAGTGCTTGGCTGAAATCGAGGTTGTGCATGATATGAATATTTTGTGTGATGAAGAGGGAGCATAGCCAGACTATATGATTTTGTAGGGATAACTTTCTTTAGCCATAGTATTTTGAGAAGACGTGATTGCCTTTTTAGTATGCTTGAAGTATTATTATTTCTTATGTCAATATAGACTTTTGTCTTGAATCTTTCAGATCTGAACATTCATGCCACAATTAAAATAATTACATTGAAAAACTATATTGTTTAGCATTCCACACAAAAAAATTCTTTCTTTATCATTTACCGACTCGAGGACGAGCAGGAATTAAGCTTGGGAATGCTTGATACATCTCCAACATATCTATAATTTTTTATTGTTCCATGCTACTCCCTCTATAAACTAATATAAGAGTGTTTAGATCACTATTTTAGTGATCTAAACGCTCTTATATTTCTTTACGGAGGGAGTATTATTTATGAAGTCTTGGATGTTTAGTGGGCTTTATCAAACACTTTAATATCATTTTTGGGACTAACCTACTAACCTAAAGGCTCAGTCCAGATTGATGTTTTTTTGCCTGTTTCAGGGTTTTGCAGAAAAAGAATATCAAACGGAGGCCAAACGGAATGAAACCTTCGCGAGAGATATTTTTGGAGAAAATCACGCACGGAGAACTTGAGAACCACATCAGAAGAGCCACGAGGGGCCCACGAGGGTGGGGGCGCGCCCCCTTCCCAGGGCGCGCCCCCTGCCTCGTGCAGCCCCCGTGACTCACCCGGTGTCCTCCTTCCTCCTATATAAGTCTACGTACCCCGAAACCTTCAACAACAGAGAGAAAACCCTAATTCGACCGCTGTAACCTTCTGTTCCCGTGAGATCCCATCTTGGAGCCTGTTCCGGAGCTCCACCGGAGGGGGATCCATCACAGAGTTCTTCATCATCAGTTGGGATATGAGTTGTGAGTAGTTTGCCACAGACCTTCGGGTCCATAGCTAGTATCTAGATGGCTTCTTCTCTCTCTCTGGATCTCAATACAAAGTTCTCCTCGGTCTCCGAGGAGATCTATTCAATGTAATATCTTTTTGCGGTGTGTTTGTCGAGATCCGATGAATTGTGAGTTTATGATCAAGATTATCTATGAGAAATATTTGGTTCTTCTGTGAACTTTTTATGTGTGCTCATAATATCCTTGCAAGTATCTTCGAATTATTGGTTTGGTTTGGCCCACTAGATCTATAGTTCTTGCAATGGGAGAAGTGCTTGGCTTTGGGTTGAATCTTACGGTGTCCTTTCCCAGTGACAGTAGGGGCAGCAAGGCACGTATTGTATTGTTGCCATCGAGGATAAAAAGATGGGGTTTATTTCATATTGCTTGAGTTTATCCCTCTACATCATGTCATCTTGCTTAAGGCGTTACTCTGTTCTTATGAACTCAATACACTAGATGCATGTTGGATAGTGGTCGATGTGTGGAGTAATAGTAGTAGATGCAGGCAGGAGTCGGTCTACTTGTCTCGGACGTGATTCCTATATACAATGATCATGCCTAGATAGTCTCATAATTATTCACTTTTCTATCAATTGCTCAACAGTAATTTTCTTTACCCGCCGTAGAATATCGCTATCATGAGAGAAGCCACTAGAGAACACTATGGCCCCCGGGTCTATTCTCAACATATCAATCTACATCTACTTTACTTTTATCGCTTTTACTTTCTATTCTTATAAACAAAAATACCAAAAATATAAACTATCATCTTTATCAGATCTCACTTTCGTAAGTGACCGTAAAGAGATTGACAACCCCTTATCGCGTTGGTTGCGAAGTTCTTATTTGTTTGTGCAGGTGCGAGGGACTCGCACGTGGTCTCCTACTGGATTGATACCTTGCTTCTCAAAAGACGAGGGAAATACTTACGCTACTGTGCTGCATCTCCCTTTCCTCTTCGAGGGAATACAACGCAAGCTCGAGAAGTAGCAGGCATCTTTTATCCTACCCTCCCGTGGCAGCGGGGTCCTAGTGGAAACTAAGGGATATTAAGGCCTCCTTTTAATAGATTACCGGACCAAAGCATTAACACATAGTGAATACATGAACTCCTCAAACTACGGTCATCACCGGGAGTGGTCCCGATTGTTGTCACTTCGGGGTTGCCGGATCATAACACATAGTAGGTGACTATAGACTTGCAAGATAGGATCAAGAACACACATATATTCATGAAAACATAATAGGTTCAGATCTAAAATCATGGCACCCAGGCCCTAGTGACAAGCATTAAGCATGGCAAAGTCATAGCAACATCAACCTTAGAACATAGTGGATACTAGGGATCAAACCCTAACAAAACTAACTCAATTACATGATAAATCTCATCCAACCCATCACCGTCCAGCAAGCCTACGATGGGATTACTCATGCACGGTGGTGAGCATCATGGAATTGGTGATGGAGGAAGGTTGATGATGACGATAGCGACGATCTCCACTCTTCGGAGCCCCGGACGGACTCCAGATCAGCCCTCCCGAGAGAGATTAGGGCTTGGCGGCGGCTCCGTATCGTGAAACGTGATAGTTCTTCCTCTCTGATTTTTCTCTCCCCGAATATGAATATATGGAGTCAGGGTGTACGTCGGTGGAGCATCAGGGGGCCGATGAGGCAGGTGACGTGCCCAGGGGGAGGGGCGCGCCCCCACCCTCGTGGACATGGTGTGGGCCCCCTAACGTGGATCTTTCCGCAGATATTTTTTATATTTTCCAAAACAATTATTCGTGTATTTTCAGGTCATTCCGAGAACTTTTTATTTCTGCACAAAAACAACACCATGGCAATTCTGCTGAAAACATCGTCAGTCTGGGTCAGTTCCATTCAAATCATAGAAGTTAGAGTCCAAACCAAGGGCAAAAGTGTTTGGAAAAGTAGATACGTTGGAGACGTATCAACTCCCCAAGCTTAAACCTTTGCTTGTCCTCGAGCAACTCAGTTGATAAACTGGAAGTTTTAAAGAAAACTTTGACAAACTCTGTTTGCTCTTGTTGTTATAAATATGTAAAGCCAGCATTCTTGTTTTCAGCAAAGATCATGAACTAACCATATTCACAATAACTTTTAGGTCTCATTTCTACTCATATCAATGGCATAATCAACTAGCGAGCAATAATAATAAACCTCAGATGACAACACTTTCTCAAAATAATCATAATATGATATAACAAGATGGTATCTCGCTATCCCTTTCTGAGACCGCAAAACTTAAATGCAGAGCACCTTTAAAGATCAAGGGTTGACTAGACATTGTAATTCATGGTAAAAGAGATCCAATCATTATCATACTCAATGCAAAAAAGAAATACATGCAAATGACAGAGGTGCTCTCCAACTGGTGTTTTTTATAAGAGGATGATGACTCAACATAAAAGTAAATAGATATGCCCTTCGCAGAGGGAAGCAGGGATTTGTAGAGGTGCCAGAGCTTGATTTGTAAATAGAGAAGAATAATATTTTGAGCGGTATACTCTCATTGTCAACATAACAACGAAGAATCTCGATATCTTCCATGCTACGCACATTATAGGCGGTTCCCAAACAGAATGGTAAAGTTTATACTCCCCCAACCACCAACAAGCACACTCCACGGCTAGCCCGAAACAACGGGTACCGTCCAAACCAACAACGGCCCTAGGGGAGCTTTGTTTCATTATTATGATTTGAGAATGGGACTGGGCATCCCGATTACCAGCCATTTTCTCATGAATGATGAGCGGAGTCCACTCATCGGGAGAATAACCCACCTAGCATGGAAGATATAGACAACCCTAGTTGATACATGAACTGTTCGAGCATACAAAACAAAATTTCGTTTGAAGGTTCAGAGTTTGGCACATACAAATTTACTTGGACTGGCAGGTAAATACCACATATAGGAAGGTATGGTGGACTCATAGGAATAACTTTGGGGTTTATGGAAGTGGATGCATGTCACAGCCTGATTTTTGGCCCTTTCTTTTTCTCTGGATTTTTTGATATTTTTGCCTGAGTTTTCTTTTCCGTGGCTATGTGGTATGGAAACTAAAGAAGATGACCTCTTCTTTCTTTCCAGAGTGGCTTGTCATCCTCATATCTATCCCTAGACCTTGCCATTTCCATCTTGGCCCAACCTCAATATTCTTTTTCTAGGGAATATTCCTTTTCTATTAAAGGAATAATTCTTTTTGTCCTAGGTTGTGAAGCAACCTATACCTCTGTCATTCTAAAAATTCCCAAGTAATTCTCATAAATTTTTTGGGTCATATCTTGCTCAAATATGGCAAAACATTTCATTGCCATGTTCAAAAATAATCCTCCAATAATCATTTTCCTATTCTGCCCTAAAAGGCACTTTATGAAGAAAGTGCTATTTATATTTGCCCAATTGCCCCCAAACTTGGTGGAAATCTTTTCATGTCCATATCATTGCTCTGTGCCAAATTTAAAACTCATTTTCCTAGTAATTATTTTCTAGTGATTTTTCAAATTTTCTGTCCAGAAGGGAACTTTGTGAAGGAAGTATATTATAGGCATTTCCAAATGAGATGAAACTTGGTCACATCTTTCATTTGATCAAATCATGCATCTTCACCAAATTAGAGCTCATGAAGATCATCTTTGTGAGCTCAGCTCCAAATCTTGGTTTCTGGTAAAATTTTCACTTTGTGAAACCTATTTTACCTTGCTTCATTTGAGATGCCAATTTACCAGGACATTCTTACATCTACCTATACTCACTACACCAAGTCTTGGCTCAATCCAGTTATCCTTTTACCCTAAGTAAATTCTCCAAGATTCTGTCCAGAATGGAGTGTTATGAAGGAAGTGCCACTTTGGTAACTCCAAATGGCATGATCGTTTTACAACATCTCCATATGGTCAAATGATTCAACTCCACCAAATATCAGCTCATGACACTCAACTATGTGAGTGCAATATCTTGATCTCTAAATCTGGTCAGTTTTTTACTTTCTACAGCAACCCTAAGCTAAACTCCTCTTCTTAGTCTGATTTTTTGTGATCTCCATCATCTTAGTGTAAGCTTGTCGCCATACAAACTTTCTACGAAGTTACCCAGCTGGTTTTACCACAGGAAGTTACAAGCACCTTCCCGTTGATTTACCATGGAACCATCTACAAATCTATTCTTTGCCCCTGGATCAACTTCTTTCTACATTTCTACTTAGGGAACCTAGGTCAACCTACTGGACATGGTCGGCCATGCTAACGGTCGCCGCTTGCACCCGTGCGCGTGGTGACTACACCTGCGTCATGCACAACGCGCGCTCTGGAACGGTCGGGCCACTATGCTCGTCGCCTTCCTCCTCGTCTCGGCCTCAAAGCTTGTCCAGGAGCTCACCCGTTCTCGTCTGCAGCTCCCTGCGTCGCAGCCTCGTCGTGGCTCGCCGGCAGCGTGCCGTCACAATAGTGCCACTGCCGTGCTCTGCCCCTGACCTCCATTAGTGCACTGCTCAAGCTCTCTTGTGAGCGTCCAGAGCTCTCCCCTCGCCTATATAATGACCCCCCCTGAGCTCCTCCGCACCTCACCAGACCCTCCCCCGCTTCATTTAGCCACCAGAACACCTCCACGTCACCGGAGTTCGTCTCTGTCCGCCATGCCCGCCTCGGTCTCGGCCTAGTTCCGGCCAACCCAAGGCCCCTCTCCTCCTTTGGAGATGTCCATCGTGTTCCCCACACTCCCCCGAGTCGCCCCAACCCCTTGCCCCTCGCTGGAGGCCCTACATCACCGGCGAACCTCATCACCCAAAGCTCTCTGTAGCTTCCATGGCGCCGTCCCTCCCATCTTCTCCATTCCTCCCGGCGCCAGCTAGCCCTCTGAGCAGAACCAGTGCTCCGCCCCGCACCCGCCGGTGCCCTCCGCTTGGCCGGAGACGGCCGGAGCCGTGCGCCCCATCGTCGGTCGCTCGCTCTCTGCCCTCTCGGTTGCCTCCTCTCGTCGCTGTTCCTCGCCACCCCAGCGCCCCTCCAGCCCGCGCGGAGTAAGTGGAGACGTATTCTTGAAAGGCGTTTTCTGTTTCTAAAGGCGTATTTTCTTTCTTCTTCAGCCTAAAGTACGCTTTCTTGCACAGAAAGCGTATTTCTAGTTCTGCGCCTCTGCCTTATCCACTCAGGGACCCGTTGGTGATAAAAATCTTCACAGATTGGTCCCTGGTGTTCAACACTTCATATCTTTTCAACCGTAACTCCGAATTAGGTGATTCCAAAGCCCACATCTTCATCTCGACGAGACCTTTCTGTGGTATCATTTTCACTATGGTTTGACATACTAGAAATGACCATTTTCCCCTTGCCATAAACAGCCACCTCCGAGAGAGAACTGTTTCCGGTGATTCTTTCCGCGATCGTTCCGCACTTCTTCCTAGAGTCTCCGTCACCCCAGGCAAGCCACAATACCCACTTGCATGATAGTCATGCAGTAGCCATGGTTTTCAACTTGAATATTTATTAAATGTTTGCTTGTTTAAAATATGATTATCGTTGTTTCGGTAATGCTTCAGGGTTATTGTTTATTTTCTTGCTATGTTGTTATGCCCCTGGTTATCATGCCCTGCTAGTTGCTAGTATTCTTTTCATATGTTTATGCTTGCTAGTCGTACATGTTGATGTTGGTGTTGGTCTTCGATGCATGACTTCCGTCTGTCCCGAGTACCGTTGTTATGCATGTTCCTTTGCATCCAGTTAGTTAAATGCTTGCATGATGGTATTATTGACATGATCTTGCATGATATTTATTGTTGATGTTAGTAGTCATGCTATGTTTCGGAAAAGTATGTACTTATCATGTTCATGCTAGTCAGTATGCCATGCTTATGATTCATTGTTGATATGGTGGATAGTTATGTGGTTCTCTCAAGATAATGTTGATATTCATACTCATGCATTGTAATTGCATCTTGTATTTTATCATGACTCAACATATTTGCATTCAAGTTTAACCGGATTAAATTGAAGTCGAACAACTGTTGGCTGAGTCATGGTGCCACCATATCGAACTGACCAGTGCAACCACGTTTACGTTTATGGGAAGGTCCTAACTGGGTCTATTGTCATGTCTCTCGTCGGTGCCTCCAACGAGGGAAGGTTATGGGCGTGCGGTACCTTGGCCCGGTAAGCAGACATAACCTTGTGTGCCTGTTGTTGTTGATTGGATCCGGGTCCCTGTTTGGGACCGTTTATGTTTGGCCACGACGGCGGTCGTTGTGTCTTTGGTAGACACGGGGCCACCCAGGACTAGCCCAATGGGTCGTGAGTCGGAGTGGGCGGGAGAGTGTCATGACAGTAGATCGGTTTTGTCGGAACACCGTTGGTCCACCCGAATGGGAGAACGAGGCCATGGGTTCTGTAGTGTGGGTACAGTGCGCTACCTTTGAAGAGTGTATATTAAATCTATCGATAGCCGCGCCCGCGGATAAGGGCCCAGTTCGTAGTTGGTCACACTATGAGTCAACAATAATAATAATAATATGCTTAATAACAACCCCGGTTTGATGATGAGATAAGTTGGTTGTGATCGCCGGAAAGATCACCGTTTGAGACCAAGGGTTAGTCATGGTGGTGATCGCCGGAATGATCACAGTGGTATCGAGGATACCGAGTTGTTGGATATTCGTGATGTTGTGCGAGAATCGTGGGTAAAGATCAAGCTCCTTGTGGTCATTTGATGATTACTACGGTATTGTTTATACCAAGCTTGATTTGATCCTGAGATGATCGTATAATATGCATGTGATGGTTACGTGGTAACCCGAACAAAATAAATGGTGCATGTAGTGTCATCATGTTGCATGCTAGTATCATCAGATTTATATGTTCATGCCATGCTCATTTTGTTTAGCTGTATCATGTTCATGTTGTTCATGCTATGTTATCCTAATGATCTCATGACAATTTCTGATTAACCTGTAATTGCCATGCTGTTGTTTGTCTTGAATGCTTCTGGTTTATTATGAGCTTGCAAGTACATTCAATATACTGACCTGGCATGTCATGCCAGTTTGCAGGTCGTGCCTAGATTGCTTGCTTGTTTGGTGTTGTTCCCGTGTGCGCGAGCTAGGATAAAAGTTCCAGCCAGAGTCCCTGCGGATTAGAGATCATCATCGCCGTTCGTTGTTCCGCTGCCAGTAGTTGTTCTGCTGCTTTGAGTTGTTATGCTGCTTGTATAGAGCAACCGTGTTGACGTAGTGTCGCTGTGCCGATGTTATTCATTGTAATATCAGAACCGTTGTAATCATATTCGTGTTGTAATAAAGAGCTGGTTTGTTCTATACTAAGGAGTGCCGTATTCCAGAAGACTTCTCCTCGATCTCTGGGCTGGAATACGGGGCGTTCCAGTTTTCTCTGAGCCAGGGTGCCATTGGCTTGGTATCAGAGCAGGTCTGGCTGTAGAGCGTCCTAGTCCGTTGGAACGTTAGAAAATGGTAGTATAGGGTCTGGTTGTTGCCCTTCATTGCTGCATTTGTTTGTTGCGTTTGTTTGCTGCATGTAGTCTTATTTTGGTTACCATTAACCCATGTTTCATGCGTAGATGGTGGTCAACTTCCATGAGTTCAGTGCCCTTCCCTTAGCTCCCGGTGCTGTTCCCATTGAGTTCAGTCCAGCTCCTGCACCTCTCAGCTGTGCCGCCCTCCTTGGCGTCATGTGGCGTATTATTTATCCCCTCGGAGATCCACCTCATTATCAAGTATTCCAGTTTTGTGCTGAAGGAAGAATTCGGGAATATGTTGCTCATGTTCATCTGTCAGCCCCGATTCCTATCGGTAAGCGCACGTACAGTTTCCATGGTGGTTACGGCGCTACTCCCGAGCGTGTCGTTCAGCTTGCTGCAATGGCAGGAGTCACCGGTCTTCTTCATCAAGAGAGCATGGTGCAAGAGAATCGTGCTTATCAATATTATCCTACTATCGTTGAGAATCCTATGTGAATCCAATTTCCCTCCGTCAACCCTCAAGATGACCCGGCTATCCTTGCCATGTCTCGTTACATGACGACCGAGTGTGTTCTTATTTCCGAGTTAGTCCGAGACGCCATTCGAGCCAGGAGATTGCTTGGTGTCACCTTACCTCAGTCTCCGCCAGCTTCTCCAACTCCTCCGCATCGTCCATCCGAAGTTTCAGAGTCAGCGGTCCCACTCGCTACTCCCTTAGCTTCCTCGTTAGTTCGCAAGCGTTTACTAAGCGTAGGATGTAATCCCTCATGTAGTGTTTATGCATCTGCGGTAGCATCATGCTTGTGTGTGCCTGTGTGGAGTAGCTTTATAGCTTGTTTGATGTATGATTTGTTGCAATGAATCGTTTTTCTCATGCTTCTTTGTTTTAAATCCTCGGTGTTACCCCCTTATGGAAATTTTTCCTCGACCGACACCGGATCAAAAGAAGCCATGAGCAGTACAGATATACACCAAGGAATTCAGATTTTCAGCTGACAACATTGTATTACATCCGGTCTGAATACAAGTATATTCTGCTCAGAATTTCAGCAACAAGTACCTGTCAGGGATACACTTTATCACATCAATGATTAAATCAGCAAGAGAACAAAAATGGACCGACAGTGCATCCCCAGTCAATGGTATCATCCGTACGCAATGATTGAATCTGCTATAAGCCAATTTTAAAGCATTGAGACACCGAGAAGTCAGTCCAAATGCACGGTGAATTCAGTAAGGACAGTCAGAAAATTCTTGCCATACAAATAACCAGCTGCCGGACTGACAAAGATATATATATGTCAGTCCAATCACTAAGAAAATCAGTCCCGTCCTTCCCAAAAATTTATTGACGAAGTGTACAAAGATAAAGGTTCCCAGTCTGCATCGGTAAGGAATGAATGGATTCCCATACTGCAAAAGCTTCTGGCATAAGGTACCGAGTCTTCCCTAGCAAAGTCTTTAAGGGGGAAAGCTTATGAGGTACGGTACCCCGTTTTTCCTCAAGAAGATATCCACAAAAGGCTTCGAGCATAAGCCACTCAGTCTTCCTCAACACGACACCCCGGTGATTTCCGAACGCAAGCTGTCCAGTATTCTTGTGTGTGGCACTAATACAAGACATTAAATTTGGAATTGTCAGCATATGGCAGTGTTTTCCAAGTGGCAGATCTGCAACAGTTGGTCTGAAATAGAAATTGGTCAGAGGTATGCCTTGAGAATCAGATATTATTTCATTCATTATGCTACCAAGTCCATGCAAGTCTCTCGCACAAGGAAGAATTCGTGGTACACATCTGACAACCTCACCGGTTATTCAAGAAACAAAAACCAGTGTGTGATGCCATGATCAACAAGTCTTGAAGGAAAGAAAACACTGAGACAATAATCTTGGAAGTCATTGTCAAGATCAGTCCTGCACATCCAACAATATGATGTTATAAACCCTGTCACTATCCGGCATAATCCCCAACAGTATTGAGATCTATATAACCACAGGTGAGCCGGATAAATATACCAAGGCTCAAAACATGAGCTAGACCAAGGTATGATTGCCAGATATTGTACGTAACCGTATTCAGGGCCGCGAAAATAATAAAGGATCCATGTAAGGCCCCGCTCTTTCAGCTGAGGATCCAGACGAAAATAATAATGAAAAAGCAAGATCAACCATACAAGTATGCTAGTTATTATGTGAAAAATGTGGATGCCCAAGACCGTCTGATTCCACAGTGAACCCAAGCAAAGATCCACCTAAGAGGTATACTCCATTGTGGTAAGGACTTCATAGCGAGGCAACCAGCTCAGTCCATAGCATGCTCAGAACTGTCAGCATTGAATACCCAAGTCTGTCCGGTCAGACACATGGACAACTCAATATATTGACCTCAACAACCGCAATGGGGCATCGCACCAACTATTATTCCCAGGGAGATAATGGCAAAAATGAAGAATCAACGTGAAAACATATACTTTGAGGATTGTTATCTCTCGCATAGGGGAAGCAATTAAAAGAATAGCCTGTGTGGATGGGATTCTTTGCCAAGATCACTGCCAGTCAAGACTGCAAATTTTATCATCAGAGGATGGTGCATTTTTCTATCAGTCACGACAAGCAACCGTTAAACCTTTGGTACAACTTGGATACTCTAGACCGTGAAGACAGTCAGGATAAGTCAGAAACTCCTCCAAGATGATAGCATCTGTTAGCAAAAACAGATATGATCCACATCACTGTTTTGGAACCAGAACGCATGCCTATATTCGAGAAATCCGATGCCTGGATAGAAGGGATTCTTTGTTCCACGGGAGGATATGTTCCCCAACTCCGTGGAATATTCTCGGTACTCGAT
Organism: Secale cereale; assembly: GCA_902687465.1. Lineage (NCBI taxonomy): Eukaryota > Viridiplantae > Streptophyta > Magnoliopsida > Poales > Poaceae > Secale > Secale cereale. The sequence continues at coordinate 934,925,919 of LR738710.1, forward strand.
ACGAAGATAATATTTCCAGCAAGGATCAATATCAAGAAGGACAAGCATGTCAGTAACATAATGTTTCATATGCTAGCTCAGCCAACAGATAACAAAGAAAATTTGAGTCAGTATAAACAGGAACATACAAGGTATGTCCTGTCAGAATGTCAGATAAAACAAAGCAAACCACCCCAGATCAAGACAGTCAGTCAGATCCAATTCAGTGGAAATATTATGAAACCTGAGTTGGAAACGATTTCTTCAAGTCAGAATTTTTTTTAACCCGGAACAACCAAATCTCGAGGACGAGATTTCTTTAAGGGGGGAACAGTTGTCACAACCTGATTTTTGGCCCTTTCTTTTTCTTTGGGTTTTCTGAGATTTTTGCCTGAGTTTTCTTTTTCCGTGGCTATGTGGTCTGGAAACTGAACAAGATGACCTCTTCTTTCTTTCCAGAGTGGCTTGTCATCCTCATATCTATCCCTAGACCTTGCCATTTCCATCTTGGCCCAACCTCAATATTCTTTTTCTAGGGAATATTCCTTTTCTATAAAAGGAATAATTCTTTTTGTCCTAGGTTGTGAAGCAACCTATATCTCTGTCATTCTAAAATTCCCAAGTAATTCTCATAAATTGTTTGGGTCATATCTTGGTCAAATATGGTAAAACATTTCATTGCCATGTTCAAAAATAATCCTCCAATAATCATTTTCCTGTTCTGCCCTAAATGGCACTTTGTGAAGCAAGTGCTATTTATCTTTGCCCAATTGCCCCAAACTTGGTGGACATATTTTCATGTCCATATCATTGATCTGTGCCAAATATCAAACTCATTTGCCTAGTAATTATTTTCCAGTGATCTTTCAAAGTTTCTGTCCAGAAAGGAACTTTGTGAAGGAAGTATATTCTAGGCATTTCCAAATGACATGAAACTTGGTCACATCTTTCTTTTGATCAAATCATGCATCTTCACCAAATTAGATCTCATGAAGATCATCTTTATGAGCTCAGCTCCAAATCTTGGTTTCTGGTAAAATTTTCACTTTGTGAAGCAACCCTATTTTACCTTGCTTCATTTGAGTTGCCAATTTACCAGGCCATTCTTACATCTACCTCTAGTCACTACACCAAGTCTTGGCTCAATCCAGTTATCCTTTTACCCTAAGTAAATTCTCCAAGATTCTGTCCAAAATGGAGTTTTGTGAAGGAAGTGCCACTTTGGTAACTCCAAATGGCATGATCTTTTTACAACATCTCCATATGGTCAAATGATATCAGCTCATGACACTCAAGTATGTGAGTGAAACATCTTGATCTCTAAATTTGGTCAGTTTTTCACTTTCTACATCAACCCTAAGCTAAACTCCTTCTTAGTCTGATTTTTGGTGATCTACATCATCCTAGTGTAAGCTCATCGCCAGAAAAACTTTCTACCAAGTTACCCAGCTGGTTTTACCACAGGAAGTTACAAGCACCTTCCTGTTGATTTACCATGGAGCCATATGCAAATCTCTTCTTTGCCCTTGGATCAATTTATTTCTGCATTTCTACTAAGGGAACCTAGGTCAACCTACTGGACATGGTCGGCCATGCCAAAGCTCGCTGCTTGCACCAGTGCGCGTGGTGACCGCACCTGCGTCATGCACAGCGCGTGCTCTGGAACGGTCGGACCACTATGCTTGTCGCCTCCCTCCTCGTCTCGGCCTCAAAGCTTGTCCAGGAGCTCGCCCGTGCTCGTCTGCACCTCCCTGCATCGCTGCCTCGTCGTGGCTCGTCCGCAGCGCGCCGTCACAATAGTGCCACTGCCGTGCTCTGCCCCTGACCTCCATTAGTGCACTGCTCAAGCTCTCTTGTGAGCGTCCAGAGCTCTCCCCTCGCCTATATAAGGACCCTCCGAGCTCCTCCGCACCTCACCAGCCCCTCCCCCGCTTCATTTAGCCACCAGAACACCTCCACGTCGCTGGAGTTCGTCTCTGTCCGCTATGGCCACCTCGGTCTAGGCCTAGTTCCGGCCAACCCAAGCCCCCTCTCCTCCTGTGGAGATGTCCATCGTGTTCCCCACACTCCCCCGAGTCACCCCAACCCCTTGCCCCCTCGCCGGAGCCCCTGCATCACCGGCGAACCTCGTCACCCGAAGCTCTCTGTAGCTTCCATGGCGCCGTCCCTCCCATCTTCTCCACTCCTCCCCGGCGCCAGCTAGCCCTCTAAATGGAACCGGTGCTCCGCCCCGCACCTGCCGGTGCCCTCCGCTTGGCCGGAGCCGTGCACCCCATCGTCGGCCGCTCGCTCTCTGCCCTCTCGGTCGCCTCCTCTCGTCGCCGTTCCTCGCCACCCCAGCGCCCCTCTGGCTGGGAGTAGGTCTGGCCGTGCGAGTCACGCCCACCGGTGGCCGCGCCATGGCCAGAGGTGGCCGGAGCTGGCCGCCCCATCGTCGACAGCACCGCTCCCTCCCTTGCCACCGCTCTGTTCCACGAGGGAACAGAATCACGAGGAGGAAGACGACGACCAGGCTGGCCCCTCTCCTACGTCTGGGCCCCGTCTGTAAGCCTCTGCCGTTGACTTGGCGCCGGGCCCCCGCGGAGTAAGTGGATACGTCTTCTTGAAAGGCGTTTTCTGTTTCTGAAGGAGTATTTCCTTTCTTCTTCAGCCAAAGTGCGCTTTCTTTCACATAATGCGTATTTCTAATTCTGCGCCTCTGTCTTATCCACTCAGGGACTCGTTGGTGATAAAAATCTTCACAGATTGGTCCATGGTGTTCAACACTTCATATAATTTCAACCGTAACTCCGAATCAGGTGATTCCAAAGCCCGCATCTTCGTATCGACGAGACCTTTCTGTTGGTATCATTTTCACTATGGTTTGACATATTGGAAATGACCATTTTGCCATTGCCGTAAACAGCCCCCTCCGAGAGAGAACTGTTTCCGGTGATTCTTTCCGCGATCGTTCCGCACTTCTTCCTGGAATCTCCGTCACCCTAGGCAAGCCACAATACCCACTTGCATGATAGTCATGTAGTAGCCATGGTTTTCAACTTGAATATTTATTAAATGTTTGCTTGTTTAAAATATGATTATCGTTGTTTCGGTAATGCTTCGGGGTTATTGTTTATTTTCTTGCTATGTTGTTATGCCCCTGGTTATCATGCCCTGCTAGTTGCTAGTATTCATTTCATATGTTTATGCTTGCTAGTAGTACATGTTGATGTTGGTGATGGGCGTGCGGTACCTTGGCCCGGTAAGCAGACATAACCTTGTGTGCCTGTTGTTGTTGATTGGATCCGGGTCCCCGTTTGGGACCGTTTATGTTTGGCCACGACGGAGGTCGTTGTGTCTTTGGTAGACACGGGGCCACCCAGGACTAGCCCAGTGGGTCATGAGTCGGAGTGGCCGGGAGAGTGTCATGACAGTAGATCGGTTTTGTCGGAACGCCGTTGGTCCACCCGAATGGGAGAACGAGGCCATGGGTTCCGTAGTGTGGGTACAGTGCGCTACCTCTGCAGAGTGTATATTAAATCTATCGCTAGCCGCTCCCGCGGATAAGGGCCCAGTTCGTAGTTGGTCACACTATGAGTCAATAGTAATAATAATAATATGCTTAATAACAACCCCGGTTCGATGATGAGATAATTTGGTTGTGATCGCCGGAAAGATCACCATTTGAGGCCAAGGGTTGGTCATGGTTACGATCGCCGGAATGATCACAGTGGTATCGAGGATACCGAGTTGTTCGATATTCGTGATGTTGTGCGAGAATCGTGGGTAAAGATCAAGCTCCTTGTGGTCATTTGATGATTACTACGGTATTGTTTATACCAAGCTTGATTTGATTCTGAGATGATCGTAAAATATGCATGTGATGGTTACGAGGTAACCCGAACAAAATAAATGGTGCATGTAGTGTCATCATGTTGCATGCTAGTATCATCAGATTTATATGTTCATGCCATGCTCATTTTGTTTAGCTGTATCATGTTCATGTTGTTCATGCTATGTTATCCTGATGATCTCATGATAATTTCTGGTTAACCTGTAATTGCCATGCTATTGTTTGCCTTGAATGCTTCTGGTTTATTGTGAGCTTGCAAGTACATTCAATGTACTGACCTGGCGTGTCATGCCAGTTTGCAGGTCGTGCCTGGATTGCTTGCTTGTTTGGTGTTGTACCCGTGTTCGCGAGCTAGGATAAACGTTCCAGCCAGAGTCCCTACGGATTGGAGTTCATCATCGCCGTTCGTTGTTCCGCTGCCAGTAGTTGTTCCGCTGTTTCGAGTTGTTATGCTGCTTGTATAGAGCAACCGTGTTGGCGTAGTGTTGTCGTGCCGATGTTATTCATTGTAGTATCGGAACCGTTGTAATCATAATCATGTTGTAATAAAGAGCTGGTTTGTTCTATACTAAGCAGTGCCGTATTCCAGAAGACTTCTCCTCGATCTCTGGGCTGGAATACAGGGTGTTCCGGTTTTCTCTGAGCCGGGGTGCCACAATGCACAAGCAGTATTCCCGCTTAGTACAGGTGAAGGCTAGAAAGAGACTGGGAAGCGACCAGCTAGAGAGCGACAACAATCATGAACATGCATTAAAATTAATCAAGAGTGAATGCAAGCATGAGTAGGATATAAATGACCATGAACATAAATATCGTGGAGGCTATGTTGATTTTGTTTCAACTACAGGCGTGAACATGTGCCAAGTCAGTCCACTTGAATTGTTCAAAGGAGGATACCACCCCATCATACCACATCACAACCATTTTAATATCATGTTGGCACACAAGATAGACCATTATAAAGTCTCAGCTTATTAAGCATGGCATAAGCAGCTATGATCTCTAATTGTCATTGCAAGCATGTTTCATTCATAACAAGCTGAATCAGGAACGATGAACTATCATATTTAAAAAACAAGAGAGGTCGAGTTCATACCAGCTTTTCCCATCTCAATTAGTTTATCATATATCATCATTATTGCCTTTCACTCGCACGACCGAACGGTGTGGATAACAATAATAGTGCATGTGCATTGGACTAAGCTGGATTCTGCGAGCATTTAATACAAGAGAGAAGACAAGGTAATATGGCTCAAGGTTAAATTAGCAATAAAGCATGTGAGAGCCACTAAGCATTTTCAATCATGGTCTTCTACTCTTGTCCCCCAAAGAAAAGAAAATAAACTATTTACACGGGAAAGCTCCCAACAAGCAAAAGAAGAACGATAAATCTTTTTGGGTTTTCTTTTAATTGCTACTACTACACGCAAGGAAAGTAAACTAGCTAAAAGCTACAACTAATATTTTTTTGTTTTTCTAAAGGTTTTTCTAATACACAAGAAAAAGACTAAGAAAAAGAATTGAAACTAAGCATGGATAGTACAGTGAAAGAGTGTGAGCACCGACGACTAGAATAAGTGTGAACATGAATGTAAGGTCGGTGAGAAACACGTACTCCCCCAAGCTTAGGCTTTTATCCTAAGTTAGTCTATGGCCAATATTGGCCTGACGAATATCCAAAGTTGTAGTTGGGGTTGTATTGAGATGCAGCAGATACTGCCTGCTGAGCTGCAGCTTGGAGACAGGCTGCTTCCATCGTCTCCTGATACTCATTTGCCACCTCCCTTGTTATAGTATATCTCCCTTTTGCCTGAAAGTCAAACAAGGTAGGAGTACGAAGAGCAATATGGACAGCGTGACGCCTGTTAAAGATTAGTCGATACTTGAGGGATTGTTCATCCCTCTCTATAAACTGGTGACTAACCATAGCATTGTAATCCAAATAAGCGGGCAATAAAGGTTCATAATTTTCATGTATAGGCACACCAAGGCGGCGGGCTATGCGAGTGGTATAAATCCCACCAAATAAATCTCCGTACAAACCATTATGATGTAGCCTACGTGCAACAATGGCTCCCAAGTTATATTGTCTATCACCTAATACAGCACTTGTCAGGGATATTACTAGCAGGTATAAACCTGCTAGTGTAAACCGGATTATGGTAAGGTAATTGTGTAATTGTAATACCCAGTAGAGGTTACAGCCCATGAAGGCTTAGGGCCCATGTATAGAGTTACGGTTTGTAAACCGCCTGATCATGTAACTTGAGACACAAGGAAGAAAGAGCAGGGACCGAGGCGGACACAAGTATGAGCCGGCCTCGGGACTCTGTAAACCGGACCGGGCGTCGCCTCTATATAAAGGGACAACCCGGTGATGGTTCAAGGACAAGAAACAACCCGTCGAGACACAGGCAAGCGATCCGCTCCCTGTTCATCGACGCCCAAGCAATACCAAACCAAACTAGACGTAGGCTTTTACCTTCCTCGAAGGGGCCGAACTAGTATAAAACCTCTGTGTCCTTTGTGTGCTTTTAACCCCTTCAAGCTAACCCGTGCGATGGTTCCTCAATTAAGTCCATTAAACCGGACATCTGCCGTGTTAATTCCACGACAGTTGGCGCCCACCGTGGGGCCTCCGCACGATGGTTTCGAGTTCTTGAAGGGCAGCTTTGAAGGGCTCAGGGGCTACGCGGTCTGCCGGATGACCAAGAGTCGCCGCGGCCGGATCTAAATCGACGATGCGGGCTGGGGCCCGGAGGCCGATTCAATCGAATACGGGTACCGGGTTCCCTTCGGTGGCATCCACGTCTTCATCGGCAAGATTGGTGAACCGGGACCTGAGCCAGACGTCTTCCCCAACATCGTCGAGCCGGCTCAGCGTGCGAGATCGGCCCGGATTCAGCCTGCCATGAAGCGCGTTTTCGTTGGAGCAATTCACGGGGTTCAAGCCGAGGACGGATCGGATTCCGGTGGCGAGACAGTTATCTATTCCGACGATGAATCTTTATCCAGAGAGACTGAGTCTTTGTATCAGTTGCGGGACGGCCGGTCTGAGGGTATGTCCGATGGAGACAGTATTCCGGACCCCTTTGATCCGCCAAACCGAGTGGCTGTCTTTATGGCCGGTTCATAACCTACGCAGCAGTCCACGGTGAACGGGGCAATGACATCAGAAGCTGGTGTAGGGGGGAGCGGCCAGGCCCTCTCGCCCTCTGACGCTCTATCCACCTTAGTCGAGGAGTTCACAACCTGAGCCATGGCAGAGGTGGCTCCAGCAGACAAGGCACAACACGATGTAGAGCTCCTTCAGCTGAAGGGCCGGATCGATCAAGCAAAAGAAAATCTGAAGGAGGAGAAGGCTATGATAGCAATGAGGCAAGCAGAGTTGGATGATCAGGCTTTTCAGCTAAGGATGGAACAGGCCTCTGCACAGGGAGTAAGGAGTCGGAAGTACCAGTCTCGTCTACCGCCGGTTTATGAGGCAATGAATCTTTTCAGGACACCAGGAGCGGGGACCAGCAATGATCCGATGGTAAACCGGAGGGCGGCCCCAGCGAGGGATGAGCCGGTTCAGCAGCCCACTGCGGAGCAAGATCGGCGGGTTAGGTCTGCGCCTCACGTCCCTGCCCCTCCGGGTAATTATTCAAACCCTTTGGATAATATTGTTGCTGCCGCTTCGCGCCTGGCCGCTTTACCCATTGAGGGGACATCCCCCGTAGCAGTGGAGACACACAGGTGTCGGGGGAAACTGTCTGCCACGAACACCTATGGGACCGGAGCCCCTTCTACGTTGCGGTAAGGGAGCGGAGGGAGCACAGAGAGCAGATCGAGGAACGCACGCGGGCAGTTTTACCCAGGTTCGGGCCGCGTGGACGCGTAAAACCCTACTCCTGCCTTAGGTTGTATTGAGTTCTTGAGCTCGGGAGCTTGAAGAGCTACAGTACTAGCTACACCGAGCGAGAGAGTTGTCTAGGTTTCGAACCCTTTCTACGTTGTGCATGGGCCTCCTTTTATTGCTCAAGGGGTCACCGACAGGTGTCAACGTAGACGAGGGTAAAAGTGTAATTTTGGTGGTAGTTGTAACAGTGCGTGAATAGTGCATGAACAGTGGATGAACAGTGGTCTTCACCTAACCTTGACAGTGGGGGACAAGGGCATTAAATGCCCGTCGCCGTCGACCCCAAAAGCGCCCGTCCATGCTTCTCCGTTCGCCACGACGGTAGCCTCGTCACCGTGGCGTGCCACCGTGTCCCCTAGGCTGCACAACCATCTGCCACGCGTCCCTGGAAGGGCTCCAGGGCGACGCGTGGGCCGATGAGCTGGAGCGCGGGCACACAGCGCAGGCTTCCCCGGCAAGCACCTTGCCGGGGTCTTGATCTTGCCGGGCCCGGAAGCTTGTCGCTCCCCGGGTCCTGCCGGGGCGCAGAGTGCGCTGAGGCATCTTTTGAGATACGCATTCCTTGGCTTTCCTGGCAAGCTCCTCTTGCCAAGGTCTTGCGTTTAAGTGATAATCTTGAGCCTGGTGCGGCCTTCCCGGCAAGCTCCTCTTGCCGGGGTCTTGACCTTCTGTCTTGTATACTTTGTTTTTGCATGGCTTCATAAGGACCAGAAAAGGTTTCCGGCGAGCACGCGGTAAACCCTGCCGCGGGAAGCTGCTACTGCCCGTGCACAAGTTGGGGTACTAAGGTACCCCTATCTTAGTACACCGACAGGAGCCCCCGGGCCTGGGCCACACACGGTGCCGAGCGCTGTTGGGCCAGGCCCAAGACAGTGCACGGGCACACACGGCCCACGGCAAGCCGTATCCCCTTCCGTATCCGCCGCATCCCTCCCTAACGGCACGCGTCGATTGCGGCGTCGTGGGAGAGATCGTGGCCTTGTTCTTTAATGGGAAATGCGGAACATCCCCCACTTCCCCCTTAAAAGCAGAGGAAATAGGGGAAGTTCCCCTCCTTCGTCTTCATTGCGCCTGTCTTCCCCAAAAACCTCCGCTGCTTCTTGCCTCCGCCCCTCCTCCGCCGTCTTCCGCATCCGCGGCGCCGTCGAGCTCCTCGCCTCCTCCCTCGCCGCCTCCGCCATGGCTCCGAAGAGCGACAAGGCGAAAAGCGACAAGGCCAAGAACGACAAGGCCAAGAAGGAGAAGTCCAAGCAGGCGGCGAAGCTGGCCGCCCTGCGGAAGAAGAGCGTGGTCTTCGTGCCGAGGCTTGGCGCGAGGGAGCTGCGGAACAAATATTATCTGTTCTGGGCGAGGGAGACCAAAGCTCATCCCCGCACCAGAGCCTTCCCCGCCGTCACCAAAGATATGTTCCCCGGCGGGTACTTCTTCTTCGCTGCATTTTTCCACTGTGGTCTGTGCCCTCCGTTCTCGGAGTTCTTTTGTGATATCATGAACACATATGGCCTCCACCTCCTAGATTTCACCCCCAACGCCATCCTTACGATGGCCTTTTTCGCACATCTGTGCGAAAACTATGTTGGGGTTCATCCCAATGTAGCTCTTTTCCGCCATTTCTTTATGCCTAGAGTAGAGGCTGGCGCTCCCCTCTCCGGCGGCATCTCCTGGATCTTCAGGCTGAACAAGAAGGATTCATACCTGAAGGGAGAGCTCCGCGGCAAGTGGGAAGAATGGAGAGCCGATTGGTGCTGGGTGGTGGAGGAGAAGCCGGAGCCCTTCACTGCGCCGCGCACGACTGCAATAGTGCGTGGCAGGGATTGGAGCGAATTGGCCCCGGAAGACAACAAGCTTAGCATCGCCCTTATCAGGATTATTCGTCTCCGGGTGGCCAATCTGACCATCGGAGAGGTTGGGGCAGATTTCCTCCGCCGCCGCATTGCCCCTTTACAAGAAAGGAAAAGGGCTGCCTGGGAATTCGGCAATGCGGCGGATATCATGAGGCTGCGCCCTGGATTAAACTATAACTTCACTGCTCTGGAATTGAAGGGGATGGTCCGAGAGCTCTTCAGGCATGACCCGGCCCACCCGGAGTGGTGCAAACCTCCCCGGGGAGTGGTGCCGCTATGCAACAGCACTGCCCGGGATTCCTTGCGCGCGATGATGCCGGCGTGCGATTCCCATGGCGTCGTCCCCACCTGGATCGAGCCTCCGCCGGATACCGTGCTAAGCTTTTTCGACAACTTGGTCGAGACGCCCAAGAACGCCGAGGAGAACAAGGGCCTCACCCGGGCCACTACGGCAAGGGATATAGCCTACATCGCCTCCAGGATGGAGGAGGCCGCCGCCGCGGCAGCCGCGGGTGACTTTGGATACACCGTGGACGAGGCACAGGCCGCGGACGAGGTAAGCCAAGCAGAGGAGGCGGAGATCCTCAAGCTGCTCAAGCTTTCGCCCGAAGAGTTTGCCGGGGTGCCATCTGTGCAGTTTGCCGGGACGAGCGAAGTCGCCGGGGGGGAGCGAGGTCGCCGGAGGGAGCGAGGCCGCTGAGCATGGTGCTGGGTCTAGCGGTCCTGCCGGGGAGGAGTAGGACGCCGGAGCTGACGAAGACTCCGGTGGATCTCTGGGACTTGATGACGACGCCTCCTCGTCCTCAGAGAACTCCCCGCCTCCGGCAAGTCCCAAACAGCAACCGAGGAAGCGCCTCCGCAAGGCGGCTGAGGCGGCGAGGCCACAGGCGCCTCGACAGCAGCCGGCGCGCCGGGCGACGCGCGCCACCAGGATGAGCGAAGTCGTCAAGGAGGCACCTCGTGCCCGTGCGCCAAGCGGGGGAGGATCTTCCCGGAGCGGAACGGGTACTCCATCTGCTCCTCGGTCCTCGGCGGCGACGGGAGCTGGGTCTTCGCAGCCCACAGCCCCGGAGACCGCCAAGCGACCGAGGGAGCCTTCTCCTCCAGCTCCTCGCGCGGGAGCGAACCAGGCGGAGTTCGACTTCTCCGCCCTCAGCTCCGACGACGAGGAAGAGGAGTGAGTGCTTGTACTTCTTTTAGTTTCTTCGATTTTGTCTTGATTTTCCTTGTTGATTCTGATCTTGTTTCTGTTTTGCTCTCAGGACCCTGACCCAGCGGATGGCGAAGAGGGCCAAGATCCCTGTGGTTGAGGTTGAAGACGACTCGCCCGTCGCGGCGACCGGGGACGTGCCAGCGGCAAGCTTGCCGGATCAACCCGCTGCTCCGAGGAGCAGCCCCCAGCGCAGCCCCCAGCGTAAGTCTGGTATTTGTCTTTCTGCTTGGCGGGCGCGCTTGAGGTTATCGCTCGTACTGATATTTTGTTGTCTTGTTTGTCTTGTGCAGAAGTGGAGCCGCAGCCGCAGGAGCAACCGGAGGTCACCCCCGAAGAGCTGCCTGTTCCACCCTCCCCGCCAAGGGTGAACTCCCCGGCGAGGGAGGACGCTCCGCCGAGGACGGGCACCCCGCCAAGGGCGGGCACCCCGCCAAGGGTGAGCACCCCGCCAAGGGAGGGCGCGGGCGGCCCTCCGTCAGCAGGGGCCACCACTCCGCCGCCAAGGGTGGATTCCCCGGCGAGGGAGCCTGTCGTCGAAGAAGTCCGCGAAGGTAAATCCTTGTAGCTTTTCCTTCTTGAACTTGTCTTTTTGGATATTTGCTTGACTTTTTCTTTTCTTTTTCTTCTGTAGATCTTCCTGCCCCAGAGCGGATGGAGACGGAGGCCACCGTTGAGGAGGAGGTGCACGGCGACGGCGGCAATGCCACTGCCGCTAAGGGCATGGCTGGAGCCGACGAGCCTGCCGCTGAAGAGACCGTCCCGCCCGTAGATGCCGCGGCTGGGGAAGGGGCCGGCGACCACACTGCTGGCCCGGAGGCAGCAGGAGCGTCAAGCGCTGCACCAGCCGCCGACCCTTCCGCCTCCACGGCTGGGCAGGGCGTCTACCTGGAGGCCCCCAACGGGGTTTTCATACAAGTCCCGTGGGGGTCCTCGTCCCGAGCCCCCGTGGAGGGAGAGACCTTTGACGGAGAGGTCCTCGCCTCCGCGGGGTTGAAGGTTGTTGAAGCGCCTGGCGGCAGCGACGAGCTTGAAGAGGAGAAGCTCCTTCGCCGGCTTCTGGCTCTGTACCGGGCCAGGCAGGCGAAGCTAGAGTCTCGGGAAGCTCTCACCGCCAAGGCTGGAGCTGACTTGGAGAAGCGCGCCGCGGAGCTCCGCGCCGCCAACCAGGCGGCCCTCCGCAACTTGGCGGAGGAGCGCGAAGGGCTTGCCGAGGAGCAGCAAGCATTCCTCCTTGAGAAAGCTGAGGCCGAGGAGCAGCAGCGACTGGCCGCCGAGGAGCTGTCCCGGCGAGAAGGAGCGCTCAACCAGCGGAAGGTCGACCTCGATGCTCACGAGGACGACCTCACCGCCCGGAAGCAGGCCATTAGCGGAGCCCTGAAGGAGGCGAAGGCCGCCGCCGCCACCGCGGAGACCGCCAAGAAGGATCTTGAGGCCAAGGTGGAACAGCTGGAGCGGTACCTGAAGGCGAGTGCGGACAGAATCACCGCGCTCAATGTGGAGCGGGAAAAAGACGCCCACACCAACTCTGACCTGCAGGTACGTCTCTCCAAGAAGGGCGACGAGCTTACTGCCGCCAAGGATTCCATTGCTGACTTAGAGTTGAAGGTCTCCACTCTGACTGATTCGCTCGACGCCGCCCGGGACCGCGAGACGAAGCTGAAGGACGAGCTCCGCAAGGAACGAGGCCTGGTGGAGAGCGCCGCCGTCTCGGCGAACCAGTTCAGCCGGGCAGTGGAGCAGTGGACTGACGATCTGGTCACCTCCGCTGCCAATATTGACAAGGAGATGGTGGCACTGAGGGCGGAGCACCTCGCGTACTCTCCGGACGAGAATCTCCCCCACAGCGCCAAGTTAAGTCTATTCTTCAGGGGAATAGCGCCGGCACTTGCGCGGCTGCAGGAGAAGATCCCCGTGCAGCTGGCCGACGAGGTGCGTCGGCTCTGCATGGGCACCTTGGAGCGTGTCTTGACGAAGATCGTCTACCGCAACCCCAGCATCAACCTCGTCAACGTCCTCCGCACCTTGCCGACTGAAGCTGATCAGGAGGCGTTGAAGGCGCAGGTTGCCCACATCGTTGCCAAGGTGAACAAGATCACAAGGCGTGAAGGCGACCGCGTAAATTAGGTCTCTTTCTTTTGTTTCCCTTGCCGCTGCAAGGCATGTTATTGGACAAGAATCTATTAGTATCGCGGCAAGCTATCTTTGTAATATACAATCTTATTTCGAGTTATCATTGCAGTGTTATCTTCCTTGCTTTTGATCCTTCACTTTGTATGCTTTTTACCCTACGCTTTTAGGGAACTTGCCGGCAAGGGGCCCTTGCCGCGAGCGCTGAGTGCTGGACTCTTAGCAGCCTGCTGGCAAAAGACCTTGTCGGCAAGCAACCTTGCCGCAGCTAGTCGCAGCACACTTAGACTGCTGAACGAACTCAAAAACGAAGTAAGGGCGCGGCACTTGTCGCAGCTCACTTAAGCCGTTGAGCGTGCTCGAAACAGAGTAAGGGCGCGGCTAGCCACGGGTAGGTTCCTCCGCGCACAGGTTTTCCATACGAAGTGTGGTTGTTCAAGGAAGACAACTAGAAATTTTTAAAAATTTGAATGCTCAAACTTTGATAACTTAGCTTTCATAGATTGTTTGCTTTCGGCAAGTCTTCTCTTTCTTGAACTGCACTTGGTTCACCCACCCTCCATCTCCTTCCCCCCCGGCAAACTTGTGCGCGAGGAATATCCTTTCTGCTTAAGAGGGGAAGAAAAAGAGGAGGAAAAACAAGTATAGAGCTTCACGGCCCGTTAGTGCTTACCGGTGATGTGCGTTGCACAAGGTGCCAAACGATGCATGCAAATAACAAAGAAAAGCATGGAAATGGCAAATAGTGCGAAACACAAAAGCTTTACTGATGCACGGGATCTGCGCCCGGCTTTGTACAAAGGTTTACATGCGACAGCGGCAAGACTCGTACAAAAGGTGGTTGCCGGAGCGGATCACGGCAACCGCGCCTTATGGGTGAAACTTACGAAGATGCTCTATGTTCCAGGAATTGCTCACCGGTAAGCCTTCTTCGGTCTCAAGGCGGACAGCTCTGTGCCTTGTGACTTGTCTCACCCGATAAGGGCCTTCCCACTTCGGCGTCAACTTGTTGGAATTCTTGGCGGACTGAACACGCCGAAGAATAAGGTCGCCTTCCTCGAGACTCCTGGCCTTGACCTTGCGGCTATGATAGCGACGCAAGGCTTGCTGGTATCGAGCAGCTCGTACAGCAGCCTGGAGACGTTCCTCCTCGAGGAGCAATGCATCATCTTGTCGCAGTTGCTCTTGCTCGAGCTCATCATAAGCGAGCACTCGAGGAGATCCGTATACGAGTTCCGTGGGGAGAACTGCCTCTGCTCCATAGACAAGAGCAAAGGGTGTCTGTCCGGTGGCTCGATTTGGTGTCGTCCTGATTGACCAAAGAGCCGCCGGCAACTCCTCTATCCAGTTTCTTCCGCACTTGCGCAGCCTGTCGAAGGTTCTTGTCTTGAGCCCGCGCAGCACTTCAGCATTGGCCCTCTCCGCTTGACCATTGCTCCTCGGGTGAGCAACAGAAGCGAAGCAGACCTTGGCGCCAAGGTCTTGGACGTACTGCATGAAGGTGCGGCTCGTGAACTGTGTGCCGTTGTCGGTGATGATCCTGTTAGGGATTCCGAAACGGAAAACAATCGCTCTGAAGAACCTGACTGCTGACTGTGCTGTCACCTTTCTCACCGGTTCCACTTCTGGCCACTTTGTGAACTTGTCGATTGCTACGTACAAGTACTCAAAGCCCCCGACTGCGCGGGGAAAGGGGCCGAGGATATCGAGCCCCCAGACCGAGAAGGGCCAGGACAAAGGAATCGTCTGGAGAGCTTGAGCTGGCTGGTGAATTTGCTTGGCATGGAACTGGCACGCTTCACACTTGGTTACTTGTGCAGTTGCATCTTGGAGGGCTTCTTGCCAGAAGAACCCTTGCCGGAACGCCTTCCCGGCAAGTGCCCTTGCGCCAATGTGGTGGCCACATATGCCTCCATGTATCTCTGCCAACAGCTTCTGTCCATCTTCTCTGGAAATGCACTTCAACCTGACACCGTTGAGTCTTCTTCTGTACAGTTCATTGTCAACGAACTGGTACATACTCGACTGTCTGGTTATTTTCTCTATTTCTTCTGGCTCATCGGGAAGTTCTCCAGTTTGCAGAAAACGGACGATCTGCTGTGCCCATGCCGGAGCCCGAGGCTCAACGGCAAGTACTAAAGGCATGAGGGCTGCTGCGGGAACCCCAGCTTCTACGGCAAGAACCTCCGGCTCTGCCGGAGCTGATGGTCCCCCGGCAAGCCTGCCGGGGCAAGGCTTGTCGGGAACGCTTGCTTCAACTGTACAGACCCTTGGATCTGCAGGAGCAAACTGTTCCTCAGCATCTGGACTGTTGATCTTGGGGACCTTGGTGGCGGCTTCTGGAAGGTCCGCCGGCAAGTAGTCGCCGGAGACCAACTTTCTCTTCTTGTTCTGCCCAACTGATGGTGTAACGGATGGTTGAGTCAACTTGAGCAGGAAGGTCCCTGGTTCCACAGGTAACTTCATTGCAGCACACTTTGAGAGGCCATCTGCAATATCAATCTGAGCTCTTGGGACGTGCTCCATTTGCAGACCTTCAAAGTGCTCTTCAAGCTTCCTCACTTCATCGACATAAGCTTCCATCAAGGGGCTCTGATAACTCTTATTCACTTGTCGGACCACCAACTGCGAATCTCCCCGCACAATCAACTTCTTGATCCCAAGCTCGGCTGCAATTCTGAGGCCGGCAAGCAACCCTTCATACTCAGCAGTATTGTTTGTCGCTTGTTCCCTGGGAAAGTGCATCTGGATAACATACTTGAGGTGCTCTCCGGTGGGCGCTATGAGTACCACGCCGGCACCAGCGCCTTGCAGCGAGAAAGCACCATCAAAGTACATCATCCATTCTTTGCTTGCTTCTTGGACGGGGATGCTTGTCTCTGGAAATTCTTCGTCCGGCGTTGGGGTCCATTCTGCTATGAATTCTGCCAAAGCTCTGCTCTGTATGGTTGAAGTACTTTCAAACTTGAGACCAAAGCTTGACAGTTCCAGTGCCCACTCGACGATCCTACCCGTTGCCTCTGGATTTTGCAATATCCTCTTCAACGGAAAGCGAGTGACCACTGTTATCTCGTGTGCTTGAAAGTAATGGCGCAGCTTCCTTGAGGCCATGAGGAGGCCGAATAGCAACTTCTGCACCCCAGAGTATCTTGATCTAGCCTCCTGCAAGAGGGAACTTACAAAATACACTGGGCGCTGCACCATCTTCCTTCGCACCTCACCTTGTCCCTGCGCAGACTTGTCCTTGTCGGGGCCAGAGCTTGTCGGTGGAGCCCCCTACTTGTCGCTGGATTCGCTTGCCGGGGATGTGGGTTCCTCATCTGCCTCCCTCTCCGCTACTAACGCAGCACTAACCACTTCATTGGTTGCCGCTAGGTACAGCAGCAACTTCTCTTGTGGTCCAGGTGCGACAAGTATTGGAGTAGAGGACATGTATCCTTTCAAGTCTTGCAGCGCTGCCTCCGCTTCCGGAGTCCATTTCATAGGGCCTGCCTTTTTCAAGATTTTGAAGAAAGGCAGGGCGCGTTCTGCAGACTTTGAAATGAACCTGCTGAGGGCAGCCACACAACCGGCAAGTCTTCTTACGTCCTTGACACGCTTCGGGGCTTCAATCTGCTCGATGGCTTTTATCTTGTCGGGATTGGCTTCAATCCCCCTCTGGGACACAAAGAACCCGAGAAGCTTGCCGGAGGGGACTCCGAAGACGCACTTCTCGGGGTTCAACTTGATCTGAATCTTGCGCAGGTTCTCAAAGGTTTCCTCTAAGTCTTGGATCAGGGTATCTTTGCTCTTACTCTTGACCACTATGTCATCCATGTAGGCTTCTACATTCCTGTGTATCTGTGGCTCAAAAGCAGTGTGCACCACCCTTGCAAATGTTGAGCCTGCATTCTTCAATCCAAAGGGCATGCGTATGAAGCAATATGTGCCACATGGAGTAATGAATGCAGTCTTCTCTTCATCTTCCTTGGCCATGAAAATCTGGTGGTAACCTGAGTACGCATCAAGGAAGGAAAGCAGCTCACATCCAGCGGTGGAGTCAACAATCTGGTCGATACGCGGCAAGGGAAATGGATCTTTGGGACATGCTTTATTCACATCAGTGAAGTCTATACAAAGCCTCCATTTTCCATTAGCCTTGCATACGACAACTGGATTGGCCAACCATGTAGGATGGATCACGCCTCTAACCAGGCCTGCTGCTTCTAGCTTCTTTATCTCTTCGGCGATGAATTCTTGGCGCTCCACGGCTTGCTTTCTGACCTTCTGCTTGACGGGCCGCGCATGAGGACAAACAGCAAGCTTGTGCTCAATTACCTTCCTGGGAACGCCGGGGATGTCAGATGGTTGCCATGCAAACACATCGACATTCGCCCGCAGGAAGGCAACGAGCGCGCTTTCCTATTTGTTGTCGAGCGTAGCGCTGATGGTGAAAGTACCACCAGTGCCGTCCTCCTTGGCGGACACCTTCTTGGTTGCCATTGGAGCTGCCATTCCTTTCTTGCACTTGCCGGTGGAGCTCGATGGAGCGTCCTCGACGGCAGCGCAGCACTCCGAGGAGGTGCGTTTGCCGGAGTGGGCCCCAGAGCACTTGCCGGACTTGGTCTTGGTCTTCCCCCCGGGAGCTTCAGCGGCAAGTGTGCTGCTTTCTGCTGCGGCTGCTGCGTCCCGGTAGATCTTGTCAACGCAGATAAGCGCGTCCTTCTTGTCGCTAGGGACAGAGATGACGCTTATCGGCCCCGGCATCTTGAGTACGTTGTAGGCATAGTGGGAAGCTGCCATGAACTTGGCGAGGGCAGGACGTCCAAGTATCCCATTGTACGACAATGGGATATCGGCAACATCAAATGTGATCCTCTCCGTCCTGAAGTTAAGCTCCCCGCCAAAGGTCACTGGCAGAGTAATCTTTCCCTTCGGCTTGCTCCTTCCCGGGTTGATCCCCTGGAACGACCCGGTTTCTTCGAGCTCGCCGTCTTGGATTTGTAGTTTCTTGATCACAGCTGAGGAGATCAAATTCAGGCCAGCCCCGCCGTCAACCAACATCTTGGTGACCTTGAGGTTGCGGATAGTTGGTGAGACCAACATCGGCAAGCACCCGACCGCTGTGGTGCGGTCCGGGTGGTCCTCAAGGTCAAAGATGATGGGCGTGCCGGACCACTTCAGCAGCCTGCGTGACTCGACGGGTGGCTCAGCTGCGTTCACTTCCCGCACCCACTGCTTGAGTTGGCGGTGGGAAGTGTGCAGAGAGGCACCTCCGTCGACACACAGAACCTCTGTGGCCTTCTGGAACTCCTGCTCGCTGTTGTCTCCTTCTTCCATGTCGTCATCGTCGTCTTCTTCCTCATCCTTGTCGCGGCCCCGGGGAGGTCTATCACCTTGCCGCTGCTTGGCCTTGCCGCGGCGTCCTCCCCGGCCATTGAATGGCCGCTTCTTGCTTGGCTCTCCTCCGCCTCCTTGGGCCTTCTCCTTGTCGCGACGCTCGTATTCAGCTTTCTGCTGCTCTACGAGGTACTCGACTCTTTTACAGTTCTGAAGATCGTGGCCCTTGGTGCGGTGGATCTTGCAGTACTGCTTGTCGGAGCCTTCCTGCTTGTCGGCTGCGGCTACAGGGGCGGGCTCCTTGCTGGAACCGCCAGCTTGTGTCTTCTTGGCGGGAGCCTCCTTGCCGGATTGCTCGACAGCCAGCACCTCCTTGTTCTTCTTCCTTCTATTGTTCCGCCGCCGGCTCTTCTTTGCCGGGGCGGCGTCGTCGCTGTCGCTTCCTCCTGCGCCAGAGTCCTCTCCGGGGAGTTTCCTCCCTTCCTCAGCGCGCGCGCACTTGTCAGCCAGAGCGTAGAGCTCGCTGACATCCCGGATCTTGGTCATGGCCATTTCTTCCCTCATGCGGCGGTTACGCACGTTCTGGTGGAACGCGCTGATAACCGCGGCAGGGTGGACGTCGGGAATGTTGTGTTGCACGCGGCTGAATCGTTGTATGTACTTGCGCAGGGATTCTCCCTCCTTCTGGGCGAGGATGTGGAGATCGCTCTCTTGGCCGTGGGGTTTGTGGCCGCCCGTGAAGGCGCCAACAAACTGGTGGCACAGATCCGCCCATGAAGAAATGGAGTTCTCCGGCAAGTGCATAAGCCAAGAGCGGACGTTTGGCTTAAGCACTAGCGGGAAGTAGTTGGCGAGGATCTTCTCGTCGCGTCCCCCGGCAGCCTGCACCGCGATGGTGTAGATGCTGAGGAACTCCGAGGGGTGCGTCTTGCCGTCGTACTTCTCGGGTACGTCGGGCTTGAAGTTCTTCATGCTGGGCCACTGGACTTGCCGCAGCTCTCGGGTGAACGCGGGGCAACCTGCCGCGTACGGCAAGTCACCTGGTTCACCGGGCGCGTGCATATCGACAGCGGTCCCAGCTCGATGATCGGATTGCCTTCTGGCTTCTCGTCGACGCTCGATGCGAGTCCGAGCGTCCTCTTGTCGCCTGTCGTCTAAGACTTGGCGCTGATCGCGGCGAGCCCGCGGATCCGACGACGCCGTGGAGTCGTCGTCGACGTTGATCCGACGGGGTGGCGATCTCTGCTTCCGCGGCGGGGAGTGCACGGTAGTCGCACCCCCGGCGGTCTTGTTGCCATCGGCCTTCGCTTGATCGACTTGCCGCGGCCGCGAAGTTGCCGGCTGCTGTGGCGCGTCGTTGTTGGCGAAGGCGATGAGGCTCTGGATCGTCGCCCTCCAGTCTTCGGCCTTGTCTGCCGCTGGAGGGAAATCGAGGAGTAGCTGTGCTCTTGCTAGAGCTTCTACGGGAGAAGAGGGGAACGGCGGCGAGCGGTGCGAGGAGCGGGACACGCTCGGACTTCTAACAGCGTTAGAAGGAGCACGTTCCCGCCCCGGCGACCGCGCCTTGCTCGTACCAGCTTGCTGGCCTTGAGCATCCCGCGATCCTCCTGCTTGGCTTCATCCCAGCAAGCGTATGGTACCTCCTGTACCATGTCGCTGTGGGTCTTGCACCTCCCGAGAGAGGCGTGGCGCGTCCACGGACACCGAGGCCTTAGAATTCGCCCGGTCGTCCGTCTTGTCTTTGGACTTGGTGGCGCCGTGAGTTTCCTCGCCGGCGACCACCCTTCCGCCGGCGTCTCCTCCACCAACCGTTGGCTCTGGTGGCGGTGGAATCGACGCAGACGGGCCTCCGACCTCCGAAGCCTTCTTCTTCGGAGGCATGTCGTTGTAGCTGATGAAGTTGATGAAGCTGGAGAGGTTGATGAAGAATGCGCCCGCGTGAGCACCGGATCAGGTTCGCACAACCTCGACTTCCCCTACCTGGCGCGCCAAAGATGTCGGGGGAAACTGTCCGCCACGAACACCTATGGGACCGGAGCCCCTTCTACGTTGCGGTAAGGGAGCGGAGGGAGCACGGAGAGCAGATCGAGGAACGCACGCGGGCAGTTTTACCCAGGTTCGGGCCGCGCGGACGCGTAAAACCCTACTCCTGCCTTAGGTTGTATTGAGTTCTTGAGCTCGGGAGCTTGAAGAGCTACAGTACTAGCTACACCGAGCGAGAGAGTTGTCTAGGTTTCGAACCCTTTCTACGTTGTGCATTGGCCTCCTTTTATAGCTCAAGGGGTCACCGACAGGTGTCAACGTAGACGAGGGTAAAAGTGTAATTTTGGTGGTAGTTGTAACAGTGCGTGAATAGTGCATGAATAGTGGTCTTCACCTAACCTTTATAGTGGGGGACAAGGGCATTAAATGCCCGTCGCCGTCGACCCCAAAAGCGCCCGTCCATGCTTCTCCGTTCGCCACGACGGTAGCCTCGTCACCGTGGCGTGCCACCGTGTCCCCCAGGCTGCACAACCATCTGCCACGCGTCCCTGGAAGGGCCCCAGGGCGACGCGTGGGCTGATGAGCTGGAGCGTGGGCACACAGCGCAGGCTTCCCCGGCAAGCACCTTGCCGGGGTCTTGATCTTGCCGGGCCCGGAAATTTGTCGCTCCCCGGGTCCTGCCGGGGCGTAGAGTGCGCCGAGGCATCTTTTGAGATACGCATTCCTTGGCTTTCCTGGCAAGCTCCTCTTGCCAGGGTCTTGCGTTTAAGTGATAATCTTGAGCCTGGTGCGGCCTTCCCGGCAAGCTCCTCTTGCCGGGGTCTTGACCTTCTGTCTTGTATACTTTGTTTTTGAATGGCTTCATAAGGACCAGAAAAGGTTTCCGGCGAGCACGTGGTAAACCCTGCCGCGGGAAGCTGCTACTGCCCGTGCACAAGTTGGGGTACTAAGGTACCCCTATCTTAGTACACCGACAGCAGGGTTAAGGATCTACTTAACACGGCATTAACACAACAGCAAGCGTATTCTTATAGCAGGGAGAGGCTTCATTCAACGCCACACCACAGCCGGAGTTACACTAGGCATTGGGAGGAGCCAGAGGTGTCTAGTAGTGAACGCAGGCGACACCGTCACAGACAAGATAATCCGGCAGGCGCAGATGCGCAAGCTCAGGAGGCAAACCGGGTTAGATCTGCGGCCCGCGAGGAGGTCCGCCAGACAACGCCGGTTCAAACAACCACAGCAGAAACAGGAGTCACAACGAGTTCTTTCGGGGTGCAGTGTCTTATCCCCGCTCTGCGGAGCGTGAAGTTACCCAAGGATTTCAAGGGCCCGCGGAAAGTGCCTAATTACACAGCAGATTTAGCTCCAGAGGCTTGGGTTGAGAGTTAAGAGATGGCTATGGAGATGCTAGATGTAGATGAAGCGGCTTGCGCGAAGTACTTCACCATGATGCTTGAGGGTACAGCCCGGACCTGGCTAAAAGGCTTACCACCTAACTCCATCGGGTCATGGGGTGAATTACGTCGCCAGTTTATCAAGTTTTTTAAGGATACGTGCAAGCAGCCGATGTCAGTGGTGGATCTGGCAGCCTGTATACAAGGAGAACAGGAGTCTACAAGTGCATGGGTGCGGCGAGTATCCGAAATCTTGCACTCTTCGAACGGTATCAATCCCAGTACGGCAATAGTGACACTAGAAAACAATTGCCGGTTTGAGTCTCTGAAGTTAAAACTGGGACGGCTCAAACGAGATTGTAATGACATGGGAACTCTCATGAGCGCTCTGGTGAAGTACGGGGACTCAGGCAACACTAAATATCCAGAAGCGGATGGAGATAAAACGGGGAAGGCAAATAAATTTGGTAAACCGGCGCAGGCTAGTCCGGTTGGTACAAGCTTCTTAGGCAAGCGAAGGGCGGAAGGTGGTTCTGATTTCGTGGCCAATACCCAAGTTCAAGGGGGCTTTCAGCGTAATAAAGGTAAGCCGCCTCCACAAACCGGCGGAGGGCCCGTTAGCTGGGAGCAAGAGTTAAATGAGCCTTGTCCGAAACACGGCTCAAGGGAACGTCCAGCAAAACACACTATAGGAGAATGCAAGGCCATGATGGAAGCCATGAGCCGGTTCAGCTCTAATAACAGGCCACCAGGCGGCGGTTCAGGCCCCGGGCCTTATGGTCCGAGTCACCAGGGGAACGGCTCCGGATCAGGATATCGTGGCAACAACAGCGGTTATAATAATCAAAGCAATAACCAATATGGTCAAAGCGGTTATCATAACCAAGGCAATCAGCAGCATGGTCAAGGCGGTTACAATAACCAAAACAACCAACATCAGGGCCAAGGTAATCACAATAACCAAAGCAATGAGCAGCGTCAGCAGCAGCAGCAGCAGCAATCCGGATATCAGAGTAATCCGAAGGAGTTGAGTAGTGGGCAGTATCATGTGTTCACTATGAGTTTGTGCAAACGGGATCAAAAAGTTTTAAAGCGGGCGGTCCACGCGGTTGAACCGGCGACACCACAATTCCTGCGCTGGTCAGAGCAACCTATTGTGTGGAGCAGGGAGGATCACCCGTTACGAATTGATAATCCGGGCCACTTGGCCTTGGTGGTAGCGCCACAGGTGGGTGGCTACAAGTTCACCAAAGTTCTCATGGACGGCGGCAGTAGCATCAATATCTTGTATTATGAGACTTTCCATTGCATGGGGCTGACGGATAAGAAGCTAAGACAGTCCAACACGGTGTTTCATGGAGTGGTGCCAGGTAAATCAGCTTACCCAGTTGGGAAAATTGACCTAGAAGTTACCTTTGGAGATGAACAGGATTCCAGGTCAGAGATGATAACCTTTGAAGTTGTCAGGATCCGGAGCCCCTATCACGCTCTGTTTGGAAGGACGGTTTATGCCAAGTTTATGGCCAGGCCATGTTATGTTTATTTACAGCTCAAGATGCCGGGTCACAAAGGAACCATCACGGTTCATGGAAGTCACAAGATTGCATTGGAGTGTGAAGAAGGAGACGCTGCTTACGCGGAGGCAGTATGCGCTACGGAGGAGTTGAAGTTTTATAAGGACAATGTTGATCCGGCAGATATGTCCCCGTTGAAGAAGCCAACTACAGAGCATGATCCGGCGTTGAAGTTTAAGTCTGCAGAGGAAACCAAGCAAATTGACTTTGTGCCAGGCGATTCATCCAAGCAGTTCACTATCAGCGCCAACCTTGATCCTAAATAGGAAAGCGCGCTCATCGAGTTCATCCGTGAGAACCGGGATATCTTTGCATGGAAACCTTCTGACATGCCAGGTATACCGAGGGAACTCGCTGAGCACAATCTTAACATTGATCCGAAGTTCAAACCGGTCAAGCAATATCTGCGCCGCTTCAACGAAGAAAGGCGCAAGGCTATAGGAGAAGAAGTGGCCAGGCTTTTGGCCACAGGGTTCATAGTTGAAGTTTTTCACCCGGAGTGGTTGGCTAATCCGGTGCTGGTGTTAAAGAAGAATGGAAAGTGGAGAATGTGTGTTTATTACACGGACCTAAACAAAGCTTGTCCAACTGATCCTTTTGCTCTCCCTCGCATTGATCAGATCATCGATGCTACAGCGGGATGTGAGCGGCTAAGTTTTTTGGATGCATATTCAGGGTATCACCAGATCAAGATGGCAGTTAAAGATCAGGATAAGACGTCCTTCATAATGCCTTTTGGTGCTTTTGCTATGTTTCTATGCCCTTTGGGCTCAAGAGTGCCCAAGCAACTTATCAGCGTTGCGTGCAGAATTGCCTTAAGGGGCAGATAGGGAGGAATGTTCATGCCTACGTGGATGATATTGTGGTGAAGTCAAGGAAAGAGGAGACGCTGATAGAGGACCTCAAGGAGACCTTTGACAATCTTTGAGCCTATAAGATGATGCTTAATCCGGAGAAGTGCGCTTTTGGTGTTCCGGCAGGCAAGCTCCTTGGATTCTTGGTGTCAAACAGAGGAATAGAATCTAATCCGGAGAAGATCAAGGCAATCAAATCTTTGACTAAACCGGCTTGCATCAATGATGTTCAGCGTATCGCCGGCCGGATCACAGCATTGAGCCGGTTCATTAGCCGTTTGGGAGAGAAGGCAATTCCGCTTTATCAGATGCTGAAAAAGACGGACCGGTTTATATGGAGCGATGAGGCAAACGCTGCGTTTGAGGATTTGAAGCGGCAACTGGCGCAGCCATCGGTTCTTGCTGCCCCTGTTGATAACGAGCCGTTGTTGTTATATGTCGCCGCCAATGCACGGGCAGTCAGCGTGGCAATCGTGGTTGAGCGCAAGGAAGCAGGAAAGGAATACCCGGTTCAACGTCCAGTCTATTATGTCAGTGAAGTTCTCATTGAGTCCAAGCAAAGGTACCCACATTGGCAGAAGCTGGTGTATGGTGTGTTCATGGCAAACCGGAAATTGAAACATTATTTCCAAGGCCACCCAATAACTGTTGTTAGTTCAGCACCATTGGGGGATATAATCCAGAACAGGGAAGCTACGGGCAGAGTGGCGAAGTGGGCCACTGAGCTTAGCCCACACGAATTGAAATATGTGCCACGCACCGCTATTAAATCTCAAGCGTTGGTGGATTTCATCAATGATTGGACAGAACTGCAAACGCCAGAGGAGAAGCCGGATCTTACATACTGGACGATTCACTTTGATGGTTCAAGGAAGTTAGAAGGCTAGGGGGCGGAGTTGTTTTAACTTCCCCGCGAGGAGACAAGTTTTGTTATGTCCTCCGTCTATTGTTTTCTTGTACTAATAATGCAGCAGAGTATGAAGCATTGCTTCATGGTTTACGGATGGCCAAGGAAATGAATTTGAGCCGGGTTAAGTGCTTTGGCGATTCAGATTTAGTGGCACAGCAAGTATCTGGTAAGTGGGATTCAAGAGATCCTCTCATGGCAGCTTATAGACGAGAAGTTGAAGCGGTTGCAGGATATTTCAAAGGGTATCAGGTGGATCACATAGACCGGCGAAGAAATGAAGCGGCCGATGCTTTAAGCCGGTTGGGTTCTCGGCGTAAACCGGTACCACCGAATACTTTTTTGGATGAGCTGCACAGTCCATCAGTTCAAGCACCATCGGAGGAAGACCTGGCTATCCTTGATCCGGAGGCACAGTTAGTTGCAGCACTTCATGTTATTCCAGATTGGACGCTGCCATATTTGGCGTATCTAAGCCGGGGAGAGCTGCCGGACGACGAGATCGAAGCAAGACAGATAATCCGGCGCTCTAAGTCCATGACAATTGCAAACGGAGAACTTCATCGTCGCAGCGTTTCTGGAGCGTTTCAGCGGTGTGTGTCAGTTGAGGAAGGTTGTGATATTCTTCGTGAGATCCATGAAGGGGATTGTGGTCATCACGCCGGTTCAAAGTCCTTGGTGGCTAAAGCTTTTCGACATGGGTTCTATTGGTTGACAGCCCATGCTGATGCGGCGGACCTAGTCCGGAAGTGTGATGCTTGTCAGAAGTTTTCACGACATGCTCTTGTTCGGCACAGGAGCCCCGGATGATACCAATAACCTGGCCGTTTGCGACTTGGGGGCTTTATATGGTTGGACCTTTCAAACGATCCCAGGATCAAAAAACTCATCTGCTGGTTGCTGTGGATAAATTTACAAAGTGGATTGAGGCAGAGCCTGTGAGCAAGTGTGATGCGGCAACAGCGGTTAAATTCATCAAAAAGGTTATTTTCCGGTTTGGCTTTCCACACAGCATCATCACAGACAATGGCACCAATTTATCTAAGGGAGAGATGGAAGAATTTTGTCAACGCGAGCATATTCGATTAGACGTATCTTCTGTAGCTCACCCTCAATCCAATGGCCAAGCTGAAAGAGCAAATCAGGAGATTTTGCACGGTATCAAGCCCCGGCTTATGACTCCCTTGCAAAGATCACCAGGGTGCTGGGTCGAGGAGTTAGCTTCTGTCCTTTGGAGTATCAATACTACGCCAAACCGGTCCACAGGTTATACACCTTTCTTTATGGTGTATGGTGCTGAAGCGGTCCTTCCAAGTGATATCCGTCATGATTCGCCACGAGTGACGGCTTATGTTGAAGCGGCCAATGAGTAGGCAAGACAGGATAGTTTGGACCGGCTGGATGAAGAACATGACATAGCAGCAGCACGATCTGCAATTTATCAACAGGATCTGCGCAGATATCACAGTCGCCGAATCAAGACCAGGACGTTCCAGGAGGGAGATTTGGTACTCCGGCTCATCCAAGATCAAACAGATATGCACAAGCTATCCCCGCCTTGGGAAGGGCCCTTTGTGGTCAGCAAGAATCTGCACAACGGTTCATATTACCTGGTGGACGTTCGAGAACACAAGGACTCACGGACATCGGAAGAGGAGACAAAGAGGCCGTGGAACATCGCCCTCTTGCGGCCCTACTATACCTGAGCCAGGAGCTCTGCTGTATCCTATGTATATATTATGATTAATGAATAAACCGGCACCCTCGGTAAACCGGGGGCTCAGCCTTTTTTCCAATACAAGTGTCTTATGGTGATAACCATACATTTCTTATTATATGTCATATTTTAAAACACTTTCATCAGTCTAACTGGTTGTGCAGGACAATTGCCGTATATGCACTCTGGAGCAGTGACTACTGAAGGGATTCCTGTTCAAACATAGGTCGTATTCGAACCAAAGAGAACATACCCAAACATACTGAAGGGATTCCTGTTCAAACATAGGTCGTATTCGAACCAAAGAGAACATACCCAAACTTATTGACGGGCTTCCTGTTCAAACATAGGTCGTATTCGAACCAAAGAGAACATACCCAAACTTAATGAAGCCATTCTGTTCAAACATAGGTCGTATCCAAACCAAAGAGAACATGGCAAAGGCCAGCAGGGGGCAGGATCGTATCCGAATCCTAGCTTAGCCCCTGTGGTCCGGTTTGTATGGTCGTATTCGAACCATAAGCTCAATGGATCGTATCCGAATCCATTGCTTGGCTAAATTTTTGGGCCAGCAGGGGGCAGGATCGTATCCGAATCCTAGCTTAGCCCCTGTGGTCCGGTTCATATGGTCGTATCCGAACCATAAGCTCAATGGATCGTATCCGAATCCATTCCTTGGCTGAACCTTTCTTTGGAGCCTGGCAGCTCGCAAAAAGCCTCGACTACATGGTTTTATTTGCAAATTTGCATTTTTGGTATTTGTGTTTTGTTGTTCTTTGATCCGGAGTGGGACAACTCCAGAGTTGACCACGTATCTTCAAAAGTTTGGACAGAACTCCAGCATGATCTAAACCGGTAGCTTCTATAAAACCCGGAATTATTATTGGGTCTATCAAAAGCTCCGTCAGAAAATTGCAAATTTTGCCAGATTAAGAATATCAAGCATACTTGATCACAGGTATGAAGTTATTTCTGGTACAAACAAACACTTGTTTGATGTATTTTGTGAGCAATTTAATTGGTCCAGCGGTAAACCGCTAGGACATCTTTTAAATGTTATCCATGCAGAAACAGATAATATGCAAGATCAACCACATCAGGCCAGATTCAAATTTACAAACATCAAAGCAAGAAGTTGGGATATCCGGATCAAGACGAACACTGTTTTATGCTATCCTATTACAAAGGCATAGCAAGCCTGAAACGGATTAAAGTCTTTCAGCAAATTGAGACTGCAACTACAAAGTTAAATTGTATGGCCTACACTCCCTCCTGCTGCGACGGCTGGGGATCAACTTGTTCCGGAGCATCTTCCTCTTCTTGAAGCGGCTGAAAGTCAGGGACGCACCAATCGATTTTCGTTAAAGCGCGGAAGTACATCTCTTCCGTAATAAGTTCAGACGGATCAACATCTGGAGCGAAAGTATGGGGCGCACTGGTGGGATTAGATTCACGGTATCATAAACCGACCGATCCACCCGCTCGTTTTTTAAATCATACCCCGGATGATACCTGGTCAAGTCTGTTTCAGCAGCAAGATTGCAAGCAAGCGGACGCATTTCCTTAGTCAAAGCGTGCAGGTCTTTGGCAGTGAAAGCTGATCCGTCTTCTTTAGTGCTGGGATACCCATTCAAGGCTTCTTCCGGATCAAAATCTGGAACCCACGCTTTAGCTCTGGTAAGCGCCATGAGAGAACCGGCTCGGGCTGCAGATTTCTTCACTTCTTCCAAGCGTGCTGGCAAAACAGAAAGCTTCTCTAGAGTGCCTTGGATAGTAGTGGGAGCCGGTTTCTTGAAAGACATCGCGCTTATGATCCTTTGAGCGCCGGAATACAGCTGCTCGACCAGAGTATAAGACGCCTTGAGTTTCTTCCGTAGATCATCCCCAAGATGGGTAACATGGCGCCCTACATAAAGATCATTACAATTAAACCAGGCCGGAATACAGATTGCAAGGATGAAAGCATGAGCGCAGATTAAGTACTTACCGAAGACAGCAGAAGTCATCAGTTCTATTTGCCGCTTTAAACCGGTTAACTCTTCAGTCACCGGATTAAGGGCTTCCTCAGCATCCTTTGCTCTTTTTTCCAGATCATTCTTTTGCACTTCAAAGGCTGTCCGCTCCTCTTCAAAAAATTTCTTCAGCTGTTCAGCAGTAGTTAAGCTCACCGCCAAGTCTTTCTTGGCCTTAGCAGCAGCAGATTCAGTTTCGGCAAGTCTGTTCCGGAGTTCAGTGATTTCTTCAGCCCTCCGGTTCAAATCAGCCTGTAAGGAAAATCAAGTGGAATAAGGGCAAAATTCAGACAAGTCTCAAGCACATAACCAAGTTATACACTTGACACTTGGGGGCTAATGGACGATTGAAGTATCAAGGAGTTACAATTCAAAACAAGTCTCAAGCACACAAACAAGTTGTCTACTTGACACTTGGGGGCTAATGGGCAGTTGAAGCATCAAAGGAAAAGATTCAGACAAGTCCCAGACGCAATAACCAAATTATGCCCCTGGCACTTGGGGGCTAATGTAAAATCATTTGCTTAAATTGGAAGTACCGGTTCACCTTCTAAATGCAGCTAAACCGGAACTTGGGGGCTACTATGATATAGACAGAAACACAACAAAGACAAAAACAAAGACAAGGGAGATACCTCGTATTTTTCCTTCATCATGCTTATTAAACCCGCTTCATAATCCCGACCAGTATGAAGCCGGTTCAAATACCCGGAATAGAGCTCCTGGGAACTCAGCTTGGCAAAGCTAGACAACTCTGTACTCCATTTGCCCTTTTCTTGATGCAGTTTCTCCGCCGGATCATCAGTGGCAGTCTCAGCAGTGGTTTTGTTGGCCTTGGCCTTTTTGCTAGGCTTAGGTTTGCTGAAAGGAGTTAGAAAATAAATCAGGATCGATCAAGCAAATGTAAAGGTAAACAGGATGAGGTAAAGAACTTACTCAGGGACAGTCTTCAGAGTCGGGACTTGCGTGGCAGTGGACTCACCAGAAGAAGATAAAGGAGTCTCCTGATAATTAGGGTCAGACGGTTTAAGTGGTTTGCGTATAAGCCCGGCCTTGGGATGAAGAAGAGTTGGAGAGAGTATAACCTCAGAGCGGCGCCTCCGAGCCGGAGTGAGGGATATTCCAGAGGATTCAACTACCAGGCCACTATGGCGTGTAGCCTGGCGAGCTTCATGTTGCTGTTTCTTCAAAAGAAAATTGGGGTCCAGTTGAGCGTAAGGATGAGAAAATTGATATTTCCGGACTACCCGACGAATTTTTGGTGGAGGCGGTTCTGAGTCTGAAGAAAGGATAGTTACCTCAATTTCTGCCGCTTTATCTTCTTCAGCCAAATCCTGTGAAGAGACACCGTTAACACAAGTCTGGATGAAAGTGAAACAAATCATAGCCGGATTAACTCATACCTCAGAGTCCGGATCATCTTCTTCAGCATGTGAGCCGGAGCCAGCAGCTGCCTTTCCCTTCTTAACTACGAGGGTCTTTCGGCGCGGCTATTTGCCTGCTTTATCCTGAGGTTTCCTTTTCCAGAAAGGATCGTCGGCCTGTTCAAAAGAGAGAGATAGTTGGAAAACTATTTAAATAAACGGATTAAAGGCAGACAGAAGAGATTAAGGCTTACTGCAGGCAACTTGTTCTTCTTATAATACGGAGCCAATCCGGTTTGGCTACATTCTTCCAAGGAGACATTGAGCATCTTCTTAGCAGACTCAATGACTTCCGATTCAGAAAGTTTTTCCTTGGAAAATCGTTGAGGATCATCCAGTTTTCCAGAATATTTACACATCAAACTGGTGCGTGGACTCAGAGGGAGGATACTCCAAGAAAGCCAGCAACGCATAAAATCAACCCCGGTTAATCCGTTGGCCATAAAGGCCTTGAGCTTGGCAAGTTGAGAAGCAAACCGGGGCCGTTCTGAGGAGCTGAGACGTTGCGGCAAAGGGTGATCTTCAGGGAGACGATGCTCGCGATAACCCGGCAGTGGGTTTTCCCCTTCAGGTGAAGTATCAATGCAATAGAACCAAGACTTGTTCCAATCTTTTGGGTGTGTATGGAGAGCGGCGTGAGGAAAGACTGCATCCCTTCTCTTTTGGATGCTGACCCCTCCCAATTCTTGATGAGGACCGCCAGTAAACTCAGTTCGCCGGTTCAGATGGAAAAAATCCCGGAACAAGTCGACTGATGGCTCTTCTTGCAGATACACCTCTGAGAAAACTTGAAAATCGCAGATGTTTGAAATAGAGTTTGGGCCTATGTCCTGAGGGTGCAGTTGAAAAGCGGCAAGTACGTCCCGGAAATTTTTTGAACCGGGAGGAGTAAAACCTCGAGCCATGTGATCAGAAAAGACAATAACTTCCCCTTCTTTTGGAGCAGGGGGGCATTCATTTCCAGGGGCACGCCATTTTAAAACCGACCGAGGGCCCAGAGTGCCGATTGATGCGGCATTGATTAAATCTTCTTCCGTAATGACGGAAGGGACCCAGTCGCAGGAAACAAACTGCTTGGCAGCCATGGTATCAGAAAGAAAGTGCTGAAAAGGCGAAGTGTAAATGGCGGATTATTCAAGTGCAGAGATGTAAACCGGATCACATATGCAATGTCCCACCGACGGTTTAGACAAGGGACTAATGATATTGCTAACCCGACAGTAAACAGGAAACGCATTACTACCGGTTCATGATAACAAAAGAAAGGAGCTAAACCGTCGTGTTCATTGTCAATACATTACAGAGGCAGGGATATATGACTGGCTAAACCGGCGAGTATATTACGTATCTACAAAGATGAAGAAACAAGTTTCTACGGAAAGCTAAGGTAAAACAGATCTGAGCAGTAAGAAAAAAGAAAAATTATACAGGTTTATTACAGGAAGAACTACAAGGATCCTATAGAGAGCAGACAAATCTAAAGGTTGAATCTAAAGGCCGAAATTTAAGCATAAGGCAGCGGAGCAGGAACAGGTTTCAAAGACAAAACTAAAGATTGAAGCCACAACGAACATGGCATATTGGACGAACAGATGAAGCTTTCCTAGGTCTAATGGCAGAGGCACGGGAAGAACCCTAAAAGCTACAGATCTACAGCAAAGGAGAAAGGTTACCTGAGGCAGCAGGAAACGGCGGCGGAGTTATCTGGTCACGTTCGGGTTGATGCGGCGGCCGGACTTGCTGACGACGGCGAGCTTGACGGACGGCGATGGAGACTTGAGCTCGGGCGGCAGAGGAAGATGACGAGCGGAAGGAGATGAGGAAGAGAGGCGGCAGTATTTATAAAGGGGTAGAGACGAAACGGCAGGCGCGAGATTTAAGGAGGCAAGAGATTGGATAAAGATTCCCTGTCGCCTCGATTCTCGGGATGGCCTTTAAACAAAGGTAATAGACAGCTGCGCGTGTTAAATGCGGAAGTGATGTCACGGACGAATTAAGTGATTTCCAAGGATGACGTCATTGCCGGTTTACAAAAATGAGAAGACACAAGAAAGAAGAGCATGCAAGACTGAAAAGACTGATGTGAACAAGTTCAAATCATTCTGGGGCCTAATGTCAGGGATATTACTAGCAGGTATAAACCGGCTAGTGTAAACCGGATTATGGTAAGGTAATTGTGTAATTGTAATACCCAGTAGAGGTTACGGCCCATGAAGGCTTAGGGCCCATGTATAGAGTTACGGTTTGTAAACCACCTGATCATGTAACTTGAGACACAAGGAAGAAAGAGCAGGGACCGAGGCGGACACAAGTGTGAGCCGCCCTGGGGACTCTGTAAACCGGACCGGGCGTCGCCTCTATATAAAGGGACGACCCGGTGACGGTTCAAGGACAAGAAACAACCCGTCGAGACACAGGCAAGCGATCCGCTCCCTGTTCATCGATGCCCAAGCAATACCAAACCAAACTAGACGTAGGCTTTTACCTTCCTCGAAGGGGCCGAACTAGTATAAAACCTCTGTGTCCTTTGTGTGCTTTTAACCCCTTCAAGCTAACCCGTGCGATGGTTCCTCAATTAAGTCCATTAAATCGGACATCTGCCATGTTAATTCCACGACAGTACTCTTGAGAACACTAAGATCTGGGATACACATGTGACAAGCCTCATCTTTACCGTTTATGCATCTACCAATAAAGAGAGCAACGTAATGTATAGCAGGAAAATGAATGCTCCCTATGGTAGCTTGTGCGATTTCTCTAGATTCCCCTACAGTGATACTAGCATGGAAGTCTTTATATTCAGATTTGCGAGGATCACCCATATTGCCCCACTGTGGGAGCTTACAAGCATCATTAATATCCTCTAGGTCCATGGTGTAAGATTTATCATAAAGATCAAACAGGACAGTGTGAGAATTACGTGAAGATAAAAATTTGAACCTTCTCACAAAGGTATCTGTTAAGTAACGGTGTTGAGGGCACTTATCTTGCATGAAGCCCTCGAGGTCAGCATTACGCACATATGCGTCAAATTCCTCCTTAATGCCCGCTTGAACCATAAATTATTCCGACGGCCATTCACAAGGTCACACTCAGCTTCCCTCGGTAGTTCATTGTCTGGCTCACGCATTGCGAGCCTTGATTCTTGCTTCCTTGAAGAACCACCTTGGAAGATTTTCCTATGCATTTTTCTGAAATTTTCTGAAATTTTTAGTAACTCAAAATAAAAGTTAACCAAACTCAACAAGATTGATAGCAACAACTCCTACAAGTGCCTAGAGACTATATCATGCATTAGAACTACTTGGGACCAAAAAAAATTGACTTGCAAGCTCAAGAACAAGGTCAGCACAGCAACAAAAATTTGCAATAAATAAAGCACTAGAACAAAAACTAATTGGACCAATGGAGGAGTCGCATACCAAGGAACAATCTCCCCAAACAGTTTTGTGAATGGAGCTTTGAGCAAGGAGATCAAAAATGGCAGCAAGATGAGCTAGAACTCGTGCTTGAGCTGGATAGTGATTTTTTGGGAGGAAGAAGAAGGGTATGGGTGCAGGAATAAATGGAGGGGGCCACGTGGGGCCCATGAGGCAGGGGCGCACGCCCTGGACCCTCGTGGCCATGTGCTGGCTCCCCTCGCTTTGTTTTCTGTGCCATATATTCTCAAATATTCTAGAAAAATCATATTTCATTTTCAGGGCATTTGGAGAACTTAAATTATCGGGGTATTTTTTTATTGCACGGATAAGTCTGGAAACAGACAGAAAATACAATTTTTGCTTTATTTAATCTAATTAACAGAAAGTAAAAGGAGGGTACAGAAGGTTGTGCTATCTAGATTCACCCATCTCATGCTCATCAAAAGGAATCCATTAACAAGGTTGATCACGGCTTGTTAGTAAACTCTTTCCGAATAACATGAAACCGGAGAATTTTTTAATAACACTAGGTTACCTCAATGGGGATATGTGTGTCCCAAACAATAAGAATATCATATGTCTTCTTGACACTAGGAAGAGGAAATTCAAAACCTCCAATAGTAATAGTTAAAAAATCCAATATAATTGATACTGTGGACCTGAGGTTGTTTCCTCGGAAAGTGTACCGTATGCTCATTACCATTGACATGAAAAGTGACATTGCCTTTGTTGCAATGAATAACAGCCCCTGCAGTATTCAAAAAGGGTCTACCACGGATAATAGATATACTATCATCCTCGAGAATATCAAGTATAAAGAAGTCCGTTAGAATAGTAACATTTGCAACCACAACAGGCACATCCTCACAAATACCGACACGTATAACAGTTGATTTTTCAGCCATTTGCAAAGATATTTCAGTAGGTGTCAACTTACTCAAGTCAAGTCTACGATATAAAGAGAGAGGCATAACACTAACACCGGCTCCAAGATCACATAAAGCAGTTCTAACATAGTTTCCTTTGATGGAGCAAGGTATAGTAGGTACTCTTTGATCTCCTAGTTTCTTAGGTATTCCAGCTTTAAAACTGTAATTGGCAAGCATGCTGGAAATTTCAACTTCAGGTATCTTTATTTTATTGGTAATAATGTCCTTTATATATTTAGAATAAGGATTTGTTTTAAGCATATCAGTCAAACGCATATGCAAAAAGATAGGTCTAATCATTTCAGCAAAGCGCTCAAAATCCTCATCATCCTTTTTCTTGGATGGTTTCGGAGGAAAAGCCATGGGTTTCTGAACCCATGGTTCTCTTTCCCTACTGTGCTTCCTAGCAACAAAGTATCTCTTATCATAACATTGATTCTTTGATTGTGGGTTATCAAGATCAACAGCAGGTTCAATTTCTACATAATTATCATTGCTAGGTTGAGCATCATCATGAACATCATCATTAAAATTATCACTAGGTTCATGTTCATTACCAGATTGTGTTCCAGTATCAGAAATAGAGATATCATTAGGATTCTCAAGTGTCTCAGCTACAGGTTCACTAGAAGCTTGCAAAGTCCTATCATTTTTCTTTTTCTTCTTCTTAGAAGAACTAGGTGCATCTAAATTAGCTCTCTGAGAATCTTGCTCAATTCTCTTAGGCTGGCCTTCAGGATATAGAGGTTCCTGAATCATTTTACCACCTCTAGTTGCAACTCTAACAGCATAGTCATTATTCTTACTATTTAATTCATTGAGCAAATCATTCTGAGCCTTAAGTACTTATTCTACTTGAGTGGTAACCATAGAAGCATGTTTTCTAATGAGTTTCAATTCACCTTTAACTCTAGACATATAATCACTCAAGTGTTCAATCATATAAGCATTGCGTTGCAATTGTCTACCAACATAAGATTTGAAGTTTTCTTGTTTTACAATAAAGTTGTCAAACTCATCTAAGCATTGGCTAGCAAACTTATAACTAGGGATGTCTCCTTCATCAAATCTATAAAGAGAATTTACCTTTACTACCTGTGTCGGGTTATCAAGACCATGTATTTCTTCAATAGGCGGTAAATTCTTAACATCTTCAGCTTTAATACCTTTCTCTTTCATAGATTTCTTTGGCTCTTGCATATCTTCAGGACTCAGAAATAGAACACCTCTTTTCTTCGGAGTTGTCTTAGGGGTTCGTTCAGGAAGTGTCCAATTATTTTCATGGGTCAACATATTATTCAATAGTAATTCAGCTTGATCAACTGTTCTTTCCCTGAAAACACAACCAGCACAACTATCCAGGTGGTCTCTTGAAGCATCGGTTAGTCCATTATAAAAAACATCAAGTATATCATTCCTCTGAAGAGGGTGATCAGGCAAAGCATTAAGTAATTGGAGAAGCCTCCCCCAAGCTTGTGGGAGACTCTCTTCTTCAATTTGCACAAACTTATATATTTCCTATAAGGCAGCTTGTTTCTTATGAGCGGGAAAATATTTAGCAGAGAAGAAATGCATCATATCCTGGGGACTACGTACACAACAAGGATCAAGAGAATTAAACCAAGTCTTAGCATCACCCTTTAATGAGAAAGAAAATAGCTTAAGGATATAGTAATAACGAATCTTTTTATCGTTCGTAAACAGGGTGGCTATATCATTCAACTTAGTAAGATGTGCCAAAACAGTTTCGGATTCATAGCCATGGAAAGGATCAGATTCAAGCAAAGTAATTAACTCAAGATCAACAGAGAAATCATAATCCTTATCAGTAACAAAGATAGGTGAAGTAGCAAAAGCAGGGTCATGTTTCATTCTAGCATTCAAAGACTTTTCTTTTGGCTTAGGTAATAACTTCTTAATATCATATCTATCGTTGCAAGCAAGAAAGTCTCTAGTAGTTTCTTCATCCATAACATAACCCTCAGGAATAACATGCAATTCATATCTAGGGGGAGAAGCTTCATCATCACTTTCATAAATATTATCAGTTTCAATATTTGCATTCACCCGAACCTTAGCAATTTGTTCATCTAGAAATTCACCTAGTGGCACAGTATTATCAGGCATAGAAATAGTTTCAGCATACATAGCAAAAGGGGCATCATCAAGAACATACGATATATCATATTCAATAGCAGGAGTAGGTGTCGCAAGTTTACTCATAACAGAGGGTGAATCAAGTGCAGAGCTAGATGGCAGTTCCTTACCTCTCCTTGTAGTTGAGGGATAAATCTTGGTTTTTGAGTCCTTCAAGTTCTTCATAGTGATCAACAAATATAAATCTCAAGTGACTTAGAGAATATAGCTATGCTCCCCGGCAACGGCGCCAGAAAATAGTCTTGATAACCCACAAGTGTAGGGCATCGCAACAGTTTTCGAGGGTAAAGTATTCAACCCAAATTTATTGATTCGACACAAGGGGAGACAAAGAATACTCTTAAGTATTAGCAGCTGAGTTGTCAATTCAACCACACCTGGAAACTTAGTATCTACAACAAGGTAATTTAGTAGCAAAGTAATATGGAGATAGCGGTAACAGCGATAAAAGTAAAGATAGTGTTTTTGTAGTTTTTGTAACAGTAGCAGCGGAAAAGTAAATAAGCAAGAAGCAATATGTGAAAAGCTCGTAGGCATTGGATCGTTAATGGGGAATTATGTCGGATGCGATTCATCATGTAAAAGTCATAACCTAGGGTGACACAAAACTAGCTCCAGTTCATCAATGTAATGTAGGCATGTATTCCGAATATAGTCATACGTGCTTATGGAAAAGAACTTGCATGACAACTTTTGTCCTACCCTCCCGTGGCAGCGGGGTCCTAGTGGAAACTAAGGGATATTAAGGCCTCCTTTTAATAGAGTACCGGACCAAAGCATTAACACAGAGTGAATACATGAACTCCTCAAACTACGGTCATCACCGGGAGTGGTCCCGATTGTTGTCACTTCGGGGTTGCCGGATCATAACATATAGTAGATGACTATAGACTTGCAAGATAGGATCAAGAACACACATATATTCATGAAAACATAATAGGTTCAGATCTGAAATCATGGCACTCGGGCCCTAGTGACAAGCATTAAGCATGACAAAGTCATAGCAACATCAATCTTAGAACATAATGGATACTAGGGATCAAACCCTAACAAAACTAACTCGATTACATGATAAATCTCATCCAGCCCATCACCATCCAGCAAGCCTACGATGGGATTACTCACGCACGGCGGTGAGCATCATGGAATTGGTGATGGAGGAAGCTTGATGATGACGATGGCGACGATCTCCACTCTCCGGAGCCCCGAACGGACTCCAGATCAGCCCTCCTGGGAGAGATTAGTGCTTGGCGGCGGCTCCATATCGTAAAACGCAATAATTCTTCCTCTTCGGTTTTTTCTCCCCGAAAGTGAATATATGGAGTCAGGGGGTACGTCGGTCGAGCAGGGGGGTGCGCCCAGGGGGAGGGGGCGCGCTCCCACCCTCGTGGACAGGGTGTTGGCCCCCTGACGTGGATCTTTCCGCAGATATTTTTTATATTTTCCAAAACAATTCTCCGTGGATTTTTAGGTCATTTTGAGAACTTTTTATTTAAGCACAAAAACAACACCATGGCAATTCTCCTGAAAACAGCGTCAATCCGGGTTAGTTCCATTCAAATCATACAAGTTAGAGTGCAAACCAAGGGCAAAAGTGTTTGGAAAAGTAGATACGTTCGAGACGTATCAATCTCTCATGACTTTAACTTTGCTAAATTTCATAGACAACCCCATGATAAAGAATTTCCTAGTAAGGATGAAATTATTGGTCTTGCTTCTATTGCGGTGCTTCCTAATGATCCTTTAGAACAATATTTGCTTGACCATGAAAATGATATGTTTATGAATGAAAAAAGGGAAATAGATGAAGTATTCTTTAAACAGGGACCTTTATTGAAACACAACTTGCATGTTGAAATCCTACGGGATCCTCCTCCACCCAAGGGTGACCCCGTGTTTGAGCTCAAACCATTACTTGATACTCTTAAGTATGCTTATCTTGATCTAAATAAGATATATGCTGTTATTATTAGTGTTAACCTTTCAGAGCAGGAAGAAGAGAAATTATTGAAAACTCTGAAGAAGCACCGTGCTGCTATTGGATGTACTCTTGATGATCTTAAGGGCATTAGTCCCACTCTATGCCAGCACAAAATAAAATTGGAGAAAGACACTAAACCGGTTGTTGATCGCCAACAACGGTTAAATACTAAGATGAAAGAAGTCTTAAGAAATGAAATACTAAAGCCTCTGGAGGTAGGTATAATTTATCATGTTGTTGATAGTCAGTGGGTAAGTCGTGTCCATTGTGTCCCTAAGAACGGAGGTATTACTATTGTTCCTAATGATAAAGAAGAATTGATCCCACAAAGAATTGTTACAGGTTATAGAATGGTAATTGATTTCCACAAATTAAATAAAGCTACTAAAAAGGATCACTACCCCTTACCTTTTATTGATCAAATGCTAGAAGGATTATCCAAACATACACATTTTTGCTTTCTAGATGGTTACTCGGGTTTCTCTCAAATACCTGTGTCAAAAGAGGATCAAGAAAAGACCACTTTTACTTGCCCTTTCGGTACCTTTGCTTATAGACGTATGCCTTTTGGTTTATGTAATGCACCTGCCTTTCAAAGATCTATGACTGTTATATTCTCTGGCTTTTGTGAAAAGATTGTTGAAGTTTTCATGGATGATTTCTCCGTGTATGGAACTTATTTTGATGATTGCTTAAGCAACCTTGATCGAGTTTTGCATAGATGTGAAGAAACTAATCTTGTCTTGAATTGGGAGAAGTGCCACTTTATGGTTAATGAAGGTATTGTCTTGGGGCATAAAATTTCTGAAGGGGGTATTGAAGTTGATAAAGCTAATTAAAGTTGATGCTATTGAAAAGATGCCGTGTCCCAAGGACATTAAAGGTATAAGAAGTTTCCTTGGTCATGCCGGTTTTTATACGAGGTTCATTAAAGACTTCTCAAAACTTTCTAGGCCTCTGACTAATATCTTACAAAAGGATGTTCCTTTTGTCTTTGATGATGATTGTGTAGAAGCATTTGAAATACTTAAGAAATCCTTGATTTCTGCACCTATTGTCCAGCCACATGATTGGAATTTACCCTTTGAAATTATGTGTGATGCTAGTGATTATGCGATAGGTGCTGTTCTAGGACAAAGAGTTGATAAGAAATTGAATGTTATACAATATGCTAGTAAAACTCTAGACAGTGCCCAGAGAAATTATGCTACTACTAAAAAGGAATTTTTAGCAGTTGTATTTGCTTGTGATAAGTTCAGGCCATATATTGTTGGTTCTAAAGTAACTATTCACACTGATCATGCTGCTATTAAATACCTCATGGAAAAGAAAGATGCTTAACCTAGACTTATTAGATGGGTTCTCTTGCTACAAGAATTTGATTTGCATATTATTGATAGAAAGGGAGCTGAGAACCCCGTTGCAGACAACTTATCTAGGTTAGAGAATGTTCTTGATGACCCACTGCCTATTGATGATAGTTTTCCTGATGAACAATTGGCTGTCATAAATGCTTCTCATACTACTCCATGGTATGCTGATTATGCTAATTACATTGTTGCTAAATTTATACCACCTAGTTTCACATACTAGCAAAAGAAAAAGTTTTTCTATGATTTAAGACATTACTTTTGGGATGACCCACACCTTTCTAAAGAAGGAGTAGATGGTGTTATTAGATGTTGTGTACCCGAGCATGAACAGGAACATATCTTATGCAAGTGTCACTCCGAGGCTTATGGAGGATACTACGCTGGAGATAGAACTGCACATAAGGTATTGCAATCCAGTTTTTATTGTCCTACTCTTTTCAAAGATGCCCATAAGTTTGTCTTGTCTTGTGATGAATGTCAAAGAATTGGTGATATTAGTAGACGTCAAGAAATTCCTATGAACTATTCACTTGTTATTGAACCATTTGATGTTTGGGGCATTTATTATATGGGACCGTTTCCTTCCTCTAATGAGTATACACATATTTTAGTTGCTGTTGATTATGTTACTAAGTGGGTAGAAGCTATTCCAACTAGTAGTGGTGATCATATCACCTCTATTAAGATGCTTAAAGAGGTTATTTCTCCGAGGTTTGGAGTCCCTAGATACTTAATGACTAATGGTGGTTCACATTTTATTCATGGTGCTTTTCATAAAATGCTTGCTAAGTATGATGTTAATCATAGAATTGCATCTCCATACCACCCACAGTCTAGTGGTCAAGTAGAACTAAGTAATAGAGAGCTAAAACTAATTTTGCAAAAGACCATTAATAGATCTAGAAAGAATTGGTCCAAGAAACTTGATGATGCATTATGGGCCTATAGAACTGCATATAAAAATCCTATGGGTATGTCTCCGTATAAAATGGTTTATGGAAAAGCATGTCACTTACCTCTCGAACTAGAACATATGGCATATTGGGCCATTAAAGAGCTCAATTATGATTTCAAACTTGCTGGTGAGAAGAGATGACGGGCCTCTAACCCCTCGTTGGTTACCCCAAGTGGAAGGTGAAAGATGCAGTGTTGTGGAAGTGTTTTCCCTTAGCAAAGATGCCAAGGATCGAATCCCCAGAGACTCCTAGGTTCAACAAGTAGGTGTCAACTGCTAACGGAGCAATTAGCAATCAACGTGGACCTGCACACAAATACAAATAACTTTGCTCCCAACGAGTACAGAGAGGTTGTCAATCCCTCCGGCCTTGTAGTTCACAAAGGATTAAAAGCAATGATAGTAGTGATAGATAATGTTTGCAATAGTAAATAATAGCGAAAAGTAAATAGCGGATGTGATCAATGATGGTAATATGGACCGGAGTCACATGATGTTCACTAGTGATGTCTCTCTCCCAAAAGACGATAAAACAGCTATGTGAGGTAAACGAATTACAGCTGGGCAATTGACAGGACCACGAACGCAAACCAATGCTGACTACATTGCAAGAAAGGTTGAGGTTCAAAGCATGGGCGGTACGCCAAAGTAAGTAGACCGAAATCCATCAATATCTACTACTAATCATCCACCTTGAGATATCTATCCAGAACATCTTGCTGGTATTAAGTTGCGAGCCCCACCCATAGTGTAAACTCAAAGCAACAGACAACTGCATTAAAAGAACTTTGCGTAAAGTAAACAATCCTTGCACCCGCGGGCACAAGCACCGTTGTTTTCCCCCTTGTGGCAACATCACATCCCCTAGACTCATGTTTCTGTCACTCAAGCTAGTCATCGAGGGGCATGAACCCACAATCAAGCATAACGTTCCCTCTTGGAGTCACTACCTACTACTCGTCCAAAGCAATAAATAACAACGGAGAACATGCAAGAATTACTTACGAACATAAATATAAAAGAGGTGAATCAAATATATTACTCAAGAACAATCTGAACATAATCTCATAATCCATCGGATCCCATCAAACTCATCATAGCAACAACATAAGGATTACATATGTGCCTCGATCATGTAGGGCAGCTCACGAGGACTAATTAGTGAAGCACAAGAACGGGAGGAGAACATCACATAGCTACTGGTCATGGACTCATGGTCCAAGGGAGACTACTCACGAGTCATCCGGGAGGCGTCCATGGTGGTGGAGAAGCTCCCGGTGGTGATCCTCCCCTCCGGCAGAGTGCCGGGAAGAGTTCTCCTGGTGCTCCCGATCTTGGAAGCGGCGGCGGCGGCGGAACAGAGATGGGATCACGAAAAGAGTTTCTTGTTTCGAGGGTTTCGAGGGACCCTCTAAATATATGCCAAAGGGGAGCACCGGACGGGCTTCGGGGGGCCCAGGCGCCCCCCCGGCGCGGCCCAGGGGGGGCGCGCCCACAGGGCGCCCCGAGCCCCGGTGGCCCCCCCGGCTGTACTTCGGGCGCAAGGTCGGTTCCGGAATGCTGATTTTTTATATAATTTTTCTAGATTTTTCCTGGCAGTTCTCGTAACGTGAAAACCTGAAATACAAAATCAGCCGAAAACAGAAACTGGCACCGGGGTGCACTGGATTAGTAGGTTAGTCCAAATATGATCAAAAGTGTATGGAAGTGTATGAATATCATAGCAATATCACCCAAAAGTGGCATGGAGCAAGCAGAAATTATAGATACGTTTTGGACGTATCAACATCCCCAAGCTTAATTCCTGCTCGTCCTCGAGTAGGTAAATGATAACAAGAATAATTTCTATGGTGACATGCTATTAACCATATAGGACTTTTCATAGTCATATGACAAAAGCTTACTGAGACAATGATTCTATAGTAATTAAGTTGCCTCATGAGAAAATCACAAATGACTGAAAGTTTTACAATATGAAACTGAAACATCAAAAAGATTTGCAATGAACATGATGTGCAAATATGATAAAGTGATATCTAGCTTGCCCCGTTTAGTGATGCAAAACATAAATGCAGGGGCACCTTCAAGGTTTAAGTGATGACTAGATACAATGATTTCAAAATAAACGATATCACAATCATGCAAAAGACAATGCTACTTTGGGACAATGCACATTACACTCAGAATGACAATCATGCTCTCAGTAGTTGGTGCTTTTTAAAAGAATGTGGAGACTCAACATAAAAGTAAAAGAATGGTTATGTGCTAGAGCTTTTTATTTTGAAAACATAGAAGCAATTTTGTCAACGGTAGTAGTACTTCATATGTGTCATGCATAAGACATCCTATAAGTTGCAAGCCTCATGCATCGAATACCAATAGTGCTCGCACCTTGTCCTAATTAGCTCGGATTTCCATGGGTTATCATTGCCTTACATATGTTTCAACCAAGTGTCACAATGGGGTACCTCTATGCCACCTGTACAAAGGTCCAAGGAGATAAATCGCATTTGATTTCTCGTTTTTGATAGATCTCAACTTGAGGACGTCCATACCGGGACAACATAGAAAATAGATGATGGACTCCTCTTTAATGCATAAGCACATTCTCATAAGAGATTGAGGATTAAGGTCCAAGCTAAAACTTCCACCATGATACATGGCTTTGGTTGGTGGCCCAATGTTCTTCTCTAACAATATGCATACTTATTCAACCCACGGAAAATCACCCTTACTTCAGACAAGACGAACATGCATAGCAACTCACATGATATTCAACAAAAGTGTGACAGTTGATGGCGTCCCCAAAAACATGGTTACCGCTCAGCAAGCAACTTATAAGAAATAAGATACATAAGCAACATATTCTTTACCACAATAGTTTTTAAGCTACTTTCCCATGAGCTATATATTGCAAAGATTGAAGGTTTTAAAGGTAGCACATGTAAATTACTTGGAGTGGCGGTGAAATACCACATATAGGTAGGTATGGTAGACTCGTATGGCATAACTGGTTTAAAAGGACGTGGATGCACAAGCAGTCATTCCGCTTAGTACA
The DNA here is from genome assembly GCA_902687465.1 of Secale cereale. Taxonomy (NCBI): domain Eukaryota; kingdom Viridiplantae; phylum Streptophyta; class Magnoliopsida; order Poales; family Poaceae; genus Secale; species Secale cereale. Next base: position 934,969,877 of record LR738710.1, read on the forward strand.
GGTGGAGGTTAGCAAAAGACTGGGAGCGACCAACTAAGAGAGCAATGACGGTAATAATCATGCAGAGCGACAAAGCAACATTGAATCAGGCATGGTAGTTATATCGCTATTCAGAAGTAAAAGATCATCAAGGCTTGACAGACTTTCTTTACAGTCTTAAATATGCGTGAGCATACGCCAAGTCAATCAAAATAAATTCTCGAAGAAAGATATTACTAAACCATACCACATCATAGGCAAACAAATCATGTTGGTACTCCAATAACACATTGGGAATCCCCCAGCTATTTGAGACTAACCATAAGAAACCTGAACTACTAAGCTCCATTATGCACGTAGCATCTTTATCATAGACATATTAACCAATGCAACGGAAGCAAACTCTCTTAATAAGGTGAGCATGGTAATTAAAGAGAGTTCAAGCAACCAACTAAACAAAAGCTCTTTGAAAAGATAAGCATGAATACTAAGAGCAGAGCATGATAGTAGCTATTTAAAAGACAAAGAACACACACAACAAAGATAGACATGAAAATTCTATGTTATGTTCTAGGTAGAAGTGGAGCGTGTTTCTCTCCCACATAAAGGAATGCTGAGTTCCGACTCGTTATGAAAAACTAAAAAGAAAACTAAAAGCAAGACGCTCCAAGCATAGCACATAACACATGAAGTGATAAAAATATAGCGGAACAAAAGACGAACTGATAATGTTGATGGAGAAGGGGATGCACGGGGGCATCCCCAAGCTTAGACGCTTGAGTCTCCTTGAATATTTCTTGGGGGTGCACGGGGGCATCCCCAAGCTTGAGCGCTTGACACTCCTGAATCTTTTTATCATCTTCCCTCGCACACTTGAAAACTCCCTTCATACATAACTCATCATAATCTGATTAGCGAGGTTAGTACCCTTAATAAAATAATTATACCTTGCTGGAAATAAAGATATTCTTCAAGTTCTACTGTTTCTCAAGATTGCCAAAAGGTTTTTGCAAAGAAAAAGCAAGCTCTTGGTTTGCAAACTGAAGGAAAGACAAAACAGGACAGAATCTGTGAAAAACAGAACAGCAGGTAGTAATTGATCTGTTCGGGATACTTCTGCAACTCAAATAAAAAAACTCAGAACAGAGGCACGAAAGACAATTATATAGAGAACGCTTTCGAAAAAGTTCAGACAAAAAAGATGATCTGGTGATTTTATACGAATTTTTCTATCCAAGGACAGAATCTGTTTCCTGGACAGCACCTCACAACTTTTGGACTTTCTAGCAATCAGAGGCTATACTTGGCACAAATGTGAAAAGCAAAGATACAATGATGATGCTATAGCAGTAAACAACATCAAGACACAACAAAAGCAAAAAGTTTATTCATGTGGGCTGCCTCCCAAAAGCGCTTTCTTTTATGCCTTTAAGCTAGGCATAAGACTTTAATGATGCTCTTGTAGGAATAAGAATTGAAGAACAAAAGAGAGCATTAAGAAGCAAATAACAAACACATCTAAGCCTAACATGCTTCCTATGCATAGGAATATTGCAATAGAATAATTCATTGAAACACAAAGCAACTAGCATAGGAAGACAAACAAGTGCAGCTTCAAAACCTTCAACATAAAGAAAGGGAACTTGATGTTGTTGAAATATCTATAAGCATATGTTCCCTTCTCATAATAATTTTCAGTGGGATCACGAATAAACTTAACAATATAAGCCTCACATAAAGCATTGTTATCATGATCCACATGCAAAAGGTACTCTTACTCTCCACATAAGTATCATGAAGAGGATAAAACTTAGTATAAAAGAGAGACAAAAGCTCTTGCCAATCAAGCAAGTGCGAGTTATCGAGAAGCTTATACCAATCTGAAGCTTTATCTATAAGTGATACGGCGAACAATTTCCTCATGACAAACTCCCTTGATACACTTGCAAGCTTAAATAATGAACATAGTTGTAACAGATATAGCAAGTGTTCACCGGGATGTCTGTCTCCTGCATAACGATTAGCCAAAACATAATCAATAATACCAGCTGGTATTTTATAGGGCACAATTTCAGTAGGGGGAGGAGCAACCACCACAGGTGTGGGGCGTCTTCCCGCAAGCAACGATCCAATAACAAGGTTGTCCATAAGCATAATTAGTGAAATACATTAAAGAAAACTGGAAGGTAAACTAACAAGACTAAAAAGCAAAGGTAAAATATAGCATGCAACTCCCCTATCCTGAAGAGTGGAGTCCCCGGCAACGGCGCTAGAAAATACTCCTTGATGGGCCTCTAACCCCTCGTTGGTTACCCCAAGTGGAAGCTGAAAGATGCAGTGTTGTGGAAGTGTTTTCCCTTAGCAAAGATGCCAAGGATCGAATCCCCAGAGACTCCTAGGTTCAACAAGTAGGTGTCAACTGCTAACGGCGCAATTAGCAATCAACGTGGACCTGCACACAAATACAAATAACTTTGCTCCCAACGAGTACAGAGAGGTTGTCAATCCCTCCGGCCTTGTAGTTCACAAAGGATTAAAAGCAATGATAGTAGTGATAGATAATGTTTGCAATAGTAAATAATAGCGAAAAGTAAATAGCGGATGTGATCAATGATGGTAATATGGACCAGAGTCACATGATGTTCACTAGTGATGTCTCTCTCCCAAAAGACGATAAAATAGCTATGTGAGGTAAACGAATTACAGCTGGGCAATTGACAGGACCACGAACGCAAACCAATGCTGACTACATTGCAAGAAAGGTTGAGGTTCAAAGCATGGGCGGTACGCCAAAGTAAGTAGACCGAAATCCATCAATATCTACTACTAATCATCCACCTTGAGATATCTATCCAGAACATCTCGCTGGTATTAAGTTGCGAGCCCCACCCATAGTGTAAACTCAAAGCAACAGACAACTGCATTAAAAGAACTTTGCGTAAAGTAAACAATCCTTGCACCCGCGGGCACAAGCACCGTTGTTTTCCCCCTTGTGGCAACAGCACATCCCCTAGACTCATGTTTCTGTCACTCAAGCTAGTCATCGAGGGGCATGAACCCACAATCAAGCATAACGTTCCCTCTTGGAGTCACTACCTACTACTCGGCCAAAGCAATAAATAACAACGGAGTACATGCAAGAATTACTTACGAACATAAATATAAAAGAGGTTAATCAAATATATTACTCAAGAACAATCTGAACATAATCTCATAATCCATCGGATCCCAGCAAACTCATCATAGCAACAGCATAAGGATTACATATGTGCCTCGATCATGTAGGGCAGCTCACGAGGACTAATTAGTGAAGCACAAGAACGGGAGGAGAACATCACATAGCTACTGGTCATGGACTCATGGTCCAAGGGAGACAACTCACGAGTCATCCGGGAGGCGTCCATGGTGGTGGAGAAGCTCCCGGTGGTGATCCTCCCCTCCGGCAGGGTGCCGGGAAGAGTTCTCCTGGTGCTCCCGATCTTGGAAGCGGCGGCGACGGCGGAACAGAGATGGGATCGCGAAAAGAGTTTCTTGTTCCGAGGGTTTCGAGGGACCCTCTAAATATATGCCAAAGGGGAGCACCGGACGGGCTTCGGGGGGCCCAGGCGCCCCCCCGGCGCGGTCCAGGGGGGCGCGCCCACAGGGCGCCCGAGCCCCGGTGCCCCCCCCCCCGGCTGTACTTCGGGCGCAAGGTCGGTTCCGGAACGCTGATTTTTTATATAATTTTTCTGGATTTTTCCTGGCAGTTCTCGTAACGTGAAAACCTGAAATACAAAATCAGCCGAAAACAGAAACTGGCACCGGGGTGCACTGGATTAGTAGGTTAGTCCAAATATGATCAAAAGTGTATAGAAGTGTATGAATATCATAGCAATATCACCCAAAAGTGGCATGGAGCAAGCAGAAATTATAGATACGTTTTGGACGTATCAAGAGACTATTTGACATTAGCTCACTTGATGAGTGGAGAACCCAGGCCTATGAGAATGCCAAATTGTTTAAAGAAAAAGTTAAGAGATGGCATGACAAAAGGATACAAAAACTTGAGTTTAATGTAGGTGATTGATGTCTACACACGCTTCTACTCTTGTAGACTATGTTGGGCCTCCAAGCGCAGAGGTTTGTAGGACAGCAGCAAATTTCCCTCAAGTGGATGACCTAAGGTTTATCGAACTCAGGGAAGTAGAGGTTGAAGATGGTCTCTCTCAAGCAACCCTGCAACAAAGATACAAGAAGTCTCTTGTGTCCCCAACACACCTAATACACTTGTTGGATGTATAGGTGCACTAGTTCGGCGAAGAGATGTTAAATGGCAAGTGATATGGATGGCAAAACAAAGTAATATAAATCTGTAATAAAAAGTGCAGCAAGCAAACAAATGGTAAACGTGAGCACAAATGGTATTGCAATGGTGGAAACAAGGCCTAGGCTTCATACTTTCACTAGTGGCAACTCCCAACAACATTAACATAATCGAATCACATGATATTTCCCATCAAACATGCAAAGGGGACGCACTCGGAGGTCATTCCTTCGTGGTCAAGAGAGGACGAGAATTATGTAGGGCTACAAAAGCACACCTCAAAGTTCGTAGTTCTCAATCTAAGGATTTCCCAATGTCACTGCGGCCATCCAAAGAAAGTCCCACAATCACCACAACATATCTAAAGGATAGTAAAAGACAAGCACCAAGAGACTCTCAATCTTCAATCAACACACAAAAAGGAAATCACTCATGAAATTATTCTTCTAATCCATGTCCAATAGACCGCTGTCACCTTGGTCTCGGGGATTATACTAGATAAAGACAAGTGAGTACATCAATCCAATACATAGAGGAAGGGGAAATATCATGGGATCACCCTAGATTAACATAGCCTATGATCACAACGAAGATCACATCATGGGAGAGAGAATTGACCACATAGCTACTGGTAAGAACCTCAGCCCCGAGGAGGAACTACTCCCGCATCATGGAGGGAGGAAGCAACGTCGATGGAGATGAATCCGGGGGCACTTCCCCGTCCCGGCAGGGTGCCGGCACAGGAATTCTGGTCCCCCGAAGCTTGATGGCGATGGCGGCGGAGATCGGAATCGCGTCTGGAGAAAAGGGGTCCGGAATCGAGGGTTTCGGGAGACGCTTTAAATATATGCCAAAGGGGGGCATCAGCGGAGCCTCGGGGGGCCCAGGCGCCCCCCCGGCGCGGCCCAGAGGGGGCGCGACGCCAGGGCGCCTGGAGCCCTGGTGCCCCCCCCCTCCCCCGGCTGTACTTCGGGCGCAAGGTAGCTTCTGGAACGCTGATTTTTTATATAATTTTTCTGGATTTTTCCTGGCAGTTCTCGTAATGTGAAAACCTGAAATACAAAAACAGCCGAAAACAGAAACTGGCACTGGGGTGCACTGAGTTAATAGGTTAGTCCAAATATGATCAAAAGTGTATGGAAGTGTATAAGTAACATAGCAATATCACCCAAAAGAGGCATGGAGCAAGCAGAAATTATAGATATGTTTTGGACGTATCAACATCCCCAAGCTTAATTCCTGCTCGTCCTCGAGTAGGTAAATGATAACAAGAATAATTTATGTGGTGACATGCTATTAACCATATAGGACTTTTTCATAGTCATATGACAAAAGCTTACTGAGACAATGAATCTATAGTAATTAAGTTGCCTCATGAGAAAATCACAAAGGACTGGAAGTTTTACAATATGACACTGAAACATCAAATAGATTTGTAATGAACACGATGTGCAAATATGATAAAGTGATATCTAGCTTGCCCCCTTTAGTGAAGCAAAACATAAATGCAGGGGCACCTCCAAGGTTTAAGTGATGACTAGATACAATGATTTCAAAATAAACGATATCACAATCATGCAAAAGACAATGCTACTTTGGGACAATGCACATTACACTCAGAATGACAATCATGCTCTCAGTAGTTGGTGCTTTTAAAAGAAGGTGGAGACTCTCGAACCGTGGCTTTTGTTGGCAAGGTTGAAAACCCGTAGTCGGAAACAAAGACAAAACATGTACCAGAGCTCTTGGTTTTAAAAACAGAGGTAATAATTTTTTTTTAGATTATGCATGTTTCGTCAACGAATGCTAGCACACAACTCAATTACTCTTTGAGATGGACAAGTTTCGAGGAACGGCTCCCGACTGAGGACGATCACATCCTCTTAATCTCCTTTGTTTATCACTGGTTTTCTGATTTCTCATGAACAAAGCGTGAAGGAGGGTTTGTTTGTTATATTATCTTTTTGAGTCAGGCGCACTCTATGCTAGTTCCTTCTCGTATTATGGGTTTGCACATTAGACATGCAATCCCGGGGTGAAGCTTGTCCAACTTAAAAAGATCATGAATTAACTACTACTTCCTCATGAGCTAAAACAGAGGCACAAAAGAGAAATGCTTTTTTGAATAGTTTCGAGATGGTACATGAAAGTCTTCGTTAGGAATGGCAGGTAAATACCATGTATAGGAAGGTATGGTGGACTCATATGGCATAACTGGTTTAAAGGATTTTGGATGCACAAGCAGTCAGTCCGCTTAGTACAGGCGAAGGTTAGCAAAAGACTGGGAGCGACCAACTAAGAGAGCAATGACGGTCATAATCATGCAGAGCGACAAAGCAACATTGAATCAGGCATGGAAGTTATATCGCTACTCAGAAACAAAAGATCATCAAGGCTTGACAGACTTTCTTTACAGTCTTAAATATGCGTGAGCATACGCCAAGTCAATCAAAATAAATTCTCGAAGGAAGATATTACTAAACCATACCACATCATAGGCATACAAATCATGTTGGTACTCCAATAACACATTGGGAATCCCCCAGCTATTTGAGACTAACCATAAGAAAACATGAACTACTAAGCGCCATTATGCACGTAGCATCTTTATCATAGACATATCAACCAATGCAACGGAAGCAAACTCTCTTAATAAGATGAGCATGGTAATTAAAGAGAGTTCAAGCAACCAACTAAACAAAAGCTCTTTAAAAAGATAAGCATGAAAAATAAGAGCGAAACATGATAGTAGCTATTGAAAGACAAAGAACACACACAGCAAAGATAGACATGAAAATTCTATGTTATGTTCTAGGTAGAAGTGGAGCGTGTTTCTCTCCCACACAAAGAAATGCTGAGTTCCGACTCGTTATGAAAAGCTAAAGAAAACTAAAAAGGAAACTAAAAGCAAGACGCTCCAAGCATAGCACATAACACATGAAGTGATAAAAATATAGTGGAACGAAAGACGAACTGATAATGTTGATGGAGAAGGGGATGCACGGGGGCATCCCCAAGCTTAGACGCTTGAGTCTTCTTGAATATTTCTTGGGGGTGCATGGGGGCATCCCCAAGCTTGAGCGTTTGACACTCCTGAATCTTTTTATCATCTTCCCTCGCACACTTGAAAACTCCCTTCATACATAACTCATCATAATCCGATTAGCGAGGTTAGTACCCATAATAATATAATTGTTCCTTGCTGGAAATAAGGATATTCTTGAAGGTCTACTGTTTCTCAAGATTGCCAAAAGGTTTTTGCAAAGAAAAAGCAAGCTCAAGGTTTGCAAAATGAAGGAAAGGCAAAACAGGACAGAATCAGTGAAAAACAGAACAGCAGGTAGTAAATGATTTTTTCGGGGCACTTCTGCAACTCTAATCAAAAAACTCAGAACATACGCACGAAAGACAATTGTATAGAGCACGCTGTCGAAAAAAATCAGACCAAAAAGATGATCTGGTGATTTTATACGAAGTTTTCTATCCAAGGACAGAATCTGTTTCCTGGACAGCACGTCACAACTTTTGAACTTTCTTGCAATCAGAGGCTACACTTGGCACAAAGCTGAATAGTAAAGATACAATGATGATGCTACTGTAGTAACAACATCAAGACACAACAAAAGCAAAATAAAATTTTATTCATTGTGGGCTGCCTCCCAAAAGCGCTTTCTTTTATGCCTTTAAGCTAGGCATAAGACTTTAATGATGCTCTCGTAGGAATAAGAGTTGAAGAACAAAAGAGAGCATCAAGAAGCAAATACCAAACACATTTAAGCCTAACATGCTTCCTATGCATAGGAATATTGCAATAGAATAATTCATTGAAGCACAAAGCAACTAGCATAGGAAGGCAAAACAAGCATAACTTCAAAATATTCACCATAAAGAGAGGAAACTTCTTATTATTAAGATATTTAGAACCAAGTCTCCCTCTCTCATTATAAATTTCAGTGGCATCATGGATGAACTCAACAATATAAGCATCACATAAAGCATTGTTACCATGATCCACATGCAAAAAGGTACTCTTACTCTCCACATAAGCATAATCTTTCTCATTGGTAATAGTGGGAGTAGGACTATCATAAACAACTTGAACACTATAGATTAATTGTGTATTAGGAGGGTGGTGTTCAACAAGGGAGTAATTCCCTCCATGATTATGACAAGTTTCATAAGGATAATTTCTCCTTATGTCATAGGTACCTTTATAATCACTATAGATTGGAGTTATAACATCATCATAGTAGAGAAGAGCATTATCATTGCTAGCAACTATATTTGGAAACATGTTGTCTTTATTCTTACTAGCAAAAGAATTATCAATTGTCACATCACTAGTGGGTAAAGGATTTGCAATCCTATCATCCCCAAGCTTAGAGCTTTCCATATCATCACTTTCAGAGTTGGTACCAAAAAGATTTTCAAGATCATAAGTAGCATTATCATCATTTTCTAAATCACAATAAGTAACATGCATACCATAATCAAAATCATCTTCAATGGTACCTACGGACGTATCATCAAGATGATAATTAAGGCAATAAACTTCACCTTCTTCTTTAAACTTACAACCGTTAGGATAAAAGTTGATGGGAGGAATATGCTCAGGCCAGGTTGATACCCATTCTTCTTCCTTCTTGCTCCTCTTCCTCCTCCTCTTCTTTTTCTTCTTCTTCACCTTAGAAGGGAGTGGTTGGAGATGAAGCTTCTCCACATATCCTGGTTTATCATTAGAAACAATAGGGGAAACTTGGGAGAAAGTCTCCTTTTTATTAGCAGAAATATAAGAGACATTTTTATACTTTGGTAAAGTTCCCTCCTTTCTAATCTTACTTATGTAATCATTTTCATGGCAATTAACAACACAATTGAGATGACAGTTTTGCAAAGTGTTTTTTATTCCTATGGCATTAACATCTAGCCAAGAAGTCTTTTCTGTTAACTCTTCACACATCAAAAATAACATAAGATCATCATAAAGATCAGAGGTGATCATGTTATCACACAACTGGTTAACAGTTATGTTTTGAAAGTTCATGCATTGAAAATTAAAATGACCCTCTATACGGCAAAGTTCACAAGTAAAAGGATAAAGGTCACACAATTCTCTAGCAATATCATTTAAATCTCTGACCCAAGTGATTGTTCTTTCATGCTTATGTTGCTTACAATACTTCTCTTCTTCAATCATAGGCCTTTCACAAGGTCTATCCACTCCACAAAAATTGACATGCTTATATAAAACTTCATTTTTAGGAATTGGATCATGCATGTTGCAATCATCATGAACAATTTCATTTTCTTTGCAAATCTCTTTAAAAGGTTTATGATGCTTGATCCAATCCTCCTTAGGCATATTAAGATGTGAAGCAAAAGATTTGAGGAAATCAACAAGGAGTTGAGAATCAAGTCCAAACTTAGCACTAAACTTATTAAAACTTGTAGTTTCAACAAAAGACTTAATGCAATCATACTCATAAATTATACCTGACTCTTTACCTTTGTCGATCTCCCAATCTTCAGCTTGCGTCGAATTCTTTCAAGGAGTTCCCATTTAGCATCAGTCTTTTCGTTTGTGAAAGAACCCATAGAGGAAGCGTCGAGTAAATCTTTATTCTGTCGAGAAAGCCTCGCATAGAAATTAGTAATAATCGTATCTTTGGGGAGCCCATGGTTAGGACATTTTAGCATTAACGTTTTCAGTCTCCCCCAAGCTTGAGCTATGCTCTCTCCGTCATGAGGATAAAAATTATAAACATAATTCCTATTCTCATGGACTTCATGAAGAGGATAAAACTTGGAGTAAAAGAGAGACTGGATCTCTTCCCACTCCAGCAGGTGAGAGTCATTTAGTAGCCTATACCATTCCAATGCTTTTCCTTTTAGTGACAAGGCAAATAATTTCCTCATGACAAACTCCCTCGATACACCTGCAAGCTTAAATAATGAACATAGTTGTGACAGATATAGCAAGTGTTCACCGGGATGTCTGTCTCCTGCATAACGATTAGCCAAAACATAATCGATAATACCAGCTGGTATTTTATAGGGCACAATTTCAGTGGGGGGGAGCAACCACCACAGGTGTGGGGCATCTTCCCGTAAGCAACGATCCAATAGCAAGGTTGTCCATAAGCATAACTAGTGAAATAAAAACAAGAAACAAAAAGATTTAATTGCAAGATCTAAAGATATACCTTCAAGCGCTCACCTCCCCGGCAACGGCGCCAAAAATAGCTTGATGTCTACACACGCTTCTACTCTTGTAGACTATGTTGGGCCTCCAAGCGCAGAGGTTTGTAGGACAGCAGCAAATTTCCCTCAAGTGGATGACCTAAGGTTTATCGAACTCAGGGAAGTAGAGGTTGAAGATGGTCTCTCTCAAGCAACCCTGCAACTAAGATAAAAGAAGTCTCTTGTGTCCCCAACACACCTAATACACTTGTCAGATGTATAGGTGCACTAGTTCGGCGAAGAGATGTTAAATGGCAAGTGATATGGATGGCAAAACAAAGTAATATAAATCTGTAATAAAAAGTGCAGCAAGCAAACAAATGGTAAACGTGAGCACAAATGGTATTGCAATGGTGGAAACAAGGCCTAGGCTTCATACTTTCACTAGTGGCAACTCCCAACAACATTAACATAATCGAATCACATGATATTTCCCATAAAACATGCAAAGGGGACGCACTCGGAGGTCATTCCTTCGTGGTCAAGAGAGGACGAGAATTATGTAGGGCTACAAAAGCACACCTCAAAGTTCGTAGTTCTCAATCTAAGGATTTCCCAATGTCACCACGGCCATCCAAAGAGAGTCCCACAATCACCACAACATATCTAAAGGATAGTCAAAGACAAGCACCAAGAGACTCTCAATCTTCAATCAACACACAAAAAGGAAATCACTCATGAAATTATTCTTCTAATCCATGTCCAATAGACCGATGTCACCTTGGTCTCGGGGATTATACTAGATAAAGACAAGTGAGTACATCAATCCAATACATAGAGGAAGGGGAAATATCACGGGATCACCCTAGATTAACATAGCCTATAATCACAACGAAGATCACATCATGGGAGAGAGAATTGACCACATAGCTACTGGTAAGAACCTCAGCCCCGAGGAGGAACTACTCCCGCATCATGAAGGGAGGAAGCAACGTCGATGGAGATGAATCCGGGGGCACTTCCCCGTCCCGGCAGGGTGCCGACACAGGAATTCTGGTCCCCCGAAGCTTGATGGCGATGGCGGCGGAGATCGGAATCGCGTCTGGAGAAAAGGGGTCCGGAATCGAGGGTTTCGGGAGACGCTTTAAATATATGCCAAAGGGGGGCATCAGCGGAGCCTCGGGGGG